>JAWNPB010000148.1:6072500-6672500 GCA_035045355.1 Drosophila lacicola | reverse complement strand
TCCTGTTAGTTCTATTTCTAGCCTGCTTTCTGGTCCTTCGGGCCACCTGGTTTGGCAACGGCTGAACCATGTCCATTTCCATATCCGCATTTGGATTCGAGCTCAGATTTGAATTCTGATCCTGTTCCAGGCTCTCGGCAGCTGACAGGCCATCAGCTGGCACGCCATTCAGCAGACGCTCGGTTATCAGGGCCATTTGCTGTGTGCCAATGTGAGTGATGCGACGAACTGGACGTCTTTTGATCACTTGGCCATTGACAGCAAAATTCGAGCAGCTGGGGCCATCGTCATTGCCGGCAGCGTTGCCACTGCCGCCAGCGTTGCCATCATCAGCAGCGTTGCCAGAACCATGACTCGGCCCCTTGTTGATTTCCCGGCCGCTGCGCAATTTCATGTCTACTTTTGTACACTTCCTAAGCAGGCATATCTTTTACTATCCGTTTTATTTACTCTTCCGTACTTACCCCGCAAAGATATAAATATATTCATTTAATGTTTAACAATAATCTATTTTTAAAGAGAGTGCTATCAAAATGTTGTTTACTGTTTGGGTACGTTGTGTATACTGAGCCAAATTGTGGGCTTTAGCAGCTGAGCGAATTTTCCTGCCTGCAATGCCAACTTTGATGACAAAAAGAGAAGGTTGAACATATTTTGTTTATCCAGTTACGTTTACACGTTGAAAGTCCTGGGAATACTCCCCCCTTAGATAATATTACTCCTTTTGTTCTGAAACTTTGAGCAGTCTGGCAGCTCACAACACAATCACATGTCAGTCTATATTAAGCATCCCAACTCGTCTTACTGGGGACTTCTTTAAACTCAAAACACAAAAATTAAATTAACTATTAAATGCTGAAAGTCTTTTTACTGCTCAGAGTCATTTGTTGAAAGACGTAAACAATCTGGCAACTCTTTTTATGAAAGCAGCAGTTGACTGAACGGATTTATTAAAAACGAAAAATATTGAAAAAGAATAAACATGTACCTCAAATAATTTAATTTAACCACTTCACTTTCCAGTTTTACAGTATTGCCTACAGAGTCCCTTAACAATTAATGCCTAATCTTATCTCACACAGTCCCAAGAAAAATAAAGTTTTATGGAGCTTAGACGATAGAAAAGGCAGATAAAAAAGAGGAACACATGGATATAATATAAAGAAAGGCAGAAAAAATTGATGCAATTTATAGAATTTATAAATATAACTTGCAAAAAATACAATAATGCCAAAGATCTTAAGAGAATAATTGAGGGATTTATTATCTTTGGTTTTTATAATCGAAGGGGGAAATAAATGTAATAATTTTATTGGAAATTAAAGTAGAGTAATTTATAAATAGGATACATCTACTATATACATTTAATATAGGATTAAAATGAAATGACAATATAATTGTATTTAGTTATTTCCAACATGTTTCCAAGCAAAAAAAATAACAGACACATAAAAAAAAGATATAGAATTAAAATAAAAAATTAAATATATAAAATATAATATATTTAAATATATATTTTACATATTATTATATTTATTTATATATTTTAAAATCGTTTTAGTTACTCTATAATTTGAAATGTGCACTTCCTGAAATCCCACTTGTTTAATTTCATTTAATAATATTATCCCCCAATATGCCCAATAAAGTATCTTTTTTATTCACTTTGAAGCACTGAATCAAACCAACAATCGAATTATAAATTCACAACTAGTTCAAGCCGGCATTCGTTTGAACAAAACACTGTATTTCGACTTGGACTGCAGACGGTTTGGATTAAGTAGAGAGCTCAAAGGAAAAGCTATCCGGGTGGAATTCAGTATGAAGCACACTTTACTAAACACACGAATGCGCTCAAGACTCATTTGAATGCATTCACAACTATTCATACGCTAATCAGCTGCTTGGTAGCTTTCGTAAGCCAATTGTTCAGCTCATTTGAGCTTTGTGGAGGCGTTTGTTCAATTGGACAAAGCAGCGTTTAGAGCTCTTCCAGCTTACGGCCCACTGGCGGCAGACCAGGTGCCACCCAGGTAGCTGGGCATTAAACTCGGCTATATTCAATCCTTGGGCGTGATAATTTAGATCCAATTCACAAAATGCTGGAGCCTACGCAATGCAATTCGGAACTTGGGCGTGGGCATACATTTTTTTTTCTTCTATTTTTATTTTATTTTTGTTCTTTAGAATCTTTTCACAAGTTCCGATGCCCAATTCAATTGATCGCTGAAGCCGGGGCTAAGCTTGTGCGGCATGCACATAATTTGTAGCCTTAACTCAATATATGAACGGAATACAGGGTGTGGGCTAGACGGCGAGCGATTGTGTGACAGGGTCAAAAACTAAAATCGATGTTTGAAAGTTCGGAAGTCAAATGAGTTTTGTCACTTGTTGTCAGCTATTTTACGACATGTCAGCGGACAGGGGGGAAGGGGCAGCCAGCCTCGTTATACATATATATATAAATATGATTTTTATTCTTTCGATCTGTGAATGTGCCATCAGTTCGCATCATAGTTCATAAGTTTGTTTCTTTATCGGAAGCAATAAAACGTCACAAAATGCTTTGATGACTACTTACGATGGTTTGGTTCGGTTTGGTTACAAGCGCTTTGCTCAGCTGCTTTGTTCGGTTTTAAAACTCTTCAGCTTTTTTTTTGTGGGTTCTCTTTTTATTTTGTCACTGGCTGCGGCTGCTGCTTCCGCCCAATTCCGCTGTGGCCTACCACATTTGCGGCTATTCTCACAAAATCACGCAGCACACTAATTTCCATGATTTCTATGAGCAAAGTTTTAATACTCTTTCAATTCAACTTTTACTCCCAAATGCTGCTAAAGTTTACCAAATAAAAAATCACAAGTCTCTTCCAACCCCTTTGACTTGTTCTTTTAACTTCACGACTAAGCTGACTCGAAACATATTTCTATTTCATATTAAATTGTTTTGATTCTTGACTAAATTGTTCAGGGCACAAATTTCACGATCAAATCTAAAGCTATCACTGCAGCGCTGCCACCTAGTTCTGCATCGACATATGGCAACGCCTTCATTTAAGCTCTTCGAGTCTATGTGTGTAATCTATCAACTTTTAAGCCACCTTGCACTGCATTGCTAATATGGCAATACTAAACAGAATATAGCTGACATTTGACTGCTTTGTAAAAATTAAAAGTATTTTTGTAGTGTATAAATATTTGGCATACTTTTGACAGGACCCTGTAGAAGTTGAATTTGGACTTTAAAATTACTTGTAAAACACTTAATTGGAAGATCAAATTGCCTAGGTTAATTTGCTTTTAGGGTTGCCAGACTGTTTACACATATTTAACCTAATGTCGACTGTTTAGACTCATTGCAATTAATTTTCATAGCAAACTATCTTCGTTTAAATTGTGAGCATAACGACGCAAAGATTTCACATAAACAAAATTCATAGAAATTCTGTACGATTCGACTGCCAGTTAGTGTATTAAGGCATTTTGAAGTTCCTATCGCTGAGCACATTAACTTTATATCGCACTTGTTGCTCAAGTGCCCGGCGCGAGTTAGCTTTTTTTTGCCGCTCGACTTCGAGTTAGCTCTCTTTGCACAGACCCCAAGTAAATTTATGCGAAATTCTCGTGCTTCTCATGGCTGATGGCGATTGTTGCTGCTGTTGTTGTTGTAGTAGTAGTTATTTTTGTTGCAGCCGCATATTAATAAATGTATGTACATCTATATACATATGCATTAGTATGAGTAAATGGCCAGTTAGTTCATCGTCGGCTGCGATAGTTAATGTTTTATTAGAGCTTGCGTGCCAGGGCTGTGGCTCTGCCAATTTGGGTGAGGGTCAATGGGGAAGGCTCCGCTGCCAATGCCTTTGACTTGGCCAAAGGGGCGGTGATTTGTTGTTAAGTGCACGTAAAGTCTTTCGAGTCAGTGCATAATCTCATATTAGACCAGAACTCGAAACGCATTAAAAAACGAAAAAAAAAAAAACGTTTTATTCACAAAATTCCCGACGTTTTGCAATCAATTCTCAAGAGTTGAGTTGAGCCAATGAAAGTGTTTGCTTTAAACTTGAAATAATATTTAAATTTATGACGTTTTGACAGAACTCAACAACGAAATTTGCCAATTGTAGCTATTGCAGTTATCGAGTTCCAAAGGAACACAGATGATATACTTATTTGGCAGTATTTTTATTTATATATCAAACATTTGATTTAGCCTTCAGTTAGGCGAACAAAAATGTCGAAATTGATGAAAACTACGTAATTGCTGGGGGCGCTCGACCGGACCGTTTCAGAGAGTAGTTCAAAATTTTAGCGTCAGAAGCCTTCCAGCAGCGTGTGACACTGAGCCAATCGACAGTATTTGTAATATTTCTACATTCTATATGTAGATATTGTAGCGATAGATGGTAATGGTGCCCTTAACACTGCCCTTATCAGTGGCCGTACTCACGGGTCTATTGGGCTTTGTTGTGGGCGCACTAATTCAACAGGATGCATCGTATCGGAACCTACAAACGACTATGGCCAGCGATCCGTATATCTTTCAACGTCGCCAGCAGATCTACGAGGCGGTAAGTCGCACCTTTCTCAAGCTAATCAAATCGAGATATTCATATATATACATATAGTTGAGGCTGGTGGTGCAACCGCGTCAATCTTTTTACAACGATCCCGGCGATCATGGGCGCGATTTGCGTAGTGAGGATAACGACATTTCGGGCGGTGATCACACGAGTCCGCCACCGGAACTGGAGGACTCGGATTCCGTTTTTGCCAACTATGTGAAATGGTTTCAATCAAACATGCACACTGTGGTAAGTTTTTTAAGAGGACTTGGAAGCTCAGGAACTTCTAAAGCCTCCGTTTTTAAAAGCTTTACAACCTTGCAGGCATATAATATATATTAAAGATAAATTTGTAGTTAGTTGATAAGGTCAAATCCCCATGGAGGCAATATTTGTAAGGATAAAGAAAAGAGCAGACAGCATTTAATTAGGTTCAGTTCACTTTATAAGCAGATGAGTTGGTTTATATAAATTCAGTTTTGGAACGATCGTTTCTATCTCAGCTATAGTATTATATAGTCGGTCGATTAATTTCCCGTAAGGCTTTACAATGTGACATACATACATAAATACACAACAAAACACACAAGCAAGCACGTCGCCAGCTGCGCACTCTACACAGCAGCTGTGCTTCTTCTTCCCTTAGCCCCCCCCCAACATGTGAACACCATTCTTATATAACTTTGGTATTTTTAGACCTATCTTGATGAAATTTTCAGAGCATAAATATAGCACCCAAATGTGTAGAAATATCAAGGCCCAAGATTCTATAACGTGAAAAGATATTAAATAAGTTTAATGTTCGGCATCTTTGTTTCTCATGCGAGAGTCTGCAGACCAAATATGGTGGCTCTAGCCGCTAGTCTATAGCCTCTAGGCTCTAGCTTCGAGATATGCTCAAGAAACTGAATTTCGATAACGATAATATATCGATTTTATGCAATCGGGACTTGAGTATTTCGTGGTATAGTGAAGCCAGTCTTCAAAATTTAAAACCTTTTGCTCCGCTCTCAAAACTGAGCCCCCCAGCTAGATCAACGTGCCCGTTGATGTTTAGCCAAAAATGGGAGTCTGAGAAGCCTGCTTAAACCATTTTTTGGGCATTGTCAATGGGTTCAGGGTCTAGGAACTACAAGTTTATACATGAACATCATTTAAATCGTATTGTTTAAAGACCAGCTCTGTGAAATACATAGTACTTAGTCGCATGCAAACAAAATTAATAGAAGGTTTTAGGGGTTGAGTTTTTCAAAGAAAAACTCATAATTATGGACTCGGATAATAAGTATATAAATAAAATAGGGCAGCAACTAAATAAATAGAAACCGAATCCAGTTGGTACATTCTGTAGCAAAACAAGTTCGCATAAATCAAAGCTTAAGGTTTATAGTTAAATATAGAATTACAAACAATTCCCAGCCCGTTTCAAATATTGATTTAATAAGACCCGAAAAACCTCTCATTTTAGACCATGTTCTTCACGTTCTCATTGGGCGTTGACCCGCTGCCGGAGCCGGAGCCCGCCCATGTGGCAACGCTGATGAAGTACGGCTTCCCCGGCCTGGACGATATACATGTCTATCGAAATTTTGTACTATCTTATGATAGACGCAATCGGATCGCACATTGGGTGTGCGAGCATTTGGAGAGCGATTGTTTGACCGGCACGGAATCAACAATTGTGCAGAAGCCCTCAGAGTATTTGGTGGATTCAAGCATTCCGATCATATTCCGTGCAAGTCAACGGGATTACCGTAACACGGATTGGGTTGGCGGTCATATGGCGTCGCCGCACAACTATCGCTGCGATCCGCTCAAGTATTGCGAAACATTCATAATGCCAAACATAGCGCCCGTCAGTCGTGGCCTCAAATCAAGGGTATGGACACGCCTCGAAGCCTACGTCCGGGAGTTGGCAATCAAATGCGGTTCGGTGTACGTTTACACGGGACCGCTGTTCATGCCGCAGCGCATCACATTCCGTAACTGGGCGATTCGACATCAGGTAATTGGCATGAACACGGTGGCGGTGCCCACGCATTTCTTCAAGGTGATCATTGCCGAGTGCAAGGAAAAAGACGATCTGCCCTATATGGAGGGCTATGTTGTGCCCAATGCCGAGGTCGAAAACAATCTGGAGCTGAGCGCATTCATGTCCAATATCCGTGACATCGAACACTTTGCCGGACTCAAGTTCTACGATGGCGAAAGACGACCGCAACTGCATCACAATATACAAACAATTGATTCAACTCTATGAGCCAAGCTCCTGCAATGCATACAGTCGCCAATGGACAAGCGTATTTATTGGAGGCTGTCAGACTTAAGATTTGAAGTTATTTATAAAAATCGAATATTAAGACATTCTAAAATCTATAGTAAACTGTTCGACTCTTTGCAGCTATGCATTTCAGCCTTGCCAGACTGTTACAAAGTAATAAATATTGGGCAGGCATATGCTTGCGAAGAATTTCGAACTTTTCACTGTTAAGTTTGCCCATAAAGGATGCCAGATAGTTTTCTAATAATTTAAGTTGACACATTTATTCATATTCATTCAATATTCAAAAGTTTTTTTGAATAGATGTTTTGTTGATTTCAAACATGCATTCGCTAGGAAAAAGTTTATTAAAGTTTATGGTTGCCAGACTGTCAACAACTAAATAAAACGTGATAAAACAAACTACTTAGACTAACATTTGAAAGTTGCCAGATTATTAAAAGATTGCCAGAGTGTGAATGTATACAAAGCTCAAAACTTTACAAAATGACGCCCTCAACCATCTGCTTCAGCTTAAATGTTGCCACATTTTAAATGTTAATTTTTTCTCAATAATTTTGTTCTAAAGATTTTCGATCATTTTTCTCTTTAATTATATTCCTCAATTAAATTGTGCACAAGATATATCGGCTTAATTAATGGATCTTGCGGCTTTAAGAGCACTTTTCACTTCCTATGCTAAGACTGAGTCTTTAAGATCTCTTGAGATCTTTTAGAATTGTCTGTACTATCAGTTGCTCAGCTTTAATATTGTTGCTGCTGTTTCTTATGCTTTGATCTTTGATTTTATTTGTGTTTTGTTGTGTTTTCTTGAGAAGAATCTTTCAGATTGTAAAAGCCGCAACTTATCGTTCAGGATCTTACTACTTAACTCTCCCCCTCTCTCTCTCACTCTCCCTCTCTCTCTCCCTCTCTCTCTCTCTCTCCTCTCTCTCTCTCTCTCTCTCTCTCTCTCTCTCTCTCTCGTTAACATTGTGGCTCGTTTTAGCCAAAATCTTTGCATGTTTAATTTTCATTATAATTCAAGTTCTTTTATTTTTGTTGTTTCTCTCGTTTTTTGTTGTTGTTGGTGTTGCGCTCATGTAATTAAAGTATCATTCACACCGTGTGTTCGCACAAAACTAACGGCATTTTGCTAAAATAATAATAAAAAACAAATGTGCGCTGAAGAGAGACAGCGAGAGAGTGGGAAAGCAAGAGCCAAGCACACACCAAAAAAAAAAAAAAAAACAGAAAAAAAAAGGCAACGAAAAAAAGTTGTCGTTCGTTGCTTCCGCCGTGCGACAGAACCCAACAAAAGCGGCCGCTTCAATGACTCAACTTCAGATTGTACCGCCTAGCCCCGCTCCACCCCTCCCCCACCAACCTGTAAAGACCCCTCCGGGGAGCACTCAAAGAGCACTCTATGCGCAGTGCCTGCTCGCCTTGCCCCGTACCCATATCAGCCCTGGCCTGTCCACGCTTGACAATTCTTTTAGTCTTTGACCTTTGCGGGGCATAATTGTTGTGCGTGTGCGTGTGTGTGTGTGTGTACCTGTTGAAGCTTTGTCGTGCTGGACAATTAACATGAACTTTTAGCTTTGCTTAATTACTCGAAGTCGTCGTCGCAGTTCTTAAAATGACGCAAAAAAAAGGTCGAAACAAAAAACGCTCCAGCTTGAGGTTAATTACATTTTGAAGAGCAGCAACAACAACAACAACAGGCAAAGCAAATTGAATTGTTGTTGTGGCAACAACAGTGGCTGCAGTTAGCTAATGGCACAGACATCAAGCGGCCAGAGCAAACAGTCCGTGTGACAATTATGTAAATGGACAAGCGCACTTGGCAGCACTTCAGAGTTCGAGTTGTGCGTGCGTGCGTGTGTGTGTGTGTGTGTTTTGTGTGTGAAAATTGTTGTTGCTGCTTTAAAAATAAGTGAATTTTGTTTGCTGAAGGTCACACACACTCTGAGACAGACACTGACAGCGAGTTACCGTTAAGTGCTGCTTTGGGGGTCAATTGCAGCTAGTTTGTGTCTTAAGTCATTTGTTTGGTAAATGAAGCTGTTAGCACAAAAGATGGACAAAAGGGAAACGGAAAGAAGCGGTCGAGCGGTAAGGGCGTGCGGAAGTTAGGTTATGTACAACAAAACTTAATGATGTATATATGTGTGTGTGACCGTGTGTGTGTGTGTATGCGTGTGTTATATCAGACCAAAGCGAAAAGTGTAAATAGTTGTGTAAAACAGCTTTATATATTTAGACAACTGGGTTGACATTTGGGTTCATTTAGCTAAGCCAATGGAAGACGAAAAACTATGCCTGCATATATTTATAAGAAATATTATAATACTTAAAGAAATGCCCCAGGAAAAGAGAGGGGATTTATATAAAAATAGGACTAGCTTTAATCAATTTAGGGTTGGGATTAGAGTGAAACTAGTTGACAAGAAATCCTGACAAGAGTTCGAAATTTAAAGAAGAAAAAAAAGAAACTATGCAGCATCAGATACTATTTCAAGCCGGATATAAAAATGTTTTCAGAGATGGCGAGTACTGGGTGAAAATTTAATATATACAATATTTAGAACAAAACCCGTTAGTATATATGTATATACATAGACATATACAATGTACTTTGCTTATGAGGTGGGAAATGTATAAAATACATAATTTCTATGTATTTAGCTGACTTGCGCTGTTGCTAGACAAATGAGTCTACGCTAAAAAGGTTTTGTCGAGAAACATTTCACATATTTTTCATGTTATTCCTGATAGAATATTTGTGAAAGACCTCCAGATAGGTTCTACATATCATTTAGATGTCTCAGGAACAATCAGTAAAAAGTTAAGTTATTGAATAACAAAATTTGGTCTTTTTCAAGCCAATACCTTTATTTATTAAGTAAAAGATACTTTATCTGAATTTTACTACTCATATGATTTCGATTTGTATCGATTGATAGAAAAGGGGGAAAGTTATCGATTATCGGAAACAAACTAGGCTAGATCGATTCAGCTATTGACACTGATTAGGAATACCCTTTGTTGGGTCGGATATGCTTCCTTCTGCCTGTTACATACATTTGCACAAAGACATTATACCCATTTAGCTATTTTCAATGGGTTCAGGGTATAATAAGTAAATATATTAATAAAACTGTTGAAACATAAAAAATAGTAACACCAAAGCCATACGTCAGGCCGTCAATAGGTGACAGCAATACAAATGGAGCCGCAGCTCTTGAGTGCAGGTGTCTGAGTCATCATCAATAATGCAGGCGGCAGGCGGCAGGCGGCATAGAGCAGGCGGCAGGCGGCATGCGGCATAGAGCAGGCGGCAGGCGGCATGCGGCATAGAGCAGAGCCAATGTCGGGGGATGGGGCAATCAGAGTCTGTACGATATCTTAATGTGTCTCGCTACACGCTCGACTCGAATGAAAATGATTTAAATTTACACATATGCACCGGCTCATTAGCCGAAAAACAACAACAACAACAGCAACAAACTAAAAAACAAAGCTCAACTAACTAACGAAAAGCCGTTAGAAACAAAGCGCCGATCATTTGTAATTTTGTTTTATTTGTTTATAAATTACTATTATTTAGTTTTTGATTCGTTTCGTTTTTTTTTATTTTCTTTTTATTGCTGCTGTTATCGAATATTTAAAGTGGCAGCATTTAAAAGCGCATCTGTCTTGGCTCACGTTATCGAGGCACGAGTTGGCTACCGAAAATTAAAATCAATTTTTCTCTATTTTCTTGATTTTGTCTTTTAACTTGCGTAGCATCAAGTTGAAGCAACTGGAAGTATGCATAAATATTTACATTAAATTTCAATTAAATTAATTTGCATTACATTTAAGCCACAAGCACACAACACCCTAGACTAAAAGTACCGTAAGTCGACAGCCAGCAGCCAGCTGCAGGCAGCAGCAATTTAAATTAGCCTCGAAAAAAAAAAACAAAAACAAGTAAACGCCGAAAACGAATTGTGTATACCCTGACACAGAGTCGAAAGTATGTTCTAACTGAGAGTTTGTGGCTTAAACTAAGTTCGAAAGTGTTCTTTGCTCGTATCAATGCAGAAAAGTGACCATGGAGGTGTTTAGCAGTACATCAAATGACCATGGAGATGTGCAATAAATAAAATATTGTATTCAATATAATGTTGCAAAAGAATAACCGTATTTCAGGCATATTTTTGCTTACAAGTGACCATGGACGTCCGATTGAACGCAGTTTTGATGTAAATGAAGTGGCCATGGAGGTTATGTATGGCAAATATGCAAATAAGCTTATAAGATTAAAAATTCCTAGCTTATTCTTATATAAATGTGACCATTGAGGACACTTTAAAGGATTTGCATGTAAATAAAGTAGCCCCAGAGGTGAAGTTGTGCGAGTATTTCAGAAGTCTTACACACAAAATTTAATAAGACCAGATGAAAACACATGAAGGCGCCATTTATGTGTCCAAAAAAATGGAAGCTGCAATGCAATCCTAAACAACATGGTGGACCATTTATGCACAGTTCAAAGAAAATAAAATAAACCAAATCAAATTAATCGATAAAATAAAATAAAATAAAATAAATAAATCAAATAAATAAAGCAAATAAAACAAAGAGATAACTAATTAAATAAAATTAAAAAAAAAAATATTTAAATAAATAAAATACAATAAATAAAGCAAGTAAAAGTGAGCATGGAGGACATACAAATAATATTTTATGCAATTTAAAGTGAGTAAAGAGAGCAAATTGTTTGAATAGAATGTAGAGAAAACAATGTAAAATGAATAAACTTGGGTCAAACAAAATGAACATGGAGGACATTAGGCTGGAATAGAATGAAGACTGACACACTTAAGTGAAGATGGAGAGCAAATTGTGAGTTAAAACTTAAATTAACAACAAATGGAAGAAAAGACATTAAAGCCAAGTGAACATGGAGGAGACCAAATCAAGTCTTACGAAGACTTTAGTTACATTTACAATTAAGGGAATATCTTTTATTCAAATTAAAGCCACGGGAACTCAGACAAAGAAATGGAAGATGGAGGTGACCAAGACAAGTCTTATGCAGACTCAAGTTAAATTTACAACAAGGAGGATAAAAGAACTTAAAGCCTCAGAACAAAGAAAGTGAACATGGAGGAGAACAAGCCAAGGCTTGTGAAGACACAAGTTAAATTTACAATAAAGGAATATCTTTTATTCCAATCAAAGCTACAACGAAGGTGACCAAGACAAGTCTAAAGGAGGAGGGAATGACCAAGCCAAGTCTTAAGCAGCATGGCAAAGAAGCCAAATCTCAAGCAAAGTTAATATTACTTGGGAAATTGAAAGGAAAATGGAGTGCAAGCTGTCACTTCATAGATAGCATAGCTAATGTGCCCGAATTAATAAACGTTGTTAAAATCAATACAATTTATCGACACGTATCTAGGATATTAAATAGGAGAAAATGAAACTGCAGCTGCTGTTGGTTTGCCGCTGATGCAGCTTCTGCTGCTAATGCTGAGCCGCATCAAAGCCGCAGCAATAACAACAACAACAAGAACAACAATAACAACAACATAGGAGACGACACAAGGCAATTAATCAACGAAATGAGTTTTATGCATTTTAAATGGTCGCTCGCTCGCTATAGAAGCCAAAACGCACCGTTAGCTGTCGTTTGTCGTCGGGCAAACGTAAACGCCGCTGGCCACACTTGGGCAGTCAATCAACATGGATGCAAAAGCCAAAAGTGTGTGCGGCAGCCAGGCCCAGCCTTCCACTGAAGACGCTCCGAAGTCTGAAAGACTGTAAGACTGAGAGACTGAGAGATTGAGAGACTGCGAGACTGCAAGACGGAAGACTGAAAGACTGAAAGACTCAAGAATCGCCATGGCGTTCCGGGTGTATGCAATTTTCAAATCAAATTCGCTTTCATGCCATTTGGCCACACAACAAACAAAAAAAGGAAATAAGAAGCAATGATCATGTAAGAATTATTTGAAGTTAAAAACGCTTCACTGACAGATACCCTGCACTTGGGGAAATATTTATAAAAATAATAGATGCATTTCCATTGGCACACTAATACATATAGTATATTCCCATTGTATTCGCATTGTTCAAATTGGAATAAAATATAAAAACTTTAAATGTTGCTACAAGTTTATCTGTGTGAAATAAGATTAACTAAGTTTGGGCTATGTTTATTTAGGTTGCAGTTATGAAAAGTTAGGTTAGTTTCGAGATTAAGTTAGGTTAGGTTCGATATTAACTTAGGTAAAGTCGAAATACATTGGATTAGATTATTAATTGGGTTAGCTTAAGTGCGGTTAAGTTCGATTAGATAAGATTAGATTAGATTAGATTAGATTAGGTAAGATTTAAGTTATGTTAGGATAGTTTTGGTTAAGGTTGGTTAGTTTAAAAGAAGTAAGGTTAGGTTCGGGTTTGAATAGGTAAGATTAGCTTTGGTTTATATATGTTAGTTTAAATAAGTGAGGTTAGGTTTGACTAGATTAGGTACGGTTAGGTTTGGTTAGGTTCGATAAGGTTTGATTAGGATCAATTATGTCAGTTAGGTTAGGCATGATAAAGTAAGGTTGGGTAAGGTTCAATTAGGTTAAATTAGGTTAGATAAGTAAGGATAATAGAAGATAGCTTACATCAAAAAAAGTAAGGTTACATTAAAATTAGTTAAGCTACTTTAAAATAAGTTAGGTGAGGTGAGAAAAAATTGGAGTAAGGCTAGATTGGATAGGCAAAGTTGAGTGCGAAAAAAAGTGAAGTTAGGTTAGGTTAGATAAGGCAAAATAAAGTTTAATTAAGTTCGATAGGTAAGATTAAATTAGCTACGCTGTCCCCTTGAAATTCAAAGTGGGCAGAATTGGGATGTCCTATCCAGATTAGCGAGACTCCAAGCCCGAGCCTCCAGTTCCCTCTACACTTATCGGATCCGTTCTCTGACAAATGTTGAATGTTTTCTTTCTCCTTTTCAATCCCACAGTTACAACACAAGTCCTGAATGCGTGAAGCTCGCACAAATTCTGATTGCAATAGTTTTCAACAGCCGGCTGTTACTCCGGCTTTTACTTATCAATAATAAATATTTATATATGCAAAGTAACCAGCAACTACCTGTTACACGCCTCTGCACAACATTATGCTACAACTCTTAGCCCCCATTTACAGGGTATTTAAAAGCAAATTTCTTTGCGCACGGCTGCCGCACATAAATTTAATAAAAGGCTAAAACCCGCTGCACGCGGGACACGCGGACAAAGTTAGCCAACTGCTTATCGTGGCTGGGGGCAACGACGGCCGCAAAAGTAAGAAAAACACACAGATGCACTTAATGTGCGCCCACCTCTTGTCAGCTGCACGCCTCCCCCCCCCCCGCTCACCTCTTGCCCGCCCTGCCCCTCGCCGAAAAATAACCAAAACCAACTAATGGGGTGTGGCAGTGGTCAGTGCAAATAAATTAAAGAGCATCGCGCGAAAAACACACACAACACAAAAATCCACAAAAAAATAAACCGAAAAAAAAATTGCAGCCAGATGATTGAGTGGGGTGGGCGGGGAGGACGTGTAGTAAGGTGGGCGGGGAGGGGGGCCACAGTACAGAGTTAGGTGGGTAACAGCAACTGTTGGAGGCATTTTGATTGCATTTCATTTCATGACGCGACGCGACGAGACGCGTCGCAGTCAACGATTTGGCTTTTGTTTGCTTTGCAAATTGCGCTCAAGTGAGGCAGCGAGGGCAAAGTTCGGGGGGGCAGAGAGCGAAGATAAGGGATGGGGAAAAGTGGGTTGAGGGAAGGGAAAGAACGCAAAAGGGGAGAAAAGAGGCTGCAGTTGAAGTTACGGATGAGAAGGAGCTTAGGGGAAAATGGCAGAAAATAAAGGGGCAGAGCGGGGGAAGGAGAAAGCTGAAGTTAAAATGAAGGAAAGGTATCAGGTGAAGCAAAGGATGAAGCTGCGAGGCTGCGAATAAATCAGAGAATGAGCAGGCTGCAGATGAAGCTGAGTCTAAGACTTGAGATCTTGAGCCACAGGCACAGCCGGGCAGAGATAGAGGCAGAGGCTGTGGCTTAGAGAGAAGGTGGATAAGGCTAAGATGAAAAAGAAACCCGAAGATGATAAGCGCGAGGATAAGAAAGCCGACGATGAGACTAAGCCTAAAGCTGCCCATGAAGCCGAGAGGCTGAGAAGAAGACCAAGACTGGGCTGAGAGGCTGACAAACAGGAGGCCGAAGGGGAGCGCATGTGGCTGAAGCTGTCGATGAGGCAGTGCTGGGCATGGGCCAGGCAAAGAGTCAAGAGTCGAGAGTCCAAAGCTGCATTGCATGTGCCTTATGATTTCTTATCTGTGCAGCTGCCGGCACACTTCAAGTGTGTGTGCGTGCGTGTGTGTCATTCTTTGAGCAAATAATGGCAACAATTACCAAAAGGCAGAAGGCAAAGGCAAGAGCCAAAGCCAAAGCCAAAGCCAAAGCCAACTGATTGCACTGGATGATTATGCAATTTAGCAGCTTGTAAGTGATTGTTTGTGGGGCGTTCTGTACGCAAACAAAAAAAATATACATAAAAAAACCCAAACCCAAGCCCAAAGCCAAAGCCAGGCCCGAATCCGTACCCAGTGCACGGACTTCGATTGCAAGGTGCAACCTGGCGGCAGCTGTGCGGCCCGCAAAATTGTGAATTCTGTTGCACATTTCATTTAGCCTGGCATTTAGCCAATTTTACATTTTTTTTCACCCGTCATTTTCAAGTATTTTTTTCCTTTGGTTTGCTGCGCTGATTGTTACAATTTTTGTGCAGCAGTTGCATTTTTCGAAGGGCTCCAAAAATTTGAAGACATTCAATGCAGCAAGCAAATACGGCCGGTGACTCCCGAATGCTCTCACTCAACTCATATTTAGATATCAGAAGGCAGCAGAAGCTCAATTGAAAGATTTAATTTCATTTAAATAATTTTATAATCAATATGTAAAAATGGCAAGCCCAGATTTTTCTTAAAAACCAAAGGAAATAATTCCTAAAAGAAGTCCCAACAAATAAATATCTATATAAAAAAAATATAATAAACCATAATTCATAAAGAAATTCGGATGAAATAAATTAAATAAACTGAACCAAAACTCTATTTAACAAAATAAAATTAATAAAACAAAGAATTTTTTGTTTAATAATAAATAATAAATAAAAATAAAATAAAATAATAAATTTAAAAAAAAGATAAAAAAAATTAAATTAGAAATAAATTAATAAGAAACCATTAAGAGCTCAACGTATCCATTCATTATCAAAAAATATTAATAAATTAATTGATACAATAGTAAATAAATACATAAAGCAAGTAAGAGTGCCTTAGTCGGGAGTGCCCGACTAGGTGATGCCCTATGCCTTCTTTCAACAACACAAAATGCAGGACAGCTATAAAATGAAAGCTACTTGACCTGTATATACTATTTTAGAAGCTAGATGACAAGTTTGGTGCCTCAAGCTCGTAAAACCTAAGAGATTTGCTCTCAAAACGGGGCAGGCTATCGATTATCGAAAACAAACTCGTACTCCTCCTACTGGCAGTAGGAGGACCTACGTTTAAAATATCAAATTTCTAGCTCTTATAGGATCTGAGATCGACACACGGACGGTCGGACGGACGGACGGACATAGCTATATCGACTCGGCTTTTGAAGTTGATCAAGAGTATATATACTCTTAAAGTTCAAGTTCAATTATGAATTATGCCATCACTAAGATTTATGAACCAGTTCACATTTGTTCTTATTCTATGAAACTTTTGTAAATACTCTTCACTCTAAAATAAACGTTCGTCGTGTTCACATTGTTCGTCGTGTGTTCTCAGTTCTTATTTGGTTGCCTTATTATTACTTTGCCCTGTGCAGACTCTTTTACACTAACATATACTTTACGGGGTCGGGGATGCTTCCTTCTGCCTGTTACATTTACATTTTCACAAAAACATTTACTTTACCCTGTTACCCATTTTCAATGGTATAGAAATAAAAGTTGTAAGCGAACATTCAGTGTTGCCTGTAAAACGCTTACGAATGACAGACAAAGAAGTATGGAAGAAAATACCAGCGCGCGCGTAATAGGATCTCCAAACGTAGTCTAGGCCCAAGCATTTGTTCTGCTTAGATCGCAAAATAAAGTTCATTCTGACTTGTTACAATAAGCGGACAGCCCGTTTTAGTTAGGGTATTTGCAACTGAGCTGAAATGATGAGCTGATGCACTCAAGCGCTGCTCAAATGAAATAATCGTAATTTTTATAACAGCTGCTGGCAAAGTGGCAACACGGCAGAAACAACAACAACAACAACGACAACGACAATAACAAGACGAAAGGCAACAAATGAAATCATGTTCAAGGTCGGGCAACAAAAACTGCTCAAAGAAATTCATTGAACCGACGACTTTCGACAACAATTTCAACAAATTTGCGACAACGCCCAAAATGCTCGTCGATCGACAATCGACAGTCGACAATCGACGTTCGACATTCGACGTTCGACATTCGACGTTCGACATTCGACGATGACGTTTGCAATTGTGGTTTGGGAATACAAACATCCAATGCCCATCAACAATACCTGAACCAATTTCTACCCGTTGCCCATACAGTGACCGCAAATTAATTTCGCACAATTGAAGCGAAGCCGGCGATAACATTTTTGGGGCGACACAGGTCTGAGGTCGGCCAGCCACGCCCTGCGGTTGACAGTGCGAGTGGGCGCTATCCCTGTCACACTTGCGGTTGAGACCAGGACGAGCCGCAACACATTTAGCTGTGACAAAATGCCTCAAATTAAAAAGAAATAATAAAAAAAAGTAAATAAAAAGAAACAAGAGGTTCTAGTCGGCAGCTCCCGACTAGGGGATACCCTGAGCCCTCTTCTTCCGACAGGCGATAGGTATAAAATTAAAAATACTTGATATATGTATGTATATACTATTCTAGAAGTTACATGTCAAGTTTGGCGACTCTAGCTCATATTATTTACCGTAATTGCTAAAAAAAACCAGGATTTCGATATCGATTTGTATCGATTACTTGGAAACGGGGCATGTTATCGAATATCGGAAACAAACTCGATCTGCGCATGCACTAGGAGGACATACAGCTAAAATTTCAAGTCTCTAGCTCTTATAGGTTCTGAGATCCTTGCGTTCATACATACGGACAGACGGACGGACGGACAGACGGACAGACGAACCGACAGACAGACGGACATGGCTAGATCGACTCGGCTATTGATGCTGATCAAGAATATATATACTTTATGGGGTCGGAGATGCTTCCTTCTGCCTGTTACATACACAATTGCACAAATACATTATACCCTTTTTACCCATTTTTAATGCGTTCAGGGTACAAAAATTAATTTAAAATAAATAAAAATTAAGGCTCCAGAATCGAATCGCATAAAACACAGCGGGACTGGCCACAGCGTCTCATCCACTGTCTTTGGGGATGGCGGCGGGGGCGGCAGGCTGTGTGTTGAGGGCGCGGGGGGGAGGGCTGCTTTGACTGTTCATTAATCATATGACAAACGATTTTCTTTGTTCGCAACAGCACAGCTTTATGAAATT
This sequence comes from Drosophila lacicola, assembly GCA_035045355.1. Taxonomy (NCBI): domain Eukaryota; kingdom Metazoa; phylum Arthropoda; class Insecta; order Diptera; family Drosophilidae; genus Drosophila; species Drosophila lacicola. Next base: position 6,654,051 of record JAWNPB010000148.1, on the reverse strand, counting down.
TATGCGATTCTTAACAACGGTCTGCAGCCAAAAGGTGCCCTTTCTCTCGCTCCCTCTCTCTCCCCCACTCTCTCTGTCTGTGAGAGTTGCTACGCTTATTCTCTCTCACTCGCACTGAGGCCCCAAATATAAATGTTGGTTTCAGATTCGAGATTTGTCCAGATTTCAGTTGCAACGCGCGACTGCATTAAGCTCGTTTTTTATAAGCATCAACAACAACAGCAACAACAACAAGGAGGCAAATGGGGCGCAATTTGAGAACTGTCCACTGATTCATTAAAGTCGAAATTTCCAGAAAATAAAAAAAAGACAGCTCAGCCCAATGCGTGAAAGCAATTAAAAGCTTTTGGCATGATTCAAAAACTCAAACAAGTCGACAGAGCTGCAACAAAGCCGCCAAGTCTTACGGCAAATGAGAGTTTAGATAGATGGGGATTATAGTATTTCTATAGGCCCCACAACTGAGTTTGCCAATAGTTCTGTTTTTTATTCAATATTCTTTTAAAGAATATAAATTCTTTAAACCTAAGTTTTAGTGGCTGGGAGCAAATAAGGCAAAGCCTGAAGTACTCCATTTTATATGTATATTAGATTTTTTACATATCTTTAATACTAGATAAGCTCATTAATAAGTAAATTATTAGTATATATTCTAATATTTTATTAGCGCCATGAGCTAAGCGGCCACACACTGAGCCTGAAGTTCAGAATTCAAGTTCCTAAGAAGGCGGCAGTTGTTTTTTTCTGCGAATTACCCAAGCAATTTCGCACACATTTGCAGTTGCAGCACTATTCATTTGAGCCGGGCAAAGCCGGTTAATTTCTTTAGGTAAATAATGCGAAAAATGCATTCAATTTCAGTGCCGAATTTATGAACTAACTGAATTTTTTTTTTTTCTAGCTCGAAAGTTTATGATACACCTGCCCCTGGCTAAGAAACTTTTCTTTAATCCAAAAGCCGCTTCACAAATTGAAAAACCATTTGTAGTAAGGATCTGTAAGTTATGCTTGACGGCACTTCTGCAGCTTGTTGCAGCGTTCGGCGGCCGCACGATGTGCCTGTTGCAGTTGCAGTCCGCATTTGGTGGCATCCAGCCGTGTTCGTAGCATTTATGATTAGTTGTGCTTTTGTCAGCTGCTTGGCGATGCCAACATTATTGAATATTTTGCATGCAAGTATAATAATTGCATAAATATATACACGAGAGGAAGAGAAGAGGACGAGACGTTGAAGAAATATGGTTGAACTGCAGCCTAAAGTCGGAGCATTCCATCATTTTCATGCAGCCAAAACTGAAACCAAAACCAAATCCGTATTTGTTGGTTCACGGATTGCAACATACTATATAATATCATGGGAGTAGACACACTCACACACACACACACACACACACACTACTTGGAATGCTACACATAATTTTGCATAGTTTTATTGGCCAAGAATGCAGGCCGGGACTAACTCTGGCTAACTGGCTGAGGGCCAAGTGAAGTGCTCGACATTTATATGCGCATCACTTAGAGCAGCTCCCGACTCTGGACTATCCCGGCTCGCCACGCCATTCCTCAGTTTTCTATCTGCTGTCTGAGCCGGCATTTTCAAATTCCAAATTCTGGAAACAACAAAACAGCTGAGCGGAATTCATAAAAGCCCAAACACACTGTCGAGAGACCCTGAGAAAAGCAGTAGCTGCAGCTGTAGCCCTATCCATCTCTTCTACACATGCACACCTATATTCAAATATATATATTATACATATATCAACTATCCAAAACCTTTAAATACCCTGTTGCTCAAAACTGGGAGTAAAGCGTATCGTCAATTGGCCTCAAGAGCCACATTTGTACCCTTTAAGCATAAACAAATATGCATCGTCTCAGAAAACGAATTAATCCAGCATTTTTTTGTTAGTATAACACATTGAAGTCGGCCAGCATAAGCGCCAGAGTCCTTAGTGTGTGTACAAGGACTCAAATAAACCAATATACCATATATAGATGAAGTTATTCATTTCTTTTTTATTATTTCCCGAGCTAACATCATATATACATAAAGATTATAGGCCGCTGGAAGCTTTTTATCTATGTATGTGTTTGATATTGTTATTATTACTTCTGTAAGCCTACAAATTAAAATGTTATATTATTATAATATTATATTAATATCATTATAATACAGGGTGTCTCTTAGTAGAGCCACTTTCAAGCAGTGTATTTCATCTAATTCATTCTGACAGCCTGAGTGAATTAGTCGGAATATTCTGACTAGCTTAAAACCCTCAACTTGGTTTGGCTATGACATAAGAAAATTGCTTTTAAATGCAACATTTTCATGGCGTAATTGCAAAGAAGCAACCAGCAGCAGCAACAACAACAACAACAACGGGCGAAATTCACTTGAGCGCAAAAACAAAAGCGGAAGCTTTGGCAATGATCATGCAAACTGCTCATTCATAGGATAATTATTCCATGAGTTCATCATAAACAATTGTTGTTGTTGTTGCTGCTGTTGTTGTTGTGGCACCTTCTGATGCATTCATTGCGCTATTCTCTACACCAAAGCCAATGTCGTGGGAGTTGCACCACAGAACCCGAACGCCCCCGCAACTGCGCTCCCTCCCGCCCGCTTTGGACCACACCTTTGCATCTGCGCCCTCCGCACCTAAAATGGATTGCATTGCATTTTTAATGTTTTCATCGCGTAAACTGCATAAATAATTAGTATGAAACGAATGCCGCGAACACAAAGACCTCGATATACCCTATCAACAGCTGTTAACCACGCATTGCACAATGCTCTATCTTTATATGGAGCTCTGTCTAACAAGATCTCATAAGTTTTAATTTTGTATAAGTGTTAAGTATATGAGTTATTCCATATTCTCTTTTTTTATACAACTCTCATTTTTGGCATCGAGGTTCTATGTTTTAAAAGTTTCGCTTCTATTTGCCGCTTTGTCCCGCGTTTAGGCACATACCATAAAAACGTTAACGAATGAAGTGTGTAGAAGAAAGCAAGAGAGAGTGAAATAAAGAACAAAAGAGAGAAAGAGGGAGAGAGAGAGTTAGAGAGAAAGACAGAGAGATATAAAGAGAGAGAGAGAGGGAGGGGGGGAGGCAAAGAGAGAAAGAGAGAGAGAGAAGACATAAAGAGAGAGAGACTGAGAAAAACGAAACGGAGGGTTAAAGAAACACCGAAAAGGGGTAAAATACAGGGGCGGAAAATAGAGAGAAAGAGAGATGAAAACATAAAACGCCAATAGACAAAAAGACAAAAAGAAAGATACTAGAAAGGGAGAGGGAAATAGAGAGAAAGAAAGAGTTAAACTAATTGTTAGACAGAAAAAGACATAATGAATATACAATGTATGCATTTACATCCATGTTCGATATTGGCATATTCAAAAATATATATATGATATATATACGAGTATAGCTACGGGTATAGATACGGGAATAGAATACACATAGGCATATACATAACATGTATTCCCTTTTGCACCAAATTTAATACTATTTTTATTAAAAACTGCTATACTGCTAATATCAAAACAGTAAATAGCAAACCACTTAGTATTACCTAATGGACTTTTCTAGAACATTAGAGGGTTTCCTCGCTCGCCAGATAAGCTTTAAGAGCTGCTATACAAATTCGCGGGTCAGCTGAAGTCATGACATAGCGACAAAAGGTCACATCCGTCAGACAGTTGATGACTTTGTCTTTCTGTAAATGGACGCGCAGTGTACAGAAGGCGAAGTATATATTTAAGTCAAATATAGTATGTTTAATGAGCAATCGCTGCATTCAATGTGCATTTCATGACACAGTTTTTTAATTAGAGAATTGAACAGCGAATTGCATTGTTTTGTTTGAATTTGGTCGAGAGCAGGCAGATCGCCCTGCCCTGGGTTACTACTTGACTTACTCATACAGACGGGGCGAGGGGGCAAGAGTGAGCGAGGGGGAGGAAGGCGACGCCTACGCTACACAAATTCAACCAGTTTTTGTGTATATCCCAAAGTAAATAAAGCCAAAAATAAAATTCTTTGACAATGACAATGACTGAGTGGTCCACATACTTAACTCAACAACACGCACACACATATGAATATATATATATATATGTATATATAATATATATTTTGTGAGGGGCCATTTGTTTGTGTTTGCACAGTGAATTATGCGCGGCGACTAACTTGCATATGTGTAGTATATAGTATAAGGTATTTATAACTGAACGGCCGCTTTCTGTTGCTGCTGTTTTGTGTACGTGTTTGCGGCTTCCTTTCGCTGAAAACGGTAAAAAAGTAAATTTGATTCAATAGCAACAACAACAAAAGCATTCGCTTGTTTATTAAACACGTTGTTGTTGTTGTTGTTGCGGTTTACTCGCTTTTTATGGCTGCCTGTTTTTTGTTTTTGCTGCTTCTGTTGTTGTACAAATTTCTGCGAAATTTTATTGACAAATTTCATTAGAACTTGTACTTTGTGTCGCGTTGCTGCCGCCCAGCGAACAGTAGCGAATGCCAGTGCGGACCGGCGGGACGGCTGGGTGGGGGGTCGAGGGGGGTTTTGTTAAAGCACCTGGCACCTGGTTCCTAACTGTAGTGAACTGAGCTGAACCGCAAAGAGTTGCCAAAAAAAAAAAAATAAAAAAAGAGCGGCAATCAGCTGTAACACAAACAAAAGACTTAGGCAACGAACTTGAATCGTATGCGGGCATATGCGTGTGTGTGTGTTTCGGTGTGTTTGGGAGTGTGTATGTGTGTGTGTGTATATGCCCATGGAAATAAACAAATCTAGAAGTAAAGCTGCAAGCAAAATATCAATACATGAATTTTCAGTAGTTCGTAGGGAGAAAAAGCAGTGAATAGATGTTGAATTATTTGTAGTACAGCACAAAAAATTAATCATAATTAATTCCTATAATTGGAAAAATATTCAGTGATATACAAATATATACGTACATACTCTTAAAAGAAGACAAGATGAAAGATTTAAGGAATTACATGATTTTTCAGTAGTTTGTAAGGGAAGAACGCAAGCTAAAACTAATTATAACTATGTTTGGAAACATATTCGGCGATATTTATACTATAAATACGATTATTTAAGATTTAAGATAGGGCATGATTTTGCAGTAGTTTGTAAGGAGTAAAAGAAGTAGTTGGATTGAGACGTAAAGCTGAGAAACATGCCATAATAATAATTACACTGGGAAGCATATATACACGTATTCCTTGACACATATACTATGAAAAACGATTATCAAGGTTCTGACAGAATACATGATTTCTCAGTAGTTTGTAAGGCGAAAAAGAAGTGATGAAAAGTATGCCATAACTAATTTTAATTTTGTTTGGAAACATATTTCGTGATATATATACGATTAAGAAGATTTATAATATGCTCTATATATCAATCAGAAGACTTCCATAGATTTCACAAGGTGTACGATTTTGCAGGAGAAAAACTACTGGGAGGCTAAATCAGAACTTTTATGTATAAAACAAGAAACCTTTGGCAACTATTTAACATCTGCGTAACTAACTGTTAAAGTAAGCTTGATAAGGTCAGGTCAGTGAGCAGAGAGTATAATCTGAAATATTATTTCATAAATGCTTGAAAGGATTTTCAGCATTTAACCGATTCACTTTCCAAAACTCCCGCTCAGCACACTTTTGGTCAAGGCACATGCTAATTGCTAATCCAATGCATGACCGACAACTAGCTTAACGCGAACCAAGTTAAATGAACGCAGCGCCGAACAACTGAACTGAGCTCTTAATTAGCTTGCATATGCAAAGAGTAAGAGGAAGCAGCAGAAGTTCATTAATCTAAATTGTAAACAAATCGGCGAGTTTGTCATCTACAAACTGAAGCTCATTAACTAGGGACAGCAAATGCTCAAACACTCGTGTTTCAAGCGGGTATCAAAAAATCCAGTTTAGTAGCGCCGACTACGCACAAGGCATGCGGAAGGCATGAGTGAGAGGGATCGGGGGGCGCATGACTTGAAGAGATCAAAAATTGTGTAATTACCAAAGCGTACACCCCATCAAAATCAACTGAATTGCTAATTTGTGGGCTCTATGCGACTCTCACACTGTCCAGATCTCCCTCTCCCCCTCTATCTCTCTCTCTCTCTCTCTCACTCGCTCAGCGAACAGTTCTGTGCGCTGTGCAGAGCAGCGTGACAAGAACAAACAAAATATACAAATAGAAGAGAAAAAAACAGAAGCAAGAGTACTCTTGTCGAAAATCTCCACAAAAATATACCCTGCATTTTCCCTCTGCAACGCATTCAAAAAACTTGGCTAGTCATGGTCCAGTTGTCAAAAAAAAATGTCAGTTCCTAAAGATGACATTAAAATGTTTGCATTCACAAAAAATCAAGAACATACTTCGTATAGACGCTTGTAATTCTCAACTAGTTGAAGCCTGGCGTAAGAAGGCAAAGCGTTTGCAATCGATATGAAAGTCCGCGGAGAATAAGGGAAAGAAAAAATTGTTAAACTCCTAAGGTGTGTATGCTAGGCAGAGGTCGCTGGTTCAAATCGAACAATTGTCAAGCTCTTGCAGTTGCTGAAACGTTTAACAAACACTTGAATGCCTAAATTAAGCATGTTTATATTTTAATTTAATAGCATTTCTTTTACACAACTATAAGATACCCTTTCTTTTTAGGCATTTTCAGTGACTACAGGGTATGCGAAAAAAAAAATCCAGAATTTTTGCAAGGTATTGAAATGGTAATAGATTTGAGTAATCTGTGTGGCTGTTTGCTGTGCAGCCGCCGCCGCCCATTGTGCGAGATTTGCAAGAACAACAACAATCTGAACAATAAGAGCAACAACGTTGTTGTTCTCGTTGTTGTTGTTGGCTGGTGTTGCTGCTGCTGTAAGTGTTAAAGTTCGTGTGAATGTTGAAGCTGGCTGCCTGTTGTTGCTTCAGGGAGCAGGCAGCTCAGCGGGCAGTCGGCGTTGCTGAACATCATTATCATGCCACACTAAACAACAACAACAAAAGCAACAGCAACAACAACAACAAAAATGTTTGCCATTGTTTAGCTTTTGTTATTACAATGAAAGCTCTTTGTATAACAATTGCAATCAAATAGACAACAAGTGTTTTACCTTTTGCCTGAGACGGACAGACAGACTCACACACACATACAATTACAACAACAACAACAACACTAGGCAGCTACAACAACAACAACGCCAACAACTTGTCCATTTTTGGCCACAAAATGCCCCATTAAAATGTTACATTGTAATTCCCAATGCCCTCGCTGTGGGTCTTCAGTTAAACTTGGTTTGTATGAAACGCATTCAACTCAGGCATTTACGAGCTCCAATCGATGCTGCACTCTACGCTCTGAGCCAAACTCTCTGTGCTGTTAGCCTTTATGTAAATTGGTAAACACGTTTTATTATGGCCAGTAAAAAAATATTGTAAATCGTTGCATCGAACTTTTATGTCACTTAGCTAAAGAAATAAGTGTGCCGAGTACTTAGTTTTTAGTTCAAAAACTAACTTTTTTTCTAAAAAAAAATGTATTCCAAAACAACTAAATTGAGCTTTTAGCTGATTAGAATTGTGTTAACCGGCGCTGCGCGGCTCGCTACTTCAGTGTAATTTAATTGGATTTTATATTTATGTTTATGTATTTTATACAATGTGAATTGCCAAGGCTCGAGCTCGAGTGTTGCTTTAACAATTATATTTATATTTATAAATTTTTTTAATAATTATTTATTTATAATTTTTTATTATTTAATATTATTTATCAAATTTATTATGCAAAAAATGTGCTTTAAATCTGAACTTTTCAACCAGTTAGGGTATTTGCAGCTTCGTCCTCTTGTTGTTAGCTTTTCGTGCGTCTTGTCCATTTCTATTGCTGACTCTTTGCATAGTGTGTTAACAATGTCTCGCGGAGCTGCAAGATTGGGTCATTGTTGTTGTTTTTGCTGTTGTTCTTGTTCTTTTTGTTGTTGTTGTTCGGTTCTAACTCGTTTAAGTTGCCTTTTGCAGTCTTTACGGTTTATGGCTTCTGTCAGGGCTTTTGTTCTCTTGAGCTTCTACTATTTGCCTTTGCTTGTTACAATTCCATTTCGGTTAAACTTCAGTTTATGCACTTTTTCTTTCAGCACCTCCGGCAGTGAGCAGCAACAATGCGCCAAAAATCAATGAGGAAGTAATTAAATTTAATTAAATTACATTAGATCAGATTTTATGTGATTAGATTATTAGCTTACAACAGCGTTTGGGTTAAGGGCAATTTTCAGGCCAGTTGCAGGTTTAATTTTTCAAGTTTTTTCAGTTTTTCCTTTTTTGTTGTTTATAAATCAAGTGTAAGTGACATTGAAATTTATTATGTTTATTGTTTGTGCGCGTAAAGTTGTTGTTGTTGCTTTTGTTGTGTCAGGAGTTGTTATTGTCTTGCCGCTGTCTTGTCTTGCTCTGTTGCGTGAGAGTTTCGCATGTTGTGCGGCAGTTTAAGAAACTTGAAAGAGTAATACAAATATATATATATATATAAATATAATTATACACACAAATAAGTATATATAAATATATATATATAAGTTATATATGTGTGTTACCTATTCTATGTTCTCTTATATAAATTGCAGCTCAACCAGCTGACAAAAACCTGTCTGCCTTTCGAAGTAAATTTCTAGAGTTCAGCTGAGAGAAGCATATTAATAACCAAAAACTTATCCAAAATTTTGATGTGTTATGCACGCTTTTTTCGTTACTTAACGCTTGTAATTCTCAACAAGTTTAAGTTTCGTGAAAGCGGTAGGTTCTACAAGTAGCTATAGCTATATACACACAACATTTTCTGCTGTTTATACCTTTCTCTTATTATATTTATATAAATTATATTTAAATTAATTATTTAATATTTTTACAAATAAAATTAACAGCAATATTGACCACAAGCTAACAATTTTGACTTTTTTCAATTGTTATATAAACTATCATATCTATACGCTGCAGCGCTTAAACCATTTGGGAATTATTATCTAAGCCCAAAATCGAAAATTACTGTCTTTATATTTGATATACGCACACAGTTAAATACCAACAGTAACTGCTGCATATATCACATCGATGGGCCCATCACCACAAAAGTTACTAAAAAAAAAACCATATTAATCTTAAGAATCGGCCTGAGAATGAGAGAAAGAACAGAGGCTGTCTGCCTAACTATTATGTCTCATTGTGTACAGTTTGTTGTATTATTTTATTAATATTAATCTCGAGAATTGGTTAAAAATAGCATATTACATGCTAGCTTTGGCTTAGCTCCAGGCCATAATCTATTCAAAGCTCAGCCAATTCTATCAGCTCTCCCCCCCCCCCTGGCTCAGCGCCCGCGCATTTGCCAAACTCTTGTGTACGCCGATTTTTGCGTGTTATAACGAAATTAATTTGCATTTTTGCTACTTCCGGACTTTGGGGATATTGAAACTGGCTGGCTAAGATAATCAAATGCGATGTGTCGCTAGTTTATGGGTTCTGCGAAGGGGAAAAGAGAGAGAGAGAGAGAGAGAGGGGAAGAGAGAGAGAGACAGTGTGGATATGTGAGAGTCACAAAAAAAGCTGAGCCAATTAGAACAAACATCTTTTGATTGATGTTGCCTAACGTGGAACATGATTTTCAATTTTGCCAAGAGTCTTAGCATCCGAGTGGGAGCCAGGGGGTTGTTAGGCGAGGGGGAGGGGGGGATGGGCTGCTTGCTCTGTTGTACAGCGAGTCACGCACAAACGGCACTTTTCATGGGCCAACTGGGATGGGGGGGGGAGGGGCGGTCTGGCACACAGCACAGAGACATTCACAAAGGCCGCACAAAATCGGACGATGCGTGGCATTAACTCGTCTTAATGGTTTGTGTTGTGGGGTAGTTGGAGCAGCTTAGAAGTTAATGAACACACGATGCTTTTTGTTAGTTTCGGCAGCCAGAAAAAACAATTTTGTTTCTGTTTGTTCGCGCGGCCTTGGCCTTGACGTCGGTTATTGGCTGTACAGAAACTAAAATAAAGCTAAATAATGTTGCTTTTTTTTGGCCACAAAAAAAATAAACCAAAGATATAGTACGGCAGGCATTAGGCTCTACAACAGCGCCATGCTGAAAGAAAATGGGGAAAAAATTGTATCTGAACTAACTAATTTATATGTTTGAGTAATTAAATCAAGCCAGCGCATCTTTGGCAGCAACAAACTCTGTCTTAACTCATTTCTATTTCAATCGTATATTGATTTAAGGCGGATGTAGCTGCCCAGGTCAGTGTGTACGAGAGAGAGTGAGAGAGAGAGAGACACACGATGTCCGGCCAGGAAATTCACACGTGAATTGTTTAATTAATGCGTTGACGAAAAAAATTAAATTGATATACAGTAGCTGCGAGTCAAGTTGTCGAGTTGGGGCACAGAATAAATGCGCTTAACGGATGTTCATTGTAAAAATATTAACAATTTATGTTTGCCAGCTTATACCCTGTAAACAAGCCAAAAATGGGCACAACCCAGATACAATGAACACATTTGAAGAATGTAATCAAAAAGTCAGCTGCTGGCTGCTGCAATTCTTTTAAGCACATCTATTTATGAGTGCAAGCCAGTTCTTTGCGTCTACGTTCATTTAACTCATTGAACTAGGGATCCTTAGGAGCTGGAACTATCAAATTTGGTATGAAGACTCCTACAAGCTACTATAATTTAGCATGCATATAGAACCTATTCATTATATGTATATAGCCCATGGAACTTGGGATCTTTTTTTGCTTTTCCACTTTCTCTTAGAGACATTAGGACCCAATGCCAACACAATTTAAATGTAGAACCTATTTCAACTCCACACTCAGGACAAGCTTCTACATAACTGAGTGTGCAAATCGAGCCCTCCTTAATTATTTCCATAGGTAATTTGCTAGTCGAGCTGTTCATAGCTCAACAAACTCAGGTGTGTTTTTTCGGCGAAATCATGTGCCGAAATTGGCCTTTAACTGTAATGTTCTATTTAATCAGCTTTGCCTGGACTGTCTCGCATGTGTCTTCATTTATTGTTGGCAATGCGATGCGTCATGTTTATTAGTTTGGCAACAGCTCAATCGATGCGAATTGCCGTCAATTTGCTGGCCCAATAGCCAATCAGAACGGTATCAAGAGACTTAAGCCTTACGAATTTTGATACGACTTACATAACGGTCCCATTTGGAGATGCGCAATTAAAACAAGGCAAAATTCCCCCCACAATGTATCTTTGAGATAGCTTTAAAATGCCCGCAAAGTCTTTTAGGGGGCAATGTACAATAGACAAACACACACACACACACGCATACAGACAATATCTTGTGAACATTTACAGCTTAAAAGATGATGTAAACTTTATGGATTTATGTACGAAAGAGTTGCATCAACATTGTAGTTTGTTGTATGTCTGTTTAGTGCCTACAAACAATGTTTGATTTGTATCTTAGCATGGTTTATGTTTAAGGACGATAGCTTTAAAACTTCGCATAGAAACAAACAGACGGAGAGATGGATGGATGGACATAGCTTTATCCAGTCGGCTGATCTAGAATATGTATAATTTATAGGCTCGGAGATATCTTGTCCTGTGCGTTACACGTTTTATGACAAAATTATAACACCTTCTACAAGGTTATAAAAAGACAACAAAACAAGGAAATATACCCTAAAAATCCTTCATAAAATCGAAAATATCTGACTCCGCTTCCCACTTATTTTGCAACATGTATAAAAATATACAAATTATCTACTTACTTTATAATTATCAATTAAAGCGCGACTTTACAGCTTCCCAAATCAGCTGCAAACTGAAACTGAAACATGAAAAAATATTAATTATATAATAAAAAAAAAATTAATAATAATAAATAAACAAGCAGCTAATTATAGAGCAACAAGTAATCAGGGAGCGGAAAGGAAAATGATTGAAACGACTAGCAAATGGCAAAAATAAAATTAAAAAAAAGTATCTAATTATAATTAGACTTAGGGAGAATTAAGAGAGAGATAGAGAGAGAGAGAGAGAGAGCGAGAGGGAAAGAGCGAGAAATAGAGAGAGAGAAAGAGAGAGAGAAGCAAATAAGGAAATCAACGGCAACTGCGACAAGTCTGGCAAAATCGCATAAATGCCGCCAACTCGTTTCATAATTGTTGTTATCATCATATTGTGAGCGCCATAAAGCGAATCATTTGAATGCAATTTATGAAATTGAATTGCAATTGAAAATTAAACGACATTCATTAAAAAATATTATAAAAAAACAACGAGCAGGAATGCGCTGGATGTTACCATCAGACCATGAGATACCCTGCACGCAAAAAGTTTTCAAAATCATTTTCTTGAATTTAGATTTGTTTTAAATTTTGGTAGAGTTGCAAAAGATTTCCAAAAGGTTTATTTAAGATTATGAGCGTGGGGCATATGGGAGCAAGCAAAAGCTTCTTGAAGTAAAAAATGTGTTAAGAAAGCGACGCTTATGAAATTCTGGTCAAATATTATCTAAAGAGACCAAAATAGACGCTTACCAAAAATCTCACACATATTCTTTGACATAAAATAATATGATTTATGATTGTATGATAATAGAGATATATGTTTATGTTCTCTGCCCAACTAAGTTTTAGTCCAAAAAGCGAACTAATTTGCGAACACGTTAATCCATTAGTCATTTTATTTTAACTTTCAACTTATTCCCAGCTGAAGTGTGTGTTTGAGCTTGTGCCTCACAAATCGCGCTTATTTATCTTTTATAAATTTCGCCGATTTATGCCGAGAAAAAAGCGTTTCCATTTCACAAGATGCGCTGCAACAACACCAACAACAATCAACACTGACGCGACTCATTCACTTAGTCAGCTTGCCCAGCGCCCAGATAGCAGGCTTGAGTCGCCGTCTGTGTCTCTGTCTGTGTCCATGTCGGAGTCAAAGTTATATGGTAGTTTAAGTTGGGCCCAACCAGTCAGTCAGTCAGTCAATGAACTGCAAATTTTGCAGGCCAATTGAATACGCAGCTCGGCTGGGCTGACCATGATAGAGCGCTATAACTGAGCCAAGCATGAGAGCTGCACTTTTGCTGGGAAATGTATGAAAGTTGATTCAATAATTGCCAAATTTAAGTTTGTTAGAGGTTAGAGAGAAGCGCTAGCAGCGCAAGCAGTCAAACGTTTAAGAATGACGCGCAAAAGAGAATGGAAATTTGGCGTAAGCGAAGATACAGACAATAAACAAACTGTTTATGAATGTAATTGGACTTAAAATCTTAAGTGAAGTACCTTAAATAGATCATAACGTTTAAGGCAACAAGCCCAAAGCAAAAGAAACAAATTAAGACATACCACTTGCAAAACAAACGTTTAACGTTTAAGAAGAGCGTACAAAGAAGACACGAGTAAAGACATGATAAGACATATGATAATAGTCAATCCATGAGAATACAAATAGAAGTTACCTTATATTACTCTTCCACAGTGAAACTTCATATTTTCTACAGGAGAATAATAGTCGTCGCAGCCGCAACAAAAGTCAAAGAATCAGCAACAGGCAGCACCAAAAGCGCCAAAAACAATTTGTGAATGAATGCAGACATAAAATAACAATAATTTGCGCAAAAGAGCCAACAACAATAACAACAAGAACAACAAATTATTTGGGCAAAGAAAATTACTCGTATATATTCCATGTAGCTGCCAAATCTAATAACAGTTGTTATACATTCTTAATTTGCTGATTGTTACCCTGCAAGCTGACCAAAAATAGATAATGCCAAAAGCAGCCAGAAAAATAAAATACATTTAAAAAAAACCTATGGCTAAAAATAGCCAAACGCAAGAGAAAATTAACTTGGGTTTAAAGAATGCGAAATACGCTTGCTGTTAAAAATAATTTAAATAATTTAAAATTTATTTTAAGTAAGTTTAAGGATAAACCTAGCTAAACTAGAGAAATGTCGGGGACTGTATGAAATATTTCCCGCCATATAATACATACATAATATAATGAATAAATAGATTATGAATAATGAATAATAGATAATAAATAATAAATAAAAAAATAAATAAACAATAAATAATAAATGTAACCAAAAAAAGTTTGAGAATTTCTTATTATTAAAGCAAAATTTAAATGATATTATTATGGAAATCGGTCGAAACTTTTCACTCCCATAACTCGGTCAAAACTCAACCGATTTTCACGAGGGATGGCTCTTTGTTCATGGTTTGGCCTCTAAATCAATTAAGCATCCTAATCTGGCAACATTATTTTTGATCGAAATTCATGTAGAAATGGTACCCTCAAATGTCCTATATAGACATAGGTCGAAATTTCCCACTCTCGTTACTCGGGCAAAACTCATCCGATTTTCACGAGATGTGCCTCTTTGTTCATGTCATGGCCGCTAGATTAATTTTGGCACATAAATCAGGCAACATTATTCTAGTCATGTATATGATATTATTATTAAATTTTGCTAAATCCCAAAAAACAATTAAACCAAAAATGTATCATACAAAAAGCTTAATACTCGAAAGACTACTATGATAAGACCTCAGCCATACGATATAGCCAATGAAAATGTTTTCGATATATATTTAACCTGTATTTCAACAAGACAGCCTCACTTAGAGTACAGTTATCGTGAAACATATAGACACAGACGTGATAACTAAATCTGATTTCAAGCTTTTATTTAAAAATGTAACACATTTCATGCACAATTTTCAGCACCCGCTGTAAGTGTAATAAAGTTCACATAACTATGCGGAATATCAATCGATTTCACACATACTTGGGCTATAAATAGCATTAGAGAGTTCTTGATTTTGCTAAAAATGATGTGAAACAGTTACAAAACTAAACAACCTCCCCCCCTGGTAATGTGGGTGGGCCGAGCTAAAGCAACCTGCTGGATGGGGAGATGGAGGTGGGGGAACTATTAATTGCCAACCGACCAAATGAGTTTGGCATTGGCTAGAAAGAAAAAAATTGCCAAGAGCGTCAATTAGAGCGCGAACGCGAGCGCCGATCATTAGGAAAAAGCATTTTTTGATGGAGCCAACAGACGATTGGACAATTGTCAGTGATAGATAGCCAGCTGGAGGATGGATGGCTGGACAGTCGGACAGCTGGGTAGCTAGATAGCTGGGTAGCTGGATAGCTGGTATTGGCATTCGAGCTAATTCCATTTGTGGATATATCAAAGCGGGAGCGGCCGCTTTAAGTGACTAATTTATGGCCTTTTATGAGTATATACATATATCGCGATATGCGACCAAGACTATGTGCACGTAATGTCCAATGCAATGGTAACAATCGAAACAATCGAAATAAGCGGACCAATCGAAACAACGGACCTGAGTCTCTGGGGTAGGCGTGGGGCTGGGGCATTGGCTCTTTGTCTAATTGCCGCCGATTTGTCCCATTTGTTGGGACACACACAGACACAGACAGACACACATACGCACACACACAACCACACATAGAGAGACAGCAATGAACTTTTATCAGCAGGCACTTACATACATAGCGCACTGTAAGCTCAGGCACAGTGGTCGTAGCACATGAAATTCCATGCCAAAAATCTAATCGAGTTATTTTTATACCCTTGTAGAGGAAAGATCCGCCGATCTTTCCTATAGCAGCTATATTCAATAGTGGTCCGATATTGATAAGATAAGGCATAAGATAAGGCATAGTAAAAGGTGTAAAAGCCTAGTTTTGGTAAGATAGAGACTCATTTTCGACTGATCTTTTCTATTGCAGCTATATGATATAATGGTCCGATCCAGCCGGCTCCAAAATATGTACTGCGTGCAACAGAAAGTATGCAAAGTTTAATGACGATAGCTTTAAAACTGAGACACGGGTTCGCATAGAAACAGATAGACGGACTGACGGACATGGCTATATCGACTCGGCTGTTGATACTGATCAAGAATATATATTTATATACTTTATGAGGGTAAGGGGCAAGGGTATAAAAGAGCTGTTTACAATTTCCAACATGCCTGCTTATATCCATACACTTAATAAGAAAGAACCTTTAATAACATTTGTGCCACTGTGCAAGGCACCTGCTGACAAGCCAGGGAAACAAACGACCCTGGGGGCCCTACCACAAAAATGCAGCAGTCTTCAACTATGCAACATACAAAAATATATGTGTGTAGCTATCTAGAAGTTAAGATCGTGCAGTGGTCCGCTTCGCTCATTAAGCATGCTTCATTTCTCTGGACATTTATAGGCACGTCAACAAGTAGATTTTAATGTGAGCTAAAAAAAAAAAAAAGAGCTGAAAAGCTGTAGAGCCGAGGAACTGCAGAACTGGAACCCGTAATCTCGGCTCGTTTATCAAAAAACATGCTACAGAGTGAAAGATAGAGAGTGAGTGAGAGAGAGGGAGAGAACGAGGCGAGAGCGAGAGGAAAGTCCGAAATACGCACATACTAATTGGCCTAACAAGTTGGTCAGACTCGTAGAATTTAGAAATTGATGAGTGGGGGGGAGTGATGGGTGGAGGGGAATGATGGGTGGGGAGGGGCGTAGCTGATGTTGGGGGAAGCCTGACTTAGGGTTAGCTGCAGCTGCAGTCACGTTGCGTATGCAAATCAACAGCTACTTTTTTGATTATTAAAACAAGAACAAAAGAAATATATAAAAACTTAAATTTAATTACCTTTTTATATTTTGTTCTCCCAACCTATTCTTCTTGGTTAATTTTTATTGCCAACTGATTTGCATTGCCCGCTTGGAAATGGACCAAAGAAAAATTCATTAGGTGAGCTGTTTAATTTTCCAAATGCACAAGACCCGAATTCGTGGGCATTCTAGCGCCAGGCGTGTTTTGGGCTTTTATCTTGGGCACTTTTGGGCAGTTTAATGTGCGCGATCGATAAACCAACCGATTAGTAATCGAAAATACAAGGCTACGCGTCGGAATCTGGGTCAGCAGGGTAATCAAACGGGCTGCCCTATCGCGTGGACAACATCGCTTGTTCGATTCTTATCGGCAAATTGTTAAAGCAAGCTAATGACAAGCATTTCGTCGCGGCAATTGCTTTTCGGAGCAGCCCTCCTTTTTAGCGTCATCCAATATGTGTAAAGCATAGAAGAAGATTGTAGACAATTTGCAGTTGCAGCTCAGTTTAAGTTCGCATTAGTTACAAATATATATGTAAACAGGAACCTGCCACGCATGCAAAGCTCATGTTAAATTTGTAATTAGTTTAATTTCGAAAGCAGCTAACAAAAAAAAACTAGGTATTATGTCAACAAAATGTTTAAATTGTACGCAAAGGCAACTGCATGTCAAATTGTGGCATGCGCTTTGGCCATTTAAAGCGAAGAAAACGAAATGCGCTCTGACAACGTCTTAATGTGGCTGTCAACTTCATAAATCATACAAAAAAGCTGGCAGTTTGGCTAACAGAAAGAAGCATATGAATTTGTGCATAGTTTGGCAGCATGTTGACATGAATGTCAACTTTGACAGCAACGTGAAAAATTTAAGCCCAATGAAAAAATGAAACGAAATAAATTAGATAGTAAGAAGTTGACAAAATGCAAATTATGAGTGACAATTTGTTAAATTGTTAAAACATAAAAGAAAACGTAACAAAGTTTGACAGCATGTTTAAGTGGCTGTCAACTTAATAGACTAACATTTTAAACAGGTTGATTGGATTTAAAAAAAGAGTTGAGAAGAGAGGTAATCAGGAATGTCAACAAGCAGATCAGCTACAAAATTATGAAGAAACACGCTGAAGACGACATCTTCAGCATGGTAAACTGGCTGTCAACTTTGACAGGCACATAGAAAAACATGATTTCATAGAGCTTACAATATGAAGCACTATCGTAGTCTCGCTCTAACCAATTAAGCTGTGTTTGCGTGAACTCGTTTATTGTTCTGGCACATTAACGTGCCTTTCTATGCGATTCTCATCGATTTTTTAACAGCCAGGAAGTGAAATCCATAAGCTAAATTTGAGCCTGAAAGCACAGTTTAAGTTTTATAGTCAAATTTGAACTGAATTTAGAAGAGTCGTCAAACATTTAATGATGCCCCGCAGCTCGGTAGCTTTATTTCGGGCTTAGTGGCAGCAAAATCCGTTTTTACGATGTGAATTAAAGCTGCTTGGGAGCACAAACAACACACTTTTCACACACAGACACCAAAACATGATCAAAATGTATATCAATAAAAAATGCAACTAACAACTAACACCAAAAGAAAGGGGCGCGACCTAATCAAATCGACATTAAAACCGCTAGAACGACAACAAGCCCAACACACAAGAAAAGTGTTAACAAGAGATGAGGAAATGCAATAAAAACAAATAAGAAAAGCATACTTGTAGTACTTACAAGTCCAATAGGGTTTTGTTAAGAGCCTCAGATCAATTTTCGCCCAAAAATATATTTGCATGATAATGGAATGGAACTTGAGATGCAGAAGACGCAAGAGTTAAATAAAACTTGGAAAAAAGTTCAAAAATTCAGCCACGAAACTGTTAAGCAACGCACACAAAACCGGCGCGTATTAAAGTTTTATATTACAGCAACTACTTTTGGCTAGAAGCTTGAGGCCCGCAGCGCATTATCAGCCAGCTTTTTTTTTTATTTTACGATGGGAGCCACAGCGGAAGTCATTTGTCTGGCAAACAACAAAAGTGGCTTTTGCATGTGCTGTACTTGTTGTTGTTGTTGTTGTTGTTACTGTGATTACGTCACTGCCACTGCAGTAAGAGATGGGCGTCAGGGGGAGTGGCAGTCGCAGCTTTTGTCACATTTGACTGGGATGAGGCAGCTGCTGCAGCTGATGAGGCTGGCTCACAATGTGAACGCAGCGTTTCCCATGGTCAAGCTTGATATATATATATATATATACTATATACACGATATATATATATATATAAAGTACAGCTAACTGCGATCTGGTGAGACAGCAGGGCAGCAGAGTACAACTCAATCAAGGCAAAGCATTCGCGCTCAGCTCACAGCTGGGAACCGAGCGTGTCCATTACTATTTTGCTACCTGCTAGCTGCCACTTGCCACTCGCTGCTTGCCACTTGCTGCTTGCCACTTGCCGCTTGCCGCTTGCCGCTTGCCACTTGCTATTTTTGCCGTTGTATGACGCTGCGACAAGTGCGAGCTTTAGCCAAGAACTCGGATAATGGCAACAGCGGCAACAATAATAGAAATTAACTTGGCTACAAAAAAAAAAAAAATAAAACAACAACAACGAAAAATTAAAGTAAAAAAAAAATAAACGGCTAAAAGTCAGGCGATTAGCTGACCGTTTTGCAGATTTCAGATATGAAACAGCAGCTAATGGAAATAGCGACAAAACACAAAACATTCAGATTACATACAATTAGTCGCAAATTGTTATTCTCGAGAGATTGGCGATCAAATTAGCTCCCAACTACATTCAATAATAGCCGCGAATTTGGCTGCAGCTGGAAAGGAAGTGATCTAATTTGTGCAGATGAGTTTTATATGAGAACATGACTGTGGCATGTCAGCCATTAGTTTTCTGATTACGTTTAAATTGAACATGGAGGACATGCAAAAATCTATTCATTTAAAAGCAAGGCTAAAGATATAGCCTCTTAATGTTACCTCCTCCTCTTGCATTACATAAAGCTAGCAATTAAATGCGTCATAGTCGGAATAAACTTGAACTTCGCTTTTGTTTATTAATAAAGTGACAATGGAGCACACGTTCATACATGAAGTATAGTAGTTTTCCCCTATAATAAACCTAATGTTGAACACAAACAAATAACAGCTAGAAATGTATTCTATGATTCAAATAAACTGACCATGGAGGACACGAATGAATCCAGCCAAGTTAAAGCTACATACAAGACCTCCCAAACGAAAGTGATCTAATTTGTGCAGATTGGTTTTATATGAGAACACAATTGTGGAATGCTAACCATTAGTTTTCTTATTAGGTTTAAAGTAAACATGGAGGACATGCAAAAATCCGTTCATTTGAAAGCAGAGCTTAAGATAATTCCTGGTAGGTTTGGAGGGAGCAAAGAAATGCAAACGACTCCAAAGAAAAAATGAATGTATGCTACTGCTGCACAATCAGACATTTCATTTGTAATTCCCAATTGGTTAAAGCTTAGGCTTCATATGTAAGCTTGATTTTATGAACTATTTTAGAGATTTGAATAAAGAACATGAAGTACATAGGTTGGGATATCACTGACACGTTGAGGGAAGTCTTCAGGCATGTCTGACAAGCTATGACCCTACTCATGGCTGGGCGTGGTCAGTGTGTTCGCGAAGATATCCTGAAAGCAAATACTTGATTATGGAAGGAAAAAGGTCAGTAGGGAATACGTGGTACATGCTATTGTAATTTATAAATAATAGAAACAAATGGCGATAATTCCTGCTAGAATGAGTAAAAAATTGAAGAGGACCTTAAAGAAAAACAGAGTCTATGTACTATCTATGCTCTGCTACGGCATAATATGAAATCTCATTAGTAATTCCCAATTGGTTAAAGCTTAAACTTCTTAAGTATTCTTTAATTTCTTAAGTGTTTTTATGCATTATATTTCATTAACGTATTGATACTTTATTATTTATTATTGATGCCTTAAAGCCATGTAATTTAATTTGTAATTCTCAACTACTTTAAGCACAAGTTCCCATACACGCCTTTACGACGTGCGTGTGAGTAAAGATGTTGCTTATCACTTAGCTTCACGGTTGTTGTATTTGTTGCAGTTGCTGTGGATGCTGGCCGGGTTGATAGCCACTTGTAGGCTATCAAAGTACCGTTTCATCAGCAGCCGAAACTACTTAAAGAATTTACACACAGAAACACATATATATGTTATGTGTATATATATATAAAAAATATCGCATCTAAATGATATGCAGTCCAGAGAATGCCGCCTTTATCATGCGACGGCAGCGCCATAAATTTATGCTAAAATTTAAATTTTCTTTAAAGTAAAAACGTGTTGTTGTTCTTCTCTGTATGTAGATGCGCGTGTGTGTGTGTGTGGCCCTTAGGCCCAAAAGGTCATACGAAATGGGACCAGAGCTCGGTGACAAAATGCCACATAAATATTACATGAAGCGCAGCTGATAGGCAAATGTCACTGTTATTAAAATGAAAAGAATGAATTTGTAACAAAGCGTGCATAGAAAATGACATCGAATGTTGCTGTCCATTGATCGAACTTCCGAATATCTGCATGTAGTATGCGACGAAAGCATCTACCTTCGAGTAGAAGAACAAGCTAAGCAGATAAACCAAGATCCAAGTCGTACGACTGTGGAGGCAGAACAAGTGTCTTTGTGTGGTGTTCAGAATATGTAAGTCTACAAATGCGAAGACTTACAAAGCACACAAATACATGCAGCTATTCACGTTGCCTGCTAGCTTTGCTAGATTATGTGAAATGCATTGATTTATATTACGGCATAGTTTGGAGATTTAGCTGATTATATCTGTTTATAAGATGTGCAAAAAATTTCAAATAAATAAGCAAAGCTATCAAGCTAGCAGTCAGCACTCTCCTTGGGCACTTGCTAGCTTTGCTAACTTTTTAGCAGACGCTCTACGTGAATTGCATTAAATAAGTTTACAGTTTTGTTCAAACATCGGGCTACGCCAGAGCTAGCAAAGACATCAAAATTGAAGTGTTTTAAGCTGCTCTTAAAATTAGCAATAAACAAGTAAAAGGTGTTCTAGTTGATTTGGTGACTCTAGCTCTTAAAACCTAAGTGATTTGCTCAAAGAACAGTATTATGATATCGATTTTTATCGATTGCTTGGAAACGGGGCAAGCTATCGATTATCAAATTCGTTCAAATTGTGTCTAGCTCTTATAGTTCTTGAGATCGACGCGTTCAAACATATAGATAGACGGACGGATTGATAGGCAGACGGTCATAGCTAGATCGACTCAGCTATTGATGCTGATCAATAACATATATACTTTATGGGGTCGACGATCCTTTTTTCTGCCTGTTACGTACATTTGCACGTTTGGGTTCAGAATACAAAAGAAAGTACCCAAGCTGCCAGCTACCAGCCAAAAAGCTGACTTGATAAATTTGCTAAGTTTTGAGCGAATTGTCTTTTAGTTAAATTCCTATATCGAACGGCTTTACTTTTGTTGCGATAGTAAATTATTTTCATATTTAAAGAAGGTAGCTAGCAAATGGCGACACTTTCAGCTTACTGCCCACAAATTTGAAAATGCTGTCAAGAAATCATAGCTTTAGTCGGTCAAAAACACAGTTTCAGTCTATTTATAAAATATTCCTTTGCTAATTCATTCACAGAAAACTTCTGCCTTTCATGAGCTACAAATTCTTTCAATAAAAAAAATAGAAAAAAAAAAAACTTGTCCACTAAATAAGCATTAACATCGTCTTGACTTCATTTTGTGTTATTTGTTTGCTTTCGGATTTGTTGTTTTTTTTTTTTTTTTTTTTTTGTTTGTTATTTGTCGGAAAGGCTGTGAATGCAGTCAGAGCTGCTAACCGATCGCATTTATCATCAAATTAGAAAAGGGGGAAAAATGGGTAAAAACCCAGAGCCAAAGCGTTCTCTTTGCTGTCATGAATGGTTAGGCTTGGAATAGGGCCAGAATCCGAGCTTTAGTTCGAGTTTGAGTTTCAGCGCTGGGCTTTTTTTTTTTTTTTTTTTTCGTTTTATCAATCGGACGCCCTGCGGTGCGGCGTGTTGACGTCTCTCTTATTACAAGAGCCTCATTATGGGGCATTAGGGCTATTAGGAGCCATTATATGGCCAACACAGCTATTGATGCCTTGTGTGCGCTCCTCTTTAGCGAGTGTCACAATAAGCCAAGGCGGCAAGGCATTTGCCTAGACATAAAATATATTGTATATACTCTCCATAATATTGACGGCGAGGTCTGACAGCAACAGGAAGCTTTGGCTGGCAGGAAATTTGCGATTTAACGCATTTAAAAGTTAAACGCGCACATGACACAATTAAATGGACAAACGGAGTTCAATTATCAGAGCGCACATGTAAACTCAAAGTCAAAGTTAATGGTTTTTAATTTCAGTTTACCTTGAACATTAAAAGCCGCAGCGATAACCCGCCCAGACACCCGCCTCTGATTGCCCGCATAGCTGTTCTCTCTAGCACCCGACAAATGCTTCATTGCATAATTGTTGCCAAACTACGCATTCAATGGCCCAGAAGCTACACGAAAGTTACATAAGTTCCAAATACAAGAAAAGAAAATATAAAAGCTTGCCAGACACACTTATCAAATACCCTGTAGTTAACGTAGTTTAAAAAAAAAAAAAAACGAAAAGGTTAATATTGATTGACTGATTGACTGACCGAGTGATTGACTCACTGATTAAATGGACTCATTGACTGAAAGACTGAGTGACTGACTGACTGACCAACTGTCTGAGCAATTGTCTGACTGATTAATTGACTGACTGATAACTGATTGAATGATTGATTGATAGATTGGTTGATTGATTGACTGATTGAATGACTAACTGACTGACTGAAATGCATTTATCATGTGTTTTACACTCCTTGCAGAATCCAAGCTTCTCGGTGGAAAATGCGATTCAAGTATATACATATATTGTGATGGAAATTTTAAGAAACATAAGAACTTAATAAGAAAGTGTTTTTGCGATTTTGAAAATTCCACTCGCAACTGTGGTTAATTGATCGGCTTCAAAATCAGAGATCTTTGTGAATATTCAGACGTGTTTCACACATTTGTCAAATAGCTATCAAGTGTATTTTTTATATCTATCATTCTTAACGTTTCAGAATCGCCCGAAACAACTCATTTTTAGCTGCAGTGCAATTATATTCATATTTCCTAAAAATAATTTACTGAAATATTAGCATGCCCTTTAAAAAGATTTTATCTAAACAAAATCTAGCCCTATAATAAACTATATTTAATTAAAATTAATATATATATACTTTATAGGGTAGCAGAGTACTACCCATTTCTAGCTTCTCACAGCTGCAGGGCATCAAAAATAAAAAAAAAACAAAACAGAGAGTGGAAAGGCATTGAGTAACTAGTCGGAGTCTTGAGCGCGAGAGTACGGGGCTATGATGTAAAAGTTACATAGGAAAAGAAAACCCTGCGGCCCTACGTAACCAAGAACAACATCAACCACAACAACAACAACGAGCACAGCAACCGCAACAATAACAACAACAAGCACAGCAACCACAACAATAACAACAATCGCTTTAAGTAGTCCAGAACCTGAACGCAAATAGTGTTCAAGTGAGTTAAAAAGACCAAAAAAATAAAAAGTAGCCATAAAAAACCCAAAAGCCAAAGACAAGCAACAAGTCAAGACAACAACAGCTCTAGCTTAGTTTGACTGTGGCACGACTAGACAATACTCTGTTAAGCAATAAGAAGTAGCTGTTGGATGTAAAATTAGATGTTATTACTTATATATATGCCATATTTTATATATGGCAAGAAAAAATGAATTGAAAATTTAAAAAAAATTGTTCTATTTTAAAAATAAATAATAAGCGAGAAGTTAAGGAAGATTGAAACCTCCTTCTCGGGCGTTTATTCCTATGACATTCAGATGATATAGTGAGCCGATGTTAGTAGGATATGGAAGAAGCATAGTGAAAATAATAAATGCCGAGTTTGGTCAAGATATCTAGATAAACAAAAGAGTTTTCAATACAATAGCCTACTCTTCAACCAATCATTCCTATGGTAGCTATATGATATAGTGGTCAGATCCGACCGATTCCGACATACATATGTATGTTTTGCCTGCAAGAGAAAGACGGACCTAGGCAAGCTATATCAACTCGGCTGTTGATGCTTTTCAAGAATATTTATACTTTATGGGCTCGGAGATGTCTTCTTCTATGCGTTACACAACATATTTTAAAATTATAATACCCTCTACATGGGCCTCAAAACAATATTGATTCCGAAACTCGCAAGCGATATATTCTAAAATAAATTCTTTGTGGTATTTTTTCTTTGATAATAAAAAACTAAAGAAAATTTGTACAATTTACATTTTGCTGCTGATGTAGCTTGTTTCCGAAATGTGCCAAATTATGTGCATTCAAAACTGCTCAAAAATCGGCTAATTTTTATCTAAGTTTTAAGCTTGGCTAATTGAAATTACTTGACGTAGCGCAACAAAATAGGCCCAAACGAAAAAATAATGAAAAATTTCAAACGCTTAAAAGCGACCGCAAGGTACTAAAGCAGCAACAATAGCAGCAGCAGAAACAACAACAGACAGCGCAGTTGTTGTTGTGCGCTTGTCGTGCTCGAATTCAAGTACACACACACACACACACGCGCGCAGACACACACGGAAAAAACCGCCAAAGAGCGACGTCGACGACGACGACGACGGCAGCAGCAACTGCACGTGATACATTCATCATGAACTTGAATTTGAATTTAAAGTTTAATGGTAAAATCCATTGTTGTTGTTGCTGCTATTGTTGCCGTTGCTATCCGCTGTTGCTGTTGTTGCTGTTGTTGCGATTGTTGTTGTTGCTGCTGCTGCTGTGACTGGCTGGCAACAATTTGCGAGCACTTGTTACCATTGTTGAGCTGAGCTCAACTCGCTTTGACTCGGCGGAAGGCGTTGCCCACGGCGCAGCTCACAAAAATATTTAACCAGAAATGTTGCAGCAGCAACAACAACAACAACAATTGCTGCTGCTTGGTTCTTCTGTTTTATGTTTTCTTGTTTTTGTCACTTGCACTTGTTGGCTTCATTCGGCATTGTTATCGCTGCGTTGTCCGCCGTTTATCTGTTCATCTTGCCATCTCTCCTGTCGCGCTGCGCCTTATTGTATAACTGTCAAAGCCGAAAGGCTTAAGCGACCGCTGCCACGCCTACCCGAGCGGAGTGCTACCTGTGCTGCGCACAAACGCCCACACAAATGCGCAAAAGCAAACGCCCCAAAAGTGCTGCAACCAAACCAAAACAAAGATAAAGGTGCAAAGCAAGTTTGTTGCCTAAATCTTTTGTTTGGCCAAATTTTTGCATGAGGATTTTTAAGGGGTTCAGCGGGAGATTAACATGCTTCTATATTAGATATATAGTTAGATTTGTGGCAAGCAAGAAATTTAATGAATTATTATGCACAATATTTATATATGATGCATGTATGGCAAGTTCGTTGCCTAAGTCTTTTGTTTGGCGAGCGAGGATTTTCAGGGGTTCAGATCGAGACTAGCATATTTCTATATAGAAATATAGCTAGATTTGTGGCAAGCAAGAAATTAAATGAATTATTATGCACAATATTTATATATGATGCATGTATGGCAAGTTCGTTGCCTAAGTCTTTCGATACCAACAGAGCCTATTAAGATTTCGTCTCTACTTATCCCCGAAAATGATCATATTTTAAGCTATATATAGTCAAGTTTACTGCCTAAGTCTTCAGAAAGGGGAAAGCATGAGAAAAACAAGAATTGCTAAACAAGAATTATTTGTAAGCAAATTATGAGATCGTGCCCAATAAGCATATGTCCGCTAAATCATAAGAGAACTATGTTAAAAATATTTGCACTAAAGTTTACAAGAGATACCCAAAATTTAATCAAAACGAAAACGAGATAAATTTCGATGTGTTCGGCACGCCGAAGATTTAATGCCCTTGCAGATATTTGTCCTTTGCTGAGCTTGATAAAAATAAGTTGGAAATCAAAATATTTTGCCACAACTTAATTCTAATGCCAATCAAAGTGTTAAGAAGTCCAATTGAATATCTCAGAAGTAAACAGATAAAAGTGAATATGAATAAATCAAATATATTGAAAGAGTCGCTGACTAAGATACAAACTCGCTAAGCAGCTAGACAAAGTAATATAATAAAAACTATTCGTACATGCAGTACCTATATGATCCGGCCCATTCTGAGCTGCCGTCGCCTGATTAATATGGCAAACAGGTCTAAAAAAAATACAACATAAAATGAAACAAAAGACAAAAAAAAACGTGCACGACGTCGCGCAACTGTTGAAGGTACAACGACATTACGAGCAGCGACTGAGGAAGGGAGAGGGGGAGAGGGGGGGGGGGGGGTCTACCCGGCGCGGTGCGCTCTTTAAATGAATTATGAATTAAGTTTTTCGACTTGATGGCCACGTTGCCAACTAATTTCGACCTTGCATACAATTTTAATTAAATATTTTTTTTTCATTTATTTTTACTTTATTTTTTTTTGCCTCTTTTCGTCAATTATTGTGTTGCATACATATAAATATTTGCTCATACGTATATCTGCGCGCTTGCAGAGCAAAAAAGAGGTGTTGACAGTTCGGCGATGCGCATTTTGTAATGTGCAAGACGTGAGGTGCATCCCCCTACCCCCCCCCCCTCCTCCACCGGCAAAGGGCTGTGCTTGTTGCCGCCATCGGAACTGAAGCATCAAATACTCTCGTAAGTTCAACATTCAAAATGGATTTTAATCTTATAAATGCTTAGCTCCAGACAAGGGCAAATGCGTTCCTGACTAACTTCGGTTTTTATACTCGGATCTTGAAGAAATTTTCAGCGCTTAGATATGGCATCCAGGCGGCTGTTAATGTCCAAGCTCAAGAATCTAGGAGGCTCCACATGTGAATACTTGACAAACAAGTGAATACTTTACAAACAAGTGAATACTTTATAAACAAGTGAAATACTCCACAACTGTCTATGCCAATACGAGAACCTGCCTACCAAATTTGGCGTAACTAGCTCTTATAATCTACGAGTTATGCTTAAAGGAAAAAATCCTAAAATATTTATTATTGATATTTAGTTTTTTATTGATATTTATTGATATGATGAAAATGACTTTTTGGCAAAAAAAAACAAAACAGAAAAAAAAACAGTTTGTCAAAAACCCAATTTAATTTGAAAAGTATTTCTTCAAATATTTATAAACAGTTTCTAGCTTTTTCCCAAAGATTTTTGAATTTAAAAGATAATAAAATAAATATATTACGACAATTTCGAGATGATATACGCGACTCCAATTCCAGCAAACGCCCTAGTCAGACTTAAATTAGATTAAACGCAAAATAAGAAGAGAATAAAAAAGATGATAATAATAATAATCGAAAAGAAAACACAAGAAGAGAAAAAGAGTTCTGTCCTCGACGAGGCACTGAGCGAGACTGAGCATGAAAAATGTTTTCTACTTGTAGGTAAACCATTTGAAGCATTGCAAAGCCTATTTTGATGGTCCAGAAAATTGTTTAATTGTTTCAATTTGGCAACTTTCAGCTGAACAAAGCCTACTTCGATATGGAAAAACAAATACTCCTTATCGTCGAGTTTTGATAAAATATCAATTAACAATAATAATATCGATTTTTCCTAGAAAACCATATAATATAGTCGCTCGAACTTCAGAAGGCATTCTTTATAGACGGATAGACAGACAGACGTCCTGATCTAGTTCGACTCGGATATTGATGCTTACCAAGAATATATATACCTTATATATTGAAAAGTCAGCAGAGCCTAATTGATTTCTCGCAAAAGCTTTCAATTCAATGGCCAAAACCGATCTATCGAACGAATTATGGCCACAATAGACATGCCACATGCCACCATGAGTATCGGTTCGACTTGACGACAATTTATGGCGCACTGACAATCTATGTGGTTGGGAGGGGGGTTTATGCAAGAGGGGGGGCAGCAGCGGGGCGGCAGGGCTATAAGTACCCCACACTAATCGCCGCACACAGAGCTCGAGTTAAACTAAAGCATTGGCTCGTCTAAGACTTAATGTGGATCTTCTACTCTGCCAGCTGCGCTTTCCATATGAGCGTCAACATAAATTAGCATAGGTAAAACCACTATATAGCAACAACAACCCCCCCCCTCTCTCTCTCTCTCTCTCTCTACATTCTCAATACGTAGCCGCAGCGTCCATTGATATGTATATTGGCTGTTCATTACAGGAAAAACGCACGAGCCATCAGCAAAAGACATGGCCAAAAGGGGGGTATATTGTGTTGGAAAAAAAGAGGGGGGGGGGCGGGGGAAAGAGGGGCGGCAGCGGAGGGTTGCGGTGGGAGTTGTTAAGGTGAGCAAAATTCCTGCGTCAGAAAAAAGTGAAGCGTTCATAAAACGGCACAAAAGGAAACAGCCAAACGACAACAACAAGCGACAAGCGACAGCATCTGGAACTAAGGAAACTGAGGAACTGCGAAGATGCAGTCAAGATTCCAACTGGACCAGGGACGAAACGGTATACATGACGGTGGGGCGGCGAGGGGCGAGGGCAAAGCGTTGGGAAAAGCAAAAGCAAAAACGACAAACGCGCAAAAGATGTAACCAAAGTCCGAAGCGCAAGAACTTAAGCGCAAAAAAAGAGAGGCGAGAGAGGGAGAGAGAGGGAGGGAGAGCGAGAGAGGCGAATCAGAAGATGAAGACGAGGACAGGCGCTGCGCTGCGCTGCGCTGCGTTGGGTTGGGTTGGGTTGGGGTGCTGCCAGGCAGTGACGGGGGGCGGCAGTTGAGGGGCGTAGCGGAGTGAAGTAGGCTTGGGTTGGGTTGGCACTGGGGGATTGCGATGGCAAAGGCGACTTGGGGCTGGCTGGATCGGGCTTTGTTGCGTCGTCTTCAAGCGCATTGTTGCTGTGGTTGTTGTTGTTGCCGTTGTTGTTGTTGTCAGGCGTTTGCGCCGTGAATCCGCTATAACAGTGTTAGTACGTTAGTAGGTATACAAACAGGTAAAACAGGTATTCCGGCCGCTCTTCATTTACTTTTTTTTTTTTGCGCCGCCGCCGCCGCCGTCGCTGCCGCTGCCGCTGCTGCTTCTTATATTTCTTCTTACTTCACTTTACTTTAGCATTATTTTAGCGAAAAGGCGGCAGCAGCAACAACAACAACAAGAAGAAGAACAACAACAGCAGCAGCAGCAGCGAGCACGTCGCCGTCGATGACGACAATTGAGCAAATAAAGATAAAAAAAAATAAGAGAAGAAGAAGAGGCAGAGAGAAGTGAAGCAAACGCAAAGAACAAGCAGAAAGGAAACAACGGCAAGGTGCGAGTAGGAGCAGGAGGAGCATATTACATGGCGAGTGCGAGAGGGAATGGGAGAGGGAGTGGGAGAGGGAGAGGGCGAGAGAGAGAGCAGGAGAGAGAGAGCGCGGCCAGCAAGAGAGCAGGAGAGCGAGAGAGCAGCATGGGCCCAAAGAAAACACATTCTTAAAGACTGCAATTACCGCACAGACACGGCAGAAGATCATAATGAGGCACATAATGATGAGAATGATGATGATCATGATCACGATGATGATGATGATGATGTTGATAATGAGGAGCAGCCCAAGCTAACGCACGAAGCAGAAAAAAAGTGTGTGTGTGCGTGCGCACTCATGCGCAATTTCAAGCAGCAGCAAGACACACACACACACACACACACACACACACATACATACACACACAGAGAGCCGATAAGAAATGTACACACACACACACACGCACAGGCATAGGCATACCTGTCATAGCAAGCCACAAGTGACCCTGGCCTAGGTCTACATTATTAACTAGGATTTTTATAACGTGTAATAACCATAAGGAAAATATTTTTAAATGAAATCCAAATGAAAAGCAGCAAAAGAAAAGCTGATTAACCGAAGCAACAGAAGAATAGAAGAACAAAATAAATTGCATAATAACTATATAAAGAAATGAAAAAACACAAGAAAATTGTACAAGTTAATTAAGACAAAATGGAAAAGTAGCAAAGTTCAAGCATAGGGCAAATTTTATAGTAGGAATAACTTAAAGAAACAAAGTAAGGGAAAAAGAAAAAACAAAATAAAAAAATGATTAACTAAACGCATTTTATCTATGGGTTTATATTATAAGAAGAATATTAGAAAACAAATATTTAAAAAGATAAATGTATAAATATATAAAAATTACCCAAATCATTTTAATCAACATTGAAAGAGTACGTTGAAAAAATATTTGAATTTAAATAAGAAAGTTAAAATGTAAATTGTAATATATATATTTACTATTTTAAGCATAAATATTCAGAATTCGTTCAAAAATATTTATTTTTTAAGGACATTTGAGAGGAAACAGAGAGAAAATGATCCAAGTCTAATTGGGAACAAGCACCCGAGTGGTATCGGCAACTAGTCTAAATCTAGATTCTTCTCCCTCTACACAAGAAACTAAGAAAGATTCTAGTCCCCAGACTACGTCAAATACATTCTACACCTTGAACGCAGGCAAGTTAAACGCGAGAGGGTATAAAGTAAAGCGCCCGAGCAGGTATTCCTTCAAAGCAATCTTAACTGAGGAGAGAGTAACTAGAGACAGATTCCTAACAAATGGAGAAGGGACTACTTCATAATCATGTAGCCTAAGAAGAAAAAAACTATATACAAATTTTAAATAGATGCATTGTCTTTCAAATCCTTTCAAGAACCCTTAATAAGAATTATAAAGTATACAAAGTAGCAGGGATTTCTTCAAAGATTCACAGGTTCTAAGTAGATCTCTTCGCGGTTGTCTCAGATCTAAATAGACTTTAATTTGCGTTCAAAAAAACCCCCAATAGGAATTGGCGCCCGAGCAGGGACTTCTTTTTAATAATCTAAGCTAAAGAGACAATAACTAGAGAAATAGAAATTCTAAATAGATGCACAGATATCCATATTCAAAATATACGTTCAAAATAACCCTATACAGGGATTATAACTCCTACACAAAAATCTAGGCTGAAGGGAGAATAACTAGAAACAAATTCTAAATAAATGAACGGACTTTCATATCCTAAGCATACGTTCAGAAAAAAACCCTTCATAAGAATTTGCATGGCGCCCGAGCAGGGACTGCTTCATAGAAATCGAAGCTGAAGAGAGAAAAACTGGATAGAAATTCTAAAATAAATATACTTAATACTTATATAGCAAGTCGTATGGCAGGGAGCAGGGACTTTAAATAAAATTAAAATAAATATTTCAAATTATAAATAAAAAAAGCTTTAACTGAAAATTAAGCCCAACGCGAGCAAGCAAATCAAAAGCCTTGAAATCAAACGAATTCTATAAGAAAAAAAATCTCAGCCAGCAGGATTTTTCACTTGCTGCTGCTGCTTCTGCTGCTGCTGTTGTTGTTGTTGTTGTTGTCTCTGTTGCTGCTGGCTTGCAAAGGGCAGAGCACTTGCATTTGGTTAGCAGCGGCATTTGAGTGAGAGTGAAGTTGGCGCAGGAACAACAACTACAACAACAGCAACAACAACAACAACAACAACAAGAGCAACAACAATTAGTTAAGAAGCGCGCGCAGCTATAAGGCAGCTAAAAACGCTGCACCGACGCTGCCTCTGCCTCTGCCAGTGCCACTGCCTCTGCCGCTGCCACCTCGACGCCAAAGTCAGAGTCACAGTCAAAGCCACTGCTAACAGGTATTTGATGATTTGCGCTCTCTCGCCGTCTTTTGCTCTCTCGCTCTCTCGTTGCGTTCGTGCGCTCTCTGCGCCGCATGTTTGGCGCACACAGCTACAAAGCTAGCTGTAAATTTGTTACGTTGCCGCGCTGCTTTCCTGCATGTGTGCGAATGTGTGTGTGTGTCACACAGGTGTGCGCGCTGGCTGCGGCGAATTCGCTCCGTTTGCAGCGCTTACATCACACGGCCCAGCTAAGCGCACACACACACACGCACAAGCGCGCGAGCAAAGTGTGTGAAATAACGTTAGTTGCCGTTGCCCTCGCACTCGTGTGCGCTAGAGCGAGAGGCGGCACCGTAGAGCGAGAGAGCGGGCGGCAAAGCGTGAGCGAGAGAGTAAACGTTGATATCGGCGGCGGCGTTGACGACGTCGTCGATGACGGCGACGGCGACGGCGACAGCGACTCTCGCCGCAATCTTATTGCCATTCTAAGCGCGTTCTAAGCGCTCATTACAAGCCGACAACGCCGCTGCTTCTTCATTTTATTGCCCACACACGTACAAGCGCACACACACACGCACACACACGTACAAGCGCACACACACCTATA
The DNA here is from genome assembly GCA_035045355.1 of Drosophila lacicola. Lineage (NCBI taxonomy): Eukaryota > Metazoa > Arthropoda > Insecta > Diptera > Drosophilidae > Drosophila > Drosophila lacicola. The sequence continues at coordinate 6,620,976 of JAWNPB010000148.1, read as the reverse complement.
TGTAGACAGCGAGTGCGAGGCGCGTTGCCAACTATTTTGCCGTTTAATTTCGCTTATATGGTACTTATTGACGTTCTGTTCTTGTACTTCTTGCGTATCTACGCGTCTTCGTAGTTAAACACACACACACACACACGCGCGCATACACACATACACATACTGCTGTTGATAATGTTGAAATGAAATTCTTAAAGGGTCTGATGAGAAGAGACTTTGGTCAGGCCGCGAATGTTGAACGCATGCAGATATATATGTATATATGTTTATATAGTCATATGCAATTAAAGACCATAATGCAAGTCTGAGGCACTAACAAAAGACTTAGGCAACAAACTTGCTTTACCAAACTTAAGATCATAATAAGCAACAGTCGATTTTAATTGGGAATTGTGCGTGAAAGCCATTAAAATCATCATAAAGTCTATTAAATATTACAATATATATTTCCTCGTCTACAGTAAAGTCTCACAAACAACAACGTTTTCTTGGCTAGAATATACAGTTTTGCAATTTAACAAAGTAGCCCTTGTATCTAATGTCATACAAAAGTCAAAGGTTTGCTCTGCAATTAAAATACTTGATATCTAAACGGCAAAATAAACGCATTTAACTCTTTAATTGTGCAGGGATTTTAATAATGTTGTTTAATCATTTGACAAGCTCACAAGTGTCAATAACAATAATTAAAACGTTATGAAAAACCTGATCTAATTGTTCTAGCATTTTTGAAACTCCAATATTCAAACATTTCTAAAAGCGAAAGCGAACAATCTAAGGAAGTAATAAGAAGCAGAAGCATACATATTTACCAGAATATTCATCATTTGTCTAAATAATATTGTAGCCTTCTTTTTAATCATTAACTAAATTAATTTATAGAGTAGCTAATAAACATATTTTAGCTATAGTATAAAACTATTATTTTGTTATAGCTATAATATGCACATTTTCTTCTTTTAAAGAATTTTCTTATAAATAGATACCATTAAATATAGATGTACTAAGCTAATATATAATATGACTATTATTAATAATGTTGTTATTATTATTATTAATATTACTATCATTATAAATATTATTAATACCGTTAAAAATAAAATTTAATTTTATAAATATTATATATATTATTCTTTTAATTATATTTTGCTATTAATATCATTATCGTTACTATTATTATTGATATTATTGTTGCTATTATTGTGGTTATTATTGTTATTATAATTGCTATTATTATTTAAATATTATCATTTTTCTTGTTGTTATTACTAGCATTATTCACTTCATAATTTTCAATATTGATAATAACTTTTATATCACTATAATTTCAATTAATATTTTATTATCATTATTATTGTTGTTTCCTTGTTATTATTATTAATACTATTATTATTAATATTATTATTTTTTTATTATTATTATTAACATTATTATAAGTATCATTATTATCAATATAATTATAATTATATTTCCCGCATAGTTATTTACAGTTCTCTGTACATATATATACATATGTATATATATATATATATATGCCTACAAATCTGTACATATCTTTACCAATTCTTTGGCAACATTTTAGGCATTTACACGCTTGTAAAATCTTTGAAAAATATTATAATTTTTTCTTTATGCCCTATCATTTGCAGCCAAATGCTCAGTTCAGAGTCAAGACCAAAGACACAACAACAATAACAACAACAGCAACAACTTTAAGCAGCTCTAAGTACAACAAGTACAAGCCAAACGCAAACACACAAAACGAGTAAAACATCCCAACCGGCAAATGGCCAAAGCAACGACGACGACGGCGACGGCGACGGCGTCCAAATCGAGCAACAGGCAAGACAACAACAACAACAACAACAGCAGCAGCGGCGACGCCAGCGACGATAAAACATTACCTCTACCTTGACTCTGAACCAACAAGAAAAACACACACACACACACGTGGCGGCGAATTAAAAAAAAAAAAAGAAGAGACGCAGCGAAAAAAACTGCATGAGAAACGTTATGTGAGCGAAATGAAGCAAAGGCAACAACAACAGCAGCAGCAGCGGCAACGGCAGCGGCAAAGGCAGCGTCAGCCGCAGCAGACGCAGTCGAAAACACTCTCACTCTCTCTCGATCCTCGGCTGCGACGTCGGGCAGCTCAGGTGCTCAGCCGCTGGAAACCGTTCGCCGTGCACAGTTACCAGAGGCAGCAGCAGCAGCAGCAGCAAAGACGCGAGCCGAGCCGAAGACGCAGCCGAAGCGCAAAACGCAGCCGAAGCGGTTATCTTCGCCCTGACTCACAGACGAAAGCGAACTTGAGCGAGCGCGCTCTCTCTCTCTCTCTCGCTCTCTGTGTGTGTTTGAAGTACGGCTTACGGTGTTTTGCGTTCGTCGCCTGAATTCGCCTCTAAAACTAACTGAGTTTGTTGTAGCCGCTGTCGCTGCCTTCGTTGCTGCCGTTGCTGCCGTTGCTGCTGCTGCTGCGTCGCGTCGCTGCGCAGCGGTATTGCTTGACTTTGGCCTAACTGCTCAGCGGCTGGCACCGCTTGAATACAGTAAGAGACGAGCCGGCGTTGTGAATGCACGTGTTTTGTCGCTGGACAGCAGAACCTGCCACAGCCAACACACAACTTTGGCAAAAAAAAAGAGTAGAAACAAAAAAACGGTTACAATTTACACGCGCAGAACAAAATCGCGTTTCAAAAAAAAAAAATTAATTAAACTAAATTCAAAAAACAGAAAAAATTTCAAAACTCAAAAGCTGCCAAAAAATGAAAGCAAAATAAACATAACAGTTAATATAAATGGCAAATGAGAAATAAAATTGATTTATTTGACAAATTTTTGTTTTGTTTTTCAAAGTGCGCTATATATACATAAATATATAAATATATATAGCATATATGCAAGATTAAAACAGCATAAATCCAAACTCTGGAAATGATGAAGAAACACAAAAAAATAAACTGAGCCGAGCTCAACAACAACAACAACAACCACAAATAACACCGGATTTATATATAAAAAATATATATAAAATCTAAATTTTTTTTTCACCAATCGCTTAACTGATCAAAACAAGAAGAAGCAGAAGAGTTGGCAGAACAACATCAGCAACAACAACAAAAACAACTGCAGCCACACACAGTATTAAACAGACACGCACTTGGATTAGTGTTTTGTTTACTGTGCCTGTGTGGGCTTGTGTATGTGTATGTGTGTGTGTGTATGTGTGTACGCGCGCGCGTGTGTTAACAAACAAATCATAACAACCAAAAAAAAACAACAACAACATTAACTAATTAGCCCGCAAAAATGCCGAAAATCTTTCTGATCAAAAATCGGCTGCACCAGCAGCAGCAGCGCCTGCTCGAATCGCAGAATCTGCTGCAGCACAAGGCGCAGGACGATGAACGTTGCCTGGTGCCGCCGCTGAGTCCCAGCGCCGGTGCATCGAATCGCGAACAGGCGCCGCCATCGCGCACGCCCACACCAACGCCAGCGCCTGCGCCGGCGCCGTCGCCCGTTCCAGCACCGGAACCGGAGCCGGAGGGTCAGGCCCAGGCGGCGGAACAGGAGCAGCCGCTCAGCCTGACAGCGGCATCGACGCGCAAACGTTTCCATCATCGACGTCATTATTTTGGCCAAACGCGACACAGTCTCGAGCTGGCCCAGGAATCCGGCACAAATTCCAATCTCAATTCGAATGCCGAGACCAGCAACAAGTCGCCAGCGACGCCCGAGCAAGTTCAAAATGGTAAGTTGATATCCCGCCAGCCACAAGAGATCCGAAAAGCTCTTAAAATCGCTGCAATAAAAACAAAAGACTTAGGCAACAAACTTGGCAAACATTCAGTCCAGTTCGTTGCCTAAGTCATTTGCTGCGCACCATTTTATGAGCCCTATGCAAATCTGCTCGAACAACATGCACAAAAGAATGCACATAAAAAACAAAAGACATAATTGAAAAGAAAAAAAACTTTTAAGGCAAAAAAGATTTTTTTAACTTTCTTCAATTTTAACTTAACTTGAGATTGCTTTCATGTTAGTTTTATGTTCTGTTTGTGTTCAAAAGAGTTCTTTGTCCAAAATCAGCTAAATTTCGGTTATTTTTAGCATTCGCTTTAGAAAAACTTAATTGAAATTCAATTTATTTAAGCCATAGAAATTTGGGTGTTCCGCCCTAGAGTGCCTATCTATTGTTGCTTGGGTGTTCTTTTCGGCAGGTTTCGGCAATTCCAATTCAAATTTATGTCTCAATTTTGTGCTGGAAATCAATTTTACGACACGAAACGCAAATTGAGAGGATGAAAAGGTTTTTTTTTAATTGAAAAATTATAATTTTAAAGCCATCAAAGTTTAGTTTTCATTGTGAAAATCTTTGATAAAAACTTAAAAAAGAAGAAACTGAAATTATTTGTTTCTTTATTCAAACTGAGACAAAAAATAAAGCTCAGCTGCAAAATTTTTTGATGATTTTTTTTTATTTTGGCATGCCACAGCCTCAATGGGAAAATCTAACTAGAATTCTCAGAACTCGGTACCTGTCAGATAATATATTTTCAGACATTCCTGATGTAGGCACACATTTTGCTGCATATTTGGAATATTTTATATTAGGCTGGACTTCTTCTTGACTAAATATATTCTTAAGAGTATAATTTTTGTGAAATAAAAAGTTAGTTCAATAGATTTTCTCCAGAGTAGAAAATCTTGTTATGAAACAGATTTCATAAAGTTTTTTCTGATATTGATATTGATTGAAAGGAATTTCAAATTTATTTTCTTCAGAGCAACATATGCTTATAATAAATCGTTGTTTTTTTTTTATTCTCCAACGTGTTGAGGATTATATTCTTATTATAGAATATATGTATTATTTTACAATTTAGTTTTTTATATAAGCTATCTATCTGTCTATCCATCCATTAATCTATTTATCTAAACATGCATATATCTATCTATCTATCCATCTATTCATCTATCTATCCATCCATCCATTTATCTATCTCTATTTTTTTCTATCTATCAATCTATCTATGTAACCATCTATTACATCACAGATTCGTTGTCATAAGGCTACAAATATGCCCATAATATGAAATCCTTTTGGAAAAAACGTCTCTAAAAACATATATCTAAAGTCTGTTTATATATTTTCTGTATTCATTTTCATATGACTACAAGTATGCCAATAATATAAACTCAGATGAAACCCTTTTCGAGAAACTTCTCTCAAAACATATTGCTTAAGTACCTTTTGTATCCCCCACGAGACAATCATCCCATTGCGCCTAGTTTACTTCTATGCTAGCTGAATTTTGCTGCATTTCTGTGATTATTTTGCATGTTTTTGTATTCCATTTGGGTTTCTACGAACTTTAGATAGCATCGAGCTGTTAGGTAACTATTCTTTGCAGTGCTACGATTCAAAATCTTTGGCGTGCTGGGCTGTGCCTTAAGGACAAACACATTTCCTGCGCATTTGTTACACTTCCAGCTCATTACAAAGAAAACAAAAAGCTGACAGGCAAATAAATGCTTATGACCATATAATAGCTACAAATCAGTCAAGACAAATGCTGATGGCTATCTACAGTCTACAGCGGTCTGTGCTAGCCAAAAAGCTACCAATTCAGAGCTTCAAGCCAAATAACAACAACAACAGCAGCAACAACAGCAAATTAGGCAGCGTCGAGCTTTGAGCGTCTCGGGCATTTGTTGACGCCCACACGACACGACCCTTGGCTTGATTTTTATATTTCTGTTTAGATTCTACGCCGAATCTTTTGGCCAACATCAATCACTTTCATTGAATTGCCAAAACAGAAACGAAAAGCAAGCAGCAGGAACAACAACAAGCCACAATTTATACAATTTATACAGTTCAGTTCATTCTAGTCCATCTATTTGGCGTCTTATATAATCGCCGGGGCGGCTTATTAAGTCATTTCGTAGCCGCGCTTCACCCTTGACCATGACTCGAAGATTTATAAAAATTTTATATTTACACACACATTTATACATATAACAGGCGCCATATCAATATATTCCAAACGCATAACTTTCTTTTTGCGACTAAACAGAATTTATGAATTTCTTGAAAGTGAATTTTTACGCAGATGTTTCTTCTTTTTTTATTATTTATTTATCTATTTTTCGTTTTGTTGCCAGTTTTAGTTTTATTTTCCTATATTTTTGTTCACTTCGCTGCGTGCGCGTGTGTGTGTGCATGAAGTTCGCTGCCAAGTTCGCTGCCTAAGTCTTTTGTTTCACATCGTCTGCGTCTTAACTGCCCTTTGTCTTTTTTTGCGCAAAAATATCATAATTACATGTAGGAATAAGTATAATAAACCGAATAGCATAGAATGGAGTGCATAAAATAGAATGGAATAGAGTGGAATATTATATGGCATGCTATTGCTGTAGACTGCGGTGAAGTGTGGGGTAGTGGGGTGTTTGAGGGGTAAGGTGTGGTGAGGTAAAGCGATGTGAAGTGAAGTGGCGTGGCAAGTGCTGTGGAAGTGGATGTGGAAGTGGAAATTGCTCGTCGTTGTGTTGTGGAACCCAACCGCAGCTTAAATCACACGCAGCCACCAAACAGCACTGTGTGTGTGCGTGTGCGTGTGTGTGTGTGTGTGTGTGTGTGTGTGTGCAGGCAGAGAGCCAAAGATCAGCTCTAATATAGAAGCTGATATTTGAGCTGGGTGTTCTTTAACTTAATCACAAAAGTTATCAACCAAATAAAATGCAAAAAAAAAATGCCTAAAAAAGTTCAAATGAAAAAAAAGATACAGAAAATATAAATTAAAAAAAGATTGCTTTTCAATTTTGTTTTAAATAAGCTAAGCCCCGCTTTTCGAGCCAGCTAAATAAGGAATTGTCTAATCAAATATTCTGGCAGCATTGGGAAACAAGATTTAACAATCGAATTTAGATGCAGGCATCAGAAAATCAACTAAACTTTTCTTAAGTAGGTTAAAAAGCAGCATTTGTAGACTGTAACAATCAGCTATTCAATTCAATCGAATTACAAATGTTAAGCTCCATTTTATTGCGTTTATCTTATATTATCTTATATTATATTATATAAATATAATATATATATATAAATTTAATAAACATTTGTTTAGCTGAACAGAGCCTTCGACCTCGAGCCAGCTAAACAAATATTTATAAAATACAATGATCGCCAAAATCCAGCATAGAATATAGAATATTATAATAATAGAATATATAAAAAAAAACTAGCTGATATTTTTTCTTACCAAGTTTGACGCTTTTATATAGATTAAAACGTTCATTCATTTGCACATTAGAAAATCACTTAAATAAAGTCCAACATAACAATTTGAATCCCTTTTATAGTTCTTTTTTCCCAAAACTTTCCTTCTAAAAGCTTTCAATTTCTGAACAAGTCTTTGATATTAAATTATTTGTTATAATTTTTTGCAATAATTGCCCTAAAAATTCTTTAAAATTCTCAACTGGTTGAAGCCGCCCAACTTATATAGCTTACTGTTATAATTATTTCTTATGGCAAATGCCTTAATTTTTTTTTAACCTGAGCCGCCCTGTGGCAAGCCACACAAACACACACACACACACACGCACAGTTGGTTAGTTGTTAACGTTCCTTCTGTGCAGGCCTTGCATTACGGGCCTGACTCACTGGCTCAGTGGGCTCTGCCTTAGCGGTTAGCGGCCAAGAACTTCACACAGTTGAGCGCACACACGCACACACACATACCAAGACAGGCATAATATACGTATATAAATATATATATATATATAAAGTTAGTTAAAGTTGGCAATGGGCAAATTATATAACAATGTGCTCCAGCGCCTAAGCCACAAATCTCTGTTGTGAGCCCAAGCAAAAGTACAAGTTGAGAGCAGCTCTCGAATGGGCAGTAAAACAAATGAGAAAAGAAGATGAAGTTGAAGCAACAGCAGCAGCCGCAGCAGCAGCAGCAGCAGCAGAAGTGGAAGTGGAAGCAGCAAAAGGCCAAAGATAGGTAGCTCTAGCAAAAGTAGCAGAAAACTTGCAGCTAGCTGAAGCACATCATGAAAATGTTGATGATGATGATGATGGGGCAGGGTCTGGGGCTGGGTTTTGCGCCGTTTCGCGCAGCGTGTGTGTACATAAGCCCAAGTTGACTTTGGGCGTTGCTCCTCATGCGGCCATTTGGCCAAAGCGCAAGGCACAAAAGCAAAGGCAAAGGCAAAGTCAAGGCAACAAGCGGCAAACAAAAAGTGGTAGAACCAGTAAACCAGGCAGCAGCAACAGCAACAGCAACAACAACAACAACAACAACTGGCAACACGATTCTTGGCAAGGGCATGCCACACGAGAGATGTAGATGGCCACAGCGACGACAAGAGTCGAAAAGAACAAAACCAAAGCGTACAGAACGTGGCCCAAACCGTGTCTCAAGTGCAACATAATGTTGCTGTTGTTGTTGCTGTTGTTGCCACGGCCATAATTGCTGTTTGCCAGCGTCTCTGATTTAGCTCCCATACACACACACGCACACAAACACACAGAACCCTGAGTACTTGCCTTATAAATATACATGCATATGGAGCCAGAGCTAGAGCTATATCTATGCTCGGCTGCACAGTGAAAAATAAAAATAACGATAAAAATGTTGCTTAATTTCATTCTTTTTGGCTTTCAATTTAAGCCCCGCCAAATGCTCGCCCAGTTGGCTTAGCAAAAGCCGTTTAATTGCCGTCAGACTTGGGGCAAGGGACCCGCGCGGGCAAACGAGCGACCTTCCCGGTTCGAATCCCCATTTCATATCAAATTAGATTTTCATAGTTTTCCGCAATATATTATTTAATTTATAATGCAAACGATTTTACCATAAATATTTAAAAACATTAATTACCCGGCATTGCCCAGTTCTAACCCTAAATAAATAAATAAAATAAATTAAATTATATTAATGAAATAAACAAAATAAAATAAAATTAAATAAATGAATTAAAATAACATAACATAAAATGGATAAAAGATACAACATAAATTTAATATAAAAAAATTTAATATATAATAAAAAAAAATAAATAAATAAAAATAACATGAAACAAAATATATAAAATAAAATAAATAAATAATAAACATCATGATGGTTTGAACTAGCGACTTTCCCAGTAACGAACAAACTGTTTCATATTTTTTTATATTTAAACCAAAATTTTTTGCACTGTGTACTCTATAAATATACAAAAGCTAGACCAGTAATTGCAATCTGCTAGTCCACAGAAAGATGGAAAAATGCTCAAATGTTGCGTGCCACAAGTGGCAGGCATAAATATTCATATGCAATATATACTATATATATAAATATATAGAGAGAGAGAGAGGCGCGACCTTAAGACAAGGTCTGCTGCGCGCGGCTAAAAATTCCTAGAACAACAACAACACTACGACCACAAAAAGAACAACTACAACAACAGCTGCCCAGCTAACTGCGCCAACTTCCTGTACCTTATTTTTCGTTGCTTTTGGCCAACTTTTTAGCAAAATTTCACAATCGTTTTATTGCCATCTTTTCATTTCATTTCATTTCTTTCTGCGGGCCAAAGTAAAAGTCAATAAATTCAAAGGAAATTCATTGATAAAGTCACCGCGATAAGTCAACATTGGCTGTTTAGCACTTGATAACAACAACAACCAGCGTCAGCTCTGGCAGCTGTTAGAAGCCAGTCGAAAAACAGAAGAAAGAAATAAAACGTTCAGAGTTCAATGAAGAGTTGACGCCGCGTACACGCAGATGTTACAACACGCGGCCGGAAGTTAGCGAAAGGTTGCAAAAGTTCTGCTGCCATTTATCTCTCTTGGCCCGCTGGCTAAGCCCGCTTTAAGCCACGGCTAACCAAACCCTGTGCAACATTAAGAGTAATGCCAGAAATGGTCAAAAGCAAAAGTCAGCTAGTAACTTGGCTAAATGAATAGTTAAAACTTCTCATTTTGCATTTACTCTTAAGTTTGTTGCGTTTAAAATATCTTAAAAGAAGCTTAAATGTTTTAAAGCCCAGCAAGAGTCAGAGACTTTGCTGTATACAATACCGCAAATTACAATAGAACTTTCTCACGCTTTAGTTAATCGATCCTTTCCTTCGGATTAACTATTAATTTGGCAAATAGCTTGAACATTAAAATTAAGAAATTGATATTAATATTATTTCTGCATATTATCCTTCCTAAGATCTTAAGAAGATGAGGAATAGCTTTCGATTTCTACAGTACAGTTTTAGTTTATATATATAAGAATTTTAGATGCTTTTTATCACTTATAATTTTTAATTTATTATTTCTAATTGATCTATTATTGCTTATTTATAACTAATAACTCATTGTATATTATTTATTATTTATTATTAGTTTATTTTTATTCACTGTTGATTATTTATTATTCATTATATATTATCTATTATTTATTAGTTATTAGTTTTTATTTAATATTTAATATTCACTATTCATTATTGATTATTTATTATTCATTATCTATTATTTATTATTAATTATAATTAAATTTTATTTTTTTAATTATTATTTAAAATTGATTTATTTTCTATTATTCATTACTAATTATATTTTATGTATTACGAGTCTTTTTTATGCAATTCTAAAAATTCAATCTTTAGGAGAATATAAAAATAAATGAGGACTTCATAAAGAGAAAATAGATACATAAAATATCTCCAAATTCTATATCAAATATGATTTGAGTACATATCGTTCAATACACAAGCAATTGTTATCTTGAAATAAGCTCAACTATTTCTTAGCTCAAGAAAATATAAGAGAAAAGTTCGTTAGGCGCAAAATCTTCAAATAATTATCTTTACTTCTATTACAAGAGAACAGCATTTAATTTCAAAATCAGCTCTAGGATTTTCAAATAAATTCAAGCCTGTTCTTAGCTCAAGATATTTTTGCCTGGCTCTCGAATTGCCGCTGCCCAAAATCCTGTTTCTTTGACCATTTCCACTTAAAGCTCAGGTTTCAGCTTAGGCAAAAAGTTTTCTTGTTTGTTTTTGGTTTTTTTGGTTTGTGGAATACCTATTAAGGTATTCTCAGCAAATGTTAGTTGCTCGCTGGACAATTTGAATTGTCTGAAGAGATCCTGTGGCAAGTTCGTTGCCTAAGTCATTTGTTTTTTTTAGTCTTTTCTTATTTTTCGGTTTTTTTCTGCACTGCGTCTGGCATTAGTTTTTACCTGCTGCCCGACGACTGATAAACAATGCAGTTGTCTACCTGTTTAAGGGCTGACTCGCCTGTCTGCCTCGCGCGCCCCGTCTCGCTCGCGCTCTCACTGAAAATCAAACTAAGCAGCAAACAAAAAAAATAAAGAAGGGACCACGAAGAAGCAGAGAAGAAGAGAAGAGAAAAAACAGAGATTTGACAATCAGAAAAACGAAGCGAGAGCCAAAAGCGAAAAGGGCAAGAATCCTGCACACACACAGATACACACTGTGATAAAATTCAAAGCTGAGATTTATTTGTGCAGTGAATCAACACACACACACATACACCCACACACACAAGCAGAGCAAGAAACTGGTCTCAAGTGCTGCGCTCGACTGCGTTCCGCGCATAAAAATAAAAATACACTTTTCTGTGTGTGTGTGTGTGTGTGTATTTGAAAAGAACAAAAAAGTAAAAAAAAATAAATAAAGAATAATAATAAAGGAAGCGAGTTTTTTTCGCTTCTTCTTCCCATTTTTGCTGGCTGGGCACTCTTTTTTTTTGGTATGCGATGACGACGCAGCAGCAGTTGGAGCTCAAATACCTGACCAGAGGCCTCGCCTCTGGAGACTCGCTGCGACTCTCACGACTCTCCGGAACGCCGAGACTCGACTTTGTCTTTGGCCCAGCCCTGTGCTGCGTAAAAGGTGTGTGTGTGTGTTTGTCTGTGTGTGTGTGTGTGTGTATTGATTGCACTGCCTGGCCCCTTGGGCCTTTGTTAGCCCCTGTCACGGCCTTTGTCTCCCAAGTCATCTTTCAGTTTTAGCATGAAAATGCATTAAATTGTGCAGCGCACACAGCTTCCACACAGAACTCTTCTCTCTTTTGCGCTGCTCTCGAGTCGCTTCTCCCTTAATTGAATCAAGGCCCTAACAATTGCACGCCAAGAGCCAGGCAATTGAACCTCAGCAAGTTCTAGTCTGTGGCAAGTTGCTTCCAACGGCACCTTACGATATTCTCATTTGTTACTTTGGCATTGCGTGCCTATTAAAGGAAATAACTTGACTCTTTTGACGGGTTTAACTGTGTTTTGTAGTCTAGTAATCACATCCCAAAGTTTTCCCGACTAGCTTTAATAATCTCTGAGTCCACATAGTCTAGCTGAGATCTTTTTTCGTTAGTTCAAGTAATCCAATTATGAATTAAAATTATTTGATGTGTGAATTGTTTTTCTATTGGTTTTATTCGAATTTTTTGATAATTCACATGTTGCTGAAAATCCACTCATTTGGGTGGAATTGGACTTTTATATTCACTTTAATTTAAATTTAAGGAATTCATTTATAAATTATAATTATTTCATGTGTGAATTGCATTTCTATTGGCAGCAATCTAATTTGTGAGAATCCATGTGAAAATCCGTTGAGAACATGCTTCAGACATTTCTGCAAATTTACTCCTGTGTGGTGGAATTCGACTTAAATTCACTTTAATAATTTAATTTATTTTAAATTTCAGGAATTAAGTTATATATTATAATTATTTTTTATGTGAATTGCATTTCTATTGGTTGCAATCCAACTTTTGAAAATTCTTTCGTAAATTAGTTAAAACATGTTTCATGCTTTCCTGATAATACACTCCATTTGGTGGAATTCGACTTTAAATTCACATTAAATCCTGCAAAGTGTTCTTATTGCTTTCTCTTCGAAACCAAAACATTTTACATTTGGTACACAACTGCATCTAAATTTGTGAAATGTGAAGCTAGATTTGAACCCGCGCTCAATTGTTAGTTAATAAAAACCCACCCGAGTATTTCACATTTTGTCACAATCAAATATTTTTTTTCGGAATTTCAGGTTTTTTTGTTATTTTTTTTTTATTCAGTGTCAATAACTTGTAAATTGTTTGCTGTATTTTGAATTTCAGTTACCTTTTTGGTGTGTTTTTTGTTGTTGTTGTTTTTTCTGGCATATTTATTCACATGTATTATTCGTATTATTATTATTAATATGGAAACTCGTTTCGGTTTAGCGAGGCGATAAAGCACAAAATTATTGCATTTGTTTTTGTTTTATGTAGCTTATATTTATAAAAAATACTGTGTTTTTTTTTTAATTTGCGATTGAAACACGTTTAACGCTTCATAGCAACAACAACAACAACAACAATAGAACTTGTTTCCTTTTTGTTGTTGCTGTTAAAAGTTAACTGTTGTTTTGTTTAACGCTAAAGACGAACGAGTTTCGCGTTCCGCATGCTTCAGAATTCAATTTCGATTGTTGATTCTTTGTTATTTTTCGTCTTTTTTTTATGAGACATCCTCAATTTGGTATGCCCAAAACGAGAGAGCGTTTCGAAAGGATATAGAAACATATATATAGATATATATATTTTAAGGTTAGATGAGAAACTGTATCCAGAACATATATATATACTTATATATAATGAAAAAAGTTCTGCTCACAGTTTCTCATCTAATCTAATAAAATATATATGCACATATTTAAAAATCGATTTTGATACAGTTTCTCATCTCATCTAGTCTATTACTTATCTAAGATTTACATAATAAACAAAAAAAAATATATCTATTTTTGACTAAAATAATATACATATAATAAATGACATAAACATTTCTGCATACATCTTCAGAATTCTGAATTCTAATTAAAATATATGTTTATGTATGTAATAAAGCATTTAGATTTTATGTGTGCATGTGTATGAAATGGAGAATAATCTTATATTATAATAATAAATAAATGGAAAATAATTCTTATATAATACTACTAAAGTAAGGGTAGTTTCACAAAACATAGGGAGAGTCCGCGAAGGTCTATTGTGCCTGTTGCTTGAGAGGCTTAAGAGTAGCTAGGTCAGCCTGCAGAAGAAACGTCGTACTCTTACTGCAGCAGCTTCGGATCTCAGCTAACGGGACAAACTATTTGCTCAGCTGCTTCCTTTTATCAAAAGTAAAGGGAGAGAGAATGTGCTTTGTCTATCTCTGAGGAGGAGAAAAAGGAAGTCATCTCTGCGAAACCTTTTTGGTTCTTTTCTTATTCTAATTATTTAGTCTGCCTGCCTTTTATCCCCAAATACTTCTTTCTCTATCTCTCTCTCTCTCTCTCTCTCTCTCTCTCTTTATATCTCTTTCTCTCTTTTTCTCTCAATCTTTCTCAATCTTTCTCGTACTCGTACTCATTCTCTAGTCTTATTACTCTTTCTTCTCTCTATTTTATTATTTTGTTTAAATTTTCCAATCATTTTTGTTTTTATTGTTTGGCATTTAAACAATATGAAACGGAATGGAATGGAACACGACAATTTGCGACCTTTGGCTTTGGGGTCAAACTCAAAAAAGTCCCTCAAATCCTGTATGGAAATTTAACTGTTTAGCGCGGAAAAGGAATCTGAAATCTCTAACTAGACTCAAGCTCAATGAATTTGGTTGCTTGAAGGTGTTGCCTATAGTTAGAGATAAACACACACACATGCACACACATGCACTCACACACACACTCGCACACTTTCACGCAGTTACAAGTTTTCATTTTCATTTGATTTCATTTTATTACGTTTAGTTCAAGTGTGCGAATTTTATTATTATTCAATTGTTTTTGTTGTTGTTGGAAATGCAAATTGAGCAAAAGTAAATAAATATAAATTGCATTGTTTAAATAACCATTTAATGCATTTAGTTATTGATTAAACAAATTATGGGCTCGTTTAGCATGATTTATTGTTGCTCTATGCTAAACAGTTTCCGCTCCGGCAAATGTCAATGTCAAGTGCAAATCAAATTGTGGGGCCAGCTTAGGGTTTAGCTCAAGGGAAAATGCTTTAAATGGAAATTGTGAGAGAGCAACGCGATTCGATTAGATACAATTTTTGATAGCAGATCATAGACATAGATATATTGAGATATATATTAGATAATAGTTGCTAAAACTTAGCACTGGCACGCCGAAGATTTAATACCCTTGCAGACATTTGCCTTTTGCAGATGTGTGAGAATAGTGAAGCTCACAATTACTGAGTTTGTTGAAAATAACTTGAAAAACAGAATATTCTGCCATATAAGAAACTACTTTTCGGTCGTTCATTCCTATGGCATCCATATGATATAGTGGCCCGATGTTAATAGAACATGTAAGCAGTTTTGAATTCAAAGTTGAAAGGATTTTAAATATATGTCGACAGCATAGTGTAAGTTATATATGCCGACTGTGGTCACGATACCCTCTACAGTGTCATAAAAATAAAAAGTAAATCTTTTAATAGTTTTAAATATAAGAATTGGGCAAACCCAAAATTAGTATAAAAAATCCTTAGAAAGTTCTTGAAGCTTAGTAAATATTTAATATTTGTAGAGCTTGTAGAACATTTTATGACTTGCCCACATTAAATGCCGAGAAATTGTCACGCAAATTACTTAACATTGTGTCTTACAACATTTTTTCAATATCAGATGATGGGACTATAGCAACAACAACAACAACAACAACAACAGCTATTACAACAAATTAATGACAATATCAATAATCGCACACACGCACACACACATGAGAGTCTAAAATTAAACAGCTAAAGCAGCTCAGCAGCTACAACCAGCGACTGCATGCATACACCTACACACACACAGACAGGTGTGTGCGCGTGTGTGTGTGTGCACATATGCACATGTAATGCACACACTAGTGTCATGTATTTTTCAGGTCAGGGTTGACTTGTGACTGACTAAATGAATGAATGAATGAATTGAATGCATGAATGCGCCCCACCAACTGTCCCGCTCGCGCTATGCGAGTGTGTCTGTGTAACTGTGTAAGTGTGTAAGTGTGTGTGTGTGTGTGCACGACTAACTATATGTAGCTATATTGTAAAGCTGAACCGCTATAAGCTGCCGCCCCCCCTCATACACAACCCCAACCCCAGCCACTTGTCGCTGCATCTCACTCTCTCTCTCTTTCTCTTACTATTGCTCTCATTCTGTCTCGCTCTGTCGCAATGCAGTCTGAACTGGTTATGCACTTGACAACTGTTAACAACAACTACAGCTACAAAACTGCAGATGCCCCCGCCACGCCAAAGCTGCAGCGCGAGATGCTGCTTCATTAGGGCAACATTGTATTTTTTTCTAGTATTTTTAGTATGTTTTTGACAAACCAAAAACACAGGAAAAAAAGTGAATTTCAATCATGTAAAATTGTTTATCAAATTTCAACAGGCGCTGCGCTTTGTTTTCCTTTCCATTGTTTCGTTTCATTTCATTTCGTTTCGTTTTTTTTTTTTTGTTTTGTTTTTTCTTCTTCTGCCCCCCGCTCCGCTTGGAATTGTGCAATTTTGCACATCTCGCAGCTAAATAGCATCGCGGCCTGAATTGGTCAATATTTGACCTATGAATTTGTGAAATTTTTTCATATGAAATCTCTTTAGCTTTTTTTTTTGGCTCAATTTGCATAAAACGGCAATTTTAATATTATGGCGCGAGATGTGTCATTCGTAACGATTGAAATGAGCTGAAACACGTCAATTGGCAGCAATCAGCAAAGAGTATCTGGCAGGGAAAATACATTGGGATACGTAAAATGAACGATTTGTGAAATTCATGAGCTTGCTGAGTTGAGGAACTTTCAATCACAATTTCAATCAATTTTTCGTAAATGGGGCTTACAAACAGCCACATACCAAGTGTTCAAGCTCTAACTAATACAATCCCCGAAATCTGATAGGCTAATAGCTTGAATTATTGAGAGTATAATACGGTTTTCTATGAAAACTAAGTACTATAGTCCCTGCAGCAGCCACATACCAAATTTTACAACTCTAGCTCCTATAATACCCGAGTTCTAATAGGATAGTAGCTGGATTATGGGGAGTATAACACGGTTTTCTACAAGAAGCAAGTAGTAAGGTCTTTGGAGCAGCCACCTACCAAATCTCCCAGCTCTAACTAATATAATCCCTGAGTTCCGATAGGCTAGCAACTTTAATTATTGGGAGTACAATCTGGCATTTCCAATACACCTAGCAGTAAAGTCTTAACAGCAGTCACATGCCAAATATTTCGACTCCATCTCTTGCAATCGCCCAGTTCTTATGGGCTTGTAACTGCGAACACATCTTCCTCTATCATTTACACAAATTTTAACAACTTTATTGCAGCTTGTCGAGACTTTGTTTAAACAGTTTATAAGACAATTTCGTTGAGAGCTTTTGTCCGATTAGACGGACTGCGTGAGGCATCACTTTAAAGCGCCATAGCAAATACTTGAAAAACAGTTTGTCAAATTGCTGCTAATTTCGTGTACAAATCTTAACGCTGCGGAATTGCCCAATTGGAGTTCGTATGTGTGTGTGTGTGTGTGATTGTGTATAATTGTGTGCATGCGGCCACACCCCAATTGATTACACACAAGAGCTGCGGCGGCAACAGCTATCAGATTGGCAATGTCAGAAATTTCAATATCAATATCAAGTTCGTTGCCTAAGTCTTTTGTTTGCCGCTTGCAAGTGAAATTTTTGACAAAATACAATATCAAAACAAATTGCAAAAATATATATAAAAAAAATTATAAAAAATTAAAAATACTAAATGAAAATAAATTTATATAGCTAAAACTAATTTAATTAAAAAATAGATGAATAAATAGCTTAATATATAATCTGCTTAAAATATAATCAAAAATTTAAATAAGCCAAACAATAAATATATTTACATGGTATCACAAATATTCATTATTTCAAATTTATTTATTTATTTATTAATATTATATTATTTACAATTTTTTATATTATTATTATAGTTTTATTTATTAATATTATTTTATTTTATTCATATTATTTTATTTCCATATTTTTATTAACATTAGTATTTTAAGTATTTAAGTATTTTCATTTTATTTTTATTAACATTATTTTATTTATTAAAATTATTTTGTTATATTTTTAAATATAATTTTATTTTATTTATTACTAATATTACTTTATTTTATTAACATTATTTTATTTTAAAATAATGTGGTTTTAATTATATTTTATTTTTCTAATTATTTTATTTTAAAACTATTTTATTTAAAATAAAATCTTAATAGATTTTGGCATTTTGATTGTTTTATATACAAATCGATGTATATATTCAAATGTGTGTCTGGCTGTAAGCCTTAAGAGGCAAGCACATATAACACATACACTCGCACACACACACACACATGCACAGCAGCAGCCCGCCACACACATAAAGTAAAGATAAAATAAGAAAAAAAAAATCTACCGGTTTTCAAGGTTAGGCGCCGCTTTAACTGTATTAACAGCGGGCCGTAATCACAGCAGCCGCAGCCGCAGCAAAAGTTACGTCATAAATGAACAACACACACCGCGGCAACAACAACAACAACAACAGCAACAACAACAAAAGACGGCGACAACTTTTGTTGCGCTTGTTGCGGTTTTGGCTCATTTCATTTGGAAGCTGATCAACAAAAAAACAAAACAAAAACAAAAAAAAGCTCACAAACTGAAAACCAAACTGCAGGCAATAACAACAACAACAACAATTTTACGCATAATTTCATATTTGTAACAAAATACAATGGCAAGCGAATGAGTGAGGGAGAGAGAGAGAGAGCATCATTTATATGCATAATGTTGTAAGTGGGAGTTTACTTAATACAAATTTGTAGCTGATTGTTGCTGCTGCTGTTGTTGTTGTTGTTGCTGGGATGCTCAACTTGTTTTCCATTGATTTGTTGCTGCTGCTGCTGCTGGCAACAGCATTTAAAATGTGGGTCAAAACTGGTAGGTAGATCGGCAACAGCAACAAAAAGGGACGCCTGCATCATTTCATATGTTTACAGTTAAAAACAGCAACAACAACGCTGCAAATTGTCGTCCGTGTAGCAACAAATATTGAAGCAACAATGAAATAAAATGAAACGAAGCGTTGCTCATCAGCAGCAACGTCATCAGCAACGTCATCATCATCAGCCTCATGATTGTCATTGTCAGCGGGCATCATCATAATTAAATTCTGCTAATTTTGCATGCACATATGCATATACACACACACACACACACATACCTACACATACCTATAATATATACACATGTATATTTCGTATATGTATATATTGACACATATATGGCATAAAGGCTGATGCTGTAATCATCGCCTGTAACGGTTGAGAAGGTCAACCAGATGCGGTTTTCATTTCAACCAACCAAAAGCAACAACAACAACAACAATAAGTTAACAACAACAACAACAACTGCTCAACAAAGCGGCCCGACTAACTGAAAAACCTGATTATCAATTAGGCAAGTGCATTAAATGGCACGAAATGTTGACCCAAAAAAAAAAAAAATACTTTGTGCCCCTTTGCCCTGCACCCACGTCCATATGAGTCACACGCATCAAGAAATATTTTTACATATATCTATGCATGCTCTTCTTCTATCTCTGGCTTTACGTTGCATCCTTAAACGTTATTTGTTAATCAAACCTTTTGCACAATGTTATGCCCCTGAATTCTTCTTTGTGCGGCATCCTTCAGCGTTTTATTGTCCTTGCTCAAGCGCCAAAGTAGTAGTTAATCAAAACTAGTCTTCAATTCTTCTTTGCGCGGTGTCCTTAAACGTTTTGCTGGCAGTTTCCTTTCCGTGCACCAAAGTATTTTTGTAGCAAACCCTTTTAAATATGCATACTCTAAAAGTCTTGCCCTACTTATGCTCTCCTATTCCTCTTTGAGCGGCATCCTTAAACTTTTTCACTGGCAGCACTTCATCGTGCCTGCTCGGGCATCAAAGTAGCAGTACATCAAAGCTTCTTCTCATTTCAATATGCATACTCCAAATATTGTGCCAACTTTTGATGCTTTTCAGTTTTTCTGTGTGTGGCGTTCTTGAACGTTTTACTGTCCCTGCTCCGGCGCGAACTTATTTCTGTATGAAAAGTACTCTTTCACTCTGGTTGTTTCTTCACTTCTTCTTTGTGCGGCATTCTCAAATGTTCTACTGACATCTAACTTAAAATATCTCTGATGTGACTCAGGCCCTATTACATCGTATCTCAATTACGTGAGCTGCTGTAATTTCCACACGCTATTTGGTTTCAGAAATCAATTAGAAATCAATGCTGTTACTCACTTGAAAATGCATTTCAAATTCGTTACGTTCTCGAGTTGTTTGTTATGCAAACGCAAAACAAAGTTTAGCTTTCAGTTTCACTTAAATTCTATACAAAATTATTGAGTCAGCTGCTTGACAGCTATTTTAAGCGCATCCACAAATACAGCTACAAAAGGGATCGAGGTCGTTGTAAGCAAAACAAAACAAAACACAAAAAAAAAGTGCAACAAACTGTTTAACAAAGACGCGAAAATCAAAAACAAACATATAAAACGCCCCGAAACTAAAGCCGAAACGAAACTTTTGTTTGGAATGGGCAAAGTTTTAACGCAATTGCGTTAAATGATTTGTTGCTCTTTTTTCTTGTTGCTGTAGTTGTTGCAGCTGAGCGAGGCGGCTGCTGCGCCTATGTGCCCCGTTGTAAATGTTAATGAGACAAGCACGAAACGACAGTTCAGTTCTATGACTTGTGGGATAAGCCAATGGACTTGTATGCGCAATGCTCACAATTACAATATGCACTCAATACACATGCGAGGGCTGTTTGATCAACATCCGTCGGAGCGAAGATATTTTAGCAGCCAGTGAAACGTTTAAGACTGACATATGAGAAAAAGAATAGCGCATTGAAATGATCCAATAAGTTTTAAAGCTTATTTATAATAAGTAGAGTAAGTATTTATAATAGTATTTATAATAGTAGTAGTAGTTTCTCGGGTGAAAGAAAGAAAGAGAGAAAGCAACGGCGCCTGAGCAGGGGATGAGCAGCCAGTAAAACGTTTAAGAATGCTGCATAAAGAAAAGTAGCCATAGAAGCGCTATGAAAAATGTTACAGCTCATAATGTATAAGGCGAGGACTTTCGCTTGAAGCCAGCCTTTAGCAGCCCAGCTAGAGTCATTTGCAAAAGCAGGCAGTGAAACGTTTAAGAAAGCTACATAAGAAAAAGTTGGCAAAATAATGGCTGTCAAACATGTGACAGCCTTTGATATACAAAGCGAGGCCCGGTCTCATCCAGCTAGCCTTTGGCCCTCGAGCTGGGAACATTTGCGAGAGCAACCAGTTAAACATTTAAGAATGTCAAACAATGCAGGCTTCTAAGACGTGGTCAATTGTAGGCTGGCTTGAATATGGAGTGCAATCGCCAGACATTTTACTGCTCAATGAGATTCACTGGAATTGGCCAAATGAGCCTCGTATATGGCGTATGGATAGACAATAGACTTGTAACGCGTATAGACGCTTATTGGCAGTAACAATTAGCACACACACACACACACACACACACACACACACACACACACACACACACACACACACACACACACACACATATTAGCTTAGCTCAGACATTGTCACAGCGGCTCAATCAGTCTGTCAGTCGGTCGGTCGGTCGGTCAGTTTGTCAGTTGCGTCTCATTCAGTCGCACATTGTTTGCTTTTGCTTTTGCAGTTGCAGTTGCATTGTGTTTTAGTAGCTGTTTAGCATGCTTCTTTGTGCAACTCACACACACACACACACACACACACACACGCACACACACATGTAGCAATTGTAATGGTTATTATTTAGTTTTTTTGCTGCTGCTGCTGCTGTTGTTGCCGTTTGCAACTAAATGGCAAACAGCAACAGTCATAAAATTTAGGTCAACGCATATAATATATTCATTCTAAAAGCGTCACTCAGTTGTGTGTTTGTATGTGTGTGTGTGTATTGGTCACTTTGAAGCGTGTCGAATTAGAAATATGTTGACAAACTCATTTACGTTTTGTTTGCGAGCTGCTGTTGTTGTTGTTGCTGTTGCCATTTTCTGTGCCTCATTGTTTGTGCAACGTGCTTAACGGAAATGCATTAACAATTGCAAAAGCCTTCAACGCAGATGAGCAACGCCTCAAGAATCAGTTAAAATAGTCGAATGCGAAAAAAAAACAACCTTCAATATGTTAATATTAGTATAACAGATGCTTAACAGACTAGGCAGCTGTTAGGTAAAAGCATGCCATAGCTGCTTTAAATATTTGTTAACATTTCTAAACTGGTATAACAGTTAATATATTTTTAACAGTAAACAGAAAACTAGTTCCTTTAAGGGTTGATTTAACAGCTGCTTAACATGCTATGCAGCTGTTAGGTAAAAGCTTGCCAGTTCAAAGTTCAAATGGTTGTAAACATATTTTAATTTCTATAACAGTTTATTAACAGAAACCTAGTTCCATCTTTGTTGATTTAACAGCTTCTTAACATAGCCCGCAGCTGTTAGTAAAAACATGCCATGCTCCTTCAAATGCTCGTTAACATTTTTGAATTTATGAAACTGTTTAATAACATAAACCTAGTTTCTTACATGTTCATTTAACAGCTGCTTCAAATAAAAAGCAGTTTCTTATAAAAACGCGCTGTAACTTAACATAGAGAGTAGCTGTTAGTAGGAGCGCGCGTAATTTTCTAAGAAAAATGCAAAGAAAACACAGCTTTCCACCTGTTTGATTCAAATAAGTAAGCTAAGAGATACCCTTTAATACAGAAAAGCAGAAGAATTAGACACAAAGTGTTTGAGTTGAAAAACAGAAAATCACAGAGAAGAAATATACACGATATAAACAACGTCAATTGAACTAAATAAATGCATATGCTACATAAGAGCTAAAGACCAGCAACAGGGTATGCGAAAAATAGCTTAATCGTTAGATAAATTAAAAGCCTGGCCACTTAATAAACAATGTAAACGAGTTAACGAGGCAAAATGAAACAGAGCAAGGTTAACATTGACATTAATACCGCAAAGAACAAAAAAATAGAAAAAAAATGCATATATAGAAAAAAAAAATAGCCAAACAAACAAACAAATTGAAGCACATAGTTAGAATACGGCGGCAAATGAAAAAAGCTATAAATAAGAAAAAAATAGAAAAAAAAAAAAGAAAAAACAAGCAAGCAACTGTAATTAGCAGCTGCACAAAACGTAGCACATGTTGTTGTTGCTGTTGTTGTCGTTGATGTTGTTGTAATTGTTGTTACTGTTGTTGTCGAGCATGTGGTTTGCAATTTAAGACGCGCTTTGAGCTTGAAAGCTGTCGGCAGCTAAGGCCTTAGATACTGGCAACAACTGCCAATCTGAAGCTGAATCTCAATTCTTCAAGCTGCAGTCTTCGTTGCCTCAGTGTCAAGTCGCCATCTGCAGCTTCGATCTATCAAAGCAATGGCATTTGGATGCTGTCGATAGCTCACACTCACACTAACACACACACACACACACACACACACACCTGCCTATGTGTCTGTGTGCACATACGAGTATTTCAACTCGCATACGTTGCAATTTTGACCTTGAAAAGCTGCGGCGGCTGCGCAGCAAAACAGTTAAGAGTTTGTGTAGGCTGTGCAGCAAAACAGCAGGGGGGGGGGGGACGTTGCGGGGTGTGTATGTGTGTTGGGCTCGCTGCAAGGCTGCTGTGTCATTCAATTTGGAAATTACTGGGTTAATGTTGAGTTAAATGTTGTTTCAATTCTTTTTTGTCTTCATAACTGAAAAACAAAAGACTTAGGCAACGAACTTGAAATGTACAATGTGCAATGTGCAGCAGGCTGAAGAGGAGAGAAAATGTACAGCTAAATGAATATGTTAATCAATAAATGCTGTTTGTTAACAGCTGCGTGACATAACATAACATAACAGATTTAAAAAGTGTGGCAGGCTTTTAATCAACAGCTGTTAATGCAAATGTTATGTTCCATAATTGCTAACAGTATATCAATTGGCGCAGGCTTTCACTAACAGCTCTGTTTAACAGAACTGTTAAGTTTTTTTTGGAGCTTTACATTAAAACACATTTTAAAATACATGAAACTTCAACTTTTAATGTGGCAGGCCTTTGATACACATTTTAAAAATATGACATTGGGCAGCTGTTAGTTTGACAGAATGTCGAACAATATATGTTAAGGCCAAAACAGAATAAAACAAACTAGAACTTAACATGATTTCATTTCATTTACAGCACTGTTAAGAGCAGCTTTAAACTCACTGTTATATTTTAACATAAATCTTGTCAGTAATTAATATGCGCAATTAACAGTGTTACATTAACAGGCGTTACCTTAAAATAGGTGTTATTAATTACATAGTCCCTGCGAAATGCCTGCGAATCGCGTCCAAAAATGAGGCGGCAACATTTTAAAGTAACAAATTGCAGCAAAATTATAAAGTTGCCAGAGCAAGTAACGCGTCGGCATTTATAATGTATAATTTATAAACCTGACCAAAAAAAAATAAAAAGTAAAAATGAAAAAGAGAACAAGAAACCAAGCGAAGAAAAAGACAACAAGATTAAACTTGACTTTGCTGATTTGAGGGCATCGATAAACTTAATTGCATGGCACTTAATGCATTTTAAAGTTTGCGCCCGAAACCTGAGAACAGAGCGCCAGACTATATACATATGCGGGCATATACATATACCAAAACATATATATATATATTCATATATATATATATATATATATATATGTTGGCACTAATAAAGACCTTGTGCGGCCCCTTTGGCCCTTAGAAATCGAACTATCAACAGCTGCCCCGAAACTCGAGCCCCGCAAAGAAGCACAAGAAGAAAAAAAACAACAGAGTAAACTTTAAGCTGGGGCGTTAGAGACAAATTCATTTAAACGCAGATCGCTTAGGCAATAAATTTATAGACTGCCCGCCGGCAGTTAGAAACCGAAGACCAAGCGCTTAAGCGCTGGGGCAAAAGGCAAAGCGTATCCTGATATCGCCCCTATGTCCCCTCCGATCCCTCTGGCCCCTATGGCTGGCGCATTAGAATTGCTAAACGTCCGACAGAGGGTCGCATTTGCGCAGGATCGCGCTGGCAGCGCATTAGGTCATTTGGTCAGAAGGTAGAACCAAGCATAAGAAGAAGACAAACGAATGGCAAAAAAGCACCTGTTAGACTCCTGGCCACTTCCTTTTTACGTTCAAACGGATGCATTCATCAATTTGGCGGCCAAAACAGGAAGCCACAGACGCGAACCGCCTGTTTCTGCTCCTTATTTTTTTTGTTTTTTTTTTTTTTTGGCAAATCATGCGCCCAGGCTTTGACAAGGGTCGAGCATCTGCCGCGGCCGGACAAAAGCTGGCACTCTTCCCCTTCTATTTTGTATTATTTGAAAAAACGCACTTGTCATGCCGCTAGCAAATCGAAGCGCGGAGAGCGGAAAGGGTGCTATCAGAACGCCAAATTGATTAGCTGTCGACTAATCGCTGACACTAGCTGCCTCTCGCTCACACTCCACCATAGACCATAGACAATCGAGCATCGCGCCCTCTCTCTCTCTCTCCCATTCGGTTGGGCTGTCAACGTTGCGTGCTTTTTATGCTCTATTAAATAACTGGACAAGTGGGTGGGTGGGTATATACACATATATATACATTTCGTTTTGGGTGTGCCTTATTGCCCCACAGTGCAGCCTCAAGACGGGGTCAGGGCCAAGTTGACATTGTTAATAGAGCGTTTATCGCTTGTGTAAGATGTGCAATTATTTCTTTAGCTGAACCGACTAAAAGCTAGCTTTATCCATCAACTGTTTCAGCCAACCCACATAACTGAGCTTAACTATAAGAGCTTGAGCCAGAAACTTTGGTATGTGTGCTCTTGAATGCGTTTGGCAATCAAATTTATTGCAAAGTCTGGCCTATAAGGCAAAAAAAGCTTGAAATCTTTAAGTATTTTCAAAATATTTAAAATGAAAGTTCTCTTTTAAAATAATTGAAATTCCTCCTTGACTTGATTATTAACCAAAAATAAAGAAGAAAAGATTTAGGGCAGCATTTTTGTAGCCACAAAGTCGAAAACCAACTCCTGTAACTCGGCTTCAATAACAGCTAGAGCTATGAAATTTGGTATATGCACTCCCGCATGCTTTTAAATCACATATTCATTTTAACTTTGTGCATTGGACACAAGACAGCGACATTATGAGCGAATACAAAAAAATGACGCTATTCAAGCTAACCTCACTTTTAAGGCATACAATTGTTAAACATATGGCAACGCTGTGTACATTAACCCTGCCAACGATGCTTTTAACCCTTTTGGGTGACTCGATAAAGCGGCGACCCTTGAAGCAGCTCATGTTGTTTGTTTCTATGAATGTGAACGTGTGTGTTTGTGTGTGTATAGTTTATATATGGGCAGAGCCGCTTGGCGACGTGTTTGGCATTTGCAATGGCACACAGAACAGCACACCAAAACAACAACAACAACAACATCAAGAGCTGTGCGATGCTTGGGCTAGGCATCGGGTGATAGATGGGACGCGTCGAGGAGTGTCGTCATCGTCGTGCATGCCGGGAATTTAACATGTGCTGTTAGCCAGAGAATGCGTTTGGAATTCGCCTCTACATAACAGCAACAACAACAACAACAACTACAATAACAGTAACAATAGCATAAACAAAATCTCATCTCATACACCTACAAAACATTTCAATGTTGACTTTTTGTGCCGTTTTCCGTGGTCTTAAGAGCAACAGTTGAGGGGCAGTCGCGGGCTGCAGGCCAGCTGTTTGCGGTGGGCGTCGCGTAAATTACAAAAAAAAAAAATTGAAAAAAAAATAAAGCGACAAAAAAGCACACTGAACGACACCCGCATAGATATAGAATAGAAGAAAGGAAAAAATAATACGTCGCTAGTCGCACTCTACATACCCTAAACATAAGCTCAACAGCTCAACTTTTATGTTAAAATCCATGCTAAATGAACATACAACAGTTACTGTTAACTAGCTGCATTAACAGCAATGGATTCACAGCCAGACTGTTATATTAAGTGGGCTGCTAACCTTACTTAACTTCCAATCGGCATGCCAATTGGAAATGTATTTTTAAAAGAAATTTAACGCAAGCTTAATAGCAGTTTTTGCTGTGTCAGTTATACAGTTAAATTACAGGCATGCTGTTAAAAGAAATTAAATTTACATAGATAGATAAATCTGTTGCCAACTCTGTTGATTAGGTGTATAACACCTCCCGCTGCAAAGAGCATGCAGAAATGTAAAAAGTCAAAAATAAAATGGAAACAAAACAAAAGGCGCAAAAAGTATTACAAATTCTGGGCAACAACTACGACGCTTTGTTATGCACATTAACATACGCATGCACACATACACGCACGCTCACACAAAAGTACGGCACTATCGCTGTATTTGCTTTGATTTTGTGCGTGCATGTGGATTTGTAAGTACACACATGTGTATGCATATACACGCACACATGCAAAGCTGTTTCGTTAAGACGCATTTTGCGCTAGACCAAAAGGGAAGAGGACACAACAAAATAGAAGAGAGAACAAGAATATCTTAAAAGTTCAAGCACAC
Source organism: Drosophila lacicola (assembly GCA_035045355.1). NCBI lineage: Eukaryota > Metazoa > Arthropoda > Insecta > Diptera > Drosophilidae > Drosophila > Drosophila lacicola. The sequence continues at coordinate 6,593,281 of JAWNPB010000148.1, read as the reverse complement.
GCAACGAGCAAATACAAAAAAAAAAAATAAATAAAATAAAGTATAAACAAATCGCATGGAAATCAATTAATGTAAAGGATAAAGCGTGCATTGAACTTTCGAGCGAGAAAAACATATGACTATTAAGTTAAGCTTAACTTTACTGTTAAAACTTACCGACACATGATAATGTTTGTATGTATGTACACACGAACTTTCGTCAACTTTTGTTCTACTGCAGCAATGTTAAATTTCTATTGTTGTTGTTGTTGGCGAGGTCAATGTTTCTGTCATTGTTGTTGTCGTTAAATTGAACAAAAAAAAAACCGCAACAAAAACAAAATTCGTTTCCTCATAGCAAACAAGCACAAACACTTTTTTTCGCATTTCATTATGTGTAAAACGTATTTGTAATTATAAAGCATTTTTACAATTGCCTTGACCTTAACACAATAAAATTAATTACGGCAATTACAACAACTAAACTGAAAAACTGGAAAGGCATAGCCATTTTAACAGCTCGTTATGCAGCTGATCATGTTAAGTGTGTATGTATGTGTGTATGTAGAACAGATTGCAGCTTACGGGCATGTTAAGTTAACAGAACACCAATAAGGTGAATATATGTGTGTACATATGTATAGACAAGTGTACATATGGAATGGTGTATTGCTTTTCTCTGCTAGTGGGCCGCTGGGCGTGGCATGTGCATTTTAATGGCGGGCGTCTGCTATTAGCCCATTAATAAATAAATGGCAAAGCCAACATTTTACGCTCAATTTAAACCAAATGGTTGACGGCGGGCCGCGGGGCGGACCGAGGGCGGGACCAGTTGCAGTTGGCATACGAATTTAATTTTAAAAGCAAATTAATAGCATATAACCATAACAAAATGTGCGTTTCAATGTGCCAAAGCAGCCGCACAAAATAATCAATTATGTTAAATCACAATTGTCTGCGGCGAGCGGGCAGAAAAAAAAAATTAATTTCAAATGTTAAACGGCTGCGCGAACGTTCAAGGCTACAGCCGCTGTTAACTGTGCAGCGGTGGCGCGCGCTGTTAAGTGGCATGCGACAGTTAGAATTTAGGCAGCCCCCACCCCCTGCCCGTTGGCACGACTGACGGCCCTGACCGACAGGCAGAAAGCAACAGTAGCAGATGTGCTGTCAGTTCCGCTTTTGGCTCGTCAAAAGTGGCGGGAATTCTAGCCTTTTTTTAGCGTTAGATCATTTTTGATTCGCCTTAATTAAGAAAATATTGATTCTTCACTTTATTCTTTAAGCAAACTAGCACAATTTTGATTCAGCTTTTTTTTTAATAAATTATTTTCTTATCACTCTTCACTGTAAAACTAGCTATTTTTTCTAGCTTCTCAGCACTGAGCAGCAGCTGTGTGCGTGTTGGGCATTGAAAATAACACACACACACAACAGCCACTGTTACCATATGTAATTATTGGTACTGCGCGTTTTGCATGCAATTAAAGGCGCATATGTCTGCGTGTGTGTAATTATGAAGGGCTAACAACAACAACGCCCACGCACAGAAAACTTGTTCATTGACAAATGCCGCTGCATTATATCAAACACGCACACACACATACACAAAGCAATTGCAAAAAGCCTTGATCTTGATCGCATGAACGTAACAAGCACATAACACACACACACACGCACACGCACACAGTTGTAGAACGACGGCCGCCAACAGCAAAAGCAGCGACGTCGACACCAACTTGATTGCCATTGCAATGGGAATGGGGCTGACTGTTGTAGTTGTTGTAATAGTTGTTGCTATTATTTATTGCACTTGATTTGATTTGATTCGATTTACAGCCAAGACTAGTTTTTCTTTTTCGTGTTTGCCAACCTTGTCTTTGCCCGTTTTGACGACGCGTCGACTTCGAGGGCGACTGCACCGGCGCCTCGCACTTGCACTTGCTCTTCACACGCGCGATTAATTAAAATAAAAACTCTTTACTATATTTACAATGCCCGCGTTGGCGTTCACTTAATGCATTTTATTGAATTGTAATTTGTTGAACTTGCAAATGAAACAAATTAAGTTATTTTTATGGACGCACTGCAAAGCTGCGTATTTGCCTTTGCTTCTTACTTTTTCTAGAAGGGGAAGATGTAGAGAACAACACATATACATACATACATTCATACATTTGCAGGTGCGTGTGTGTGTAGGTGGTAAAGCGTGGGCAAATTTTTTCAACGCACTGGCAACTCTTTGCAATTACAGTTATGCGTTTGTTTTCTTATGAAATCCAAATGAAGAGAAAAAATATAGAGCAGGCACACACACACACACACACACACTCAAGTGACAAAATTGTTGCGAACAGAAGTACAGTGGACGCTCGCAAATAAAACTCTTCCGATTGGTGTCTTATTCCCTAAATGTCTTATATCCAAAAATGGCATTTTGTTATTTGGAAAATAACAACTTAACAACTGCAATATAACATATTATAAATTAAGTAATTAATGCAGTTGATCAATTTCAATGGCCAATTCTTGAAGCTCTCAATTTCGAGCGTTCACTGTAATAGGATGATCTTGGCGACAGAATTGTTTTTTTTTTTTGGTCAGTTTTCGTGCATTTCTTGTGAATATGAATATGTGAAGGAGAAAGAAGGAGATGCGCTTACAGTTAGCAAACGATCGTCGTGGCGATTGCACGGTTAATTCTTGTCGCTTGTCTTTCGATATTGATTTCGGTTTCGATTTCGTTGTTATTTAATTATTTAAGTTTCGTTTTTTCCCTTTCGCTCGGTTTCGGGCAACTGCCGTTGTACATTTATAACGTAACGAATGTAAAACTCATGATGAGCATGCAGCACTAATACATACATATATACATACATACATGAATATTTATGCTAATAGATATATAATAAAACATTTTAATTGCGCGTTTGACTAATCACAATTTTTTTTTTATTATTTTGTTACTTGCAGAAAATACCAGCTGTTTAACGCCAGCAGAATTGTTGCAGCGTTTAAGCTGCAACAGCAGCAACAGCTCCGCAGCAGAAACCTCCACCACCACCAACAACATTAACAGAACACCAACACCCACACCCACACCCATACCCCCCGCAACAGCTACAAAAGACTGCGACGAGAATTCGTTAACAGCAGAAGAAGAGGAGGCAGAAGCAACAACAACAACAACAACAACAACAAGCAGCATACCAAAAGAAAACGAACACAGCCCAAAGCAGCAGCCACCGCCGTCGCCAGCGACTGCGCCGCACGCCAACAGCGACGCCGAAGAGGAAGCTGACGCTGATGCTGACGCCGACGCCGACGTTGACGTTGACGTTGGCCTTGAGGCGCCAAAGCCGCGTTATTACGGCGCAGGCGTTGTTCTAACGCAGGCGCAGCGCAAGGAATATCCGCTCGAGCGCAACATCAAAGATAAGACGCAACACGTTGACGTAGACGTTGACGTCGACAGCGGCAGCAATAACGAGAGTAGCAGCAGCAGCGACGCCGACGAAGACGACGACGACGACTCCGACGACGGCTGCAAATTGATTGTTGACGAAAAACCGCTGCTGCCCGTCGATCAGCCGCTGTCGCTGCGCATGCGCAGCACACCGCCCAGCGCCGATCAGAGACCAAGTCCGCCGCCGCCGCGTGTACCCGCCGTACGCTGCAGCGTTATACAGCGCGCACCGCAGGCGCCCGCACAAGAGCAGCAGCGCGAGAGCAGCGAACCGTTATACCAGCAACAGCTGCAGCAGCAGCAGCAGCGCGAACGCCAACTGTTATACCAGCGCACGCTCGACCTCGAACAGCTGGGCCCCGAGCAACAGGAGCCGATCGACTATCACGTGCCGAAGCGACGCAGCGCCAGCTACGACAGCGACGAGGAGCTTAACGCACGACGCCTGCAGCGCGAGCGACGCGTGCGCGAGGCGCGTCGACGCAGCAGCTATTTGGCAGCGCGCGTGCTGCAGCTTAATCCGCGCCTGGTGCGCAGTCTGCCCGGCATTTTGGCAGCGGCCGCGGGTCACGGACGCAGCAGCAGCAGCAATTCCGGCCAGGGCTTTCAGACGAGCAACAGCTTCGGCGGCGGCAATCAAAACGCCGGCAGCGCTGGTACGCACGGCAGCGGCGGCGGCGGCAGCGGCGGCAGCAGCAGCGGCGGCGGCGGCGGCGGCAGCAGTAGCTTTGGCAGCGGCGCCGGCGGCGGTGGCATGGGCGGCGGCCGTGACGGACGCGGCAATTACGGACCAAATTCACCGCCCAGCGGCGCTCTGCCGCCCTTCTACGAGAGCCTCAAGAGCGGCCAAACCGGCGACGCTCAGGCGACCACGCCCACAACGGGCGCCCATCACGGCCAGCTGCTGCACAGCAACTCGCAGTTTCTCATACAGAACGCGGCGGCAGCGGCATACCTAATGTCCGGCCAGCAGTACAACTGTAATGGCGGAGCAGGAGGAGGATCAGGAGGAGGAGGGGTTAACAGTGGAGGAGGAGTCGGAGGAGGAGGAGGGGTTAACGGAGGAGTTGGTGGTGGAGGAGCTGGAGCTGCTGTTGGCCTCGATGGTAATAACATATTGAACTTTGCGAATAATCTGGGCCACAGCAATTATAATGATATCAATTCCAATTCCAATTCCAAATTCCATAATTTACATTCGAACGGAACTGTGGTCGGTCATCCCTTCTATGGCGGCAATCCCTCAGCCTACGGCATCATACTGAAAGATGAGCCCGATATTGAGTACGATGAGGCCAAGATAGATATTGGCACATTTGCCCAGAATATAATACAGGCCACTATGGGCGTTGGCAGCGGCGTTGGCAGCGCTGCTGCTGTCGCTGCTGCTGCCGCTGCTGGTGCTGGCAACGGCAGCAATTTCTCTGCCAGCGCGTATGAGGACGCGATAATGTCGGATCTGGCGGCCGCCAGCAGCGCAGCGCAGTGCCCAAACGGCGCGGTCGATCCTCTACAATTTACGGCCACATTGATGCTCAGCTCACAGACGGATCATCTGCTCGAGCAGCTGTCGGACGCCGTGGATCTCAGTTCGTTTCTGCAGCGCAGCTGCGTCGACGTCGACGACGAGGACGAGCACTCGACCAACAATAACAGTCCGGCACATCAGCGGCAGGACTTTGAGCTGGTGTCGACGCCGTCGCTGACGCCGGACTCGGACGCGGTCTCGGTGACGCCGCACGCGGCAGCGCAGCTGGATGCGCTGCACGAGAATCTGCTGACGCAGCTGACCAACAATATGACGCGCAGCAGCAGCAACAGCAGCAACAACAACAACAACAACAATGTTTATGGCACTGCCCCGCAACATGTTGCCACTGCACAGCAGCATTTGCAGCAACATGTTGTCAATGCGCAGCAGCAGCAGCAGCAGCAACATTTGCAGCAGCCGCCGCCCTCGTATCAGCATGCGACGCGCAACTTGTTGCAAATGCAGCAGCAACACAACAGTAACAACAACAACAACAGCAACAGCAACAATAACAACGGCTACCATCAGCAGCAGCTGGCACAGCAGCAACAACAATTGCTGCAGCAGCAACATCACACGCATCATCAGCAGCAACAACAACAGCAGCAGCAGCAGCAACAGCAGCAACATTTCCATCAGCAACATAATATCTATGCACATCAGCAACATCATGCACAGCAGCAGCAGCAGCAGCAACATCACTTCCATCAGCAGCAGCAACATCATACGCATCACGCGCAGCAACATGCGCATCAGCAACACCAGCACCAACAGCAGCAGCACCAACAGCAGCAGCAGCAGCAACATCAGCAGCAGCAGCACCAACAGCAACATCATCATCATCACAACGACAACAGCAACTTGTCGCTGCCATCGCCAACAACAGCTGCTGCTGCCGCTGCCGCAGCGGCCGCCGCCGTTGCCGCCTTGCGCCCCATGTCCAGCAGCAGCAGCAGCAGCTCGAACCTGCTCGATGCGAACACGGCAGCGGCTGCTGCTGCCGCCCTGCTCGACACGAAGCCGCTGATACAAAGCGTAAGTGCCCTAAATATACTAAAGCCCATCAAATGCAGCAGCGAGCCGCCAGCTGAGCTGGTGGACACAGCTCCGCTCACCTACATGCTGCTCAACAGCCACAACAGCAGCAACAGCAACAACAGCAACAACAGTCACAACAACATCAACAGTTACAGCAATTGCAACAGCAACAGCAGCAATTTTAGCCAAAGCACTCACTTTAACAGCCACATTAACAGCAATAGCAAACATAACATTAACAGCAGCTGCAAAAATAACATTAACAGCAGCAGCAGCAGCAACAACAACAACAACAACAAGAACAGCAACAGCAGCGGTAGCGGCAACGGCAACAGCACAAAGCGGGGCGGACGCGCCAAGGCCAAGGCCTATGGCTCCACTGTGGTCACATTTGTCTCGACGGTGAAGCCATCGCCGGAGGTGCCCGCCCAGCGTCACGTTCATCGCACCACGTTGCGCTCGCTGGCCTGTGCGGCGGCTGCGACGGCAGCGGGCCTGTTGCCCCCATCTCCGACCATTTCGGTGCTCAATGAGAGCAAAATGCTACAGCGGCGGGTAAGGGCCGGTGCCACAGCGGTCCCCCTAAATGTCTCTGTGTGTGTTCGTTCCCCCCTCTCCCTCTCTCCCTGTCTCAGTTTTTGTCTCTCACCTCGCCCGCTCGCTCCCTCTGTGTGTCTCTGTGTATTTGCATTTGGCTATTCTTTTCATTTTGTCACGTTTCACAACACTGAATCCATTAATTCCTGTTCGTGAACACTACTCGAAATTAGTTCGAAATAAAAAAGGAATTGAAATTCCACCCGAATGTGTGAAAAAGTCGTGGAAAACGATTATGTGAAACAAAACTCTTTTGTTCACCCTTCGATTTTATTTGTGACGCCTTTCAAACTTTTCGCAAAATCCACTTCAAATCTTTTAGTGAAAATTTATTTGTGACGTGCTTCACACTATTCGCAAAATCCACTTCTGGGGGGGAGTTTTGGGCTCCTTTCCTCCTTTAAATCAAAATTCACTTCAGATTCACACCTTCTCGTGGGAAAGTTCGGTTTGCTTCTTCCGATTGACTCTAAAATTATACTCAAGGCTGTACAGAAGAGCTTGATGAAAAAGTAATTTGGCCAATTCCACTCGCAGCTGCGGAAAATGGTCGGAAACTCTACGCTGAACGTTTTTAATGGATTCGTGACGTTTTCTTTCAACATTTTAATAATGTTCTCAAAACGGGTTTGTTTTGAATATTTTTTATAATATTGCAATGACTTTTCAGGCCAATTTGTCAGACTGCCCCCTTCCTCCCCCCGTCCCCCCCCCCTGGCAACTCCCCTTTTAAGGCTCAACATGTTGTCAATTGTTAATTGTTGTGCTGTGTTGTTCCTTTTGCTCTGTTTTGTGCTGTCTCTTAAATGTATTTGAAATTGATTTTTTGTCAGCTGCATTTGAACGCGATTTACTCAATTTGATCCCAACTTTGATTTTCATCCCTTTAGCTGGGCCTGCCGCCGGACTTGCAGCTGGAGTTCGTGAACGGCGGGCATGGCATCAAGAATCCGCTGGCCGTGGAGAATACGCACGGAGGCCATCATCACCACCGCATACGCAACATGGATTGCATCGATGATCTCAAGCATGGCCATCCGTCCCAGCAGCAGCAGCAGCAGCAGCAGCTGCAACAGCAACAGCAGCAGCAACAGTTGCAGCAGCACTCGCCGCAGCTGCAGCAGCAGCATTCGCCGCAGCAACAGACGCTGCAGCAGGCGCAGCACTTGTCGCTCAGCCAGCAGCACAACGGCGGCGGCGGCAACAGCTTGGCCAGCATCAGCAACAGTCGCAGCAGCCACAACAACAACAACAACAACAACAACAACTGCAGCAGCAGCGTCAGCAGCAACAGCAGCAATCAAGGCGACTCGCTGTGCCCCAGCAACAACAGCGGAGCGGAGGACGCCAACAACAAGTTCGTCTGCCGCGTCTGCATGAAGACGTTCTCGCTGCAGCGTCTGCTCAATCGGCACATGAAGTGCCACTCGGACATCAAGCGCTATTTGTGCACCTTCTGTGGCAAGGGCTTCAACGACACCTTCGACCTGAAGCGCCACACGCGCACCCACACGGGCGTTCGTCCCTACAAGTGCAACCTGTGCGAGAAGAGCTTCACGCAGCGCTGCTCTCTCGAGTCGCATTGCCAGAAGGTGCACAGTGTCCAGCATCAGTATGCCTACAAGGAGCGACGCGCCAAGGTGAGTCACGGCTAGAGCTAGTGAATCATCACTGAAATTTCATGCCTATTGTAAGCTATGCTGAACACATTTTAGATTCTAGATATGTAAATTGATTTGGATATGAGCTAAAGTATCTGGCTTTTCAGAAGAACAGCGCTTTGTACTTGGTATTGGTATAAAACGTTAACAGAGCCTGGATGAATTAGTCTGAAACCAGTTCCAGCATGGCTTAGAACTAGTTCGTAAAATATTCACACTGTATTCAGGTGTAGAGAACCAAAAATAATAGAAAAAGATCGAATAATGTAATTCACAAGCAGTTTAGTGTCTGTTTGAAATCATATTCGGCACGACTTGGAACTAGTTCATAAAATATTCACAATTATTCAGGTGTACAGAACCACAAAACTGTATAAATACATAGGAAAAGGTTGAATGATGTGATTCGCAAGTATTTCAGGACGGGATAAAAAATGAGATATGTTTATTTGAAACCAGTTCCGTCAAAGCTTGGAACTAGCTCATAAATATGCAAGTGTAATGAACCAGAAGAAAGGAAAAGGTCGAATGATGTGATTCACAAGTATTTCAGGCCAAGTAAAACAAAGATAAAAGCTTTGAAAAGTTGGTTTGAACCCAGTTGCGACAAAACTTGGAACTAGTTCATAAAACATTCATTCAAATTCAGATGTAAGGCACCAAAAGAAAGGAAAAGGTTGAATGAAATAAAACGAACTTTCAAAATTGTCAAACTGCTTTCCATAGAGAACTCGAATTAAAGCTTTTCTTCATCTTCGTTTCTAGATGTACGTATGCGAGGAGTGCGGTCACACCACCTGCGAACCGGAGGTGCACTATCTGCATCTGAAGGACAATCATCCGTTCTCGCCGGCCCTGCTGAAGTTCTACGACAAGCGTCACTTCAAGTTCACCAATTCGCAGTTTGCGAACAATTTGCTCGGCCAGCTGCCGATGCCGGTGCATAACTAAAACTGGAAACTAGCTATAGAAAAGCCTTAGATTAAGCCTAAACAAACTAACTAAAACAAACAAACAAACAAAAAGAAACTAACTGAATTAATCTAACGTTAATGCATATTCAACTTTAAGCTGAAGTTTTATGAAAACTGCCCCCACGAAAATGGCGAGATTATGTTTTGTACATGTATAATCATATCAGATATCATATATAGTTATATCGTATACAGATATATGCATCTATATATTGATATGCATCAATTACTAGCTATGTAAGCGAAAAACGAAAAACATTTTACATTTAGTTTAGCTCAAGAATTTCAAATCCAAAACACGTTTTTTCGCTCGCCTTTAACACTTTGCTGTGCAAACAAAAAAAAAACACGAAAAACAAAAATGGAAGAAAAAAAAACTAAAATCGATAACAGAAACATTTTTAAATATTTCATTTCGTTTATATTGAGAAAAGCAAGAAAAGAAGGAAAAACTTGTTAGCTCTTACGTTTTTTTTTTGCTGGGCAAGTCCCAAAACTAATTTTATGCGCTTAGTCAAAGTTTTTTTTTTTTTATGTATTCAAAACCATTTTTTTTTTGTTTCGGAACCACTTTTTGTAGTTCTTTAAGCTAAGCTTAGTTTTAAAATGCTTTAAGCAAAAAAAAAGAAAGGAAACAAGAAGAAAAACAAATGAATTATCGATTTAGTTATCGATTTAGCTATCGATTTAGTTATCGTTTCTTGAAAACACAAAAACTCATTCGCTGTTTTTAGCTAAATGAACAAGCTGCAAAAACTCTTGCATTTATTTACAACAAACAAATGATTTACAAATTAGAAGAAGAGCAGTTAGAAGAAGCAGACCGGGTAGAAGAAGAAGAAGAGTTACTAACACTTAAGCTACAATTAACATTGTACTGTATTTATTTAATTCGAATTTTTGAACAAACGCATAAAAATTCATTGTAAAGAGGCATTAAAAAAAAAAACAAGAACAAGAACAAACAAACAAAACAAAACAAAAAAAAAAAACGAAATGAAATGTAAGCAAATTTAATTAGTTAAGCAGCCTAATTAAGTTGAATTAATTAATTAAGAGATATGCTTAATTATGCTGTTCATAAATGAAGTCAAAGCACACAAACAAAACACATTTATGTAATATATTTTAATTATTATGTATTTATAAGGCGCACACACACACACACACATACGCAACCGAACGCACACATCTACACACGCCCCATTAATTGAATTTAGTTTAATTTCTTTATAATTTTACTATATTTTTTTTTCGATTAATAATAATTTAAAAGAAGCTGAAGCAACCACCAATTTGTACTGAGAACATAAAAACAATAATAATCATAATATTAATAATAATAATCGTAATAATTATGTGGCAAGCATTTAAGTTGAAACTTTCACACACACACACACGCGTATATATATGCGTATATTTATATATAGTTCTTATGGGCCTTACTTTGTTTGTGAACAGCATTTTGTGCAGCTGAAGCAACATTATCTTAATTTAATATTATTATTATTTTTTTTTTATTAATTTTAGTTGTAGAAGTTTTCGCTTAGTTCTCCCCACAGACACACACACACACAACATACACACCCGCATACACACATTTTGCTTGTAAGTCACACACACACACACACACAGACAGTAAAATTATATAAAGTTTTTTTTTTTGCATAGTTTTTTAAGCAACAACGGGTTATTTGTGCAATCGCTTGGTGTTGGTATTAAAAAAAAAGAAAAGAAAACTTAACTTTAGTTCGTATTTAGGAGCTTTGTTGCTGCTGCGCACGGGCGCTGCGCCACGCCCCGCGCCCCACGCCTGTGCGCAGCACAGACACACACACACACACACGTATACATATATATGTATTTATATATATAGAGGTATATATATTAGTTCTCTTCCAACTTTCGTTAAGCTTTAAACAAAAACTCAAAAACTGTAAATTAATGGCCTTTACTATATATATATACAAGAACACACACAGACACACACACACACCACTACACACTCACTCCCACACACACATCATGTACTTCCCTGAGCAAAAATTGAGAAAATTGGAAATTTTTTTTTTAAGTTTTACACGAATTTCTGAACTAAACATTCACAAGAAAACAAGCAAAAAACAAAAAAAAAAAACAAAACAAAAATACAAAAAAAAAAAACACACACACATGAAAGTGTATTCAAAATTCGTAGTAGTTTATCGTAACACATTGAATTAGTTTTAAGCAACAATTTTTTTTTTCGTAACATAACTATTATATGTATACTACATAAAGTTTATGAGAAGCAAATTATATAATAAATATTGAATATTACAAAATCAAATCAAGGAATTTTTTTGTATGCCAAAAACGTTCTTCGCTCTTTCCGAAAACGTGTGAAATTAGGGATATTCCGCATAAAATCCGGTTTAGTTTGGCAAGAGTTAATTCAATTAGAAAATTTCAACTATTAGATGGGATTATTTTGGTATATTTTTGTGTACTATTTTTGCGTGGGCTTAACAGAGGATGTTGTCAAATCGAAACGCAGAAATCTTCGAAAGGTTAAGCCATAAAATAAAGAATTTCGGTATATTCGGAGTAAAATTTTATCGATTATATCGATAAAAAATGTTAATAATAGAAATGATTTTCCGGTTCTTTTAAAGGTTCGACCTTAGGTCTAAACGGGATTATTTGGTATTATTGGTTTATTTCGGAGTAAAATGTTGTATGAATTTCGTTGAGAGAATATTGTTCTTAAATATTAACGCAGAATTGTTGCAGAGGATCAAAAAACTATTGCTTTTAAATTTTAAAGAAGAATTCTTATGGATTCGACCCATGTCTAATAGGTATTATTGGTATATTTTGTAGTGAAATTTTCACATGAATTGCAACAAAAATTATGGTTTTTAAATGTAAATGAATAATAAAAAAACAAGGATGATGCTACCAGATTAAGATGCCAAATTGATTTAGAGGCCAAGCCATGAACAAAAAGCCAAACCTCGTGAAAATCGGATGAGATTTGACCGAGTTATAGAGGTGGGAAATTTCTACTAATGGCTATATAAGATATTTGAGGGTATTTGACTTTCACATGAATTTTGACCAAGAATCATAATGCCAGATTTAGATGCCTTATTGATCTTGAGGCTAAACCATGGACAAAGATCCAAGCCTTATGAAAATGGGTTGAGTTTTGACCGAGTTATGGTATTGGGAAATTTCGACCTTGCCCCAGGCACGTTGTAAATAAATTCTCTCGAAGATGTTTGAAAATGTGAAAATTTCAACTTCCTAGCTCTTACGGTATTACGGCTGTGCGTTGAACAGCAATCAGTCAGTCAGGACAAACAGTTTTATATATAGAGCTAAATAAAAATTATAAAGATTTTTTTAAGGAGGACGAACCTGGAAATTGAAGTTAGTCCGCATAAATATCCTATAGGGATTATTTTGGAGTATTTTTGTCAGATCTATTATGCCTAGGCATGGCTCAAACCGTCGCTTGAGAATCGCGTAGGACTTACTAAGCACGAAGGATCGAATTCCTGAAAAACCAAAAAAAAAATTGAGAATTAGTAAATCTATTCTTTTTTTTAATAAATGTTTAAACCTCGATGCCGAGCTATTATATTGAATTGTACAAAATTTGATTAACCAAGTTGCGAGCTAAAGATTGGGTTCGTCAGGATGGAAACCCAGCTCCAACGAGAAAGTAAGGATCTACGGCATGCCGAAAATTTAATACCCTCATAGCTCATAGATTATAGTTTATAGTTTATAATTCATAATTAATTGATAATATATTTGATATAGTTCATATATATAGTTCATATTGCTTCAGGCTAATCTTAACCAAATAAGTTCATTAATCAACCAAATTTCTAGCCTGGCTTTTCATCTGGCTTTTCCCACTTCAAACGTTACGTGGACCGACTGGCTTTTCGCTCTCCAAAAGCCAGACACTAGCAACGAGGCGGTTCTCATGGGTTCCCCTTTGATCTGTCTTCTCCTTGGTTCCCCTTGATTTTCCCCCCCAGGATTTACCTTGGATTTCCCTTAGCTTATCTGGGTTCCCTTTGGTTCACCTTGATTCAACTTGGTTGACTTTAAGCTAAGTCCCCTGGAATCACCTTGGTTCCCCTGGGCTCAACTGCTTACGCTGCATTCAATAATTATGCGTACGATCAAAAGACAGAATATTTACACAGTATTTTTTTTTTTTGAAATGTTTTCACTTTATTTATTTCGCTAGTTTTCATTTTATGTTTTATGTTCAGTGTTTTCTTTGTTTGTATTTTGGGTTTTTGCAATTTTTTTTGTGAGTTTTTGTGTTTTTTTCTTTTCTTTTTGTTTCATCTTATTTTCTTTTTTTGTTTTTTTTTTGCTTGTTTTTGTTGTATTTTTACATTATTTACTGAAATACACACACAGACACGGAATTACAATAAAAACTAAAGTTTTTTTTTTGTTTCACATGAATTAATATAGATATTTTTTATTTTGTTTTTTTTATTATCAAGAATTGTAATATATGTATTTGTTTTATTAGTTTAGCAAGTGTTTTCTTCTGCTTCTGCTTCCTTTTAAGGGCTGTCTTTGATTAGTTAAACTAAACACTTGAAAAAATTCAACTATGAAAAAAAAAATGTTTGTAACGGAAATTTTTTTTTTTAAGAAATTTATTTATTTATGTTTTTTTGTTTAATTTTTTATAGTTTTTTTTTTTTGTTGAGCAAATTGGGCCAATTGTTTGTTGTTGTTTTTTTACTTTTTTTTTACATTGCCATTTACATAAATAAACTATGCCTATAAATTTGTTTAGTCTGTTTTTATTTTTTTATTTATTTCTCTTTTATTATTTATTTTTAATTTTATTGATATGAACCACACGAGCGCGCTAGAAAATCAAACACAGGTTTTAAAAAATATATTAGTTAATATGTATTTTTTTTTTTTAGTTTATATATTTTGTTTTTTTTTTACATAGAAAATAATAGCGAGCAAATTACAAAAATTATAATTAATATATATATATAAATAAAATATATAAAATATGCTTATAAGAAAATTCACTTTTCGTTTAGTTAAAAAAATGTATACAAAATCTAAATACACGCAAAAGAAAATCATAAAAAAAAAGGTTAAAAAAAAAAAATAAAATGTATTGCATTAGTTTTTCATTTTTGTTTTTAAACATAATATTTAATTAATGCATAAATACGTTTAACAGCAGCGCGCGTTGCTCACATGGTTTTCTGGCCTCACTGTACTCCAACTGATACATATACATATATATATATTCATATATATATATATATATTTAATTTATATAATTTCGTTTTACACACATCAAATTGTTGTTATTGTGTTTTTAATTGGTAGCTTACATAAAAACTAACACTAAAAACAGACACATTTCGTTTAAATTTGTTTATTATTTTTTCTTTAAATATCGTATTCATATATATAACTAATTTTATATGTATATATATATAGAAATATATATATACATACACATATATATGTGTGTGTGTGTACGTTTGTGTTTTTTTATTTATATATATTATACGTTAATAATGTAAACATTTATTTCTTATATTTGTTGTTTTAATGTTAAAAATGCTTCTAAAAATTGTTTACCATATATATATATATATATATATATTTTTTTTTTTATATATTCTTTAATTGTTTTTATTGTACACGCTACACACTTAATTGTTTTTGTTTTTGTTTTCTTTTTTTTCAAAAATTTGTTCACGCACATTTTTTTTTTTTTTTTTTTTTTTTTGTTAGTTTTGTATAATACTGAAAATACGACTAGACATTCATAATATATATATAAATATGTTTTTGCTTTTGTGTTCGTTTGTTTTGTTATCTAAATATATACATATGCATATGTATATAGACACATATACATATACATATATATATATATATATATATCTGTTTATATATATATTTCGTGGGCTTTAGGTTTTTGTTCAGATTGAAATTGTTCGGCTTGGTTTTGCTTAACTCTGTTTCTTCAATTTTTGTTTTAAATTTTTAAATATTTCTCGAAAATGCGATTAAAAAACGTTTTGTTCAGTTGCGGCCAGTTTTGCTTTTTGTTTTTGTTTTGTTTTTTTTTTTTTCAGTGTAGAAAAATAGGTACAACACAAATGTGAAAAATTGACAAAAGTGCAAAATCAATTCCAACAAAATTCAAGTTTTAGGGTCGTACGACTTTTGTGCTATTATTTTTTTCTTTTCATTTTAAGTATTATTTTTTTGTTGTTGTTTTTAGCTCGTTTAAAAATAATTTACACATTTGGGCGCCAATTTCTTTTGTTTTGTTTTTTTTTTGTTTTTCTCATATAAATCTTATGCCATTAAAAACAACTTTATATGTTATTATTATTATTATCATGTAATAGAAGTATTTGCCTTTGTTTTTGTTTTTGTTTTTGTTATGTTTTTTTTTTAGTTCGAAACTACACATTTAATTAAATTTATGTATATACTATATGTTTGTGTATATATACGATTATTTTTATGTAAATGTTCTCTTCTTCTTTTTTATATATATTTTTCTGTTTTTTTTTTCCAAATCGAAGACGTCTCAAGTTGTGATTGTTTAAATTTAATTTTTTTATATTCAATTAAGTTTTCGTGTTTTTTTCTTCTCTGTTTTCTGTTTCTTTTTCATTTGCAATTTTGTTAGGTACATTTACTTAAAAAAAAATATATAGAAAAAAAATTTATTTGTGATATATTTTTTTGCGTCAACTTTTAGGTTCCTATTTTTAAGTTTTTTTTTTTTTGCATTTTAGAATATAAAATATTGCGCTTCGTCTAATGTGTGTTTGTGTGTGTGTTTGTTTTCTTAAGTGGGCGTGGCGTTACTTTAGGGGCGGGCTCTGTTCTTGTTCTCAATTTGTGCCCAAATTTTTTGCAAGTTTTAACTTTAAAAATTCTCAAATTATATTAGCTAACAAAAAAAAACATTGCCTTATTTTTTCTCAGTGTAGGTGACTCTTAGTGTGTGTGTTATTTTTTCACTTGGGCGTGGACTTACTTTAGGGTCGGATTCTGTTAACTTTCTCCAGCTCTAACAAAATTCTAAAAAAAAAATCAAAAAAAATTGCAGCTTAGAAAAATTAAAAACAGTTTGCCATAGTTTTTTCTCGCCGTGTACGCGACTCTCAGTGTGTGTGTGTTTGTGTGTGCGTGAATTTGTACATATATGTGTATGTATATGCCTTAAAAGTTCTTGTTACGCTTGACTTTTTTTTTTAATTTTTTTCTTTTCTTTTTAATTTATTGCTGAAAAATTTGGCATCCAAGCCTTTATTTATTTATTATGATTTTTTTTTTTGTTAATTTTGAGGCTTGGTTTACACTTAAAAAATAGTTTTTCGCTTCCTCTTTCCATTTCGCTTCGCTTTCTTTTAAAGTTAGGTTATTTTTTTGTTTTTTTTACTTAAGAGAATTTCATTTTTGTTTTTTATAGTACAAAAAAATTTGTTCACGTTTTGTGTGCGCAGTCGTTGAGTTTTTTGTTGTTGTTTTTTGTTTTGTTTAATTCTTCTTCTTGTTTTTGTTTTGGGTTTTAGAATTGCGTAGATATTGCATTGGCTTTTTACTCCTCTCCTCTTCTACTTCTTCTGCTCGCCCAAATTATGTTTTTTTGTGGGCTGTTGCGGGCGGGTTCTTCTCTGTCTGTGTGTGTGTGTGTGTGTGTGTGTGTACAGTGGGCCTAGATACAGCTTTAGTTCTGTTTAATATATCATTATACATATTTTGTTTTGCTGTTGTTGCTTCGCTGGCAGCTGCTTCTTCTTCCAGTCACAGTATATAAAATAGATTTTCCATATACAAAATAAATTTCTTTTTTTTCTTCTCTGAATTTGTTTGTTTTTGTGTATAATTGGAAAAAAGGGAAATTGTTTATTTAGGGTGTCTGTGCCAGAGTTCCGCCACACTCTCCCACTCTCTCTCTCTCTCTCTCTTTTTCTTTCTTTCTTTCTCTCTTTTTCTCTATCTCTCTCTCCTGTTGACTCGGCTTCTTGTTGGGGCAGTGCTTTTATTTCATTCGAATTCTTGAAATTGCTTCAAGTTTTGGATGCTTTTCGTATACCTTTGCAGTCAATATTACAATACAGATCCTTCGGCGCATTCTTCTATGATTATAAAGGGTTCTCTCTGAACTCTGGACTTTTGGCATTTTTATAAAGTTCCTTCGCTTGACATAAAATGGCACATAAATTCGAACTATACAAATCGGTTTAGTATATCATATAGCTGCCATAGCAATTCGGGTCTTTTTCAAGACTTTAACAAATATATTTTTCTTAGAGATAACCATAAACGAATTCGGGGTAAAGGTTTTTTTTAGTCGGGTCTTCGAACTAGCTAAATCTTTTTGCAGTATATAGCACATAAATCATAATCAAACAAATCGATTTACTATAACATTTAGCTTTATCGCATTGGCATATCATTTAGCTTTATTTCCATACTATATCATTTAGCTTTACTTCTTTACCATAGCAGTTAGCTTTATTTCATTACTTTATCCTCTAGCTCTATACGCTTTATCATGCCATTTAGTTTTAACTCTTAACCATAACATTTAGCTATATTTAGAAAAGAATTGTGGAAATTTCTTAAATTCTTTGCCAAATTCCAGTTAGGATCTATTAAATATGACTGCAAGGGTATTCAAAGCTTCGGTATACCGAATCTGACACTTTCGTGCTGGCTTTAATGTTAATGTTAATCTCGCTTATAAACTAAATGATTCCTTTTTTTTTTGTTCATTATTAAACAATTATTAAATATGTGTGTTCCAACTGGCAGACGTATATATTCTCTAACAAATCGTCACAAAAAACCACTAAAGTCGGTGCGGAAGACTTTTTAAAGAGCGTGTGTGTGTGAGGGAGAGTGTGTGTGTGTGTGTGAGGGAGTGTGTGTGTGTGTGTGTGAGGGTGTGTGTGTGTTGAGCATGAGCTGAATGTCACAGCACGAGCCTGGCATTTGGATGCCAAAAAAAAGCCAGCAAAGCGCAAAAACAACAAGCCAAAAAATGCAATTTAAGAAGTTACAAGGCATATATATATATATACATTGATATATATAAGTGCTTGCAGCTGTGTGTGTGTGTAAATATTGCTTAAATGCAATAATAAACATTAACGTTAGGCATAACAAACAAAAGTTGGGCAACAACAAACATGATTATGCTTAAGGATTGTTTGCGACGCAGCGCGACATCAACGAAACGTTTAAGGATGGCGCAACAAAGCGAAAACGAAAAAGAAAGATTTCATGTGTGTGTGTGTGTGTGTGTGTGTTAGCTTTGTTAACTATTAGGCTAATTTTGCAGCTACGTAATAATTATATAATAATTGCTTTATATGTATATATTTATATAATTTTATTTTATTTTTTTATATTCTTTTTTTTTTCAGGCAGGTCCCTAAAAAAACGTTTGTTTTGCGTAAATTAAAGATTGCGTCCAATTGGAAAACGAACATTGAGATAATTATGCTTCTGCTTTGTTTTACAACTATTTTGTTTTTTTTTTCTTTTTTTTTTTGATATTTGTTAACATTAAATGCTTTGAATAAATTTGTTAATTTCAATTTGCGCTAAAAAACTTGTCAACTTTCATTCTTTCTTTCTGTTTTTTTTTTTTAACGTTCTTGCGCGTTTCTACGCTGTTTCGTAAACGTTACTAGCCATGTATATATACATATGTCGTATATGGTATATATGTAGCATACTTTCGTTATATATATATACCACGCTTTTTTTTATATATTTTCTTTTTGGAGTTAAATGTACATGCTTCCAAAACAAACACAAAAAAAATGAGAGCTACCAAAAGCAAAAACACAGAGGAATAAAAAAACGTGTTATTTAGGCGAATTAGCAAAAGAAATTAAAATTTCATTAAATGCAAAGAAAATCAATTTGTATATATTTCTATATATACACATATATATATATATTTTTTGTAGGTATTATATATGTTAAGATCATGAACGTAGCTATAAATATTATATAAGCTATATATATATATATATATGTATATGCATAAGTATATATACACATATACATACATATCTATGTGTGTATGTGTGTGTATGTGTGTGTGCGTGTGTGTGTCGTGTGTATATATAAAGCATGCTCTCGAGCTTATGACTATGAAAAAAATAGGCGCTTAAATATAACTCGCTCTATATATAATATTATATTAGACATATATAAGTAGCATATAAATATGTGTGTATATATGTATTTGTAGGTGTATATGTGTGTATGTGAGCTTGGGTGTGTGTGTGTGTTTATGCGAAATTAATTAAAATTAAAACTTAGCAGCTAATTAAGGAAACCACAATAATTTCAATTTTAAGTTTTAAAGCACAAAAACTTGCTAGAGTTCTCGAACTCTTCTTCTTGTTCAAGATCATAATACGAATTGTTATATATATATATATATATTTTTTTTAGCAAAATTTCAAAGTTAGTTTGAGGGCGTGGCATTGTGGGCATGTTGTGAGAATTGCACATAAGATCGGGGGGAAGAGAAAATTATAAACTAAATATAATATATAGAGAGAAGAGGTGAGGCTGGCTAGCGGAAAGTATTTAAACAAAAAATACTGACAAAAAAAATATTTATATATTTGAGAATTTGCTTCATTTTTTTTTTGGAACGCGTTTCCTGATGATCTCTTGCCTAAGTTTAGAAATCTTAATTAACAAAATTTGGTTTCGGTGCCGAAAAACAATACTGAAACAAAACAAAAAATTAGAAAGATATGAAGAATGGGCAAACATTTGGCACGCCTGGGTTGCGGGTTCTCTTTTAAGTCAATTTCAGGGCGTCAATAAAGTTGATTATATATATATACATATATATACAGATATATATCTGTGAGATAAAGGCCAAAACTTGGTTGATAGTTAACAAATGAAAAATCAACTGTAAGCGAGATCAAAGCTAACAAAACTGAAAGTCGTGCAAGTTAAGGAAAGAGAGCGCAAAACAAGTGGACACAAAGAGAGAAAGAGAGAGTGTATGGGTAGAGTTAAGGCATGTAGCGACAAATAGTTTACACAAAATACAAGAAATGCTAAAACTAAGAAAATTTCAAGACAATTTGTTGCTTACGAACTGGACAAAGACACACAGAGACAGAGAGAGAGAGATAGAGTGAGCGAGACAGACAGACACTGTAGGTATGATATTGTGCGTGTGTGTGTGAAAGAGACAGATTGCAACATTCTCATACATCCTAGCAGAGCAGTTGCTGCTTTCATATTTTTCTTTTTTGGTTTTTTTTTTGCCTTTTTTTTTCAATTATATATAAACAACTACAAAATACAGTTACAAATACGTTTTACACATTGATTTAGTTTAAGATCACGTTAAGATCACGAGCGCGACAGAGATAGCAAATTACTATAGATATACATATATATATATATATATATATATATATATATATATATTAGATAAGTGTATATATATAAATATACATGTGTATACAAGGAAAAAAAAACATAATCTCTCTCTAAACACATACATATATATCTATAGATATATATATGTATATATATATATATTAAGGATACATGGGGCTGGTATATATGTATATGTATGCACACGAACATGTGCTGCATGTGTGTGTGTGTTTGTGTGTGTGTGTGTGTGTGTGTGTGCGTTAAGAATTCGAATTTGTTGCTGCTGGTGCTTCCCCTGCTGCAGGTGCTGCTGCTCCCGCTTGTTGCCCTGCCCCTTGGGTCAGCATACACTGGACATGGCCGCGTCGTGTACATTTCGAAGCACACGTCGCTTCACTCAATTGTATATAAAGTTGGCGGCATCGCAGAGGGCATCGCTGTCATCATCAAATTTACCATTCATGGCATAGCTGCTGGTGCCGCTGCCGTATACCCATTCCTTTTTGATGAAGTCGCCATCAGTGGTCGAGGACGAGGTATTATGCAGTCCACCCAGCGAGCTGTGATCCAAACGGAAATCATCATCATCATCCGGATAGAGCTGTACGGGTATGCTGTCGGGTATTGAGTGCGGCTCAAAGAGGTTACCATATGGCGGCAGCGAATGATTTAGATCGACATGATGATCAACCAGATCGCTGTCAAAGTTCGAGATGCGAAATTTGGAGCTGGGCGGCGATTGTGGTGAATGTGGTGCGGCTGAATCTTCGAACATGACCTCCTCTTTGATGAACATGTCGTTGGAATTATCGCCGGAGCCCGATGAGTAGAGATTCGGTTCCACTTTGATAATGGCAGCTGTTGCCAGGGACGGTGATGATTTCTCATCATCATCATCATCATCGAAATGATTGTGATGATGATGATGATGGTTGTGGTTGTGATTATGGCTGTGGCCATGATTATGATTTTGATTCATGTGCTGCTGCTGCTGCTGCTGCTGTTGCTGCTGCTGCTGCTGCTGCGACTGTTGCTGATGATGATGATGATGATGCCCATTGGTGGCAGCGCGCAACTGTGCGCTTGTCTCATCCTCATCATTATCGTCATCATCATCATCGTCATCCATGTCCGCCAGATGACGACGTCGGTGGTGATTTCGGTGGTTATTACGCTGCTGCTGCTGCTGTCCAGTCACAACTCGCAGACTGTTGCAGTTGCTCTGCTGCTGCTGCTGCTGCTGTTGTTGTTGCTGCTGCTGCTGTTGCTGCTGATGATGATGATGATGATTGCGCGTGCTGCGAATTATTGTGGAGCCGCTCAGCGCCGCCGATGAGGCAATCGACAACGGCACACCCGTCGCCTTGGACACCAGCACGGTGGAGGAACACGATGTGGATGAAGATGATGGCGATTGCGCCGGCGAACCAACTAAAAGAAAACCAATCAAATCAATCATTAGTTCAGCTATATATATATAAACCATGACAGATTGCAGGATCTTTAGTATAAACCATGCCAGAACTCAGGATCTATAGCATAGACCATGTCAGATCCCACGACCTAGAAGAGGTAGTTCAGCTCAAGTAGTTACAGATAATGTGTACAGAAAAGTTCATATCAAAATTAGTTGAAAGTTTTTGAGATATAAGAAATAGAAGAGTTTAATATCACACAGTTTTTCCTCGCATTTTCCGATCGTGAATTTGGAACTAATCCGCAAAGCAAAGTTATGTCTCATATTAATGTTTACATTAATTTCATAAGCTGAGTTTGATTCAAATTAATTCTCATGCATCTTTAAATCTATGTTTGATCGGATGAGGGACAAAATGTTTTATGCAAAAGCATTTCGCAAATTTTAGAAAATAAAAAGAAAAACATGCAAAGTCTCTGACTAAACCAGATATTTTATACGGATGGATATACCGCATAGCGCATTAGCCTAGGTATTTAATACAAACAAATATATATATATATATATATATATATATATATATATATATATATTGGACTGTGCTTATAATACTCAACATTCTCAGGTCTGTTCAATTTCTTGATCATTTATACTCTCGTACTATCGTATAATATATAATCGTTTTATTTATTCGCTGCTTTTTATTTGTATCCCTATATATTGTTGCCGTCCATCTTCTCTTTTGTTTTTGGCAAATCTCTCTTCAAATTTCTAAACTATGACAGCCAATTTTGAAGCTTTTCGTAACTCGTCACTTTCGCATTTCATTTTTGCCTATTTAAACTGGAGTAGTAAATTTAAAATAAATAATAGTTTTACCTCTCTTTCATTTTACAATAAATACTGAAACTTATCTTTCGTACATTCTCTCCTGATACTCGCTTCTCTCCTCTCATTTCTCGCCACGATGTATTAATAAAGATTTGTTTATTATTCTTTTGATATATCACATTCCCCGCGGGCTATTCGCCACTCGTTACTTATTACTCGCCACTCGCAAGTGAATTTTCTCATTCAAATAAAATGTTTAATAAAGACTAACAGAAGTATTTTGATTTGATGTATGAATAAAGATTTGCACATTATTCGTTTGATCTATCACATTCACCTCGTGCTATTCGCTGCTCGTTTCTTTTGACTAGCTACTCGTTACTTGCTACTCGACACTCGTTACTTTCTACTCGCCACTCGTAAGTTACTTTTTTCTCATTCAAGTCAAACTATTTATAATGCCTACAATTTTTTTGATTTCTAAAGTTTCCCGTCTTGCTACTCGCTGTATTTTACTCGTTACCTGCTACTCGTCACTCGCCGCTTTTACATACTTTTTTTTCTCATTCAAGTTTAACATTATTCTGTCAACTTCTTACATTCCCTTGCTATTGGCTACTCGCTACTCGTTACTTACCACCCGTCTGCTGCACCACACTGGCGAGCGCGGAGCTAAGCGTGCCCGTCGAGTGTATGATGGGCGTTTTGCGCAACAGTTGCTGCGCCAAATTGCTTGCCGTGGCTTGTGTTGCAACATTGCTGGTACTGATGCTGCTGCTGCTGCTGTTGTTGTTGCTGTTATTGGTGCCGTTGCTGCTGTTGCTTGTGTGGCTGCTGCCGCCGCCGCCGCCGCTGCTGTTGTTGCTGGCATTGTTGTTGGCGTTGATGATGTGATGGCCGTTGCTGGTGCCCGCACCGCTCTGTATGACCTGTGTGTGCAGCACGCTCGAGCAGTTGCCATTGCCAGTTGGCTGCTCTGACGACTGCTGCTGCTGCTGCTGTTGTTGTTGTTGCTGCTGCTGTTGCACGTAGTTCTTGATGACAATGGTGCGCGTGGGCGTGGACACAATATATTGCTGCTGCTGCTGCTGCTGCGGCTGTTGCTGCTGCGGTTGCGAGTGCGTTGAGCTGGCTGAGGAAGAGTGCGGCTGCTGTAGCGAGGCATTCGATGAGGACTCATTCGAGGAGTCCTCGCCGGTGGTTAAACGATTATTGGTCAAATTATGGACAGCACTCTCAGTCTCCTCATCGCTCAGGCCAGACTGATCGTCCATGTCCACATCGTGTTGCTGTTGCTGCTGCTGTTGCAGACTGGTGCCGGGTTGTTCCAGACCCGGTTCCAGTTTGACATTGGCTGCTGACACGGCTGCGACAGCATTGCTGTTGCTGTTGCTATTGTTGCCGTTGCCGGTGCTGGTGGTGGTGCTGGCGGCGGCGGCGGCGGCGACGCCGCTGTTGCTGTTGTTACTGATGGCGGCGCTGCCCTTGGGCTGATCCCGCAGATGCACCTGCATGTGCGTCTGCAGTGAGGATTGCGTATGCAGCTTCTTCTTGCACACCTTGCACTCAAACGGAAAATCGCCCGTGTGCGTGCGCGCATGTATTTTCAGATTATAGCGCTGACCAAAGCCCTTGCCACAGACATCGCATCTGTTAGGTGGGGGGGGGGGAGAAAAAGAAATATATATGGATTATATGGTTTATACTGCTGGCAACATTCGGATCACTCACTTGTGCAGCTTGACGCCCGAATGCAGCTTGGAGTGGCCGCGCAGCGAGGCAAGCGCACTGAACACCTTGCCACATATCTCGCAGGTCAGATTCACGTTCTCGTTGTGTATCTTCTTGTGCACCTTAAAGTATTCAAAGCTCATGAACTCCTTGTGGCACACCTCGCATTTGTATTTATGCCTTTCCGACTGTTGGCCCGTATGCACGCGCATATGCTTAATAAAGTTTGGGCGAAAGCGCACAACGCGACCACATATCTGGCACTCGTAGGGCTTGCAGCGCAGGCAATGTTTCTCATAGTTTTTAAGCGACTTCAGGACCATGTTGCAGATGGCGCACTTCATGTTGTTGGCATGCCCGCTGCGATGTATATCAAAGAGTTCCTTTGAATCGAACTTCTCCACGCATTCCATGCACTGGTAGCTGGTCGTGGATGTTGCCACGCTGCTGGTGGCAGGCGCTGGCTTGATGGACTGATGATGTTGTTGCTGTTGCTGCTGCTGCTGCTGCTGTTGTTGTTGCTGCTGTTGCTGCTGTTGCTGCTGTTGTTGCTGCTGCTGCTGCTGTTGTTGTTGTTGTTGCTGCTGTTGTTGTTGTTGTGCCAGGGCCAGCGCCGCCAGTTGCTGCTGCTGCTGCTCGTTGCTGGGCGACGGCGCTGCTGTTGCGGCTGCTGCAACCGTTGCTGCTGCTGCTGACTGTGGCTGTGGCGGCGGCGCCTGTGCCGCTGCCGCCGCCGTGGCCGCCTGCAATATGAGCTGTGCGGTGGGTCCGCCCGTTTGCTGCACCACATTCAGTACGGTCATCGGACTGCGGCTGATCACAGCCGCGGCCGGCATGCGCACATATGTGGCGCCCGCCAAGCTGCTCATCGTTGCATTGCTTATGTAGACGGGACGTCGCTGCAGCTGGACCAGCGCCGCCTCCGAAACGGGCACCGCCAGAGCGCGCGTTGTGGTGCTCACAATGCTGCCGGCGGGCAGCACCAGCTGCTGGGCCGTTGTCGAGTACTCCAATTGTTGTTGCAGTGACTGAAAAAATAAGCATACAAATATATAGATTAACAAAGTTTTCAATTAAAAACAATTCAATTAGGCTTGGGCTTAAATACATTTTCCAATTACTTGAGTAACTGTGAAAATGGTGCAGCAAATAATTTACTTAGGTTTGCAATTGCTTTAATTACTTGAGTAATTGTGAAAAGGTTGGGCATTTAATTTATCGGTTCAGCTTTTCATATACTTATTTGTTTTAATTACTTGAGTAATTGTTAAAAGGTTTATCTAAGTTTCACTGATTTTGCCAATTACTTTTTAAATTACTTGAGTAATTGTAAAACAGTTGAGCATAAAAATTTTAACTTTTTAAATTACTTGAGTAATTGAAAACAAATAAGCACTTAATTTACTTAAGGCTTACTACTTTTGCTAATTACTTTTCAAATTACTTGAGTAATTAAAAAACAGTTGAGCATTTCTATAACTTCTGTTAAGCTTAATTACTTTTAACTGTAACATAGCAATTGCATCAGCTTCTCTTTAATGTTATCTCAGCACTTTTAATTATTTAATTTTACAACAACTTGAGAGACACACAAGCTGTTTAATTACATGAATTAAATCGAATTCAAAGCATAGAAATTAGTTTTTAAATATATTATATTATTTGCTAGTAAATGTGCTTGACTAACAGCAATATCTGGGAATTTTAATAACTTGCGAGTGCTTTGATTTAATTGAACTCGCTTTTAAAAATTAATTTTAATTATTGAAGCAACTAGCAAACAGCTAACAATTTTAATTACTCTATTTTCTCTTAGATTTAGATCTTAAAGTTTATATCATTTCATTTCTTTTACTTAAATAGCCATAACAATTACTTGATTACATTTTTGTTTACCAATTAATTTATATTATTTATGGCAATTGCTTGAATTAAACATATTTCGTAAACATTTCCATTGACTACAACAACTTATTTACTAATAATATTACTTAAGTTCTTCATATTTGGAGAGCTGTTCAAACGTTTTTATTGACTACATAACATCAATTACCAGAGAATAATATAATTTACTTAAGGCTTACGAGTCTATGGCTATATATCAGGCGACTTTATAAAGAGTTGAGATACTTTTTATATTTAGAAGCAGAGTTAACTGAGAACTAAAGTCTGTCAAAATTTATAAATTTAACAGATGAGTTGACTAAAAAGTCTGTTCAAATTTTGATATAGAAGAATTCTTAGTACATTTGAAGTGCTTAACTATTTAAAGAACTGAAATTCCTTGGAATAAACTGACCTATGCTAGGCTCAGAAGCTTTTCTTATATATATCATATATACTCGATTCAGGAATTGTTGATAAATAGATCTTCATACTTTTCATAGCTGAGTCACTTAAAACAAAAGTATTTTTCCATAATGCCAATTACTCAAGTAATTATTCTTATAGGTTAAGTGCAAGAATTTAGCTTTATACAATTCCTCAAGTATTTAAACATACGCTTGATTTAATTCTAATTAATAAATAACTTCCACCTACAAGATTTTTCATTGGCAGATTTTAGCTGCTCACGATTACTCAAGTAATTAAAAAAACGGTTTACTTAATTCTAATTACTCAAGTAATTATTCTCATTCTCATCTGTCTCAAGCATAATTTGAAGACAATATCATTTTTTACAAGAAGCTTCTTCTATAACTTCCACATACAAGGATTTTCTTTATAAAATTTTAAATGCTCACAATTACTCAAGTAATTAAAAACACAGTTTAGTTGATTCCAATTACTTAAGCAACTATTGTAAATAAAAAGTTAGTTTCTATTTAATTTGAACTAAGTGCCTTAGTTATATACCTCAAGTTGTTGCTGCTGCTGTGCCGGCTGCTGCATATGCTCATCCTCGTCCTCCTCCTCTTCCTCCTCATCGTCGGGCATATCGTCCAGCTCCAGTTTGACCTGCGTCTGCAGATGTTGCTGCTGCTGTTGCTGCAGATGTTGTTGTTGTTGTTGTTGTTGTTGCTGTTGTTGCTGTTGTTGCTGCTGCTGGTGATGATGATGTTGATGATGATGTTGTGGTTGCTGCTGCTGCTGCTGCTGATGATGATGATGATGTTGCAAATGTGTCGCCGTTTCGGGCTCCTCATCAGCCTCGGCTGCCTGCGCCTCCTCTTCGATGTCCTGCAGATTCTCATCGTTTAGTTCCGGATCTTCCTCCTCCTCCTCCTCTTCCGGCTCGTCCTCCAGCTCCTGTTGCTCCTCCTTGATGTCGCTGGCCGCCAGGACAGAGGTGGCGCCGCTGCCCGTTGATTGAATAATGACGCGTCGCCCATTCAGCAGATGATGTTGCTGCTGCTGCTGCTGCTGCTGTTGTTGGGCGCGATGTTGTTGCAGCAACAGTTGCTGATGCTCCTCAACACTCAGGCTGTTGTTGTTGTGGTTATTTATATTATTATTATTAATGTTGTTGTTGTTGTTATGGTTGATGTATGCGGAAGCGCTGTTTGTTGTTGTTGTCGTTATTGTTGCATTTGTTGTCGGTGGGTGGTTGTCGAGCTTCGACGCTGCCGCCGCTGCTGCTGCGGCTGCTGCCGCCGTCGCTGCTGCCGCTGCCATATTGAGCTGCAGCTGTTGCTCGTCATCCTGCTCCATGGGAGCATCTTGTAGTATAAATTCGATTTGTTGCGATAATGCGCTATCATTGATGGCAATCAGTCCGTCCATATCTTTGGCGACGGCGGCGGCGGCGGCTGCGACGTTGGCGACGGCGCTGCTGCTGTTGCTGCTACTGCTATTGCTGCCGGCAAATAGTGAGGGCAGCGCTGTTGCGTTGCTGCTGGCTGCATTTGTTGCGCTGCTGCTGCTGCTGATGCTGGCCATGGCAACACAACACAACAACAACAACAACAACACTGAAAGCTCGGCTTCTGTTGTTTTGTCTGTTTTTCGGCTTCTGTTTTAGTTTTTTTAATATATTTTTTTTCAGGCGAGAGATTTGCTGACGCTCTCTCTCTCTCGCTCTCTCTCTCTCTCCCTCACTCGCACTGGCGAGCGCTCGCTCTGGCTCTCTCCTTTAGTTATATTTCGTTTTTCGTGTGCGTTTAGCGTTCTTTTGTGTAGTTATTGCACGTTAAACTGCCGCTACTGCTACTGCTTCTTCTTATTCTGCTTTTTGTTTTTCTACTCATACGGCTATTCTACGCCTTGGTTGTTGTTGTTGCTTTTGTTATGATTATTATTTTATTGTGTGTTTTTGTTGTTTTTGTTGCACTCTTTAGTTTGAAGCAATTGTTTTGCTTGCTTTTTAACGTCGCGTCGTTCGGTCATGCGTTGCTTTTTGCTGCTGCTTTCCACGCGTTGGCGGCGGCTGCTGCGACGGCAACTGCGAATGCGACGCTGTGTGGCGCTTCTGCTGCTGCGGCGCATTCGCTGGCTTTCCACATTTTTTTTATTTAGTTATTTTATTATTTCTATTTAGCTGTTTTTGTTCGTGTTTTTCTTTTTTTATTTTATTTTATTATTTTTAGTTCTCTTTTGTTTTACTTTCAATTATTTGTTGTTGCTGCTACGATTAAAACACGGTGCACACAATCCAACAACAACAGCAACTATAAGAAGAAGAAGAAGAGTTGGACACTTAAGAGCGTTTATTGTTATTGTTATTATTATTGATTTCCTTTTTGAATTGTTGTTCATCAAGTGCTTTTGCAGCTGTTTCGTCGTCGCTTCTAATTTGTGCGCGAGCATTAAAAATATACATAAATATATATATATCTTTTTATATATATATAAATATATGCACGTTCACATTTTGTATTTGTATTTAATTAGTAAATGCGTTTTACAAAATCATTTGCTCCCTCTTCCTGCCTGCCTGTCTTGCGCGCTCGCACTCACACCCGCACTCTTTCTCGCTCTCACTCGCTCTAGCACACACAACACACACATACGCACGTACGCACACAATGGCAAATACGCGCGCGTGAACAAAAACAAAAAATTAATTTTAGCTTTTCCACAAGTTTTTCACATTTGCTCCATTTTCATTGATTCCATGATTCTTCTTCTAGCTCACACACACATTTTGACCTTTTTTTCTTTTGCCTTTGCACGCTTTTCGCTCACTGCTGCTGCTGCTGCTGCTGCTACAATTTCTGTTGCTGCTTCTTCTACTTGCGCCTTGTTCTTTAGCTTTGCTTTTAGTTTTGTGGCCTATTCCTTTGCGCCCTGTTCCCGTGTCGTTTTTCACACACCATAAAAACGTCAAACTTGAAAATTTTTGGTTATTTTTGGGTATGGAAATTTTTTTTCGTTTTCTTTTTATTGCTCTGCGTGATTTGATTTTGCGACGCGACCGACGGCAAAGATTAGCGGCTGCGCTGCTTTCCTGCTGCCTGCTACTGCTGTCAATTTGCTTTGCTCCCCCGCGAGCAGTTTTTTTCTTTTCGTTTTTTGGTTTTACCGCTGCTGCTGCTACTCATACAAAGAGAGCCGTTTTCTATCTTACGTTTTTGTTGCTGTTCTTGATTTTCGACCACACGCTTTCCCACTCGCATTCGTGTGCGGCACACAGGGTTGCACACAGCGGCAACAACAGTAACAGTGTTGCCAAACGGCTGCCGGCCGGTGTTGCGCAGCGCTCAATTTGCGCAAAATTTTAAGCAGCAAACATCCTAACAACAATTAAAATGTTCGCATCAACTTATTTAGCCAATGAAAAATAAGTCTTAGTAAATTTTAGCATAAAACTACTGCACAAAGCTGGCAGAAAAGACTTGCCCAACAACAATCAAGTGTTTTGGCTATGCTTTCAATTTCCTTTCCGTTGGCTGCTGCTCTTTTGGCTTACATTTATGCCTTTGCACACACACGCACGCACACACACAATACACCCGGGCGAACACAATTATAAAGGATAGGGCGCTTGGAGCTCAACTTTTGGCTGCCGCAAAATAAGCGTCACAAGAGAGTCAGAGCGAGAGAGATAGAATGCGCACGAGTGTCGGACAGAGAGACGGGCAAAGTGAGAGACAGAGAGAGAGAGGAAGAGCGGGAAAGTCGAGAATGTCAGCAAGTGGAGCGCAGAGCCGTTTTATTTCGACAGTTTTTGAATTACGGCGCCGCTGCTGCTTGTTATTTTAGCTTAACACCCCAACAACAACAACATCACCTTCGTTCGACCGAGTCAATTTTCAGCATGGTTTTCGTCAGGGGGTGCTGTTCGTGCCAGGGGGTGGTGGTTGGCGTTTGTGGTGGTGAGGTGCTGCCATTGTTGTTGTTGTTGTTCTTACTATGCCCGGAAAGTAGGGGCGGGGGTATTGGGGGTTGAATTTTATGCCAGCAGGCGTCGCTAAATTCCATGCACGCACACACACAAACACACATTTGCACGCAAGGGCGCAAATTAACACAATATAAAAACAAAAGAGAAATCAAAATTGCGGCGCTCTATGTTTACATATATGTACGTGTGTCGGCTGCTATAACTATAAATGCGCCCAGTCCCCACTCCCACTCTCATACATTCGTGTCATGTTTATATTTTTTGCCCGTAGCTTTTGCGCGTTTATTTTGGCTCTGTGCAGTAGATTTTTGCTGCGTTTTCAACTGCTTCGCACTCACACACACACACACGCATACACCCGCACGCGCGACTTTAATAAATCATTATTTCGCTTTAGTTTTATTGTTGCATTATTTTTGGTTTCTTTAGACAGACGCACTTGCACTTACACTTGACATCACATTTTTATCACTTATTCTAATTCGTTTTAGGTTTTTAATTGAGTTTTGCAACAAATTGCTGCATTAGTTTAATGTGTTACGCAGTTTGATTTTACGTTGCGCATTCTGCGTTCACGTTACTCATTTTGGGCTAACATTGCGCATTTACGTAGCACGCGCTCAATGCGCTTACGTTACTCAGTTAGCGACGTTTCGTTCAGTGAGCACATATTGGCTTAACGAAGCTAGCCAACATAACGAAAAAATGCATTTCGATAACTGTAGAGGAATTTAGTTTTAAGTTTTATAAGAAAAGTAATCTTATCAAAGTACTGCATTAAGCTGGTATTAAAACTTTTGTAGTTAAAAATTTTAGTTTTTAAACATTTGCCTTGACATGTTTCAGCGCTTAACAGCTTTTAAGAATCAAAACCTGAGTTTTTGAAGGTTTTTTGAAATTCTTATTCGAAACAGATTTGAAACATAATTTAAATCGACTTTTTGCTCTTGTTTTAACTGAATCTTTGTACTTGGTTTATCTGAATATTTAAAAAAACAACTTGATTTTCGCCAGTTATATAGAGTTTATTTCATACGTATTATGCATATATTTCACTTTTATAAAAAAACTTGCAATTTTCGCCTAAAACTACACAATAAACTTAACATTTAGTTATCTCTTCTGCGTTCGATTTGAAACAGCTTCAAATGTAAATGTGCCAGCAATACGCTTCATAGTTTATGATTTATAAGGATTTATGATCATGTGATCTATTATGAAAGACTCAAAAGCAATATTTATATATTTATTATAATATTTCTGGTATTATGTTCTGAAGCGTTGCTATTGTTGTTGTTTGTTGTTGTTGTTGTTGGTTTTTGCTTGGCAGTTGCAAGTTGCTCTTAATTTCATAAGAATCAAATATATATATAATTATATATGCCTATATATATATATATATATTGTTGTATATATATATTTTTTAGAATTTCTTGGGCCGTAACTCGTTTTTCTTTCTTTTTTTTTTAGATCTACATAAATACATGCTAAATATTAAATTAAATTTAATAGTATGAAAAAAAATAAAAAAATATTTTTGCTTCGTTTTGTCAAAGAAAATCAATAAAAAAAAAATCAAAAACAAAAAAAAAAACTGAAAAAATATTTCTTCAAAAATATTTCAACAATTTCCTTGTCTTTTTTTAAGCTGCCTTGCGATTTGAAATGATTCGAGTTGTGATCATTGATTAAGAGTTTTGGGCGGGGGGTATATCGGGAAGGTAAGCGGTAGTAGAGCTATTGCTAAAGATTGTCATTTTCTTTTTGCATTCGGTGTGTGGTTTTCAACTAATTGTCATGATTTGTGCTAAATAATAATAATAATAATTATGAATATAATCCAGAGCAGTTGTATCTCTCTCTCTCTTTCTCTCCCTCTCGCTCGTTGTCTCTTTCTTGTGCTTAGCCCTTTTTGACAATCACTTGGTGCGATCGTGCTTCGCGGGCTCCACCTGTTTGGCAAACTCGCCCATCACATCCTTGTAAATGACCGGATCCAGATTGCGGCCAAGCATATAGATGAGCCACCAGTCACCGATGTCCAGTTTGCGGGACAGCGAACGACAGATTTCCATGGGTATCATGCGATTGCGCGCATTCAGCAGACGCGGCCGGAACTTGGGCATGAAGATGATGCAGGCGCTGCAAGTAAATAATTATTATTATTAGAAAATTCGCAATCGATCAATCGAGCTCCTGCTAAAGCTAGTTTTCATTTATCCGTCTTCAAATGAGCCTGAGGCTTGTGTTAAACATACAAGGCAGTTTGAGCACTTGTTAACTACTTAAATGGAAGCTAGAATTTTGAGTGTTGCCACTTGGCAAGGCAAGATCATCGATAACAGTACAACGCGGACTGTTGGACAGCTGCAAGCGCTTAACAGTACGCTGTTAAGTTAACATTTGCAGCACTTCTGTAAACTTAACGACACAGTGTTGCCAGACAATTACAATAAGCTTACGTCAAGCAGTTAACATGAAAACGTAAAACAGCTTAACCGGCTGTCAAATAACATGAGCGCTAACAGCAGGAACTAGCAGGCACGTGCCCCAAAAAATATGCCTTATTTACCGGAATATCATCAGTCCAACGAGCAGTACGAGCAATATCCAGTACCAGAACCAAATGAACACATAGGTTTTCTCGTTCACAATGTTGAGCGGCAGAATGCAGAGAGAGTCGTGCGTCTGCAATGAACCGCCGGCTCCGTATTTGTGGAAAATGCATTTGGTGACACGGGGAAATACATAAACCATCGGATCCATGCGCTGCTCCTGCGGCACATCCGACAGCCCCATAATATTCGTGCCGTACGATATGAACTCGCCGTCAAAGAAACGATTCATCAGATACATCTGCACCACGATATTGATAAAGCAGAGCACCTCGCAGGCCCAATAGCGTATGGCATACAGTTTATGGCGCTATAAATGCAATTGTAAAAATCAGTTTGGATTCAGTTAATGTTCGGGCTCTTAAGATGCCAACTCACCTTCACATGCTTGATGAGATAGTCGAGCAGGGCATCGCGTTTGGCCTCCTTCTCCTCGCGCGTGCAGATCGTGATGTTCAAGCCCATGACAATCATGCGCATCAGCCCGCCCTCGAATTTGTTCCACAGAAACTTGGGCGTATAGCAGGCCATGGCCTATAAATAATACAATTCAAATAATTCAATTAGCAAATTTTTATAGAGGGAAACATTTTTATGTACATATACGGTGCAGGGAATTCGTGATCAAGAATATTTACATATTATTCTATGAAAAGTCAGTTAAACGTTTAAGAATGCTGCACTAAAAGGAATTGAAAAAAGAGGCAGTAAATTGCTCTCTGGTGAGAGCAAGCGCTAGGAGAGTTGCAAATAGTTCGGGTAGATTTTACTGTAGAAGCGTACTGATCGAGTAAAAAATGGATATCAGTCGAAGTCAAGAGCTTTCAAGTGCTTAAAAAAGCTGCTAAAGAACGTTTTATGCCAAAAAAAAAAATCCCAAAAAATAGCTAAAGGCATTTGTTTTCAATTTTAGGCAGCTTTTACTGTACAAGCAGAAGTAGCATGACTCTAAGAATGTTTCAAATGGGAATCAGTCGAAGTCAAGAGCTTTCAAGTGCTTACAAAAGCTGCCGAAGCTCATGCCAAAAGCTTTCACAAAGTAGCTAGCTGGGCATTTGTTGCCCGTTTTAGTCAGATTTTACTGTAGAAGCTAGCTCTACTTAGTTGGCAAATTGTTAATGACCAAAAGGCAAAGCTGAGTGAAGAGCTCATCAGCTGCGCGTGTCAGCTGTCAACAGTTGCGATTAAATCAAATAAAAAAAACAAACACAAAAAAACATAAACTTCACTTGAAGTTTGACTTTTGGATTTGGAATTTGTGAGAGATTTGTAGCTTTTTTCAAGCCGTTGAACGGCTCAGATGCGTTTTATTGTTGCCTTTTTTTTTTTAGCATTTAGCAAGTCATTAATCTATATGAATACACTATCTGGCATTTCACAAGTGATGGTTGTTGTTGTTGTTGTCTTTAGTGTTTAGCAACTGTCGCAGTTTGTGTGCTTGTTGCGCAACAGGCGCGCAATCATGCTTGATTGAGCGCGCTTGGCAATACAATGACCCCTCCCCTGAAAGCAGCCGATAGCTACGCAGCCCCAACCAACCCCCGCACAAGCCCCATTCACGCACACACACACACATAAACATTGACACACACAAACACACGCTTTACATCCCTTTTGCAGCGACAACACGCACGCATTCAATTAAGCTTCATTGAAGTACAGCTTGCATGTGTGTGTGTGCGTGTGCGTCTCATGTGCGTGTGTGTGTGTGTGTGTTATATGCGTTGGCATCTGCGCCGCAATTGAGAGCACGAGAACGAAGAGAATCGTAAGCAAATCGTGAGATCTCCAACATTATTAACATTAAGTTTGGCGGCGCGGGGGTAAAGGGGGTGGAGGTAGGTAGCATAAAAAGAATAGAAGAAGAAGTGCTGTTAGCTTACCTGAAAGAAGAGCACAAAGCACACCCACTGATAGTAGGTGTAGTACTTTCTGGCATCCTTGTCATTGAAATCATTGGCAACGCCAGGATGTGCCACCTCGCGACCGACCTGCGAATAAATTGAAATGGAATTTTCAGAAGGGTTTAGCAGAGAGTATGTGGAATTTGGTTTAGAGGAATACAAAAAAAAAAAGAAAAATTTATATATTTTATATTTAATATAATTTTTTTATTAGATTATGATAAGAATCAGATTATTTTAAGATTGTTATCAAATTATTATTATAATATTATTAGATTATTATTGGAATATAATACAAAAGTTGTTGATAAAAAAAATTGATTGAGATCTTATATTACAATTAAATGCGCCTCGAAACCCAAAATTCCGAACCTCAAACCCAACTACTGCAATTGCCTAAAAAAAAATGAAACGAACCCTAAAAATAATTACCCAAAAAAAAGAAGCTTGATTTGCTCATCTTCTTACAATGTTGAAATGGAAATTAGTTTCTTCAAGGATAAAAAATATATTATATAACTCTGAACACAAATATATATGAATATATATATTATTTATATCATAAATATATACATATTTCCTCAATTTCATCCTAAGTCCTGAATACAGTAAAGTACTGAAAACCCTTAAGAACCATTGAGTACAGTAAAACCTAACTCCAATCCAAGCTTTACAAAAAGGACAAACCTTAAACTACGCTTAGTCAAGCAGATCCTGCAAAAATAAAACTTTAAGAAATCCTTATGATCCCCAATTATATGATATGATATAATTCTATATATGATTCCTTCACTCAAAGAAAACAAAGAGAATAACTTTTTTCTTAAGAAATATTCTATATGTTACAAATTATATTTACAAACAAATAGCACGCTGCTTTTAATTTTCTTTTAAATATAGTATTATATTTGTTAGCTATTGCAATATTTCATATATACATATTTCCCCCTAAGATAAGCTCAATTAGAATTTAGATATGCCTAATGGCTTCTTTTAGGTTCTATTTTCTCCTGCCTTTCACTCTGGCAAATCGCTTGATAAACTTAATGTACCCCACGTAAGGATATTGGCAGCCTGTCGGACTGCGCTGAAGGTTCCAC
Source organism: Drosophila lacicola (assembly GCA_035045355.1). Classification (NCBI taxonomy): domain Eukaryota; kingdom Metazoa; phylum Arthropoda; class Insecta; order Diptera; family Drosophilidae; genus Drosophila; species Drosophila lacicola. The sequence continues at coordinate 6,556,697 of JAWNPB010000148.1, read as the reverse complement.
GAAATCAGAAACGCTGCGTCGGGCACTTCCTGCCCCTGTTGAAATATGAGATAACTATACGCAAAAGCCTGTCGCGTCTGCGCTCCCGCGGGGTATTCAATTTTTTGTGTCGTTGTTAATCGTTTTCAATTTTTTTTTATTTTTTTGGTTTTTTTTGGTTTTTTGGGTCACACGGAGCGCAATTTAAATCGGGCCGCCGACAACGCCCAGTTTATAATTGCTTTATAGCCGCAGCATAAATATGCACATATTTATGCGAGTCTCCATATAGGGGCCTACAGCATGTATTACATATCATACAAATGAGACAACGCTGGACGTGATCGGCGTACACAAGCGTATGGGCAAGACGAACAGCGCTCCAAGCTTGGAAAGCTTTGGAATTGTTCGCCAATGAAGCAGAAGAGGCCAAAGAAATGCTGGGAAGCTGTGCCTTGAGCGTGCTATAAATGAGTTTGCGCGACTTAAATGGCGAATTTAATGTTTTGTTTTTTAGTGTTTGGAGACTTGTGGAGACTTTTGTAGACTTTGTAAAACGAGTCTTACATGGGTGTTACCATGTTTCCTGCCTTCTATTATACTAAATGTAGCGCGAAATATACAAAATCAGATTTTGGAGACCAGTGTAGACTTTTTAGAGTTGCCAAATAACTTCGTTTTCAGTTGCTGCTTTTTATGATGCATAATAACATAACATTTGAAAACGGCTAAAAACGAGCTTGCGCAGCTTTTAAATGTAAATTTATTGTATTTTTAATATTTGGAGACTTGTGTAGATATCAAAATATTGCTTAGTTATTAATATGTCTGATTTTTATGTAGCTATATTCTTTTTCTGTATATATCAGTACCAAATATAAACACATTTGTGTCTGGAGACTTGTGTAGACTTTGAAAAGTTGCATCCAAAGCGAATTTTTAAATAGTTATTGCACTTTACTATATATATAGACGCAGTAACTGCTCTCCACTCTTCAATACAAATACACATCATTTGAGTTGGAGAGTTGTGTAGACTTTTTAAGTTATTTTACTTTAAATAGAAATACTTAAGTCCACAATAAGCTTTGTGGAGAATAATGTCGATATTTACATGTCGGATTTGGCATGTAGACTTGCCATTGACTTTGTAGAGTTTCTAAGATACCCAATTTACTTAGTACATGGAGTTTTAAGCCTTTTAGAGTTTACAAATCTGCTTGTAAACAAAGCAAAAGCTTTGAAAAAAAAAAACATGATTTTGCTTAATTTATAGATTTGTGTAGAGATGTGTAGACTTACCTGTCGGTTGAACGCATCTGGCATAGTGAACGTGCTGTGTATCCAGCAGAAGGTGTTGACCACATGCGGCGGAATGCCATTCACAATGCAGCTGATCGGCTGGCCCACGTACTGTGTGGCCGTGATGATCAGGCTGCAGGTGAGCAGCAGTACCGTTGTAAAGGAGTTGTGCAGACGGAAGACCGCGTTATCCGTCTGTATGTCCTGCCACTTGAGGTAGCTCTTCAGGCTACCCAAAAGCTTATACATCTTGGCACAATTGAATCAGTTTCTGGTCAAAGAGCTCAAGAGTTCGGCTGAGGTGAGTATTTCAAAAAAAAAAATTGCTGCTAACTGCAGGGCAGTGTTGCAAAATGTCAGGTGAGTTTCCGTGCAATTTACGGCTCGTGTTCTATCGACTTTCGATTATTGTTGTACTTCTTGTTGTTGTTAATCAGACAGCGCAAACGATGCATATCAATATCGAACTGCAAAGAAATGGAAGAAATGGTTAAATATATTTTGTAATTAGTCTGGCAACGTTTGCAAAATGTAGAGCTGAGAAGGTTTTTGTTTTTGGAGAAGAAGAAAGAAAGTGTTGCAAAATAAACTTGACTGGATATCTTTGAATCGGGCAACTGAATAACGCGAATGCGGACTAGAGGATAATGCTATTTAATAGTTCGACTTTTAGTTTTTTAACCAATAACTATTTGAATCCAACGTCAAGTCTGTTTATAAAGGAGTACCGATAGTTGTTGTTAACTATAAAGGCCTTTCCAACACTCATCTACTTTTTAATGCAATTCTCTTGTTTGATTTGTATAAGATTAAAAACCAAGTAAGTTTTCCATATCATATTAGAATTCTAAATCAATTAAATATTCTAAATATCAAATTTAATTTCTTTTTATACCCTGAACCCATTGAAAATGGGTGAAAAGTTTTTGGGACGTCACAGCTTGTCATTCTGATCAAGAATATATGATATAATAAATGATAAATATTGTATATAAAGAATTACTCCAAATGATTATCGCCCAAGATAAATCTTAAACATTCCAATTTTTATGCCCAGACACTTGAGTAGATATTTTGGGAGCTGGAAAACTCCCCCCAACAATAACACCCCAAATTTCAGCGTGTTCCAGAATTCCAGCGTGTTCCAGAATTCCAGCGATGCCAAGAACCCGCAGCTTGTCTTGAGTGCAACAAGGTCGTGGAAAGCAACTGGAATGTTTAGATAACCTGTGTGTAACTGTATCTAAGGTATCTGTGTATCTGAGTGTGCAAGTATCTAGGGGATCGGTACATTTGCTTGATTGGAAAACGTGTCGAGGGTCTGATTGAAGTCGGCCGAAAAATGTAAATTTTTTGTTCTGTCGAACGTTGTTTGCCTCACGCTATCTGAAGACAAACACGCGACTCGAGGCGAAGTACCGTTTGCTTTTCTACAAACGTGGGTGGGGGGAGGGGGGGGGGGGCTGAGGGGTGTGGCAATGTGTGTGCGTGTGTGTGTGTGTGTGTGTGTGTGTGTGTGTGATTGAGCAAGAACATAAATCAACTAATAGAATCTGCAGACAGCTTCAATTTCAATTAAAAGCAAATGCGCTGCACTGAGAGAAATTGATGCGACATCATTTAAATATCCAATTGGCATTTGAGCCACTTGCCACCAAACCCTATGAGCCTCCCCCCACCCCTTCCCCCCTTCCCTCTCTCTCTCCCTCTACCCGCTCCGAGTTGAATGCACTCGTGATGGCAACGATCTTTACACGCTTGACCCGAGCGCCACTTAAGCGCCCATTCACGTACCAATCAGTTGTTTAGCTTATACGTTTTATACCCTGTACGCAGGGTGAAAGAGGGCATATTGGTTATGAGTAGTTTTTTGTCTGTCTATCTGTCTGTCTGTCGATCGATCGGGCATAGCTGTTGCGCTCGACTGCATTACAAATATGATTTTCATTTATGCAAAAATGTTTATATCCCTCTTTAAAGTTTAACACTTTTGAGTTAACAGACTCGAAAGGCTCTGTTAAATATGATTAGCGTAAATGTAAATAACAGCCTGCCATTTATTTGCCTACAACTGTAAACTTAACATAACTGCTTGAGGACGCTGTTTTTCGCAACTCTGTTGAAATTTAATTAGCAAAAGTGATAGCAGTATTTGCATTAACTGGGATGAGCTGTTAAAACTAACACAATTGCTTAAAGGTGCTGTTATTGACAGCTCTGTTAAAATGTAAATAGCAAAAATGTTAATAACAGCATCCCGTTTGATTACAGCTGTTAAGCTTAACATATGTATATGCTGTCTTAGGTAATTTTTCCTACCTAAATTTACCAGTTTGTTAAATTAAATATCGTCATGTCATGTCACAGTTAAACTACTTTAACATGCAGTCAAAATCAATGTCACTTCCTCTTATGCTCAGTCGTTCTATCTGTTAACTATTTGACTGGAAGTTAGATTATAATTCAAATATGCTGGGCTTGATGTTAAATGGGAATTTTTGATTCAACCTTTCTTCAGAGAGTTTTCAGGTAGACAATTACAGTCTTAACATTCAGTTAAAAAGAGTGGAAATAGATTCAAAAGCTTGTCAATTTATGCCTCTGCGGGAATGTCGGATAAATAATTATTTAATTGCACTTGAACTTTAAAAAAAGAGACTTTTCAGCAGCAAGTTCTCTCTTAAATGCTTGCCTTAATATCAAGCCGCGACCCGCTCAACAGAATTTAGAGTAATTTTTCACTGCTTTAGATTCTTTCAATTTCAATTTAGATCATTTTGTATAAACTAATTCAATTAGCAAACTTAACAATGTTATGCAAAATAGTTTAATCAATGGTGTCAATTTGAATCAGAGCAACGTTTAAGAATGTCACACAAAGCAGAATTGGAAAATAAAAAGCGCTCTCTCTCTCGCGAGAGCAAATGCAGGTGAGAAAAATTTAATTAATATTATTGATTTATATAATCAATGCATATATTGATCTATATAATCTTAAACTCTCCTATATTATGTGTCTTTCTTCTTTTCCTTCATCTCTCACCTCCATTAAACAAAAGAAAAAAACTATTCTTTTGATTTAATAAAATGAAAATAAAATATCTTCTAATTATAAATGGAATCCCAAATTTCCCTTCGAATCCCAAATTTTGCGCTCAGTCTAGTTATACTATATCTAAAGTTAGTTAGTTTATATACGTATCTAAAGTTTATATATGTATTTTATAACTTACATTCTGAACTCTCGAAATATATAAAAAATATTTAAAAATTGTTTCTAGTTTTTCGGGCCCTCATATTGCCCATATGCACTTTTAATGGGAGCTTTAGTAGCTGCCCAGCAATACGCATGTTTCCTACAAAATGGGGCGTGGCAACATTGCCGTAATTGTCCATTGCACCCCCCTCAACCCACAATCCCCCTTCCCGCAGTTGAACTGTTGCTGACAAATGGAAGACACCAGACACGAGATATGATCGCGGGGCACAGGTAGTTTTATTATAGACAACTAACGCACACACCACGTGCCCCTCCTCCCCCCTCCGCCGCGCTCCACTTTCAGTTGCCCCCGTTGCCAGCGTTTGATCCAATGTTTTCCTGTTTATTGCACACGCTTCGCTGGCCACGACAAGGCAACTGCAACTGCAACTGCAGCCGCAACAATTAACCGCAACAACAGCAATAGGCAGCCAAACAATGACCGCCACACTGCCCCCCCACTCCCCCCTACTCCGCCAACCACCCAACCACCCACATACAGCCGCCCGCCCCATTGCCCCACTCGTTGGGGCGTTGTTTGTTGTTTCTTCCACATGTTTTTCATTGCCAAGGCCATGGACAATGGGCAAAAGTTATGTGCGAAAAATTTCAATTTCTATGCACATTTTTGAGCGGCTTTTCAAGTGGATTAGAGCGGTGGCCAGGGGGGGGGTTAAGGCTGGGAGGGGGAGCGGGATGGAGAGGGGGACTTTGACTAACACAAATGCAGGTGTCACATTGCAAAGGTCGCCAATGCTAAGCGTACGTATTAAATGCATTTTACGTGCTTGGACAGAAAAAATGTTTATTTTTTTTGATGCCCTGTAAATGCTCGTATAGGGTATGCACGACCTGGACAGGTGCTATGTAACAGTTGCGCAATTTAAGCCTATATATCGTATAGGCGTATAACGAGCTGCAACAAGTGTTGTTTGGCAGCATACCCGATTAGAGTCTTTAGCTAACTATCCAACTATACAATGTATTTATACGACCTCATGGAACTCGGGAACTATAAGAGCTAAAGTGCTGAAAATTGGTATGTGACTCACAAAAGCCTTAAGCATTAAGCCTATATTAATGGTTGAGCTGTAACAACAATTGGTTGGAATCTTCAGCTAACTATCCATCATGCGATCCACCTAACTCATGGAACTCGGGAACTATAAGAGCTAGAGTGCTGAAATTTGGAATGTGACTCACAAAAGCCTTAAGTATTTAGCCTATATCTATCCAGACTTTATAATCATGTATATATAGAAACATATGTATGTACGATCTTCCAGAACTTTCCTGTACAAAGAGCTAGCGTGATGAAAGTTATTGTATGGACTTGCGAGTGGCTTTAAAGACTAGAGACCATATTAAATATAGAAAAGCAAAAATAAATAAGACTTGCCCACATATTATATCAGCTATGTGACCTCAAGGAACTCAGCGACTGCAAGAGCTAGAAGGTTGAAATTTGGTATGAAGTTCTGTCTGAATCTTAGATACACAAAACTATGCAGAGAAAGAGAATTTCGGCTTTAACTTTGCCGAAGAAGACTTGAAATTAATTTTATTATATAGTAATAAAAATGTAACAAGTTGTTTTCAGGCCCCAACTAAGAAGCAAATACAGTTCGTATAGTTTAGGCTAACATTACAGGGCATTTGATAGTCGTGCTAGCTGGAGTTTACCGATTTCTAACACGATTCGCATCGCTTTTGGTGACTTTGTTTGTTGCTGTGCAATTAGAATGTTGAGTGCTTTTTTACACGTTTAACCTTAACATGAATATAGTCAGAGTTAGACTCAGCGACGATCGGATAAACAGACTCAGTTAGTTAGTCATTTTTTTCTAATTGGCTTTGCTAGTGACGTCACAAGTTTTAAAAGCAAATTCATTTGCATTTAATTGCATTGTTTCGTTAGCTGGCTGCATTTTTTTTCCGTTTTGTTGGTAAGCAGCTGGCCAAGCGGAAGTGTTTCCTCCCCTCTCACTGGCTTTACTCATACACATCTCTCTCTATCTCTCTCTCTCTCTCTCTCTTTCAATCTGCATCCCTCGTTCTATCGCCCTCTCTCTCTCTGTTTTTGTTGGGCTACCTTCTATGACTCTGCCGCTGGCAGCTGGCATCAACTTCAATTAGAAAATTCGAGGGTAGCTCGAAACATATCTCATGCAAATATTGCATCAACATTTACTCTTGCAACATTATTTGACTATATTTTTGTTTCTTCTTTGTTCTTTGTTTTTTTTTTTTTATTCTTCTTAGACGAGCTTTTTCTAATATTGAAGCATCAGAGCTTTTTGATTGAATTTCATTTATATCTGTGCTTGGCCAAGCCTTCTTTTTATCTTGTGAAGCTTTAAAGGACCTAACGGAGCTTGAGCTTTAAGTCAAAGCTTTATTAGTGACTAAGCTTTAGTTAGACATGTTTAAAAGACTTTGGCTTTAAGCCCAAATTGGGCTGATTTTGAGTTCTCTTGAAGCTTTATTATGCTCAAGCTTAGTTACAGCTCTCTTAAAGCTGAGTTATTTTGTTATAGTTGCTTTGAGTTCTCTCAAAGCTTTATTATGCTCAAGCTTAGTTAAGCTTAACCTATCTGCATACGATTTTAAGTTCAATCAACTTTACATTTATAGCTAAGCTTTGGATCCTATCAAAGCTTTATTCTTAAGGTTAATCTTTAGTTATATACATTTTCATTTGCTTTAAGGTAAGTTATTTTGATTTTATTTAAGCTTTCCTATATAAACGTTTTCTCACCTTGCCTCCGATTTTTCTAGCTAAGCTTTTAGGCTACAGCAAAGCTGAGCTTTATATTAATTAAACTAAGCTTTCGCGTTCTTTCGAAACCTTGAGTTAGGCATAACCGAAGAACTTAAGATTTATCTGTCTAATAAAACTGTAAATCTTTGTCTTCTACAGAAGCTAAGCCCTCAATACGGAAATTTCTTGAGTTTGAATTGTGAGAATCAGTTCTTAAGATCTTCAACAATCGTTAAATAATTGAAGTACCTGGACTTGAGCTCAGCTTAATTGCTTGCCCAAGTACTTGTAGAACCGCCCTCCCTCCCTCTCTCTCTCTCTCTCTCTCTCTCACACGTTTTATTGTGTTCTTGGTCCGTAAAAACCGCAAGTGGCGTGCAGAGAATCAGACAGTGAAAAAAAAAACTAGTAGGGAGCAGCTCAGAGACCGGGACAATTCGAACTCGAACCGTAGACCCAGACCCGAAACAATGCATTGCCTCTGTGCGGTTTCAATTGACCATTTCCGTTGCCGCGCGGAGGGAGTAAAGGGGCAGGGGCAGAGGTGGAGGGGGAGGGGGAGGGGGAGGAGGTGTGTCAGACAAGTAGAAGCGGCAGAAATGAGAAACATCTTTGAGACAGAGCAACTACAGATGCTCAAAATGCCGCCCATTGTCACAGCGAAAGGGAGACAGAAAGAGGGAGGAGGAGAGCGAGAGCGAGAGAGGGAGGGAGGGAGGGAGGAAGAAGGCGAGGCAGCTGCTGGAGATCGGGTGTTTTGGGAGTTGGGGAAGCGCTTTGATCATGAGTTATTAAGAAGCAGCATTAAAAACTCTGAAGAGAATGAAAAACAAACAACAAAAAACAGAAGATGTGGAAAAGTCGGAGGCTAAAAAAAAAGATGGAAGTTTCCCATAATGAAGGGGTCGACTAATTGGTTGAAAGATGCAAGATAAATGTGTATAAAGATTAATGCATAAAGGGAAATAAATTGTCAAAGAAGTCGATTCGTAAAAAACTTAATAAAATGTAAATAAATTAAATAAAAACACGCATATTACAAAAAAAAACTGAAGAGAATTTTACAAGAATTCGTTACATTTAAAACATAATAAAATTTAAATAAATTATATATAATCAATCCCATTTAGTCAGAAATTAAAATGGGAATATTTTGTAAAAGAAATCGTTACGTTCAAAGTATAACAAAATCTAAATAAATTAAATATTGTAAAAGAATTGATTTCGTGAGAAACAAAATAATATTAAAAAACAACGCTTATGCTTTTATATACATAAGTTCAATAATGAAAAAAAAAATGGTTTAAAAAAATATCGTATTAGTTCTTTGATATTTCAATATTTTTTAACTATGTATATATATTTTTTAATATTAATGATAAAGATATATGATAGTAAAAAATATTAGTTCTTGATTTGACTAAAATATAAGTTCCTAATTTAATTTAACTCTTAACTACGTTTTCTAAATTTAATTTTAAAATATTTTTTATTAAAAGATATATTTTTTTTAATATTAAACATACTAAAAATAAAAAGTGTATTTAATCAAATGAAGCTCTGTAAAACTAAAAAATATTCAAAGCTTATCTTAGGTTATATCAGTTTGATATTAACTCTGCACAGAATCCAATTGGCACTGTTAAGTGTTTTGCATAACAGCTTTGACAGCTAATTAGAACTGTTAATCTGTGCTTTGACTAGGGCTTATCAAGTTTAACCTCGGCGCGCTCTCGCACTCACTCTCACACAGCCACACAAAAAAAAACACACACACACACTCAGCCAATTACAGACTGTTAATGGAAAGAGGCAGAATTGTGACTTACGCGAATAACCGAAATCCCTTGCGTTGGTCTCTTTTACTGTTGTTTGTTGTTGTTGTTCTTGTTGTTGTTGTTCGTGTCACAGCAGCAGCAGCTGAACTTTCATTGTGTGTGTTGTTGTTGTTGCTTCGTTGCGCTGCAAAATCAGCTGCCAGGTGTGCGAGTGTTGTTGTTGCTGCGCTTATAGAATTTGCATAAGCAGCATACACACACACACACTCACACTCACACACAGAGACAGCAGAACAGGTTCTCTAGAAAGGTTTTTGTTGCAAGGGCTGCTGCGCGCCGTTTTGTTTTTGTTTAAGTTGTTTTTGAATAATATTTTATTTGATTTTGAAAATTGTTTGCACGTTGTTTCTTGTCGTTGTTGTTGTTGCCGCTGCGTAAATCGCGCGCGTCGCCGTTGCAGTCGCTGCAGCCGAACACGCGCAACTGAAACCCAAAATCAAAGAAACCAAAAACAAGCGCGTTCTAACTGTGTTGCTCAATCGCCCAGCAATTAATATTGTGACCAACAAAATTATGCATGCGTATGTCAAAATATGTTGTGAGCAAAAATCAAAAACCCACAGAACAAAAAAAAAATAAATAAAATAAAACAGTAATATAAAGAAACGGCAGCAGCGCAAACGTAAAAACAGAAGTTAAAAATGAAATTGTTTTGAGCTCGCTTATGGACTGTGCGCTCCGGAATGGCTTTCGTTGTGAGCAGGGACCAGCGCACGCTGCTGTCGCCGTCGACTGCCGCCGCTTGCTTTTCGTAGTTTCGTTTCGTTCCGTTTTCGTTGTTGCTGTTAAAAAATCTCACACGCGCGCGCCACGTTCGCTGTTGCGCTCAAAACTGAACTGCTCAACTGTTGTTTTGGACCGCAAATCAACTCAGCTTCAAGCCGCTCTCGCTCGCGCGCGCGCCCACTCTCTCTCGCTCGCTCTCTCTCGCTCACCGTCTATCCCTTATGCACACAGTGTGCGTGCGCGTCTTGGCCGTTTCGCATGTGTATGTGTGTGTGTGTGTGTGTGTGTGCTGATGTTATTGCGCCCGCTCTTTGAGTGCGTTATGCGCTCACGCACTCGCGCTCACGCTTACTTGCTGTCATATTCTTGTAGTTGCTACTCTGCGTGTGTTTTGTTTAATTTAAACGAACTAAGCTTTGCTTTAAACTGTGCGCGCACTCAATAAACAAACTGGAGCAGCTATTGTGACTGAACGCACTCACACACGCACACAACTACACACTGGAGCGCTTCTTAAGCACAGCTCCAATGCGCTCTTGAGCCGCGTTTTTCGTTTGAGCTGCGCTCTTTTACCTCAGCTTGGTTACAATTTTTTGTACTGCTTCTTCTTGTTCTTCATTTTTTTTTTTGATTACTTGACTTCTTTTTGTGCTTGACTGCGGTTTTGGACTGCGGGGATCTGCGGTTTACGGGCAGAGCTATGTACATACATACATATGTACATACTGCATATATATGTATGTACATATATGCATATATGTATGCATGTGTATATTTTGTTTGTAAATTTTGTTAATGTTTCGAATTTCACGATGTTCTCTTGTTGTTGCGTTTGCCTTTTCCTCGCTTTCCTGTCTTCAATTTAAAGTCACGCCAATACGGTCACATTTTGAAAGGTAAGTTTTTTATTTCTTTTTCTTATTTTTCGTATATTGTTTTCAAGTTTTTTTTTTTTCAGTTTTTATTTTAGCTTGTTTTTGGTTTTTGTTGTGTTATAAAAAATGCGGCAAGAAGAAAAACTGGTAATTTAAATGGTGTTGAATTTAATTTTTCGACTTTTTTCATGTGTGCTATGTGTGTGTGTGTGTGTGTGTGTGTGTGGATGGGGTGGGGTGGGGGGGGGGAGGTTGAACTGAAAGCTTGTTGACTTTGGAATGCTCTATAAATTATAATTAGTTCGGCTTAAGCGTTGCCTAGGATTTCGTTGGGTATATTGACTTAATATATGGTCTATAGATGACATCAATTCCAATTTAGGCGAGATTTTTTTTAATTTCTTTTTGGTTTCAATGTTTTTCTAGGCAAGTTGAGCAAAGTTTTAAGCCAGAGTTCTTTCCAAAGCTTGCAATATAGCAATAAAGCAACCCTGAAACTGCAGTGTTGTAAAGGTACCATTACAAATAATATGCTTTCAACACTTTCTTTCAAGTTTCTTACAGAAGTGTAAATATGCCTTCACAAATTTAAAGATAATGTAATATTATATGTATATTTAATTTATTTTCGAACCCTTGACGCATTCAGTTTATTTTGATGTATTTTCGTGACGTTAGCCAATACTGTAAGTGGAGCTAGTTGATCATAGCCCGGCTACGTGACATGATGTACCGTTATTTGTGCCCCAACTGACACTATCGGCGGGCTTACCTCGTGCTATCCGGGGAATGACATGATGGTTCGACTCATCGGTCATTCCATATTGCTGCGCTCGGATTACAGTTATGTTAGGGTAGCCACCGCAGTTGCAGTTCGCATTTTAACCACATTTATGGGACCAGAGTGTTGCGCGTGTGCAACGTAATTTATAGGGTTTGCCGTCGTCGTTGGTACCTCAAGGCATGGCCCAGCCCTCCAATCGTCCCCACCCCAAAAGCCGCCGTACCTTTGCCCCATATGTGGTCGTATCATGCAGCGGGCGCGTGTACTTCTTGTCGTATACCCTGTACACGTAGGAAATGCGTAAAAAGGGATATGTTTTTCATAGATATATGTATATATATATCATATTCGAAGGCTCGATATAGGAGTCGATAAGTGTCAGCTGCACACAATTTGTTCTTTGAGTTCCACATTGAGATTGAGAGCTTAACCCCTTCTATGCAAATCGATATATATCGATTTCCTGCCCAGGTCTTCTGCGGACATATCGGAGATTACAGGGTCTAGGGACACCAAATTGTGTATGTAAGTTCTTATCCCAGCATTAAATGAATCAAATACATTTCCTTTTTCTGATGAACACCTCTGCTTCCACTCTAAACCGATAAATATCGTTTGCCAACTTGAATTTGTATGCTTTTTACGCATATCTCGGAGCTTAAGGGCACAAAACAAAAAATATCGATCTGCTACCCAATCTCTTAAGGATATTGAAGAGCCTATTTAAGCTAAGGACTTTCTCCCAAATCGATATTTATCGATTTTTGGCCTTTTTAATTCCTTCAAGATTAACTAAGCTAAACTCTTATTTAATCGATAAGTATCGTTTTCAAAACCGTCTTCATTTTTAGTTTAAACTGAAGTTTATATTGTCTGTCGAGACGGCTTACAGGCAATCTCCTAGTCGAGCACTCCCGACATGTTTTTATTTTATTTTTTTTGTGGTTTGTTGTCTTGTCTTTTCAGCTTCTTCTTCTTCTTCTTCTTGATCGCCTTGCTGGTCTTGGCCTTTTTATGGTCGCACAATAAACTGCGCCACTTTCGTAAAGCTGAAATAATTGAAGTGCGTGCCCCGAGCCCCGAGCCCCGATCTTGAGCCCGGCTTGCCCATATATGCGCATATGTATGTACAATATATGTATTTATCTGTTACATTCCGGGCCTCTCGTTGCCTTTCACTCTGCCTGTTTGTCTGTCTGTCTGTCTGTCTGTCGCACGTTTGCCCGTTAACCGATAAACATTTCGATAACTGCCATCATGTGGGTGCTACGTGCGCGGGTGCACGGCGCAAGTACGTGACATTGATTTATGAGTGTGTACGCGTGTGTGTGTGCGTGTGTGTGTGTGTCTCTTGGCTTGCATTTTGATTTGGGCTAGCCACATTTCTTTTTCCTTCAGATTGAGCCTGTCGTGTTTTTACTCAAGCAGCGAAATGCACTCTGGCAACTCGAAATGCATTTGCGCTCAATTCGCACTCATTTGACTCAAATGCACTCGCTAACTCTCTCACTCGGGCGCGCTCTCTCTTTTTTTCTCTCTCTCTCTCTCAGCTGCTCTCACTCAACTCCCACTCGCGCTCCTGTGTTGCAACTTCCTTTTTATGCTGCTGCTTTGCTTCCGCCTGCGACGCAGGCAGCGCGACGCGACTGCAGCTTCCCTTCTTTTTGTTGTCTTTCCCTACACGCACTCTCTCTCTCTCTCTCTCACACACGCTCTGTAAGTGTGTGTGTGCAGGCAGCATCACGAGCTGGGCGCATTTTTTAATTATTCACTCGTCTAAAAGTCACCAAATGTGTAGATCAAAGTGCACAATTCGTCTGTGAGAGGAACTATATGCATTAAAGGGCTGCATGCGGCATATGTATGTGCACACATGCATGCATATATATACATATGTGTGTCTGTGTGTGTGTGTGTCTGCATGTGCTGCATGCAGACACTGTACCTAACATTCGACTTGCAGCATCTTTTTCAGGTTGAACAACTCCTCGGAACGATCTTCAAGATCGTTTCGTTTCGTTTGTCACGTACGCGAAGACTGTGGACAATAACGACGACGACTCTGATCAGGTTTCTATATAAGCGACGAATACATTATGTACTATATATTCGCATATGTACATGTGTATATAGTAGTGGGCATTACCCGGCATTGCCTGGTCCTTTTTAATCGTGTTCTATATTAACAATGATTACAATATGTACTATATTATCTCATATGAATGGCTTGCCCGATCCTAGGCAATCATGTGCTATATAAACGATAATTACGTTAGATACCATAGATTCCCATGTGTAATAGTGGGCATTACCCGGCTTTGCCAGGTCCTGGATAATCATGCTATATCAAAACGATGATTAGATTGGGAGCTATATAATCATATATGTATATATGCCCCGCCAGGTCCTATTTAGTGTTCAATATACTATATGTATTTAAATATGTACATATATATATATACATATACTAGTAGGCATTACCCGGCATTGCCTGGTCCTGGTTAATCGTGTTCTATATTAACGATGATTACAATATGTACTTTTTAATCACATATGCATACCTCCTTCTATCCTAGTTAATTATGTTCCATTTACGTTATACACTATTTGCATGTATATATATTCTACGCTAGTACACGCTATTACCCGGCCTTGCCCGGTCCAACCTATTTAAATCTAAATTGCTGTCGCAATTTTCTTAACCAGCTCCCACTTATCGCAATCATTCAAAAATATATATAATATAATGACTATTTAAAAATATATATAATATAATGACTATTAAAAAAATTAATCCCTATTTAGTTAATCAGTCAGTCAGTCAATCAATCAGTCTATCTATATATTTAAAACTGTTTCTACTTGAGGACTCTTGTATTATTATTTTGTCTTTCTTTTCCCTTTATACATATTTATACATATATTTTGTTCAGTCACTTTTGTCTTTTGTGCAGAGTGTAAATTGTAATCAACAAGTATTTTCTGTACTCCGCCAATCGGAGGCAGATCTTTTAAGTGCTGAAAGATCACTTGATAGTCCACACACGGACTCGAGTGCTTGGACTTGTCTCTGATGAACTGAAAACATGCATCATAAAAATGACGACAATATTTCCCTAATGGATACTTGAGATGAAATATGAGCTATGGAAAAGGCATGTTCGGTTGGGTTAGAAGCGATTGTCGACTGTAAAACAAGAAATAATCGTTATCTGTCTATGGTCGAAGATTGTATACACTTGTCTCTATATGGTGTGTATATTGAACTGATCATGATCAAAATGTTGTCAAGAATTCGAAGCAGAATTTGTTAATAAGTTAACTATTTAAGCAATAGAATTTCTTTCCTCTTCTTCTAGTGCATTAAGTTTTTCTTTTATTTTTTTTAGTTTTTTATTAAGCTATATATCAGTCCATCTATATAGAGCCTGTTGAAATTTATGTTTATGGTTTCTATAGCTATTGCATATCTAGTATTCCCATTTTATAATAATATAGGCAAATTCTCTAGAGAAGGAAGAGAAGAAGGCTGACAAGTGGTTTTGAACTGGAACTGGAACTAGAACCTGAACCTGAACAGTTGTTCCAAAAGAAGCCCTCAAGCTCAACCGAACTATTTAATTTTCAATTCCAAACAAATAAGACAAGATACGAAATTCGAATCTGATTTCCGTGTGATAGAAAACCAAGTTGACAAACTGATCCTCAAACGAAGCATTATAACACAAAACTCATAAAGAAAAGTCACTGGTTCGGTGCAAGTTTTGAACCAATGCCTCGCCTTTAGGTTCAGTTCGTGAACTTATTTTTCTAGAACAACAAAATCAGATTTAACTTCGAAACTTGTCTCGTTTTTTTTTGCTAAACTCGAAAAAATAGGTTTGTACATTTTAGTAAATCATAAAAAACTGAAAAATGTTTCAGAAAATATACTAAAAATTTGAGGTTATTTTTTTCTTAACGGAAATGCTTTCATTTTAAAGCGAACTTTTTTTTTAAGTGTATTTACTTTAACATATAAAAAAAAGATACTTGAATCTAATTTTTTAAAAATATGTATCGACTGTTATTTGTAGTAAATGAAGGGGGTTCAGAGCGCGAACCAGTTCGGTTCAAAGCCGGACTAGTTCGAATGTTCCAGCAAATCTTGCGACATGTCTGCAAAACTCCTCCCAATCGAAAGGCATACAGAAATGTCTCGTTTAAATTGCAGTCGTCTCTTCAAGATTGAGAAATGGCTAACCAAATGCCGCATGCCGCATGCCGCATGCCGCATGCGAGTTGCGGCCCAAGCTGAAATCAAGCATAAACCATAAAAAGAAAACCTGAAGTCTCTTGTGGCTGATGGCGGTTGATTGTGGATCGTTTCAATTACGGCCCGTGTGGGTATTTTTTCTTTCTTTAAAGGCTTGGCCCTGCCTAATGCCAGCCGCAGGGGCAGGGGCAGCGGCGGGTGTGGGGCGCTGCGGGCGGGCGTGGGGTGGTGCGGAAGGTGGGCTCCGGCGATGGGCCCCGGCCAGATCGTTGACAATGCCGATTTACTGGCTTTGGTGGGCAACAGAACCCGTTGCCACAAGAAACTAGAGTGTGCTCTAGTCGACAGTTGATACCCTGTAGCACTCTTTAGCCTAACCAAATCGATTTTAATCGATTTCGGCAAATGCAGACAGTTATCGATATGTTTGAAGTACATTTATCGATAATTTTAGAGTAAACTCAAATTAGCTTTTTGGGGTCTGATCCTTAAAGATGGCATGTAAGACCTGACCAAATCGATTTTAATCGATTTCGGCAAATGCAGACAGCTATCGATATGTTTGAAGTACATTTATCGATAATTTTTAAATAAACTCAAATTAGTTTTATGGGGTCTGATCCTTAAAGATGGCATGTAAGACCTAACCAAATCGATTTTGATCGATTTCGGCAAATGCAGACAGTTATCGATATGTTTGAAGTACATTTATCGATAATTTTAGAGTTAACTCAAATTAGTTTTTTGGGGTTTGATCCTTAAAGATGGCATGTAAGACCTGACCAAATCGATTTTGATCGATTTCGGCAAATGCAGACAGTTATCGATATGTGTGAAGTAAATTTATCGATAATTTTAGAGTAAACTTAAGTTAGTTTTCTGGGGTCTCTTTAAAGATGGCATGTAAGACCTAATCAAAAGGATTTTTATCGATTTTGGCAAATTCAGACAGTTATCGATATGTGTAAAGTAAATTTATCGATATTTATGAAGTAAACTCAAATTAACTTAAGCTCAAGAATATAAAGGGCTCCGACATGCCCACATTTGCCTGTCACATACACTTGCTTGGAAACATTTTACCCGTTTCAATAGACATTTTCGATATGTGTAGGGTATAGAAAGCTGCTTTTGCTTTGTTTGTATTGTTGTGCGAGTGTGTGATGTGCTTTTTTGTCTCTTGTTGAAGTTGAATGCCCTCGTTGGGCCTCTCTCTCTCTCTCTCTCTCTCTCGCTCGCCGAAGTTTGCTGACGTCGCTAAAGAACCCAGCGATGACGTTTCCAATAGCAACTCCAATGAGAATGAGATTCCAATCAGAACTGCAAAGGGGAGCCAACGAGCTTGTGTCTATGTGTGTGTGTGTGTGTGTGTGTGTCGGTGTCGGTGTCGGAGCGGCGTACCTGTTGCCTTGCATAGCTGTTGCCAAGCAACAAGTTTCGATAAACGATAAAAAGAAACGCGAAAAGGCGCGCCAGGGGGCGCCAGCAAAAGGATGTGCCGTACAGCTGACAGCTAGGGCTAGAGTAGCAGAGTCTAACAACAACAACAAGAGTGGCAGGTGAGCAAGAGATAGAGAGAAAAAAAGAGCGCGGTCTAGCAAGCGCTCAACACACACACACACACACACACACACGAATACAGTCGCAGTCAGTGCCGCTCGCAGCAGCGGCTGAAACGAATGGAAACGAAGTTAAAACAACGTTTCAGTACGAGCTTGGCATTTGCTGACGACGCCGACTTTGGTCTCTTTGCGTCTCTTCGTTTGTCTCTGTGTGTGTGTGTGTGTGTGTCTGTGTGTGTGTGTGAGCGTCTGTGTGCGTAGTGCGTCATTGCAGACCTCACCTAACCCCCCGCTCAGCCACCCACAAGCTGCATTGTGCAATCGAACAGCAACAAAACAACAACAGCAAAAAAACATAAAAACCAAAGGTAAAACAGCAAAAGGCAACAAAACAAAACAAAACAAAAAACAAGAAGAATGTCAACGTCGCTGCTGCCGCCGCTGCTGTTGGCAGCGCTGCTCTGGTGCTGCTTCTGCCTGCGCTGCAGCTGGGCGATTGAGTGTTACGTATGCGATGCCAGCGACACGCAGAATCCGTTCCAGTGCGGCGAATGGTTCGAGCGCTTCGATCAGCCGGACATCCAGCCGCAGAACTGTTCCAGCGTACATGGCGCCACCTTCTGTGTGAAGCATGTGGGCCGCTTCGAGGGCGGCATCGGGGCGAAGCGTTTCTGCAGCTCCAAGGATATGGGCAACTATTGTGACTATGTGCGCAATAAGGGCGATCGCATGGATTATCGCAGCTGCATCTACACCTGCGACACGGATGGCTGCAATGGCGCCAATCAACTGAGCAGCAGCGGTGCTTGGGGTGTGGCAGCGCCACTGCTGCTGCTGCTGTTAACGATCTGGCAACGCTGCTGAAATTATAGACCAGGCCAGCGAGAGAGGGAGAGCGCGGGCCCGCGCGCGCATCACAAACATAGCTTTGTAAACAAAACAGACAAACAAACGCAAACAGCTTGTTGTTGGCTTTGATTACCTATTTTTCTTCTTTGCTTTTTTTTTTTTATTATTATACAAACAAAAATGTACGTTTTTTTTTATATACATATCTATATACTATATACACACGTAAGTTAAGCTAAGTTGAATATGAGTAAAGTTTCTCACACAACAATAAAAGGCGGCATTTATTTTATTTTTTTTTCGTTGAGCGGTACGAAATGGAATGAAACGTGCGCTTGGCTAATGGAACGTGTTGGATGCGCGTGTTTGTTGCGTCCACGCCCAGCAGCGGGCGATCGTGCGTGCTGATGCGGTGGGGTGTGTGTGTATGTGTGTGTGTGTGTTTGATGAGGTGGGAAGGGGGGGGGGGGATTACGGGATTGAGCTATGCAATTTGATAGGTTTGCGGCAATATTGGTTAATCGACAGATTGATATCTGTGGCGGCCACTGCAACTGCAACTGCAGCGCTGTGACACACATTTCAACGACTGTTTATACCCTGTAATTGGCAGATGTTTGACAAAGGGCATGCTGTGCTTGTAGCTGCAAATGCTTATAGAATGTTTATAGAATTTAGTATAGAAACTGTCGAGTTTACGACTGTACATACCCATTAAACTCAGCAAAACGTGGGCTTAGCGCCAGAAACTTTCTTATATGCGACTGGACATACCCTTTAACCCAACGAAACGTGGTTCTAGAGCCACAAATTGTCGAGTTAGCCTTATATACGACTGGGCATTCCCTTTAAACTCAGCAAAACGTTGGCTAAGAGCCAGCAATTGTCTAGTTTATCGTATAGACGACTAGAAATACCCTTTAAAATCAACGAAATATGGACTTAGAGCCAGAAACTGTCGAGTTTAGCTTATTTACGACTTGACAGAGTCAGATAATTTTGTATATAGCTAACTGAGGATAGGCAGAGCATATATATAAATAAAGTTTTAGTTTAGATTCTAGCTTAATAATCTCTAGGCCCACTTAACGAAGTATTGTTATAATTCTTCAAATGTTTTACAAAGTAAGGGAAAATATATAATGGAAATTATGTATATACATATATCAGAGAGCATTAGGATGTGTGTCCAGTTATATGGACAATACTTAGTTATAAATGTATGACTATACCCATTGAACTCAGCGACTGAAAGAGCTAAACCTACGAAATTTGGTACATAGTTAGCTCTATGCATACATAACATACAAGTATATATAGCATATCTATATATAACTCATAACTATACCCTTAGAATATAACCATTCTTTTCGCATCCAACCCTTCTTATTATATACAGAATCAGTGCCAGAAAAATCTGAGAGTTAAGGCCACAATTTTTGTTGCACCTAACATTTTGTGCCCAACTTTAAGATGCCCAAAAAATTTTGTTCTGGAAACTATATCTCATTTGTACCTATTTGAAACTAAGCAGGGTATCAACTGGTCGAGCAGTTTTGTAGAATATGCCGACTAGTTTTGAAAGTTGTCGCTGTGGCTGCGGCTGTCGTCGCCAGCCATTGCCTTGAGTTGTCTTACGATTGGCGACCCTCAATCAAACGGATCGTAACCTGTGCGGTCGATCGAGTCGGCTTTGGGGCTCATCAGTGCAACAAAAAAAAACAAACACAAAGTAATAATAAAAAAAAAAGAATTTATATTGACATTTCATTAAGCGAAAGCCATTTAATCCAGCTCAATTCGCATTGATCAGCGTGCTTTTTGGTTTATTTAGCTCGATTTAGCTTCGAGAAACCTGCTCTGAGCTTTTTTTATTGTTTCTCTTTTTCATTTTTGTTTGGTTTTTTTTTTTTTTGAGGTTAGAATTGCCGCCCACGTTGTGCCAATTCCAGGCGCACAGTTCCAATTCCATTTACAGTTGCGTAATTGTCTAAATTGAAAGCGCCTTGAGGCGCTATCATTGTCATGCGGCGCTAATTTGAGTCTCCGCCTGGACGGACAGCACCACCCAAAAAGATCCGACACACACTCTCGCACACACACACACACACATGGAGCAGTTGGTACTATATTTAGAGGAAATGGCAGCCTCTAATCGAGGCGTCGCTTGTTGCGTCTTATCATCGGCCTGTCGCCTAATCTAATGGATGCTTCCAGTTCTTCGTTGCGCAGAGTTCTTCAATTGACTTTTCTGACATTGTCTCATCAAAGCAGAACAAGAAAAAAAAAATACAGCATAAAAAAAGAAACAGCGAGAAGAAAAAAGAACAAATACATCACGTTCAGATCTCGCTTCTTGGCAGCTGTGGCATGTTTCTGGGTCTGGGAAATGCTACTTTTATTGCTCAAGGTTATTGCACAGCACATAAACAAAGTTCCGATAAAGAAACAACATGATATTAGCTTAAACACAACATTCTTAAGGCTTTGAGTCCATGTAGACCTATGGGAACTCAGCTTCTATTGGAGAAAATTTGCTGAAATTTGGCACAATTGCTGCTTTTGATAGTAGTTCCCAATATATTAAGAAACCTTCAGATTGTCACATTACATCATACATTATTTCGAGGCTATGATATATAGACCTATGTTAACTCAGCTTCCGATGAAGCAAAGTTGCTGGAATTTGGCAGAGTTGCTGCTCTTGATAGCAGGACGAATTGTCTTAAGAATCCTTCAGTTTGCCACATTGTATGGTATATCAATTTAGTGATAGACCTATGTGAACTCGACTTCTAGTGAAGCTATGAGGCTGAAATTTGGTACAGTTGTTGTTTTTGATAGTAGTTCCCATTATATTACAAATCATTCAGATTGACACATTACATCACATATTATTTCTAGGTTACGATATATAGACCTATGTGAACTCGACTTCTAGTAAAGCAAAGTTGCTGAAATTTGGTACAGTTGCTGCTTTCGATAGTAGTCCTCATTATATTAAAAATCCTTTAGATTGTCGCATTATATCATATATAAAATTATTGAAAGACCTATGCGAACTCGACTTCTGGTGAAGCTATGTGGCTGAAATTTGCTGCAGGTGCTGATCTTGATAGTAGTTCCCATTATACTAAAAAACATTCAGAGTGTCACACTATATCATATTAATTTAAGGTTATGAGCCCATATAGACCTTTGTTAACTCGCCTTCCAGTGAAGCTAAATGCCTGAATTTTGGTACAGTTGCTGCTAAAGATAGTAGTTGATATTATAATATAACACATTAGCATTCTCAAATTATAGCATATACATAGATCTAAACGAACAAAACAAATTTATAATTTTTTTATGAAAATCTGTGTCTGTCACAGGTGTTATTAAAACCCGAACAAAGGGCAATATAATAATATAATATTATTTTGTAATGAAAATGTGTAACGCAGGGAAGTGGGCAACCCCAACTCCCTAAAGTATATACATATATTCCCGATCATTATCAACAACCGACTTAACATAAACCAGTTTCTTTTTATCTCTAATTCCCAATGAAATCTAGTTTATTAGTTAAAATCTTTCTTAATGAAACTCTGCCAAGATTTGTCAATATTTCAAATAGCTAACAGAGAAACGATCCATCGAAGGATTATTTCTTGTATAAAAGTAATTTGGCTTTTGAAGAAATTTTATCCCAATTGACTCAAGTCTCAGATATTAGAGCGAAATTTTATAGATGAAAATATTTTTCAAAATTGAGTCTTTCATTTCTTAAATATATAGAAAAAATTAGTAAATTCTCACAAGTCCCTGCTAAGTCTGCTAGGGTATTCAAAATTCGAGCCACCAAAGGTAACTATTTCCCTTTGTTTGGTTTTTACATGCAACTCGTACGGCCCATTGGAATCCGTTTATATCGTATAACCGATTCACTCGCTGTGCATATCATGTTGGGGAATTACGTGAACAGTTGGTTTTGGATAAAATGGATCGTTTACGGAAAGGAAGTAGTTTCATCGTCGAATGCCAGCACGGAGTCCAATTTCCAGCAGGCAGCACATCGAAAACAGAGCTCGGCTCGGCTCGAGCAAGCGCGGAACAGTCTTTAATCTTAAGTTTACGTCATGCCCAACAATTTGTTGTGGAACCCAACCCCGGGCTGATAAGCTGATAATCAGGCGCTTACGAGGCCACGTAATTATTATGTAAAATAATCTAGGCAAATACCCTGTAATTGCTGGTGTATCGCAGAGTTGTGGGTGGGCAGATGGAAGAACTTAGCATGAAGACATTACTATAATATTTAAAAAGTTAAAAATATTTCAAATTAACTTCAATTCATACCCTGTAATACCCTAGGCAGTCGAAGGCTACTTAGAAGCATTTTTATATGAGAAAAAAAGAAAAGGAACTGCATATAAAGAGGTATTTGCTGCTTGGAGCTTGGGGAGGTAGCCTGGTGAATACCCTCTAATTTAGGGCTAAGCTAAGGTATTATTTTGGAACTTGGTGAATACCCTGTAATTAAGGGCTAAGCTAAGGTATTATTTTAAACATTGGTGAAGTGCCTTGGTGAATACCCTGTAATTTATGGCTAAGCTAAGGTATTATTTTAGAATTTTGAGAAATACTTAGGTGAATACCCTGTAATTTAGTGTTTAACTGGCGTAACTAGCTCGGGCTATTAAGTACTAAGGGAAAGTAGCTGATAAAAAGGCTCATTTTCCGACTAAAACATACTTAAGTCTATTAATACCCTGTAATTTTACTGAGAGACAGAGATGGGTGGTTGTATATATAATTGGAAAAGGGAAACTAAAGAAGAGGAACTGCTTTCAAAATGGCAAATGTGAACCTTGAATGTTAAACTGTAGGGTATCTAACAGTCCGTCATGTGCGCACTGAACATCTTTGTGGTAGCCCCATTTGATGGAACATGTCTAAGGCTAGAGGTCAATAACATTTGTTGATACGCCCCGACGTGACGAGACAGGAGTCGCATGTTCCCAACTTAGGAGCTCGAAACAAAAATAAAAATAAAATAAAAACCGGCGAGAGATGGAAAGATACGTTGGGCATATTGTTGGGAGGGCGGCGGCAGCAGCAGCAGCAGCAGCTGCTCAAGGTCATTGCCAAGTGGCAGCCAAATGCAATGCGAAGCACGGCCAAAAGCAAGGGCATAAACACAGAAATGCAGACAAAGACAGAGTCATAAAAACGGAAATAGACGCCAGACCGAAACTCGAAACTCGAACTATGAAGAAATCTCGAGAAACGCAGCGTACGAAATTTCCGGGCAATAAAAACGACATTAGAACGTGCCACATGTTACGCACACACACGCACACACGCACAGTAAACATTGTAAACAACCCCCGAATTCCTACTTCGCAGCACCCCAACCCTTGTCGCCGGGGTTGTGTATACCCTTGAACTGGGCATTATGATTTTGAGACCAAAAATGTGAAATGCATAGAAGAAGACATATATATATATATATAAAGATATATATATACGAATATATTATATATATTTATATTTTTCCTTTTCTAAGCTATATCCCCTAGATATGTGTAATATTTCATTACTATTTTTACATTGGAACAATCTAAGCTATATTAACTTGAAACAAGCAAAGTCTCATTATATCATATCGTAACAATCGGTTGCAAGTTGGAGCTTATATAAAAACATAGTTTCTTTCCCTAGATATTTTGACCAAACCCTTTGAAGACTGATCAAATAAGCGGATCAGAGCTCTATATCATAAGCAACTATCAAAATCCTAATAATGTAAGACCCTTATTGAAATATAAGCAAAATCTCGTTAATATCAGACGACTTTATCATTTTTCAAAATCAAAATTGTTTTTTCACTTATCATGACGAAACTCTTTGAAAGGAAGCTTAAAAATAATCATTATTAAATTATCTTTCTTCTTTAATCATCCTATTCCTTATATATTTATCGGAACTATCGATCAAAATAAAAGCCTTGCTTTATTTCCTCACCTCTCTCTCTTTATAGTTGAGCAAAATCATCAATTATCATATAACTCCCCAAGAATCAATGGGACTCAAATATGATATGAGTTGAAAAATCCTTTTCGTTCTTAAGATAGAATCTTTCCATTCCATATCATATAGCTACTTTAATTGGAACAATTGGAATTTCAGATTTGTCTGGCTAGGATATTTAATTTTCGGTGTGCCGAACACAGCTGTTATTTCTGGTTTTTCTTCTTCTTCTTTTATTTTTTTTTGGTTCTTTGTTGTCCAAATACGTAAAATATCCGAATGCATTTCGCTTCCTGGAATTCGGGAGGGTTCCATTCCGCTTTCCGCCTTTTTCCGTGTTGCGGGTGCGAATTGCGTCGTTTGCTTTGTTTGCTGCTTCGGGCTGCTGCGACGTCATTCCGAGGGTTGCTACCCCCATTTCGCTTGATCCTGAGCCAAAGAGAGCGAGGCACACAGAGAGAGAGAGAGAGAGAGAGGGAGAGCTAGAGAGAGGGAGAGCTAGTGAGAGCGCGAGCTAGTTCCTTTGTCCTGTGCGTACTGTACTGAGTTTTTGAGTGAATTCTCACGAGTTGAACTGACCTACGCGCTGCACGCAATTCGTGGTTGGTATTTCGTCATTGTCCTGGCACCAGGAATCCCATTTTGATACCCGGAACAAAGACACAAAGGCAACACGGAAATAAGCTCATACTCCATGCGACTGCGAAGTAGCCAAAAAAAAAAAAGCCAGAACAAAGACTTTTTGCAATATGTTTTGAACTCAGCTGAAGCTAAAATTTTAGTCTGCTTTATTACAGGGTATAATGCTCATAATACCCTAAACTAAATGTAGGAAATTTCAAAAATATTCTCGTACAAAAATTAAGTCAGGAATTGCCATAAAAATTGCTTTTCCAAAGCTGAATATGAGTTCAAAGTTCATCTGCTTGAAAATTGGTTTATCTATTCCAAATTTATCAAGGTTCAAATTCCGGCAGAAGCATTTGACATGGTGCCACATTTAACTCGCATGTCAAGAGCTTGTCAACTTTGACATGAACCCTAGCAACAACTAGGGAAATTCTCTTCATTCCAAAATCCAAACAATGATTCAAATCTTTAGCGACCGTTCCAGGTGATTCTCAAAACTAGTTTAAAATTGAAGACTGTTAAGTTTGGCCTGGTCTTTGGGCTGCTCGTGAAGAAATGTGGCAAGAGTTCTCCAATGTTTTAGATACATATAAAAGAAAAGAGTCGTTTCTTCAGCTGAGAAGAAGCGAAAGTAACGAATCTTCGCAGCCATCGCAAATCAAAGCGCTGCTCGTGGAATTATTTACATAAAATAAAAATTACAAATCAAATAAATATACAAATTATATATGAACATAGATGCAGATAACTTTGAAATCGATTTAAATATATTTTGTCTTTACCTTTAAACGTGTAAGATAGAATTCGCTCGATTTACGAGCCAAAACGTGCATAGAACCAGGACTTCGAACTTTCTTTCTCTCTCAGGGAGGGTTTAGATATATGTATATTTCCAAAGCAAAGAAAAACTATTTTGGCTATTTTAAAAGTACCCAAATTCAAAGTAAAGAAATCCGATTCCCAATCAGAGAAAATTCAAGTAATACAACCAAATCAAAAACAAGTCTATGGTTAGTTATTTACCGATATTGGTCCATAGAAACTATTTTACAGTTTCGAGCAACATCATATGAATAATATCAAATGAATAAATAAATAAAAAATCAATTAAGAGAGAATTCATAAAATATTAAATACGATGCGAGAGTTAATTCTATCGTGACTTGGGCTACTATTTAAAAAATATTGCAAAAGAATATTATATATATTATAAGATATTATATTATATTATATAAGTAAATACAAAAAATTAAATATAAAATTAAATAAATTATAAAAAAAAATCCTGTCACCAAAATACCAACAAAATCTGTAAAAAAGGATCGGAAAAAAATAAAATAAAAACAAATATTCTATAAAAAAAAAAGCCAAAGGAGAAGTTCTGCCCTGGACGAGACACAGAAGCACACTGAACATTGAAACAATTTTTTATTCTAAGGAAAACTAAACTGCAGCACTTAAAAGCCAACTTTGATGCAATGCAAAATTGAAATATTGACAATTTGAAGTTCAAAAGAAGTTTTGCAAAGTCAGTTACGATTTTTTGGGCAATGGGAAATTTTTGAAAGCCAATATCGAGGCTCACTTGTTGATTTTGAAGGTAGATTGAGAAGGTTCACAATTTGAATTTCTTTAAGGCAAGTGGCGAATTTGCAGCCCCTTTCGACGTTGACCATGTCAACTTATGTCACGACAATTTTGGATATTTTGTGGAAGATATCTAGTCCAAAAGGAGTCCATGGCCAAAGCCAAGTTATGTAGTCTTCAATAGTTCAAAGTATGCATCGCATTGTGAACCTATTTCTATCGATTTGGGAAATTTTCGCCGGCAACAAAGGTGAATTGCAGGAAAACGGTTGTATGAAACTTTTTGTTTACCGTCCGAATAGTTTCAAACTCATTTTCAAAGATTTTTGAAAGAATTTATTTTAAGCGTGCCACGGGGTTAACCGGGGTATACCCGCTATTATCCTATACCTGCATAGGTCAAAGTTTCCCACCCCCATAACTCGGTCAAATCTCATCCGATTTTCATAAGGGTTGTCTTTTTGTTCATGGTTTGACCTTTAGATCAATTGGGTATCTAAGTCTGGCAACATTATTTTTTGGTCAAAAAAGAAGTGATAATCGTACCCTCAAATATCCTATATAGACATAGGTCCAAATTTCCCATCTCCATAACTCTGTCAACTCTCAGCCGATTTTTATAAGGGTTGTCTTTTTGTTCGTGGTTTGACCTATAGATCATTTGGGCATCTAAATCTGGCAACATTATTTTTTGGTGAAAATTCGTGTGATAATCGTAACCCCAAATGTCCTATTAGTCATAGGTCAAAATTTCCCATCCTCATAAATATCCTGTATAAACATAGGTCAAAATTTCCCACCTCATAACTCTGTCAAATCTCATCCGATTTTCAAATATCAACATTACTTTTGTTTTGCCCGATTTGCTTCAGACTTATTTTCAAAGCTCTACATAAGAACTTAATGAAAACGTGTTTCAGCAAATTGGGAAATTTCACCCGCAACAGTGGTAAATTGGCTTTCCGATCGGTTTTTTTGAGAGAATTTGGTTTATACGTACCACGAGCAAGGTCGGGATATACCTGCTAGTATATAATAAATATAAAGCTATTCAACATGTTAAAATAAAAATATAGCTTAATAATTTAGCAGAGGTTAGAGCATTTTCAAACAGCCAAAACACATTCCGCGCACATGTCTTTCTCAGTGGACTCTCAGTTTTTGCATCACGTGTGGCTTAAATTGAGGCCAGGCATTGGCTGAAATTGCTAATAAATTGCAATAAATGTTGCATGAGATGCAAATTAGATGCATGTGGGGCGATGCGAACTAAGAAATAAGAAAAAAGAATAAATGCCAGGAATTGGGCATTTGGGCGACACATTTGCTAATCCGCACAAATTAAATGCAATTGAAATAAATTTCGCATGCCAAGAAATTGGCAAAGTTCTTTCTGCCTCCCTCACCCACACCCTGGCTGCTGCTGCTGCCCCCGGCGTGGCATGCAACAAGTGTGCCAATTGCATAAATTCATTGGCAACGAATTGCCGAGACAAGCCACAGGTCGCCGCACCGCAGGTCCACAGCATGTCCAAGTACCGAGCCCAGCAGCCACTTCCCCATTTGCAACCCCAACCCCAGTCGCATCTGTCGCCTGGCCTGCAGCTCGTTTCGCTTGGCTGCAGCAGTTCAAAGTGTTAATTGTCGCATAAATTTCGATAATTGAGGCAAATTGTTGCCCTCACCTCGGCCCCTCCCAAAGGATTGGCCATGGGGGTGTCGCATTTGAGAACCACCTGAAAGTAAGCATATATTTCCATTAAGTTCAGCTGAACATTTGGCATTGGGTCGGGCAAGAACGACAGCATTTAAAATTTACCACAATTCTAGACTTCATTTTTACTTGCTTTACTTATTTAGTTGCATTCACTTTAAGCTGGCATTACCCGTCGTTTCCCGCTGTCACCTTATGGCGTGAATTTTTCAAGTGGATTTACGGAAAAGTGTGAAACACGCCTCAAGTGAATTCACTCAAAGATCTTTTCAGTCGCCTTTGTTGGTAAGTGTAAAAATTGCATGCAATCGTTTTCCACCAGTTTTCCACAGTTGCGCGTGAAATCACATCATCTCACATCATTACAGTTAAGCCTATTACGGTATAGTACAACATTTTAACATTATGTTTATAGTTTATATATATATATATTAGCCATAAAATACAAATGACATTTTCCTCATACTCTGAGCCCATTAAAGCTGGGTAAAAAGGGTATATTGGTTTTGTGCATATGTATGTAACAGGCCGAAGGAAGCATCTCCAACTATATCGTGTATATATATTCTTGATCACCATAGATAGTCGAGTTGATCTAGTCATATCCCTCAGTCTGTCCGTCTGTATTTTTGTCTTTCGATCTCAGAACCTATAAGAACTAAAGGCTTGAAATCTTCAACGTAGCTCTTCCAAGTGCCCGCGCAGTATGAGTTTGTTTCCGATAATCGATAACTTGCCCCATTTTCAAGCAGTCGATAAAAATCGATATCGAAATTCTGTAAGAGCTTGAGTCAACAAATGTGACATGAAGCTTCTAAAATAGTATATTCTGATCAGGTATCTTTCTTTTGGCAAAGGAAACTTATTACTTTTATTTTACTAAATTTTTTTTTACTAATGCTAAGATAAAGAAGAGCGTAGCACGAGCTGCATTTGGTGCTGGTAGACGAAGGATCGGATATGATATATTCTGATATATTTTTGCTCTGTGCACAATTGCATATTAGGCATTAAAATCATAGAACTGCTTTCCAAAGTGCTGTGTGGCAAAGCTTGAGATGTCGCCCACATCAAAGAGCTCACACTAGTTACCATTTCTTTCGAGTTTTCTTTTGGCTTTTGTTGCTGGTTAGCTTGCTTGGCTATTGGCTATTTGTGGATATGCCCAAAAAAAAGACAGCTCAATGGGGGCCCAGAAGAAACCTGTCATACCAGAAAGCTGGTTCTTTGGCGACGATCTCGACTAATGTTAACGGTCATTCACCATGCGAGGGGCGAGGGGCGAAGCGATTCCCAAAACAATGCGAACGGCACACAACAATGCCGAGCTGTACACAATTATTTATTGTTCTTCTTCTTGGTCTTGTTCTGGTTCTTTTGACCGGACTTTTTTTTCGATTCCGCTTTGTCAGAACTTCAAATAAACGAAGTTTCGGGAATGAACACAAAAAAAAAAAAAACAAGAAAAGAATTAAATTTGAATCACTTGATATGCAAAGCAACAAAAGAATTAAGCACGAAATGAGAATATATCTATATATATATATTATGTAGTTCGCCCATGTGACATATTTATTTATTTCAATGCCCCCAACAATCCAATAATAACCTCTGATCAGTTCTCTTTTTACATTTTGCATTGATTCCATTTCGAAAGTCTGATATTATGCAAATAGCTAGCACAACAGATTGGCAGCACACGCTTTCTGTAGGGTAAATCAACTAGATGATGCAATTCGTGGTGAATTTTTATACCCTGAACACCCATTAAAAATGGTGAAAAAGGGTATAATGTTTTTGTGCAAATGTATGTAACAGACACAAGAAGGCATCATCGACCCCATAAAGTATACATATGTATATATTCTTGATCAGCATCAACAGCCGAGTCGATCTAGCCATGTCCGTCTGTCCGTATGTATGAACGCAAGAATCTTAGAACCTATGAGAGCTAGAGACTTCAACTTTTGGATGTAGGTCCTCCTAGTGCCCGCGCAGATCGAGTTGGGTTCCGATATTCGATAACTTGCCCCGTTTCCAAGTAATCGATAAAAATCGATATCGAAATTTTGTTTGTTGAACAATTTTGGTAATTAATAAGAGCTAGAGTTACCAAACTTGACACCTATCGCCTGTTGGAAGAAGAGGGTTCAGGGTATCCCTTAGTCGGGAGCTCCCGACTAGAACCTCTTACTTGTTTAGAAGAGGTTTACTTGTTGCGAAGAGCCGAGTCTCCATATATCCACCCAACTGTGGAATATGAACAAAGCTCTCAGTGCAGCTGGCTTTATGAAACTTGGTGCAGCTGCTGCATATGTAATCGGATCACTATATTATATATATAAACGGTACAAAACGGAGTTTTATAATCAAAAATTTTAAAACATATAGTGAAATATTTCTTACATTTAAATTACATACAAGAACTTACATACCAAGCCACCTATTTGATACGTATCTCTCATAATTTCCGATGCTTAGGCATCTCTTGATCTCTAGTGTACAACTTTTTTGTTTACTAACTGATCGGCCTCAAGTTCATTTTCAAAGATCTTTGTTCGAATGCATTTGGACGGTGTTTCACACTTTTCGGAAAATCCATTCCTCCTTTGTATAAATGGGGGTCAATTATTTGATAGGTTAAGTTTGGCGTTGAAATTAATATCCATGGATCTTCATTAAAATTCATTTGAGAAGTGTTTCACGCTATTCGCAGAATCCAAGCTTCCTCGGTGGAAAATGGGGATCAAAGATTTTCTTGTAACTGTGGCAAATTTGCGGAAAATAAAACGAAAGGAATACGGCCAAGGCCGGGTAATATCCGTTAATTTTTATCGATCGTCGTTTTCGATTGTTAATTAATATCGTTGAACATGTTAAAAGGTATCGAGAAAATATATATATATATATATATATATATATATATATATATATATATGGAATTTTTCTAAATATTACAAACTTGAAGTTTGCAAGCCTTACTAATCTAAAAAATGTTCGTGCTTCTGAGTTCTTTACACCTTGCTGTCGCTAAAGATGGACACGATATTCGTGAAGATTGTTAGTTAAAGAGAGCAACAGGTCTTCGGACAGATTAAGCTGCCTAGTTTTGTTTTTTCTACAGATTTCTATTAGCTCAACAACTTAAGGCGACAGCAAACACATGTCGTCTGACAGCCGCAAGAAGGGGTTACTGCAGGTGGCCCGGGGGGGTCGGGGAGGGGTCGGGGAAGGGGACGCTGCCACAGACTCAACTCCACGCAAGTGAACTCGTTGGCATTGACCGCAAAATAAAAAGCAAACACTCGTCAGTTGGCAACAAAAAATAAGAAAACAAACAAAAAGCATAAGAATAATTGGCAAACACCTTAAAAGATTTAGAAACGCAAAGATTTTAGTCGAGTGGCTGGCACTTTGGCCAATAAAATGTCAAATGGAAGTCAGACAAATGCTCGTCAGATCGCGACGTGCTCGACTCTGACCCGTTAAGCAGGTGTCATAACTAACTGGCAATTACATGTTCACAAATATGGCAATCGAATATTTGATGTTTCATGTTTTTGACGCATTTTTCTCTCCATCAAATCTCAAGTGCCGCAAACGCCAAATGTTATATAGGGGCTGCAACAAATTGACATCGAGACCATATAAGCCCATCATTTGAGATTGTAGTTTGTTGCGAAATAACTCGGGAACTCTTGAAATGAATGTGCATTAAATTGGTATACGGCTTAGTTGGAGCATTCAGTTTAAGACAGCGTTTAATTTGCTGCTGGGCGTGGCATATTTTGCCAGGTACCTGAGGATAGCTCAGGATCTGTTGGGTAGGGCTTGCACTTTCAGAAAATAATTCGTTACTTGTTTGGTTCGGTACATTGCGCGTAGTATCCGATAATCTATCTTATAGATAGATTAACCAAATGTTATATAAATTTGGTTAAGCTATAACTAAGGCATGTAACTGCAGAAACAGTTTTTGTATGGCTTCTGTGTAAGACACGTGATATGATATGATGTTAGGATATCTCAGGATCTCATTTAGCGAATGTCTGAAAATTTTATTTATGTTTTGATGAAGGCTTGTACTTTTAGAAAATAATTGGTTCATTATTGGGTTCGGTACATTACGCGTAGTATCCGATGAAAGACAAGGCTGACTTTAAGAAAAATATATTCAAATGAACTTCCATCAAAGCTTTTGAATAGTTATGTTTTGAAGGTACGCTTTATATATATTAGTTATATTTGAGGATCTGTAGAATGGCATGAGGGAAAAGCTTTGCAACGCAGCTTGCACTTTCGGAAAATAATTGCGCGTTACAAGGTTCGTTTTTTTGGACGTGACTAATTCAATTTGGAGCCGCAACGCAATACCGTGACCCAATTGTCAGCATGAGATATGACCCGATGGTAGATCTTTGAACTGTGAATGAAAACCACAGCTGTTGGCCACATTTGCCACGCCTGCGGCGCTGCGTGTCAATTGAAAGTGGGTCAAGCCACAGTCGAGAGAGTCAACCAAAAGCCAGTGTCAAATCCAAAGTCAAGATAAAGTCAAGCCAAACGAACAACTTGACGGCTGGCAATAAAATATACTATATACCTGACAAAAAAAAAGAGGAGGCGGGGGGTTAACTGTTACAGCTGCCACGCCCACGCGGCTCGAAAATGTTGGGTGGCTGAGCTTAGCCGGTTTTAAGAGCTTTTTCCATTTCTAAACTGGCAGCGGGGCCAGTTTTTTGCTTTCGGCTAATTTGAATATTGAAATATTGAAATATTTCTTGCAACCAGTTTCCAAACCAAGGCCAATAAGAAGAAGCACAAGAACTTGACAATAAATATATTCAAAATAAAAAAAAAAAAACACACACACACATTTATGAAATGAAAGACTTCTTAAATCGATAACAATTAATAAAATAGATTTAATTAAGGTACATAAATAGCAGCTATCAAATGGGCAACGTGGCGCCATCTGTGGGCGATTTTGGCGTTGCCAAAACGGGACCTGCCCCGCGATGATGCAACAGCGGCGCATCGACCGTATCCAGTCCACCGAGAAGCGGATACTTTCCGGCACTGCCGCTGGGCAACTCGCGTTCCCGTGCTCGATAGTCATTGATATCGTTATCGTGTATCGGATCGTCGGGAAACTCGCTGGCCAAATGATAGATGACCTTCTGGAAGAGGAACTCGGACAGGTTGGTGCGCAAAAAGAACAGGAACATCCAATTTGAGAAGTTGCATTTCGCTATGATAGACTTCAGATCCGATTCATCCATTTTGCCGGGCTTGGCCCAATACAGAGCACATTTGGTGAAGGTAACGCTGAAAGGAGGGCAATCAATTAATTGGATTTCTGGACAGATTCATCTAGGAATTAGCTGGGATTGTGTGGGAATAAAGAGACCAAAGTAGCTAAGGCCTAAGGAACTGAAGCACAAGGGAAGCATATACACATATGTTTAGACGGATCATATACAGATACATTTTGGCTGACGTAAGCGATACGATTTAGCGGAACTTTGATCTGAAGAGCCTAGAACATACAACTTCTAAGGTCTGAGAGTCCTGGAAGCTAGACCCTAAAACTAAGACAGTCTAAAAGCGCAAATATCCCAGATCCCTTAGACCTTAGATTCCTTAGACGATGCCTAAGGAATGCGTAAGGTCTATGGTCTTTTTATAGAAGGTTTACGTTCGACTGGATTTTTATACCCTAGTAGAGGGTATAATAAGTTTGTCGTGTAATGTGTAACGCATGGAAGAAGACATCTCCGACCCCATGGGGTATATATATTCCTTAATAGCATCAACAGCCAAGTTAATATAGCCATGTCCGTCTGTCCGTCTGTCTCTATTTCTATGCGAGCTAGTCCCTCAGTCTTAAAGCTATCTTCTTGAAACTTTGCATTGGTTCGACTTTCTGTTATATGCAGTACATACGTCGGAAATGGCTGGATCGGATCCCTATATCATATATCTTCCATAGAAATGATTGATTGAAGCGTAGGTTCTTGTAGGGAATCTTTACATACATAGGTCGAGAAATCAATCCGATGCTTTATGATAAAGTTTATATGATATATATACGGCAGGCTCTGAAATATATACTGCCTTAAAAAAAAGATCCTATCTAGCTTCAAGATCAAGAATATATATATGCTTTATGGATTCGATGTTGTCCTCTATAAAAGACGACCTCCCAAGATCTGATCGTAGACTTTGACATTGCTTATAGCAAATAGTAAACCTTCTTATCATTGGGAATTTGTGCTAGCTAAAAAAAGGGATGAGAGCTTGAGGACTTCAACTTACTTTTGGTAGAAGATGAGCGTGAAGAGGCGCCAGAGCAGACCCAAAATGGTGACAACCAAGAGAAATGAATACCAGAACCAGAGTATGGTATAGATCTTCTCGTTCATAATATTCAGTGCCATGACACAGAGCGTATCGTGCTCCTGGAGCGAGCCGGCCGAGCCATATTTGTAGAACGTGCATTTGGTGACTTTGGGAAAGACCACGTCGAGTGCGTCCATTTTATCGACCCAACGTTCGCGGAGCACTTTCACGCCCAACGTGAGAAACTCGCGACCGAGAAACCGATTCGTCCAATAGATTTGTATGCACAGATTCAACAAATTGAGCAGCTCGGCAAAGACCAAATGCGCGCCCCAAGATTGATTCAGACGCATCCGATCGATCATAGTGCGTCGTATGTTGATCACGCGATCCTCCACCTCCGCCATCGAGGGTATATTCAGCTTGCCAATGCGCATGCTGTCGTTCTTCAGGTACTTGGTCAGCCCAACCATGCGCAGGCCATAGACCAAGGCCTTGACGCGTCCACCCTCCAGTTTCTTCCAGATCGCGTGCGGCAGATAGAAGCACAGCGCCTGACCGAACAGCACAAAGGGCACCCACTGGTAGTAGGCGTGCCGTTTGATCACATCCTCCTTGCGATTGTAGGGTCCGATGCCCGGCTGGAAAATGGAGCCGGAGTCTAGCGCCGTGTTGTTCAGGTGACGCACCTGTGGGTGGTTAAAGCAAGCAATTGCATTGAATTTTAGTTATTTCGACAGATGTGGCAACCCTTGCGATAAACATTTATGTTGGCCTCTATAATTCACAATCAGTTTAAGCGCGCACTTTATCTAGCACAAGTTGTTTACGATTGGGAAACTCTTTGAAATAATTGGTTCACTTGCTGGTTGCTTGGTAGAATAGGCAAAAGGCCACATTTTGTGCCCAAATAAAGGTTAAAAAAACTAGCAAAATCTTTGATTGAAAAAAGCTAAAAATAGCTAGCAATAAACATAGCTGGTATCTGTCATAGAGCTGTCAAAAAGCACGCTAAATAAGTTTATTAACTTCAACTGTTTCCGGCAGATCTCTGTTATATTTATGGCCAAATCTAGCTAGCAAAAAGCTTAATTGGCAACACTGTAAAACAAACCTCTAAAGCTTTCGGCCTGTTGACAACTTGTTTACTTAATGGAAGTCAGATGTAAATAAATGCTCACGAAGATAAGGCACATAATTATCTGCTATCATATATTTTGATATATTTTTGATCAGCAGCAACAGGCGAGCCGATATACCCATCATATTTCTGCCTGTTTCTATGGAAGCAAGTCTCAAAGTTTCTTCTGCATAGTTCTATCTTTATCATTTAGCTCACGATTGGATCGGGAGTTCATAAGTTCTGGCTTTAACAAATTTTTGGGTTTCCAAGATATCTCAGCTTAATTTGATATTTATTTAATATTCTTGCAGCTGAGCCAAATCTTATTAACATCGGACTATTATATTATATAGCTCTAAAGAAGGAATCAGTCTGAGAGAAACTCAGTCGTGTTTTAATACGGAAAACTTTTCCATATGTAAGTCATATGCAAGGCTTATATATTCTGGCTTGGCTAATTTTTCAGATGAGTCAAAGCGGATCCTCTAAAAAAGACACACGACAACTCTGGCTGCAGAATGTAACTAATGTTCGGGATACAAATATTATTTCCTGAGTCTTGCAGTCTGTCAATTAAGGAACACAGAACGGATCATGAACAAGTCCAGCCTTGGAGTTATTGTATTCGTGCGGAGAAGCTTTACTCCGATCTCAAGAATCCGTCAATGCACACTTACCACTGTGAATGTGGGCGTAAAGAAGCAGAATGTGTTTATAACGGGCGCGACCACATTATCGGATATGCACTGTATGTGCTCGCCAATGTATTGGCGTGAGGTTATCAACAGGGTTGCCACCAGCAGCAGCACAAAGGTCCAGCGATAGTGCAGCTTGAACACAAGGTTATCGATAACCACGCGCGATATATCGAACTTGAGATATTGCTTAACCGAACTGAAGGTGCCCAACATGATGTTAACTTTCTACGGCCGAAAGCCAACCCTGTTCAGCGCTTGTTATCAGGCCCGCGATATAATCGATCGGTTTAATATATTTAAAACAACAATATTTATTTATTTATATAATTTCTTTTGGATTTTCGTGCGAGCAGCTCCTCGTATCGTTGCTGTTGTTAACGGACTGTAAGGCTAAAGTTTTAACGTCGTTTGGCCGGCCGATCGAGCGAATGAGCGGCTAGACCTTATCAACAGCCAGCAGACCAACCCCTTGGCAGCTGGAGGAGGGGCGGGTTGGGCCAGCCACTTGGGAGCGAAAAAACAAAAAACCAGCGATAAGATAAATTCTAGTGAAAATAACAAAAAAAAAAAGAGTTAAGCACATTAATTGAGTTTAATTGTGATACCCTGTAAGCATTGAAAATGTCTGAGGGTATATTGGTTTTGTGTAAATGTGTGTAAGAAAAGGGCAAAGGGAGGCAATATTTATATATGTATATATGGTTAATCAGGACGACGAGCTGAGTCGACTTAGGAACTAGGAATATTTACGGATATATTCAGCTTGTCAGTTCTTATCGATATTTCGTCACCTTGTTCAATATATCGATAAATATCGATTTTAATACTTGCTTTCTTTAAAGCCTAACTCAAAAATTATAAGAGCTTTGCTATGCATGCTATTGTATGGGATAAACAGAGGAGTTATATCACAATCTATTTATATAACTCGTCGTATTTATGCTCTTGGAACTGCAATATGATCAGCTTACAAACATAGAAGTTATTCTAAATTCGATTTTCAATAAATCAAACGGATCTCGGGCACTGCAATAGCCAGAGCTGGCAAAATTATTTTGTAGATGCCCAAACATCTTATAAAGATCAATTCGTTAAAACATTTTCAGTAATTGCTAAAATTCTTTCGCTATCAAAATCGAGAAAATTATAAAAGTTGCAAAAAAATATGAAATTTTGTATTTTATCAAATTGAAAATAGGGTATCCTTCCACTGGAGTAGTTTAGCTTGACTCCTGAGTCGTATATCGCTAGGGTGCTCCGCCCATGGTAGGCACACACTCAAGAGAGTGCTGCCAAGTGACTTTTGGGTGGAGAACCCTCTCAAGACTTGTGCTCGATAGCTATTAACGTAGATTGGCATATTTGATTGGCAGGACAGTGCGTCCTCGTCGCCTAGCCATTGGCTTTTAACTCAAGAGCAACTTGCTTGTCGCTGACACTTCTGCCCTTGTCCATCCATTGTCTATCAGCCAATATCTGCTCGACTGGACGTGCGATATGACATTGTACTCGGGCTGGGCGATATACATATGGATCCATATCAGTGCTCGGTTGGCGCCAGTAGCTTGAGCTTTTAGCTTATAGAAAGTCGGTCAAAAAGAGTTTGCCATAGATACAATGGGGACGAGCTTGACTTTGTTTATTTGTTAGCCTCAAATGGGGAGAAGGGAACCTAAACCCATTGAAAAAATGGTAAAAAGGGTAGAGGATATATCGCTGATCCTATATAGAAGTGAATATATTCTTGATCAAATCGACAAGCTGGATTATTCTAGCCAAGTCCGTCTGCCTGCCCGTCTGTCTGTCTGTCTATGTGAAGAACCAAAGCTATAGACCTGAAGTTTCTCATATGTATTCAGCTTAACCACACGCACAATGGGCCTTTCTTTTTTTTATCGATATTTTCTGCCAGTTTCGACATACCGATAAATATCGATTTTGAAACATGTCTGTTTATGCTTTGCTCG
Source organism: Drosophila lacicola (assembly GCA_035045355.1). Lineage (NCBI taxonomy): Eukaryota > Metazoa > Arthropoda > Insecta > Diptera > Drosophilidae > Drosophila > Drosophila lacicola. The sequence continues at coordinate 6,518,431 of JAWNPB010000148.1, read as the reverse complement.
AAAATAAAAGTGCACTCGATACACTAAAAAAGCCAAAAGTTTTCCTTAAAACCTTTGAAAGTTCCTTTAAAAAAACCTTGCTTCGAAATACATCTATCGAAAAATTAATGAAATACGGTCACATCTATAATATTTTATAAACTATAAAATCCAGCTTATATTCAAAAACTGTCGGCTTACATTTTATTAAATGCAGCTCTTAGTCTGCAGATCGAATCGGTTGCTGCTTTGTCTAATTTATCGGCTGGACTTAGACACTTGGCAGGGCTTGGGCACATCTTGATTCCTTGAAACATTAGACAACTCTGGCTAATATTTCGAAAGAGGGAAAGGGATGGGGAAGGAAGCGTTCTACTGGACAGTCCTAATATTGCTACTAAATATATTTGACAAAATCCTTAGCTACGAGATCTGAGTTTTGAGAGCAGAGAGTGATCTGTAGAGGTGGAGATAAAGATACAGATAGAGAAATGTGTAACGCCTAGAAGGAGGCATCTCCGATCCCATAAAGTGTATATATTCTAGATCAGCATCAATAGGCGAGTTGATATAGCCATGTCAGTCTGTCCCTCTGCCTTGAAGCCTCGTCCTGTCTATTCTCATTCGCTCTGTCTATTCTCACTCTCTCGTCATTTTATACTCAATATCTCGGCTTGATGGAAGAGTCGGCGAGCAAGTAGCTTGGCTCTTGAAGCTCAAACCGAATCTTTATATATGGCTGTGGCCCCATTATAGACCGTTGTTATCAGCCCAATTGACCGACTTGTCGAGTGCACTTTGGATGAGCGCAGCTGACACAGTCTGGTCTTGGGGATTTTCGTATTGTTCTTGACTTTTGCTCACAACTGTTTGCTAGTGTTGCCTTTGATCTTGGCTGGCGATTGAGGCCTAGTGACTCGTACTAGCGCCTGCTTGCGTCATGGCTGATTCATGTTGGGCACTTGCGGTATCTTGGCAGGCGGCGGAACTAATTAGCCAGCCGGCAATGCGAACAACATTATCAAAAATCGAAGAACTGCCATGAGGCATATGCCTCCGCGCCGCATTTACAGCAAGGCTGCGTCAACGCTAGCCGAATGTGTTCAGGTAATCGTGACAAGTCAATATTTGGCCAGTGCTGCCAGATGCTTGTCACTGACAACATAAAATATATATACACCCATTACTTATCTCATGGGGACTATCTTTGAGTGCTTCATCTCTATTTATAGTATTATCTTTGTTTGTTTCGGCTAGTAAGATATCATTCATTGGCTGGAAGAAAAGTTGGATAGGTTCCGACAGACCTATAGAGTATCCAGTTTTTATTTGATCTTGTAAATATATCTAAACATGTTTCCAGATGTATCTGTATCTATCTTTATGTGTTTCAACTGTATCTGTATCTGTATCTGTATCTGTATCTGTATCTGTATCTGTATCTGTATCTGTATCTGTATCTGTATCTGTATCTGTATCTGTATCTGTATCTGTATCTGTATCTGTATCTGTATCTGTATCTGTATCTGTATCTGTATCTGTATCTGTATCTGTATCTGTATCTGTATCTGTATCTGTATCTGTATCTGTATCTGTATCTGTATCTGTATCTGTATCTGTATCTGTATCTGTATCTGTATCTGTATCTGTATCTGTATCTGTATCTGTATCTGTATCTGTATCTGTATCTGTATCTGTATCTGTATCTGTATCTGTATCTGTATCTGTATCTGTATCTGTATCTGTATCTGTATCTGTATCTGTATCTGTATCTGTATCTGTCTCTGTATCTGTATCTGTATCTGTATCTGTATCTGTATCTGTATCTGTATCTGTATCTGTATCTGTATCTGTATCTGTATCTGTATCTGTATCTGTATCTGTATCTGTATCTGTATCTGTATCTGTATCTGTATCTGTATCTGTATCTGTATCTGTATCTGTATCTGTATCTGTATCTGTATCTGTATCTGTATCTGTATCTGTATCTGTATCTGTATCTGTATCTGTATCTGTATCTGTATCTGTATCTGTATCTGTATCTGTATCTGTATCTGTATCTGTATCTGTATCTGTATCTGTATCTGTATCTGTATCTGTATCTGTATCTGTATCTGTATCTGTATCTGTATCTGTATCTGTATCTGTATCTGTATCTGTATCTGTATCTGTATCTGTATCTGCATCTGTATCTGTATCTGTATCTGCATCTTCTTCTGCAACTGCATCTGCATCTGTATCTAAATCTGCATTGGGTCCTGCAATTTAATCTGTTCTATATTCTAGTGTCTGCATCACTTTCTTTGATTGGAAAAGTCTTATATACTTCTTAATCGGCGGCTTCATCTCTTATCTCTAAAGCATTTTAGTATTTAGCTAAGGTATTTGCGTGCGTATTGCGAAGCACGTATATTTTTATAGGAAGAGTTAAAGTCCCAGCCTATCGGATTAGATTGCTCTAGATATGGGGCTCGGTTACGAATGTGGCCTCTTTGTCAAATGTGCTTAGTAATTTGTACATATTTAGTTTGCTGATTGGTTGCCGGTAAAATGCGGCAGATATGAAATACCAAGAAGGTTTTTTTTTTGCCGAAACTGCTTTAGTGACTTTGATTCCTAACCCCCTTCCGTAATAAAAATTCATTGCGACAAAGTTCATTGATTGATGGACTATGACGATTGCTCAATCGGCGTCATAAGCGATTGTCTTGTCTCGTCTTGTCTTTCTTTCCGTTACTCTCTATCTATCTCTGTCTTTGTCATTGTTGCATCTGGATTGCATTACAGGTGAAATTTGAATACGCTCAACCACAAAAGAAATCGAAATGCGAACCATTCATGCAAGGCGCGCGCAAAATGACGAAATATTTAAAATAAACAGGCAAACAAGCCAGACAGCTTTGTTCGGGAGTGCACGACTATCAGATACCCTAAATCAAGAATCTTTCAGTTTTTCTTTCAGAAAACTTGTATATAAACAGATATTTATCGATATTGGGGGAAGCAGAAGAATATATGTATGTACATATGTGTCAAACTTCAAGTTTTTAGCATTTATTGTTCAGTTCCTCAGCTGATCAGGAATATATATATAAGCTTTAGGCTGTCGCGAATGCCGTCTCCTGACTGTCACAACATCGTACCCCTTTTATCCATTCGCAAAGCTGTTCACGTCGCAACTCACTTAAAGATACAATTACAAGTAGCTTAACAATTTGAAGAGAACGCGCTCGATTAATTTGCAAGAGTTGCAACAAGTTCTGCTGAAAAAGTGAAAGTATTTTCGATATCAAATGAAATATTTGCGCAATGGGGCGCAAAACCGCAAAAAATCTGCTGCTCGGGAATAGTTACCCTACAAATGTTTGGGTCGGGTGCAACCGACAGCGTAATTCTTGTTCACAGTTGAAGTTTTCGTGCTAGATATCCTATGATATGCTTTACATAGGGATATCTTAGTGCTGCCTAAAATCTTTGTGCAGGGTATTACAATTACACACATCACAAATTATGTAAATATTATGGTCTACTTAACACACTGTCATATATATAGACCGGCAGATGCTCTCTTCTGCAATATAAATACATTTGCCGTGCTTTATAATACACTTCCCTAACTTAACTATAACAATAATTCCCTATCATATCAAGCTGTTCCACAAACTGTTCTTGGCCCAGTTCTATATAAACCTTAAATGATTCAGTTGTGCAAACCCTTTAAAAAAGGTGATAATAAATAATTATAAAAGCTGACTCGAGCCTCGTGAACTTCTCTTTAAAAATAAATACTTTTTTCTTGGTATTAGCTGTACCATTTAATTAAACAGTTCGTTTTTGATTAGGTTCGATACAAGTATTTTCAAGGAACAAGTTTGTCATACTGAAATTCATTTTTCCAATTGCTTCGTTTTAGCGGCTTTATTAAAGAAGGGATTCGATTTGAATTGTTCTCACTTAAAGACCTATATCCCCCGAGTTGAAAGGTTTGACCCAAAAAAACATAACCAAGTTAATTCAATTTGACTTTTAAATGTATTTATAAATAATATTTCCGTGTTCAAAGTAAAGTAATGAATAAGCAAAAGTAAAAAGTGAAAAATATTGTTGGCAGGCCGAAGTTCGATGTTTCTTCCTGTTAAATAAGTTGGGATTCTCTAAACATTTAACGCAAGAAACATCGAGTTATCCTTTGATAAGAATCGATACCTCAATGTTTCGATGCTGTTCTTACAATGCGAGTTGGAAATAATATATCTAGAGAAATATTGTGTCTAAACGAGCAGATATTACGGAATACATATATAAATCTAGCATACTCTTTAATGAATAGGGTAGCTTGTTGCGTATAGAACAAATACTTTCAATTAAAAGATGATAAGGAATACTCTACAAATATGCTTGGTAGAATACTTTCTACTTCAATCTATTAACCAAAATTCACGCTGATAAAAGTTGCTTAGCAAGAGTAACAGAAGATTAGCTGTAAATAAATGAATTGTAATACCAAAATCAATCTATATTCAAATATTATATGGAAATCTGATCTGTTTATCAGTACTAATAAATCTTCAGCAATTTCTCCAAATAAAACTCCATAAAACCATACTCATATTTAACATAAATACATAAATTAACTTATTATTTAGTAAAAGTGTAGTTGTTGCATCTTCTTCTTCCTCGGTTGCGCAGCTCCGGTAAATATTATCAATTTCTATGTAAATGCCAAAATTCAAGAACTTTTAACCAATAGCTTATGGGCTTCTTGTATCTTTGTATCTATAAAACTGGGAAACTTTCTAAAAGATAACAGGCCACATCACAGTCTATTCATATTCATTATACATTCAGAGAACGCACATACGTGACCGTTGTGAGGTCATCGAAAATAATCAGTTCTATTAACCCATATACGATAGACATGGCTCGGGGAGTTGGGTCTTGGGCAGACAGACAGCGTTATGCACGATAAAGTCGATATCCAGCGCTTTGATGTGGCGCATCGGAAATCAAATGTGCCGCAAATTAAGCCCAACTGATTAGCTTAAAAATTGTACATATATTTATTTGCCTGCCCGTATCTTTGCCAAGCTGTTAATATCTTTTATCTTAGCCAGCTGCTCGGATGATTAGCCGCTGACTCAGGTGGAAATTGGGTACCGCATCGGCCATAAAATCCAAAGAGGGACTCAGCCGCGAAATGGCTTTGGGGCCTGGCCAACTATGACGCTGACGAGCATTTCGGCGAATTCGTCATGACTAAGCCATCAAAATGCGTGGAGCATCGCGATCTCCCCGCTCCGCCCCGCCCCGCCCCGAACCGGATCGGTCCGCCCCCTTACCCTGCTGGCGTTCACAAAGATTTGATTCATGCTTTAATTAACATGTGCTGAAAACGCAATCTCAGCATGGCGACATGTAAATGCAAGTTAGTGTGTTGGAGTGTGGCTTTGGTGTGACTTGAAGATACCCTGTAAACAGTCGAAAGTACTTTGAAGCTCAAACAGGCATACAAGTTAGGAGAAGTGCATTTTGCTTAGCTTGCTTTCAGGGGAGGTAATTCTTGATTTTATAAGAACTTTATCTTTGTATAGCCCAGAAAAGTTCATATACCAATTTTGCAGGGTCCAGTTCCTGAGTTCCATAGAGGTTTAATATGTTTAGGCACAGCTTAAAAAACCTTTTTAACTTAAGTCTGATTAACAGGAAAAAGTTATTGTAGTCAGTTTGGGAGTATTTTCTTATTATATTATCTCTAATATTGCGATTTAATGTGTTTGCGGTTACCTTAATCCAAGCTTTTCAATTGATTGCATTTAAATATGCTATTATGAAACCAAATTTTACAGCTCTAGCATTGACAGTTCCTGAGTTCGATGAGGTATAGTCTATAAAGCAGCTGTTAAGTGCCTTGAAGCGCCTTTGTACCTTCACAAAAAAAGCATAAAACGTTGTTGTTCTTTTATCAGAGAAGCCGCATACCAAATTTGACAACTCCAACATTAATAGTTCCTGAGTTCAATGGTTTGTATTTTTTAGTTTCGTGTTGGGTTTACAGGGTATATACAAATTAAATATGCTCAGGACAGGCCCGACCTACTGAAAGATTCATTGAATCGAACTCTATATTATCTCAGCTTATATATGATCCAAATTTGTGAAATAAACTTAAAAACCTTTTTTGTTTTTCAAAATGTTCGAGAAATATGCAATGTTATGAAAAGTTCCAATTGATTTTTATCGAAATGAAGTATTACTAAAGTCAAATAGCAAATTTTCTGTAATCTGATTGTAATAGTTGCCGAGTTACGTGAGATTTGTTTTTTGTATGTTTACAGCGCATTTGGTATACGAAATAAATAGAAACTATTAACAACAGCATTAAATGCTTGACTCCAAAGTTCTTTGTCAATTTGTGTAAATATTTATGCTGCGGCTCGAGGCTTCTTATCTGATGTTTCGCAAAATTCTGTGGCCTGGCGTGAAATTCGAGCCGTCGAGACCGAAAAAAAAAAACGAAACAGCAAGAAAATAAGAAAAAATAAAAAACAAGACTCCTCACAAATTGAGTCGTTTGAGGCGTTGATTTGATTTATGCCAAAATAGACGAGCTGCCACGCCCCCCCCCCCCCCCCCCTACCGCCTACAATAACACTGAAATACGATATGATCAATTAATAGCCAGCGGTCGTCAGCCCCGAAGGTGGTGTAAATTTTGGCAGTGTACCTAATGGGATTTATGAGCGTGCGATTTGTAGTAGGCGTCTTTAATTCAAAATATTTATGTTAAATATCACACGCAGCACAATCAGATAAGTATTATTAATTGATATGGCATCTCTATAAATGATTAAATAAATACCAAATCAGACATGAAAGAGATCTATTAAATAGATCAAACTTTATGAATGACTTTGAACAGGTTCTTGCTGGTTCTTGAACTTTGCTTTCAACGAAGGATCTCCGACACCATAAAGTGTATATATTCTTGATCAGCATCAATAGTCGAGTCGATCTAGCCGTCTGTCTGTATATAGATATTATTGCGTCGATCTCAGAGTCAATAAGAGCTAGAGACTTGAAGTTGAGCGTAGGTCCTCCAAGTGCCATCATAGTACGACTTATTTCCGATAAACGATAACTTGTCCCATTATATCGATAAAAATCGATAACGAAATCTTGTTTCTTAAGCTATCCTCTTAGGTTTTAGGAGCTAGAGTCACCAAATTTGACTTGCACCTGCTTGAATAATATATTCAGATCAAGTATCTTTCATTTTGTGGAAGAAGGTTCAGGGTATTCCCTAGTCGGGCACTCCCGACCAGAGCACTCTTGTTATAAATATTTGAAAGAAATTAGAGTTCTTTATTATTTTATTAAATATATATATTTATTTATATTATCTTTGGGCATATCAACTTGTGAAAGATTACAAATTTATCTTGACGCGAGAATTATTTTGCCAAAATTTGAATGCGGATTTCATCTTGAAGATCGCAAAGTCAGCAAGTTCTGTTGTAATTCAGCATTTTGTTGTCCCAAATGATTTCTCAGCTCTTAAAGCACGTTCCGAATTATTCCAAGCGAAATTCTATCGAACTATATAATGGGTTTAAACTATTTATGAGTACTGGGAAAGGGCAGCTACAAGTTATTAAAGAATTGTCAAATGGTATTATGAGAACAATCATCTATAAAATATATAAAATCATATTTTTAGTATATTTTGAAACTCACTTTATTTAAATATATTTTAAGCATTTGTTTTTAAGCATGTTGTGCTCTTGTTTGAACCGATTTACCTTAAGTGAGACGCTTGAAACTCGAAAAAAAAACTTCTATATTTGTATAATCCGAAAAGAATAGATATTATTATTAAATTATATATTAACATATATTATATTATTCAAAAAACTATTCGGGCTTGATTACGCGTTAACAATTTTAATATTCAATTGATTTTGTATACAAGAAGGGAATCCATTGCCACATGGACATAAGCCTAGGATTTTAGCTCTATGCATTATAGAATTCGGTTTTTTTTTTTATTAGAGGCATATGATTTATTCCTATATTTTTTTTCAATAACATATCTAGAGATTATTCTTGAACAATTCCTTTAAATTCCTACTTTTTCGGTTATTCCATTTGATATGCTTGGATTTCTCGAAACTATGTTTCTTGATCGTTTTTTTTTTTCGGAAACAAGTTCGATAATTGTATGTATAAAGTGAAAATTATTCAAGCCCCGCTGGGATTTGATATCTGGCAATGTTAAGCGGCTATTTCCAATCATTTTACGAAAATAGCTTATACATATGTATATGTATATATATGTATATATATATTATACGATCCGCAGTGTGGTATTTGGCATTTGGGCTATAAAACAAAACGAATCTGAATTGATATGGGGGCACTTGAGACGCGTAAGCGTGTAAGGTCTGAGGTTGTAAAGAGTACTTCTAGCGGGGGTTACGATAGATAAGATTTGTACAATTGAGAGAGAGAGAGAGAGAGAGGAGGAAAAAGAGAGAGAGAGAGAGGCATTTAATTTATAATTAAGATAGTATAAGCTAAGGTAATACAGCTCGAAGAGACCATAAATTATGGTCAAGCGACGTTCAGGCTAAACAATCCGATGATTAAAGGCTGCTCGCACCTTAACAGAAGACACTGAAAACGAGTGTAACAGGTAGTCAGCCGGTTCGAATCCATGTGCACATGTGTGTCTGTGTCTGTGTGTGTGTATTGAGTGGTAAAGTATGTCTGGCGAGCTGGAAAATCCATTGATTGAGCGCTTAAATGTATCTATCGATGGCATAGATTGAAAGCATAACGAAAGGTAACAGATACACACACACACACAGAGACACCGCTGTGTGGCCACAGGTAGTTGGGCAGCCTGTCAGGTAAGGGAAAAGTCTGTCAGTTTTGTAATTGCTGCACATTATCAGGGAGACGCGTCAGGTAAATAACAATTTAAAAGCAAACATCATGCAGTGAAAGCAGTTGCCGATAATAAAAAAAAAAATACCAAAAAGAAAAAAAAACACATTTCTGTGCGTCTGCGTCTGCTTCTTCTTTGTAGCTTAAGCATACGTACACACACACACACACACACACACACAGACAGAGAGATATGTATGTATCTGTGTCTGGCCGTAACTCGTTTCTTTGTGCATTGTGCAGTCCAGTGGAGCTGGGCGCTGCTTTATTTCACTCAATTGACGAGTTCCGAGAACTCTTCGTCTTCAGCGTGGAGCGTTACATAAATACACACACACACACACACACACACACACAGAGACACTCGCTTGCATACATACCTGTATATATACACACACACACACACACAGAGGCACTTATGAGGTATGCGATGCAGTTGCATTTGGTTGCTTTTCGGTTAGCCTGACTCTGGCTGCCCAGCTTGGGTGCAGTTTGCGCTGCGGCGTTGCCAGACTGTCGCCAGACTGAAATTTGCATAACTTAAAGCCTTAACGAGCCTTTCGCGTTTGCTTCAACAAGTCGTAATTTAGTTTTAATTTCGTACTTCATAGCGTTGCCAGACTGTCTACAAGTGCGTTTTTTATATCTTAAGTCAGATAGTTCCTCGAAAAACAGCCTTAAAACAGAAGTGCTTAGCTTAGTAGCCCATTCGAGTTTCATATTAAGCTGCGCAAGGTTGCCAGATCGCTCAAGAGACCTCAGCTTCTTAAATGACAGCTTTAGGGCTCAGGTAAATTGAATCTTGTCCCATTTAAGCTTCATATTTAGCAGCATAAGGTTGCCAGTGTGTATAAAGTTTTAATATGTGCCCAATATCCTGACAGCTTTTAAGCTCACAGTAACGAACATGACATGTCTTATATAGAATTGTCTTTAAGCTGCACAAGGTTGCCAGATGGCTTCAGGATTCTTTGTTTTAATGATAAGCCATGTATATGTGCGCCCAAAATTTGGACAGACTCTTGAAAAAGCGCCTTGAAGCCTTTAAAAATTTAAGCATATTATCTCAGGCTGCCATACTGCTTAAGAAGCACTTTGCAGCCTGAAAATTGCAGGCAGCTCATTTTAGCTTAACACCGTGTTGCCAGACCTCGTTGAATGCCCCCAAAACATGTTCCGTGTCCAGTTGAAGCTCAGCTTAGCAACAATTAAATAACTAATTCAGCAAATTGCGTTGCCACACTGCTTGCTGTTTATTTGTTTTCGGTTCGGGAAATCTATTTGGATTAAAAAAATAGAAAGAAAAAAAATGAATGGGATGGATGCATAACAGGCCTTCATGCTTATGGTTATTTAGCGACAGATTTTTATTAGGAAGAGAAATTGCTGAGAACAGCTGAACGAAATTCTATAGCTTAATGAAATACCGCTCTAGCTTTAGTTTTAATTGTCAAATTAATCGGGCTGGCCACATTCCCATTAACGAATGCAACAGCATATGTCAGCTGCAGTTGCCGCTGACAGTTTTCGGTGGCAAATGTAAATACCCTATTAACTGATCTTTAAGCAGGTATATACATACATATATGTTTGAAATGCGTTTGCCAGTTGTGCAGCTGGCAGCCCAAAACTGCAAATGCATTTTAACAGCAATTGGCATGCTTACGCGCACACACACACACACACATACATACATGGGCATGCATAGGTATTGGTCAAGTCCAAGCTGGACTAAGAAAATGGCGACATTTGGCAGTGGCATCAACTGAGTCATGGCCTGCCCCCGCTTCTACCCACTACAACCAGGCAAATGCCACTTGACCCCGCTGCTGCCTTAACTAACCCCCAACATGGCTTGGCTATGTGTTTGTGTGTGTGTGTGTGTGTGTGTGTGTCTCAGCTTCCAGTTAGCGCTTGAGTCTCGGCTGCGCGGACTCCACTAAATCATGTTTATGTTGCGCTCTCTCAGCAGCAACAGTCGCAGCAGCAGCAGCGGCCGCAGCAGCATAGAAAAACAGGTCTGACTGCAGAGACAAAGGCAGAGCGCGTCTTTATGTGTGTGCGTGCGTGAGTGCTGCTGCTGTGTGATTGCGCGCGTGTGCATGTGTGTGTGTGTGTGTGTGTGCACTCAAGGCGCGCGCTCAACAAGATCCACCCCAAGCAACAACATTTACCTGAGCTCACATGAACGACGCGCGCGCTCTCTATCACTCTCACTCGCGCGCTCGTGCGCTCGTGCGCTCACTCACTCACACAGTTGTTGGCAAACGACTCAAGCGCAAGAGACCTGCTTGCCTGCTCTCGCACGCTCTCTGGCGCTGGTAAACATTTGGGCTGTGTGCGCTCTCTCTCGGCGCCCGTTACTCCAAAGTTTTGGGCTCAGTTTGAATTTTCTATTCGAAGAGTGCGCTTACTGCCCGCTGCTGCGACGGCGTTTAAAATACAGAACGAAATACAAATACAACAACAACTGCCGCCAGTGTTATTTATTTATTTATTTTATTTGTATTTTTTTTTTCGGCCCAACATAACAAGAACAACACACGCACACACGTTGCACGACGCTCAAGCCCGTTCACGTTGTTGTTGCTGTTGTTGTAGCACGTTCTTCTGCTGCTGCTGCTGCTGCTTCTTCAATTTGTTTTTTTTTTTTGTTTGTTTGCAAGTGTGTTTGTGTGTGTGTGCGTGTGTGTGTGTGCTGCGGAGAGCGTCGACTCAAATACACTCGAGGGAATTTGTTCAGATCAGTTCAGCACGGAGCAGCGGCGAGTTGAGCCTCCACGAAACAGTTACGGCTCATTACGGCCCGCCAGATGTGCATATGCCCTGGTGCATTCTCGAGCCAGAAACTCAAGCGTTATGTTGGACAAGTGACGTGTGAAGCGCAGCAATAAAAAACGAAACTATACACAAAAGAACAACAATCAATCAGTCAATCAATCAATCGATCAGTCGATCGATCGATCGATCAGTTCATCAATCATAAACAAGCAAACGAAAAGAAAAAATCAAACGAAACTAAACGCAACACACATCAATCAGCGGTCAGCAGTCAGTCAATCAATCAATCATCAGAGCATTGAGCAAGCAGCCACAAAATGTTTGATGTATTCGGCTCCGTCAAGGGGCTACTGAAAATCGATCAGGTGTGCATCGACAACAATGTCTTCCGCATGCACTACAAGGCGACGGTGATAATCCTGATCGCCTTCTCGCTGCTGGTCACCTCGCGCCAATATATTGGCGATCCGATCGACTGCATCGTGGACGAGATACCGCTGGGCGTTATGGACACCTATTGCTGGATCTACTCAACGTTCACGGTGCCGGAACGATTGACGGGCGTCACCGGACGCGATGTGGTACAGCCCGGCGTGGGCTCCCATGTGGACGGCGAGGATAAGGTCAAGTACCACAAGTACTATCAGTGGGTGTGCTTCGTGCTCTTCTTCCAGGCGATACTGTTCTACGTGCCGCGCTACCTGTGGAAGTCGTGGGAGGGCGGACGTCTCAAAATGCTCGTCATGGATCTCAACAGTCCCATTGTGAACGACGAGTGCAAGAACGATCGCAAGAAAATACTCGTCGACTATTTCATGGGCAATCTGAACCGTCACAATTTCTATGCGTTCCGGTTCTTCGTCTGCGAGGCTCTCAACTTCGTCAATGTCATCGGTCAAATCTATTTCGTGGACTTCTTCCTCGATGGCGAGTTCAGCACGTACGGCAGCGATGTGCTCAAGTTTACCGAAATGGAGCCGGACGATCGCGTCGATCCCATGGCGAAGGTCTTTCCCAAGGTCACCAAGTGCACCTTCCACAAATACGGTCCGTCGGGCAGCGTGCAGAAGTTCGACGGATTGTGCGTGCTGCCGCTGAACATTGTGAACGAGAAGATCTATGTGTTCCTCTGGTTCTGGTTCATCATCCTGAGCATATTGTCCGGCATATCGCTGGTCTATCGCATTGCCGTTGTGGTCGGACCCAAGCTGCGCCATCTGCTGCTGCGCGCCCGCTCCCGTCTCGCCGAGAGCGAGGAGGTCGAGAAGGTGGCCAACAGGTGCAACATCGGCGACTGGTTCCTGCTCTATCAGCTGGGCAAGAATATCGATCCCTTGATCTACAAGGAGGTGATAGGGGATCTCTATCGCGAAATGGGCGGCGACGGTCAAAGTCCGCAGAAGCAGCCGTTCGAGGCCTAAGCGACAGTCGGAATCGGAGTTGGAGTCGGAGTTGGAGTTGGAGTCGGAGCTGGAGTCGGAGCTGGAGTCGGAGTCGGCACCTGGGCCACCCTGTGCCAGGCCAGGCAGCGTGCCAGCGGCCGTAAGTTGAGCTTAAAACCCCAATTCTCCTTTCCTTAACTCAGACACACTCACACTCACACACACACACACCGACAGACAGACCGCATTTGTACTAGCAGTAGTTACACACACACACACATACATACCACCACGCACATACGATCTTAGCTTACGAACTGTAAATCTCTTACAGAGAGAGCGCCTACGCAAAAGAGTTAGGCGTTAGAGTGAGAGCGCGCGCTTAACAGCGTCTGGCATGCAAAAGACATTTAGCCTTAGTTCTTAGTAAACATTAGCTCTTAATTATGATACCCCTTCCTTTTTTTTTTTTTTTTGATCTGTACAATTTGTATGCTTGATTTATATATACATTAATTTTTAGTTGTAATTATTATTGTCAATATTTTTTTAAAACAGGCTACATAAAAAAAAACAACTGCAGTTGCGCCACGAACAACAACAATATCAATAAACGACAAATACACAAAAACAAATTTAAAATCTAAGCAAAAATAAGCCACGCGCTTTTAACGACAGCTTAAACTTTAAGAGCGCTCGCTCTTTATCGTTAACAGCGGAGAGAGAGAGAGGGAGAGAGCGCGTGCACACGCACACGCACACGCACTGCTGGTCTTACGCGCTCATTTAAGCGTAACGCAAGCAGCTCAAGTCGGCGTTCGCCTCGCTTGTGCGCATTTACGCAAGCGAGATGCCCGTACCGACTGCGACGTTGCGCATGCGCAACTGGAGAGGCATTGTATACCCATCTCGCTTGCGCACCAAACTACATTCCAGACTTGAAGTCTGTTTTTTTTTTAGTTTTCTCTTTTGTTTTTAGTTGATTGCTGAAAGCTGCTAAATCTGCATGCGAACTGGTTTGACCAGCCAATGGCATAGATGAGGGGCACAGCAGCGGGGGCAGCAGGTAGCCGCAAGTTCAGGGCAATTGCGAGGGCGCATTTGCCAACAAGACAAATGATCTGCCCCGAAGAAGTTCGTCCGATAATTAAGAGAAACATCTTAAGAGATAGGCGCGCGATCCGACACAGAGCGACATATTCTGCGATAGATTCCTGAAGGCACGACTAGTTGTATACCCTGCTAGGAAATTAAATTATAGAGAAGGTGCAAAAAAAGGTGCGGATTTTTTTACAAAAATTTCTATATACATAAATATTCATGCACTTTTGACAGCTTTATTTATAACCTACTCATACTCAGAAACTGTTAAAGCTAGTGTAGAGAAAGTTCGTATATGGAAATTTGGTATGCGGTCTCTTGTATATAAAGGCAAAATAATTGTATATCAAAGAGAGATCTAGACATATTCATACATTCTCATTAAGTTCAAAAACCATAAGAGCTAGAGTATAAAATCTAATCTTTTTCTTTTATATGACCTCAAAGAACTCGGGAACTATAAGAGCTAGAGCTATGAAATTTGGTATGTCGGCTCTTGTATACAAAAGCAAAATAATTAGATGTCAAAGAAAGATCTAGACACATCCATTTAAATATGTACATATCCCTCTTAACTACCATTTCTACTGCGGCCTGCTTGTGTCGTGCCGTAAACTAATATATCTTGAAATGAAAAAAAAAACTACTCAAGCTTTCAATTTGGTATATTTCTAATCAGACATTGGAAGCAGTTGCTCAAGTGTCTGCATGTTTACCATGTCGTATGTCTTATTCTTGTGCCGCCCGCTAGCGCACCGCCCCTGGCCCCGCCCCTTGCCCCGTGTCTTCGGTCTGGTTTGTTGATTTTGCCTTGCGTATGCGTTGTGCGTACATACAATGCCAATTAGAAGTTAGGCAACATCTATTTGGCTTCTTCCGTCTGCCAGTGCGACACGCCTTATCTTATCAATGTCGCTGTTGCTGCCCCCCCCCCCCCCCCCCCCCCTAGCCCCTCACCCCTCCACAAAACCCCTTACTGCCAGCCAAACGACAGGCACCCTAAATAACAATCCGGCCTCGTTGATAAGACGGCAAAAAAAAAACGACAACAAAAAAAATACCAGAGATGCTGATGTCTTGATGGTGATAAGTGATAAAGTGTTGTAATTAGCGCACATTTTCCACGTCGCACGATCACAGTTCAGCGATCACACACACACACACACACACACACACACACACTTGTTATTTACAAATAATGCAAGCGAAACACATAAATAGACACTTGAAATGCATTCGCGCAGAGTTAGCGACTAACAGCTACCCTGTAGATCAGTTAAATAGTATTCCTGCAAGACAACACTGCTGACATGTCAGTTAGCGCGTCATGTAGGCGCACGAAAAAGCTTAAAAAGCATCCGACTTTTGTACGAAATATTTTACTGCTAAGTTATAGTTGCTTAAACAACCTTTGTGCTTACCTTCTGATCATTAAAAGGCTCCAAATTTGTGCACAAAAAGCTACATACCAAATTTCATAGAACTAGCTTCTATAATTCCCGAGTTCGGGTAGGTTGTGCAGGTGTACGAATCGTCTGTTATCCTATGAGGAGACTTTTCTATTCGAAATGTAACTCTCTGAAGGTTTCTACTCTCTTCTACTTTCTACTCTGTCTACAACTCTTTTATAAGCACCAATAGGGTATACTATGGGGGAGAGGTCGGAAAAATACAGATAATTTGTGTGGGTTCCATTAATCCGCCCCAGCCCCAGCCCCAGCCCAAGATCCAATGACAGCCCCAACCCCAGTCCCAGCCGACAGTCTCATGATGATCACACTCATTGACATAAACTCTGACCGCCAATTTGAGGTATCAATGAATGGACCTTCCCCCGCATAGCCTCCCCCCTCCCTCCTCACCCCCCTCCCGTCGGGCTGTGGCAAAAAAACTGTCCTATAGATCGTAATAGCAGCAAGTGAGGAATGTGAGAATCGTTTGAATGTATTCATTGTACTCGTTGTACTCGACATGCGAGTATTCACTTTGTTCTATGAATGAGAAATGGAGGCAGCCTTCAGAAAAAATTTGTTTGACACGCGAAAAACGAAAATGAAAACGTTAATGAAAAACACAAACGGAGGCATTAGAGACTCAACAGTTGTTGTTGTTGTTGTTGTTGTTGTTGTTGCACGCACAAATGAGTCGCGCGAATATTCACAAATGTATTCATTTGCACAAACGCAGAGTCTCATTTCGCTTTTTTTTTTTTTTTTGTTTTTTAATTGTATTAATTACTTTCAATTAGCTCTAAGGCAGCCCAGCAATAGCTGCAAAAGATCACAAGCATAGGCCACAGATAATTGCCATTAATAATCGTCTCAACAGCGGCAAGAAGAAGCACACATTACGTATACGTATGGCATGAAAAACAAAAAAGAAGAAGAATAAGAACATGGCAACAATTTATGACGATTTACCAGGCCAGTAAAAATTTCTACAATTCCACACAAAAAATATATATATATATAAAATATATATTAGAGTTAACATTAGTTCAACTCATTTAAAAATTAATGATGTCTGCTTTTTTTTTGTGTGTACTTATTTGTTATTGCAGTTGATTTTGGGTTTTGTGCACACAGAAAAACACTTTTAGAAATTTTATATTATTTTATATAATTAATTGCAATTTAAAGTAATTATTTTTTGCAATATGCAAAAACTCGAGAAAAAAAACTTTATATTGAAGAAATCATTTTTGAATATCTAAGCGCATTTCATATATTTTATATAATATTAGATTATTTTTTGTTTTACGTATTTTTGGAATATTTAATTAGCTGGTGAAACACGATTATTTTTTTTATTTATTTATTATCTTGGCTCCAGGTTCGGGTTTTAATTTATTTAAATCAAATATATAAAAATTGAAACAATTCTATTTTAATCTTTTTCTACTCCGATATATTTTTATAGAGGCCAGGCTTTATTAACTTCACAAAGTTAATGTGGTTTGATTTCCTAAAAGGTTTTTAAATACAATAATTAACTAAAAATTGAAATAAAAATATATACAAAAAGCTTGTTCAAAAAGCTTGTTGAATATCTTCGGCACGCCGAAGACATTTGCCCTTTGCGGATGTGTGTGAATATGCGAAAGTATCTTGAAAGACAAAACATTTTTCCTATTCTTCGACCGATCTTGCCTATGGCAGCTATATAATATTGTGGATAAATATTGTTAAGTTTTTGAATAAATATGGTCCATTCTATTGAAGCCTAAAAATTTCGAGTTTGGTTTCGAGATATCTTGAAAAACAAAAGAGTTTTCCATAAAAGAACAAGGGTATCATTCAAATGTATACAAATGTTAAGTTGCTGTCAGGTTCGAACTGGCGACTTTCCGCTCGCCAGCTCGACGCGCTCACGCCTAAGCTCAACAGCTGCGTGTTGCTCGCGAAATGAGTCATTTAATCGGGACAAATTCTTTTACTGTGAAGTCAACATTATTTTTTTCAAGTGTTTTTCAAATTGATTGCCTGGGTTTTTTTTTTGCCGGACACTCATTGGACGCACAATTGCTTATCTTTTTTCGAAGATCTTTTCGCTTCAGCAGAAGTCATGAGTTGCTCAGCTGCACTGAAAATGTGTTTTACTCATTCCATTTTTCTCTGCCTCTTTCTGTTGCAGTTGCACGCCGCCAAATGAAGGATGATGTATTGAAGAGGGCGTGGCCAATATTTAAGACATATCAACGAATTCCATGCCAAGCGCTTGTGTTTCACATGTTTTGACCGATTGCAAAACACCTGAAAACCAGTTGAAGAAGAGGAGAATAGAAATATATATGAAAGAAAAAACAGAAAGCACGACACACCCACAAACGATGCCCGCCCACCTGCCACCTGCCACAACCCTCCCCCCTCAAGCCAAGGAACAGGCAGCTGTTTGGAAGCCAACGACAATCATGAATGGGCTGCTATAAGAATTGAAACGGTAAAACTATAGAAAGCGTAACAGGAACTCTAGAGATAAAAGAAATAATAAAAGACACGCGCAGAAAAGACAAGTGTTGAAAAATGTTTCAAAGACAACAACAACAACAACAACAAAGTGCAAGCATTTTTTATACAACAATTTATATACATATATACATACATAGTTTTTTCGTATTTTTCGTATTCTACAACTAATTGGAAAATATTTTTTATAACAAATACACATACACACACACACACATATATATTACTACTACTAGATATATAGATATTATTATTATATATATGTATGTCTATATATATATATATATCTTTATGATGCGAATGCCACATGCGATGAATATTTATGCTAAGAGTTGTGATCATTGATTAAGCAGTTTATAAAGTTTATAAACAATTTGAATAATAAACAAAAAGCAAGCAGCAAAAAAACTAAAAATACATAAATATATTACGAGCTCCACTTGCAAAAGCAAACAACAAGCACAACAACAACAACAATAAACAAATGCAAAAATAATAATTATATTAATGCAAATAATTATTAATGACATATATATATATATATCAATATATATATATATATATGAGCACATATTTGATGATTATTATTTTATGAACATTTTCGCCCATATTAAAATATGTTTAAAAATAAAATTGTACAACAATAATAATTATTTGAATTATTGTCATTTATATATACATATATATATTTTTTTAATTTACCATTTTTTTTTAGCAATTTTTTCGCCAGCAATTTTTGTCATATAATATAAATATAATAAAAAATCTTTTGTAGCATTTATTTTGTTAGTTTTTAGCACATTTTAGTTTAGCGCAATTTTTTTTTTTTTTGTTTTATTTAAAACAAATCAGCTTGAAATAAACATAACAAATAATATTTATACACATTTTTGTATAAAAAAGAAACAAAAATGAAAGACTCAAAAGCAATATTTAATAAAAGGAAATATAAGAAGACAAAGAATTTGAATAACAACAAAAACGTAAATAAAAACAGCTTGAAATTGTCTTGCAGCAATTATTTGTTGCATTTCTTTTTTTGAGCATATACAAATTATATAAAAATATTATATGCTTATATAAGTACATAAAACGTAAAAATATGTAAGTGCGCGCAGCTTGATATATATGTATATATACATATATTTTTTTTAAAATATCGATTTATCGAATTATCGAGTGTGTAAATGCGCCACAGGCCGTAAGCTAAGTTTTATATAAATAAAATAAAAATAAATAAAAAATTCAAATACGTATTTTTAGTTAGGCAAAAATGCAAACAACAAAAGCAACTAAGAAAATAAGAAAAAATAATTCTTAACTATCTTATCTCCGCAAACACGACTGTTGCTTCCCCTGCTAATGCACCTCGCCTCCCCTCTGCCCCACTGTCGGCCCTCTCTTGGCGACAGTCGCACATGCGCAAACAGAACAGATGAACCCAAGCAACCTGTCGCTGACCTTTTGGGCAAACAGTTGTACTTCGAATGGGGGCCATAAATCTAAGCAGCAGGCAGCTGGCAGCTGGCATCAGTGATTGCGACAAGACGAAGCTCAAATACCCTGTAATATGAGCGGAAGCTCGCCGGCGGTAAATAGAAAAAACTATAGTAATATAAAAACAAAAAGAAGGAAATAACCAAAAAAAATGCCGTCTAATTTCATAGAGCATGCTATATAGTAACAAAATCTTGCCCTGGAAAGTAAATGGATGTCAACAATAACCGGGCAATGCCGTCTAATTTCTTAGATCATGCTTTCTAGTAACAAATAATTTCTTAGAGCGTGCTCTAAAATAATAAAATCTTAATCAATTTTTTAAGTGGAAAAGGGAAAATATTGGCGGTTAGCAATAACCGTGCAATGCCGACCAATTTCATAGATCATCTTACTCATTTTCACATCTCCAGCTAATTCCTTGCCTTTAGCTTCGCTTTAGAGTCCAGACTTGGTTCATGGAAAAAAGGAAGGAATTGGAACAATGCCTTGGGCTTAGCCCTCTTTTTACAGGGAACAAAGATGCGTCTTTCATGGGAAACCAATGATACGTTCTAAAGGGCCATAGATAAAATAAACATATAGCAAAGTGTAATATATTCTCAAAGCAAACAGCGCTTTCCATGAAACAAAGCACAGATCGAGCGTTTGTGGCACTTAAACAAATCTTTTTCCACGCTGTGAGAGCAACTACAGTGCACGCTCGCTGCAGTGTACGAATTAGTCAGAAGTACTTTATTTAACACTCTACGTTTAATTTCTTAGACATAAAAAACATCCAGTAGCTCAAATTAAACTTTCTCTGTCTATTTTCCCAAAGTTTTTCACATTTTTGAAGACTTTTTTAAACTAGGAAGTTGGATTGTAGTAAAAATTATAATATTTCTTCTAAATTTGTTCTCACTTAGACCTGATATAGACATTGGTTCACTGTAGTGAGTGTGTTCTGTATCAATTCTTTAAGGCTTCAACTATTAGATATTCTGAGTAGCTTTTGATATTTTATATTAATTTTGACGCGGGGCTCATAGAACTTTTAAGGTCTTACATCATTTTCCACGTTAAAGAACTCTTAAAGGAGTTCACTTTATCGAGTGGGTACTGTACTTTTCTACATAATCAATTTTACAATTTAACATAACACACGTAACTAATGTACGTTTAAATTCTTATATCCACTTATCGAATGTGTACTGTATTTTGAATTTGATCTCTTGCGAGCACGAGATAAAGAAATGATGATTTATAGTCAACTTTATTAACTTAAATCCCAACTATTTCTACTTTTCATAAATATGCCTTTTAGCGTGCGTTTACTGTATTGTGAGTTAGAACCAGTGACTTTTTTCTCAGAATTTGACACTTTTTCAGCTCTTTATCACTTCTAGGCTGGTTTGCCCAGAGCAAAGTTTACTTTAGCCAGTGTGCACTGTGTTTTGGTTTGGCTGATAAGTTTCTAGAGTTGTAGTTTGTCACTTGTTCGACTTGCGGCTCGAATAGATGCCAATGAACTGAGTCGCATCCAGGCACGTTTCAGGCCATATTTTGCTTTGAATGAGTCAAAAGGTTTTGTTTTTTTCTTTGTAGTTCCAAACTATTTCTGGAGCACGATCGTCATGATCCGTGTGACGGATCCCGAGTGGAAAATCTGCGAGATGAGATTATCAAACAAATGGAAATCGAAATCGGAGCCCGAATTCGGATGGCCTACAGCATCGTATCGGATGACAACTGCGCCACAGTCGCCGGAGTCGCCGGGCCACTCGTGCCACTATTCGAATATTATTTTATTTGTTTACGCCGAAGTTCTCAGTTCTCAGTTGTCTGGCTAATATTGCCGGCAAGTATGCCAATGCAACAGTACAGCTCGATTCCCAACCAAATACTTGTGTAAACATAATGCAGTTCAGCTCGGATTATATCAAAATTTTGCAGATGTATTGCTCGTTGAATTCTTTCATTATTTTCTTAATACTGGGCAGCAGTCTTTGTTCGTAGAACTCATCTGATGTCGACTCCTCCTCTGGGTCTCAGCTTGTCCGTCTATATTATTTTATAAGATTATAAACTTTAGAGCTGTGATCATGCTCCGAATTTATATATATATCTTCTTATATATATATATATATATCTTCTTAAAGTCCCTTACTTTTGTATCTTTAGTAAAGCTTATAGCTTTTTACGATTCTTCAAGTCAACTTGATTCTTAGAAACAATTGCTCTTCTATCTATCCAGTTTTTTTTTTCCTTTGCCTACGTAGCATTTCATAACGTCATAAGCTTACTTGACGATACAATTAACTGTACTTGAAATAACTGTAATGTAGAGCACTACGATAACTTCCTGTTGGATTTTTGTGCATAATATGACCCAAGCGAACCAAATACCTGAAATGTAATCCAAGCATATTTACCTCAATATATACAGACATTACTTAATGGATATCTACATACATACATATAAGCAATAACTGAGTACTGGTTTCTTTGCTCTGTTATCGTAACACTGTTAAGGTAACAGTGCTAATGTTAATGTTATAATCAAGATAATTCTTTATAATAATTGTTACTGTACATTCTGAGTCTTCATTTTTATGTGTAAAATAGTTAACAATGAACCAGTTTCCATCGTTTGGGAACAATTTCTTTTAGCTGTTTACCTAGGGTTAAACAATTTGGTAAGCATATTTCAATTAATACATATTATTTTGCTTGAGATTTTCAAGTGCGTCTTTAAGCTAACAGAATGCTTGTTTCTTTTCTCTGTTATCGTAATACTGTTAATGTCAGTGCTCATGATAATGTTAATGTTATAGTTATGTTAATTTTTAATGTTAATTGTTCATGGTTACATTGCGAAAGTTAATTTTTATGTGAAAAATAATTAACAATGAACCAGTTCCCATCGTTTAGGCTTCAGTTGTTAATTCATGAGTTTGGGAATTTGAATAATTCAATACCCAAATTGGAAAATAATCGAAAACTGGTTAGTAATACTCTTTTGTTCTTAGTCCCATTCACTACGAACACATTTATCACCAGGTGAATTTAAATGAAGTATATTCTGCGCCGGGTAATGCTCAAGCATGGGAAGCGTTGCAAGTCTACTTGCAATATTTACCAAGTTACACAACAAGTGACGAAATGTAAATACCCTCTGCGTGTAGGGTATACGATTTGCCAAGCATGACGAAAAGAATAGAAAGTGTGGCAATTGGCAAATCAACCTGATACCGCTTGCATGGCATCTGAGATAACGTCCAATGGAAACTAGCAGCTAAGCATGCCGAAGCGCCCCTCCCGTACCCAGATGGGATTGCATCTGCTTGGTGTGTGTCGTCTTTGGCGATTGTTCAAGCAAATTAGCATATCAAATTGAATTAAACGCTGCAATTGTCCAGGCGTGCCCTCAATAAATAAATAAATAAATAAATATTACGGCACAAGACAAGCGAAATTCAAGTGGGTTACGGAACTCGGAACGCACACAACGAACTGCAGAGGGCTTGGGTGGCGGTGGTGGACGCAAGTTAGGGTCAACATCAAGTCAGACATTGCAATTGGAATGTGAGAATCGCACGCGAGTTTAGCAATTTACGAGTATTACGAGTGTGCGTAAGACGAGTATTGCAAAACAAATATCCATAAATATTGTTTTATTGATCTACTTAAGCTAAGCGAGGCTGGCTGAACGGTTAAGGATACGGCACAAAGAGAAATCGGGAAAAAACAAAAAAAAATTCTAAAAGAAAATAACAAAAGTGTCTTCTCAAGCTCAATTACAATGCTTTTAGCACAACGTTTATTCACATAATTAGATGCAACAAAAAGCAAACTATTTGCAGCAAAGATGAAACGTTTAAGAATGCGTAACTAAAGAGAAATAAATTAAAAGTCAAAAGCAACCACTTGAGCTAAGATGAGAATAAAAAAAGAAATATAAAAAGTATAAGCTTTGAGGATGCGAAAGAAGGAGAAGGGCTCATAAAAGAAGCCGCAACGGTGAAACGTTTACGAATGTGAAACAAAGAAGAAATTGAGAAAACATCAAGTGTTCCTGCTTCAAGAATTGACATAGATTTGTTGATTGAAAAGAGATGTCCAGTCAGCTTTAAGCCAACCAAAAATCATTTGAATTGATGTGTGCAAATGCTTTTAAGTACTTTGAATGACCTTGAATGGCATTGCGTCATTGCGAAAGGTTAATTCGAATCAAACAAATGCCGCGCAAAATGTCAAATAAATTGTAATTTTAATTCAATCCCAACAAATTGGCAAAAAAAAACCCGCTAAACGTGTTGCATAAATGCGAAACAGCATGGATCATTGGATGCCTCTGGTGGCCGTCAATTGCATAATATGATAGCTCTCTCTATGTGTGTGTGTGCGTGTGTGTGTGGGGTCTATGCTTAAATTTAGACACAATTTATTTATTTAAAGTCAACAAACAAACATTTTTTTTTCGCTCGCTTTCCAATTGTTCCTTTTCTTTTTTTGTGGGCTCGACTTTTGTCTTTGTCATTCGCTTGTTCGCTGTCAGATTTATTGTTATTGTTTTTTTTTTTCTTTCTTTCTCTTTTGTTTATTGTGTTGTTTTATGTTTTTGTGATACGGCTGTGAAATGTAAACAAAACTTGTCGCTGTGGCTTTGATTCGATCCCAGCTTCCCGCAGACTGTCCAGCTATCCAGCTCTTGTCCATTCCAATTTGTTGTTGCTGTCATTTCAAAATTTCAAAAACGTTTAACAACGGGTTCCCAAGTCCATGGACATTGTATTTATCTGCAACTTGAAAGCACTTCGTGTCCTAACCATTATATGACGCTGAAGCCCAAATAAAATAAAACACATTTTGTCATTCTTATTGCGATCTGTAGTCGGCTACGTTTTGCACATACAAAAATGAAGTTTTCTTAACTTTGTATTTTATTTACATTTATTTTCGAAAAGTTAGTTCAATATCTATATGTCTAATATGTATAGTATGTATAATATGTATAATATGTATTATATGTATATTATGTATAATATGCATAATATGTATAATATGTATAATATGTATAATATGTATAAAATGTATAATATGTGTAATATGTATAATATGTATAAAATGTATAAAATGTACAATATGTACAATATGTATAATATGCATAATATGTACATATATGTATAGTATGTTTATAAATAATACTTACAAAATGTATAATATGTACAATATGCATAATATGTACAGTATGTATTATATGTATGATATGTGTAATATGTATTACACGCCCAATATGTATATACTATGAACAATATATAGAATATGTAGAATATGTATTATATGTATATGTTTATTTATTTATTTATAACATTGGTTTCTATACGATTCATGTTACATTAAAGGGGGATCTGCAATGCACGTAAAGTGCTTAAATACGAGTGGGAAACTGTTTCAGGCTCAGTCTGTTTCCGTGCCTCGTCGAGGCCAGACTCCTCTTTTTTTTCTGTTTTTGTTGAATACATTTTTTTCTAAATTGAATTTCAAATATTTGTCAGGATTTCGCCCCGAATGATACTCAAAGAAATCACTTTTATTACGCAAACTAATTATGCACTCTTGCAATATAATTTCGGCATTCAATCCGAATTAGAACTGAAAAGTATTAAAGTAAATTGTAGTTTAAGCACCTAAAAGCAAAATGATTTGTATTTTTCTTTTATTCTCGGTTTTTGTCCCTTTTATTGCACATTGAAATAATTGTAGTACAAAACTAGATCAATATTTTGTCTTGTACGAGATTTCTTCATCTTTCAAGGAATTGCGTGAAAAAGGATGTAAAAAAGACCTTGTGCTCTGCTGAACCCATCTGAACCTCTACCTGATGATCACCATGGAGCAAGAATCTGAACTGCTGTGGAAGAGTGGAAGCAGATGGGTTTACTTTTATTTTAAGAGGAGCTAATGACATCTTGCACTGGTCGATCCATCTGTTGGATTTTGTCTTCCAAAGAGCTCATTAAAATGTGCTCCCGTTTTCCGAAAGGTCTGTGTCTGCCCTGGTCATCTTCCCATCTGCATACCCTTCCAAATAAGCCTGGATGAAGATCGAAATTATTAATGAAAATTAATTATTTGTTTGGTCCAGCATTAAATATTGAAACTATACAAATAGTATCAATATCAATGAAAATATAAATAATATTTAAATTAGCAATAGTGGAAATATTAATAATATCAATATAATGAACGAATAATATCAATGAAAATATTAATAATATTGAAAGTAATAACAATAATAATAGTTTGAGATACCAAGTAATTATTTTTTTATATTTACTTATGTAAATGTATGAATATTTTCTCAGCTCCATAAATTAGTGTTAATTTTTTTTTTGGTTTCTGATAATAAATCATTTAAATAATGGTAATTAAATTTAAGCCCGCTTGTCACGCTGCTCACCCTGCCCCCCCCCCCCCCTCGTTACCACCCTCCCTCCCCGCCTCTTCCGCTTTTTCTGTTTACTTGGTCAGGCGACAAATATTTGTTTGCGTTATCATGAATTTTATCAAGTTAAAAAAAAAACTAGATCAATCCATTCTAAACACATTCATTAGCATAGCGCAGTTATCGATGGGCTAAAGCCCAACCTAAGGCCCCTTTGGCCAAGGCCCCTCCCCCTGCTTCACACCTTTGCATACACTCAAGTTTCGTCGGATATTTTTAGGTGCACAGCTCTCGCAGGCTAGCATGCCCGACTGCGTAGGCATATATGTATATTCTAGATATTTAAATACCTACATTATTATATTATATATTTATATGTAATTTAATAACCAATATAACAATACAAGAGCAGCTTGTCAGTTCTATTTCAAATACATCCCAGCTCAAACAGCACCAGATCAAACGTGTAGCCCTCTTGCCGAAGCTATAACTCGTTGCGAATTACAAGCAAGAAAGGAAAAGTGCCGCTTGCACGTGCAGAGTGCATTTGATGTGTGTTAGCTTCTGTGTGCGCTTCAAGATATCTTTTAGGCAATTGGAATTATAATCCATGCCAAGTAGCTGAGCCTTTTGCGAGGGTATTTAATTTTCGACAACGAAAAAAAAGAAGTGTTCTATCTTGTTATCGATATTCGGCAAATGTTTATCGCCAGCCGTTGACTTTGTATGCAAATCCTCATGTTCTCCACGAGTTTGTCTGAAGTTTTTTGGTGCTTTTTTTGTTGTTTGTTTATAGTTTGGATATTTTTTTTTTAGTTTAATGTGTGACATTCGCGTAATGAGCACTCGCAGCAAAAGTGAGTCAGTATCGAGCGGGTTGTGTTGGGGGACATTGGCAACTCCCCCAAAAATCGCACTCCTCCGCGCTCCCTTCGCCCCCCGTTAATTCCATTTAAAGTGCCCTGTGCGACGACCTCTTTAAAACAAAGGCCCCGTACAGACAGAACTCACAATATTTGCGGTTTTTTTTTGCTCGAAAAATTTAATTTGAAGCTATATGGAAAAACATATATATGCGCCTGATATGAGCGATCCGTCTACGCATATATCTAGGCCCATTTGGCTATTAAGCTATTTCGTCTCCGAATCTTCTTGCGGAAGTTTCAATTATTTTTAATGAGCTCTTCCAACAGCCCCTCAAATGGGCAGAGTACAAGACGCGATTGTCCGACTGCTAGTTGCCCTTTTTGTGGGTCAATTATGCGGTTAAATATTAACCATATTTGAAAGTATTTGGATATACATATATATTAGAGTAAAGGCGAATCTGAAATCAACCGAACGGGCTCGTAACCAGAAATCGGTTTTATCTCCCCCAAAACAGATTGGTTCGATTAAGGAGAGACTTTGACGTATTATTTTTTTTTGTAACGGACGGAAGGAGACGTCTTCGAGCTTATATATTATATATATTCCTGGTCAGCATCAGTATTCCGGTCGATCTCTGTGCATCCGTGTGTATTCACGCCTCAATCTCAGAGAGAATTTAAGGGTTATTGAAATCAATCGTTTCCATGCAATCGATATAAATCGATTTTCTGATATGATTTTGTTATCCATAGCTCGGAGCTTATAACAGCTATAACAAACTGAGCTACAAACAAATTCAGTATGAAGATCTTCGTCAAGCAAACTCAGATCCACAATATACAGATCCAATATTAAATTTTCTTAGTACGATCGGACTTTAAGCACCGAAGTTATATTAATGCTGGAAGCTTTAAAGCATCCGCCGCACTTTAATTAGAGAGGACTTGTAGACCTGATCTAATCATTAATAATTGATATTTTTTACCTTTTTATCATTAACTTTATCAATGTTGATTATTATGACCAAGTTCTATCAGCAAACTTTGCTATCGTTTTTAGATATGCAAGTCCTTATACTTAGTCCGATGCCAAACCCGGTTGAGAATTATAAGGCGAAAAGGCGACGAGGCTGGTAAAAGCACAGTCTACTCTTGTGTGCTATCCCTGCGACAACAAATACTTTTAGAAGCTTTTATAAATACCAAGGAAAACCACGTTCAATCATTTATTATTTAATTTTATTATTTAATTTAAATTAATTTATTAATTTTTTTCTTATTTTAATTTTTTTCATTTACCTTTTAGAATGGATATTTAAAGACGATCAAAAATCGATCGCCAATTTTTAATTTACCATTTCCATTTACCAAATAAATGTTCACAAAACTTTGGCCTCAAATTCACTTGCTAAAACGAATGGTAGGCAGAAAAGTTAGACCGTCCACGAATTTCCACGCTTGCCAGTGAAATGCACATTAACAATAGTTAACTCGGCTTTAAGCTGTGCGTAGGAGATCTCCATTCAATCTATATAGAGTCTTATAGCGTATTTATGAAGAGTTATCTATATATATTAAAATATTTTATTTGTTTTTAAATGTGAAACAAACTTGAACTGCATTTGTCCCCCCAAATTTTCGTTAGACAAACGTCGCTTAGTTGACTTTATAGCTGAGATGCCCACACATATGTATCTATGCCATGTTTATAGGGTATCAAAAGCCCAGCACACGAGGCGTCGGCAGCGTCTGTCGCTGCAATTTAGCGTGTGGATGTCCGTTGTCCACACTCGTGTGTGCCCCACGTTTGAGTTCGCGCGTGTGTATGTGTGTGTGTGTGTGTGTGTGTGTGTGTGTGTTTGGGGCACAATCAGCGTTTCTAATTAGCTGGCCAGACGCTTATTAGACTTTGGATTTTGGGCAACGGACTCAAGTTTCAGCTGCAGTTTCAATTTTGGCTTCGGTTTTGCCTTTCAAGCAGAACTGACGCTCGCAATTTGTTGCCTCGTGTTTAAGTTTCGCAACTCGACAACAACAACAACAACAACAACAACAACAACAACAACGGCAACAATTTGCAGCTCAAACATTTGCACAGTGCGGCGAACAAGTTGCATAAATTATAATTGAAAACAAATGCAATTGCACGACTCACTGTGCATACAGTGAGAGAAAAAGCTGATATAGAAGCAGAAAAAGAAACATGCAAACAAACAAACAAACAATAACAACAACATCAATGGGGCGATGCCTTGTTGCTAATGACAAATTCGTGTTGTCGCTTGCTTTGTTGATTTTGAATACCCTACCAAAGCGCAGTCAATTAACAATGTGACCAGCTTTGGCCAAATTCTAGTTATCATAGATTGAAATAGATAAGATTGAAATAGATATTTATATATAAAGAGAAGCCCTATCTTAAGGACGCCGAAGATTAAATACTCTTGCAGGCATATAGCTGCCAAGTGCTTTACTTTCGACCGATTGTTCCTATAAACAAATAAACTAGAGCCGTGTGATAGGGCTTTGCAGTTAGGACTGCAGCTCGTAAGTTCGAACTTGATCAGTATTATCTTAATGAAAAGGTAGAAATGAGTTTAAATTTCTTTTCATAGCTCCTTTAGCTATATGATATAGTAGCCCGATATGGTAAGCCTTGTGCTCAGGTATAAGAACCGGACTGGTTCAGAGAGAGAACGTCTGTTTCGTTTCAGAGTTTATTCGCAAGAGAAAAAGATTAACAGAAATCTTCTGTATTCAGCAGTTGTTTTCAGATATCGATTGATATATATATTTTTATGATATGCTTGCACCGATATAGACAAAATTTCAATAGATATCTTGGGGAACAGAAAAGTTTTTCATGCAAGAATTAAAATATAATAAAAAATTAAAATAAATGTTAATAAAAAATATATTTAAAATCGAATATAAAATTAAATATTTAATATTATTAAAAAATGGAAGGGTCGCCAAAACCAGCATTAAATGATATTAAATATCTATATTATTAAGGCATTTTGAATAATTTTTTAATAGTTCCTAATTCTCTTTTACAAGACTTTGCGTTGTTTTCTAGTTAAGGAATTTTTATTTTTTCCGTAAAATTTGTGAGAGCTTGAATCTTTCTTGTTCCATGAGCTGAAATTCGATCTTTAAAATGTCATATTATTTTTTCAATATTTATAAGAATCCTTTTTTAAGCATCCAACAAATCCTGGAAGAACAATTACAAATAAAATATTGTTTTAATATATTCAAATAATTAATTTGCATTAATTTTGAATTTAATAATTTTATTTTATTATTATTAAATTATTTTATGCTCTCGTATTTATTTCTTATTTATGTATTATTTATTATCTACTTTATATTTATTTAATATTTATGTATTATTTATTATCTACTTTATATTTATTTAATATTTATGTATTATTTATTATCTATTTTATATTTATTTAATATTTATGTATTAATTTTTCAATATTTGTGTATTATTTATTTATTAATTTTTATTATTATTTTAAAATTGAAGGGCATTCAAGCCATGCCCAAGTCCTCAGATATTCGAAGCATATTTATCTATCAGCAATATGCAGGCATCTGCAGTTTGGCGGCGGGCGCTGTCCGAGGGGCTGGGGCTGCGGGTGGGGTGTCAATAGGCAATGGGGCGTGGCATATCCAATGCATGCACTTGCATTTAGTGAGAAGCACTTAGCGCACGGCCGAGTGTTTAGTTTTCAGTTTGTTCAGCACAATTGCAAAACTGGAACGATTTCAATGGGTGGGGTCTTGGACTTGGGGAGGGGCGGGGGCTGGGGCTGGGTCGGAGTCAGGGGTTTGGGGTGTGGGGCCTGACAGGCGTTAACAAGCTAACTAGCCAAAAAAAAAAAAAACGTACTTATGCAATCTGATCTGCCTGTCAGCGAAACGCTGCCTACGAAAAGTCTGTGCTCACACGTTTTGATTTTCTTGTTTCTTTTTAAGAACAATTTTCTTATATTTTTCAATTATTTCCCCAATGATAGAATCTTCTGTAAAAGCTATCAAAATGTAGATAAGTCTTTGTTTTAAGTCCACAAATCTAACTGATATTTGTTTCAAACTCGGATTCTTAAATGGGAGCCTTTATAAAAGGAAGACAATATTATTTTGGCTTAGATAGCATAGGAAAGGGAACTATAAAAAACATATTTTTGTATGGCCTGAACGCATTAAAAATGGTTAAAAAGGGTATTATGTATTGTGCAAATGTATGCAACAGGCAGAAGGAAGCATCTCCGACCCCATAAAGTATATATATTCTTGACCAGCATCAATATCCGAGTCGATTTAGCCATGTCCGTCTGTCTGTCCGTCCGTCTGTCCGTATGTATGAACGCAAGGATCTCAGAACCTATAAGAGCTAGAGACTTGCAATTTAAGCTGTAGGTCCCCCTAGTCCCCGCGATATTCGATAGCTTGCCCCGTTCCCAAGTTATCCATAAAAAACGATATCGAAATCCTGTTTTTTGGGCGATTTTGGTAAATAATAAGAGCTAGAGTCGCCAAACTTGACCTGTAGCTTCTAGAATAGTATATATATCAAGTATCTTTTATTTTATACCTATCGCCTGTTGGAAGAAGAGGGTTCAGTGTATCCCCTAGTCGGGACCTCCCGACTATAATTTCTTACTTGTTTTTTATTTTATTATATATTTTTTTATTTTTTTTTTTTAAGCCAGAATAAACTTATTTTTATAGTTACAGTCTTGGGCTTTGGTATGCACACACTTCAGTATGCCTAATTTAAGCCCTCAAAGCCCAAATAAAGATCGGGCTATAAGCACCGAAATTACACAATAATGCTCTCCCCATAGATATTGCGTATGTGTGTGTGTGTGTGTGTTTTTGTGCGTGAGTCGACAGAGTTTGTATATATAAAACCTGTGAGCTCGTCGCTGGTTTCAGAGTATCTTCTAGTCGGACACTTGCTTAAATCGGATTTTTAGTTAAAAGGCTTTAAATCATAGAACATTCTGTGTCCAATTGCCAAGCAACTACTTTGCTTAAACTGTTAACTTAAAACTTAAACTTTTCTTCTTGAGAGTGTCGCAAGTTTAAGAAGAGTTTTTTTTTTTTTAGTTTAAAGTTGATTTAAACTTGAAGCTGCAAATGTCTACGGCGAGTTTTGAAGCTCAAACCAGTTAATCCATTAAATTCTGCAATTGTCATGTGTAAATAAGTCGAGTGCCCCTCCACCTCCCCCCCCTCTCCCTCTCTCTCTTCTCGCTCACATTTCTTTCCTCCCTGTCTATCTCCCTATCTCTCTTCTCTCCACCTCTCACTCTCCTCCCTCTTTTCTCTCCACCTCTCACTCCCACTCCGTTTCTATCTGTATCTCTCACACCCCTCCCTCTCCCACTCCCCGCCCTCTCTCCCACCCTCTGTCATTTGAGTAATGACTAATCAACACTTTTTTCTTCAGTTTTTTGTCTTCTCTCTGCTGTATTTTATTTTCACACACAATTATCTCAACACTTTGGAATAATTGCTGCGGGCTGTTGGGGCTTGGGAGCTGTATGGAACGGAATCTTTATAAATATTAATAACTGCGTCAAATGGCATCAACCGATATCAATTACCAGAGCAAAACTAAATTGTTGGCAAATGCAATTAAAATTTTTTAGAATTTTTTAAGAGGAAAATAAAAAAGAAAATGCAATATTTCATGTGAACTAAACAAAAGACTTATGCAACAAACTTGGCCCAAATGGGCGGGCGGCTAATAGGCTGCTGTGGAGCTGGGGCGCATGGGGCAGGCTGGCCAGAGCCCAGCCGCAGCATGTGGCATGCCACATGCAGCTTGTTGCGCCTGCTTGGACCGAAGCCAAAACGTTTCCCACGCTCGCAATTTTGGCCAAGTTAAGCAAAGTGTTCGCGCTGTGTTGGGTGGTGTGTGTGTGTGTATATATGTTGTGTGTGTGTGTGTGCTGGGTGTGTATAACATGTCTAGCTTTGGGTTTGCTCAGAGGCGTATCCTACGCGCTGGTGGCGCTTGTTGGCTACCGTTGCACGCCAGCGCGGCCCAAGCTAGACCCGAAGCCAAGAGCCAGACCAGAACCGGTTGCCGCAGCCAACAAAAATGCAAGGGTATATAGGGTATATACAAGTGTATCAGTATATAAAAATATGTGTACAGCGAAATCTATATGCATAGCTATGTGTATATACATTATGTGTATGCGCTGCGACTTGCCTGGTTGGCAAAAGGAAAAAGAAGACGCGAGACAAGAGTGCCCTAGGCACGAGTGTCCGACCAGGAGATACCCTGTAATCGGCTTCGAGCTTCTGTGAAATAAGTACAACTGTCTTCTATGCGTACCTAGGATAAAACACACACAAAACGTTTTATCCATTTAATCTTAGAATATATTCTTATATGTTATTTAAAATAAATAGTACCATTTCGTACTGTGTACGATATACGAGAATCTACATTCGATGGGAAGGACATGCCGACAGATAGATGATAATATTCCAACAATATACTATAAAAGATATATAAATTATAAGACCCCGGAATATACATACAATAAGCCATGTGCGATATACTATATACGATATACGATTTACGATATTGGATTTACGATATAGGAATTAGGATACCAGATATATGATATATGCTATATGATCCCACAATACATATACAATATACCATATACGATATACTATATCCGATATACGATAAACTATATACGATAAAATACTTAGGATATCCCAAAAATACTATATGACTTCGCAATATGTATACTATATCCGATATATATATACCATATCCGATATACTATCCGATATCCGATATTTGATATATATATTTATGACCTCGCAATATATATATACAATATGCCATTTACGATGTACTATGTCGGATATACAATATACAATTTACATACTATATACCATATACGATATACAATATCCGATATACGATATACCATATTCGATTTAATATATGGCTTTGCAACTCTCTTTTTGGACGTGTTACATACATATGCACATCTGCAATATGCCCGCTTTTTCTCAACCATTTTCAATTGGGTACAGGGTATCAAAAATCAAGTTTTGCATTTTCATTTAAATTTATTGGCTTTGGCTTTGGCTACGGCGACGGCTTCGGTTTTAAGGTTTGTTGCCAGGCACAGTCCGAGCAGCCGCAGCCGCAGCGGACTTGCAACTTGTTTGCCCGTCAAGTGGCGAACAAGATTCTCAGCAGCCAGTTTTAAATATGGCGACGCACAACATACACACACACAACATACACACACACACACACACACACACACACACACACATACACAGACCGCAAAGACAACACTTGAAATTTGCATTAAAACATTTTTTCAGTTGCAATCGCTTTGACATTTATCATAGCAAATGCAGATAAGCAATTGTGCCCGACTGCTAGATACCCTGTGCACAGCCAAATTGACAATACGCGATGTACACATAAATTTTCCGCAGCGTCTAATTTTATATAGTTGCTTGAACTGTTTTTTCGGCGCTTATTTGAGCATCCTTGCTAATGTTGAGATTGGATCATTAATATTTTGAGAGCTTCAGGATTTGAAGTGTTACCGTTCTTCAGCCAGAATCAAAGTGCTAGGGTATAGCCCGCGTTTATGTCTCTATCTAAGAAAATGCCCACGAACAGGGTATACGTGGTGCTGATAATGTGTTATCAATTTGGTGAGCAAAAGCTTTTTTTAATAAAAAGATTATTGAAAAAAATCCCCGTTTCCCCGAAAAGAAGAAACATTTTTTATAAGCATATCTTTTATTTTTTATTATTGAAAATAATTTTAATATTTTTGCTTTATTGATTAATTTTTTATTTTGCTCTTATTTTTTATTATTATTATTTATTTATTTTTTATATATTACATTTTTGAATTGAAAATAATATTTATATTGTGTTTTCCTTGCCTTTAATTAAAATACATGTTTTATTTAATATTTTATTTTTATTTTTCATTATTGATATTTTTATACGCAGTATGATACACATTTGACGTGATTATAATTAAAACACATTTAACATATAAGTTTCTTTTAAATTTTTTTATTACATTTATTCACCTTTCAATTTTGTATTTTGTTCTCCTGACAATTTCTTGCCTTCTTGTATTTTTTTTATATATATTTTATAAAACATATATTCAATTATTTAATGCTGATTTTGGCGATACTTCAATTTTTGCCCTTCAAGCCAGCTAATAAAATATTTATTAAATTATTTTTTACATATAAATATTTGCTAAGCGATTCATTGCTTGCTTTCATCTCTCTGCAATTTCTTGTATTTCATTTAATGTGTCTGCAGACAAGCCCAACTTGTGTGTAAAGACTAAAAAAGGTTATATTTAATTTTTATGTCAGCCATATTTGTTATTAACAATTTTGATATCTTCAGAAAGAAATAAGTTCTTCACATGAGAACTTCATTTATGCCAATTATTTCTGTGGCAGCTATATTATATAGTAGTTCGATCCGCCCGTTTGCGACATAGTATATACATTTCTAAGACTGAGAGATAAGTTTGAACAGAGACAGACAGACGGACATGACCATATCGACTCGGCTGTTGACACTGAACAAGAATATATAGGCTAAACACTCTGCAGGGCTAAATATTTCAGCCAATTTGCTTAGCTCTTTTATGGACAGTGTATAAAATAACATAAAAAGGCCAGCTTATACATTTTAGACATATAGTTGAATATATATACATTTAGGATGGATACAAGTTTGTAGCTTTTAGACACACGAGTTTTTATGGTTTATAAAATAAAATAGTAGATAGTTATAATAATGGAAATAGCAGTACAAATATAACCAAATGTTGAACATTACACTAAAGTTCTTTAGGTTTTTGTTGTTTTGTTATTCTTAATTAAAGCTGAGTAGAGGGCCGTGCGTGGCGTGTTGTGGGGGGCATGCAGCTACATGCGCACCTGGAATTTGCCCGCTTTGGTTAGATATTTGACGCCCTTGAAGGGCTTGTACTTCTCGCCGTACATGTCCAGGCGATTCACCTTCAGCCCGGAGACGGCCAGCTGTGAGATTTGGAATTGCACATTGATTGACGGATTGGCATCAAGTATTGGGCTGCCGGGCATGATGGAGACCTAAAATAAAATCTCACATTAATCTCACAGCAATTCGATTGGCTCTGTCTTCATCTTACCGAGCCGCGTATGTTGGGCAGCTTGGAGACATCGATGCGTCCGACATCCCAGGCGAGCGTTTTGCTCACCGAATCGAACGTGTATTTGCCTTGATTGGGCGTTAGCACGCAGTTCAGAACGCACTTGGGCATTGTTAGCTCCAACTTGACCTTGTCGACGGTGCGGCCGAGCGTGTTTCGTGGTCCAATGGTCAAATCCAGGCGACCCTGTTCGCCGGTCTTAATTGAAAAATTGTGCCGTATATAGATGGGTATGGCCACCACCGACTGCGAGCTAATGTGATAAGACATGAGTCGAAAATTGCCGTCGGGCGGTATAAAGGAGAGCAGACGTTCTGCCTCCCAGCGCTTGAAGCGCACGCACGGATGAAACGAGACGTCGTCGAAGAGACGAGGATTCATAAAGGACAGCGACAAGTCGGGCATGCCGGACAGCTTGATGCAGCAGTCGATCTAATGTGGATTAGATCAGGTTAGTTGCAATATATTTATATATATATATTTAGTTTGTCTACTCACGTGTCCCTGTATTTCAGCAAACACCGTGGAGCCGGATTTGTCAATGATGGCGTCGACCTCCTCGATGACATCGAAGTAGGCTTCGTTGTTGGTGTAGCGGACGCCGCTGCGACGCCAGGGTATGGCCGACAGCTGGCCCACGGGCAGAATGGTGCTAACGCTGCAAGCAGAAGGACATGAATTATGTAATCCTCCAAAGAAACGCTTAGATAACCGAGACACACTTGCTCTTGCCGGTGACGGTGTTGGCAATGGTGCGCAATATGTTTGGCGGCTTGATCAGCTCCTTCAGTATGTTGCTTTCGGTGGACAGGGGGAAGCCGTTGTCGAGCATCTCGTCGAGCAGCTCATAGACGACCACATAGTTATCCTTTATCACAGACTCGGAGCAGTCGCTAAAATAGTCCTGAAACGTGTCCACAACGCGATGCAGAAATTCGATGACGAACAGCGGCGGCACCTCCTGCTTGCAGGCGGCCACCAGTGAGACGCTGTCCCGCTGCACGGTGATCAGATAATAATGGGGCGTGGCAATAACAGGCGGCACATCCTGCAAGAACAACAAGGCTTAGCATGATGCATGCTTACGTGGCAGGCAACTTACGTAGGGAGCGGCACGCTGTGCATCGAGAAAGTATTCGCAAACGGAGCGCGAGACAACCGAACGCCAGTGTTTCTCCAGAAAGACTTCGCTGTGAGGGAATGGAATAACATAATTATTGTATATACTGCGATAACTTGGCATATGGCCTGGCACTTTCTATGCCACATTTTTTATGCCATGCTTACCCGCTGCTGTTGACTATGAACAGGCTGTGTATCATATTTTGTGTTTTGTTTACTATGTATGCATATGTTTAAAACAAACGCTTTTGCAAATATGAAATTGTTTACGTGTTGAATAAATGGAAATACTAAACAAACGTAGAAGGTAACGTAAGGCTAACAGCGCATGTTAAACTTAACAGGGCACGTAAGGTGCCAAGACAGCAGAGTGCGCGATACATGTACGTAATCTAGTGCATTGCCAGCCATAGAGCATGAACGGGAAAAGATGCATGGAAAAAGATAATAAAGAGCATCAGCTGTACAAAATGTGTAAGGAAGGAGTAATAACATTAAAAATAAAAATAAAAAAATACGGCAGTTTAGCAGAATGTGCTTGTCCTCTGCTGTGAACAGCAGACAGTGCTTAAACGCAAGAAGAGCTAACAGCATGTAACGGCTGCCGGTGATGTTGCCACTACGTTAAACAGCTGTTCAAGCGGCAGCTACAATACGCGGATTTCTCTTTTTGAATAAAATAATATTAAATGTAGTAATTGAAATAAGCATAAAGACTCCTTTAGTAAAACACAATAAGCCACGCAAAGAAGGACATAAACCTGTAAGTACTAGCAGCATGTAAATAAACTGTGTACTAACAGCATGTAAATACCCTGCCCAGTGGCAGATGTTGCCACTAAGTCAAACAGCTGTTTTAACGAAACATTTTGACAGTTGAAGCACACAGCTTGCATTTTGAAATTATTTATTTTGTTTAAATTTATAAATTAAAATTGCAGTTTAAGAGCTAAGCTGCAATCAGCAGCGCCGACAAAATTAGTTGCTTTTAACGCACTGCACAAGTGTTAAGCGAGGCAGTTTGCCTGGGCAGCCGTTAGGCGGCCTGCTTATATAATCGCCGGATGAGTCTGTACAGCAGCTCCGTGCGACGTCTGCTCGACAGTTGGCCCGGCAAGCGGCGCTTTGGCATCTACAGATTCCTGCCGCTTTTCTTTGTGCTGGGCGCGGCGCTGGAGTTCTCCATGATCAAGTGGACCGTGGGCGAGACGAACTTCTGTGGGTGGCCGGCCAGCAGCTGTGCAAACCTTGAAAAGATCTAATAATTGTTTCTGTACAATTCACAGATCGCACATTCAAGCGGCGCCAGGCCAAGAACTACGTGGAGGATCAGCAACAGCACCGCGCGCAGCCGCAACCCGCAGCAACAGCGACAGCCACAGCCACAGCTTAGGCATGCCCGCGGGCGTTTCATGGGGCCAGTACATGAAGTTTCTGGGCAGCGCCATGCTGGCCATGATGGCCGGCTCCCAGGCGGTGCATCTGTACTACAAACCGCTCGAGGACTTGCCCGTGTACATAGAACGCGAGCGACATCAGCAGGAGCCACCGACAACCACACAGGTGACGACAGGTGACGACACAAAAGCCAACAGTTCGATTTAAGTGTCATATATTTGCAAATATAGTAGTAACTAAAAACTATGTAAATACTCCCGCCGTGTCGCGGCTCACTTGTTCTTCTCGTGCACCCGGCCATGGTTCTTGAGGCACGTCTGCTGGCGGAACGCCTGGCCACACACCGTGCAGACATACGGCTTCTCGCCCGTGTGTATATACTCGTGATGGCGCTGGGTTTTGCGCGAGGCGAACGACTCGTCGCAATACTTGCAGCCGAAGGGCTTCAGCTTAAGATGCACCGCTCGGATGTGCGCCTCCAGCTCGAATTTGCGGGCAAAGAGACGGCCGCAATGCTCGCACGGCAGCTTCTCGGCGCTGTGCATCAGCATGTGCTGGACGAGCATGAAGCGCTTGGCCAAACGACGGCCGCACACCTGGCACTCGTGCATCGTGACGCCCGCAGCCGCTGCGTCCGGATCGCCGGCGGCCCCCTGATGCTGCTGCATCGTGTGATACTTGAGAGTGTAGCGGGAGTGAAAGTGCTTCTGGCATATATCACAAAAGTGCTGCTCGCTGGCGCGCGCATTGGCCGCCGCCTCGTCCGCGGTGGGATGCTTGGTGCGCCGGTGATACTTGAGATTCGCTGTCTGATTGAACGTGGCGCCGCACTGCTCGCACACGTACTTGCGGGCGGGCGCGGCGGCCGTGCTGTGCTTCAGCCGCTTGTGCTTCTGCATGGCAATGCAGCTGATGTAGACGCGCTCGCAGCCGGGCTGGTCACAGCGGTACGAACGCTCCTGCCGGCTGTGTATCTCCTTGATGTGCGTGTAGAGCCCGCCCATGAAGCTGTAGGCCTTGTCGCAGCGATCGCACTGGAACGGTCGCTTGCTGCCCTCGTGCACCTTGCGCACGTGCGCCTGGAGCGTCAGGCTGTGCGCAAAGCTGTGCCCGCACTGGATGCACTTGAAGCTGTTCTTCACGCCCTTGCTGCGACGTCGTGTGCCTGGCTCCAGAGTGGCCTGCTGCTGTGACTGCACCACCTCCTCCATAGCCTCCATAGCCGGCTCATCAATTGGATCCGGCGGCGGCGGCGGCGGCGGCATCGTCGTTGCGTTATCCTGGCACTCCGCTTCGAGCAGCTGCTCCGGCTGCAGCTGCTGCTCATCGGGCGCCGGCTCCTCGTACACAATCTCGAATTCGCTTGCCGTTTGCTCGGCCACTTCCTGTCGCTGCCGCTGCAGCAGCATGGACAGTAGCTCGGTGCGGCAAGCGTTCGCCTGTTGCTGGAACAGCTCGTAGTTCAACAGCTGCTGGTGGCAGGCCGTGCACAGCTGCTGAGGCAGCCATTCGGTGGACAATTCGGTTGGCTGCCATTCCAAATGCTGCACCAGCAGACGCTGCAGCTCCGCGTCGATGGGATGCGCTGCCGGCACCTGTCCGTCAGCGTCCAGTTTCTGCAGGCATGTCAGGCAATTGTTGTTGGTCAGCGTGTGCATTGGGAGCAGCCGAGCGAGCGGTTGGCCTTGTGCGCACCTCCGGAGCTGAAGGCTAAATGGAGCAGACAACAAGCGCTGGACGATGGTAAACAAAAAGTGTATGTTAAACTGCGGCGCAGCAGTGGCACAACTGTTGTGTATTGTCGCTGTTACTGTTAAGCCGACGGCGTTGCCACCCGCAGCTGCCCACTGGCTGCCAATTGGAGCAGATATGTTTATACGATATGGCTTTTTGTGTTTACAGCTTATTTAATTGCAGTGTTATTTGTTATTGCAGTGAAAACAGGCATGTTCGCGCATAGCGTGCGCTTTGACGCGATTTTGCGTTCACAAAGAAGCAAATTTAAATAGTTTTAGTAACCGTTAGATCGCTTGCACATAACATATTGCCGCTAAGCTTTTGGTTCATTAATATGAACAAATTAGTAAATTATGATATTAATTTAGCTTTGCGAACAGCGTACCGAACATTCACACTTTTAGTACGCTGCTTTTACGGTCATCTCTGCTTTATATTAACACAAATTTGAAAATAAATTGCCCAAGCTCCCACTGTTAAGGGCTTTTGCATAATAATTTCCCACATTGCACCTTACAGTGCCGCATAAACGCATTTAACAGCGCCAGTGTTACCATATACATGCCTTAAACTTCGCCATTTTGTGTGTATTTCTTCCATTTGTCGCCGCTGGTCTGCGTGTTTTGGTTTTGTATTGTTTTTGGGGCTCGTGCGCCAAGCCACTTACGCGCCCTATTGCCAGCAGCACAGCCAGTTGCATGCAGGCGTTCAACAGCAGCGCACGCATCGAACCAGTCGCAGCGCAGAGCGCACAGCTATTGGCAAAGTTAAAAGTTTTTGGCGCGCATTTCAATCTGTTGGCCATATGCAGAAGTAGACACAAGTTATTGTTGCCCCAGCTAATTGTAAAGCGCAGTTAAGAAATTCATGCGACAAGTGACACTTTTTTTATTAATTGAGTGAACTCTAGTTTTTTTTTTTACATTTTTGTTTACGTGTGTTTGTGTTTGTGTTTAGAGTGTGTGTTGGGTGTTTACTTCAAACTTTGCACAACACAACATGTAAATCCTTATCAATGGCGTCGAGCAGCAGGCCCAAATACCGTTACAAATCCCTTGGCGCTGCCGGCACGCAACTCAATTGGCTGCACTGCCTCCTGCGGCTTTGCTTGTTTACCCAAGGTAAGTCCAACACGGCGTATGCTTTATTTATTGTATGACAGCAACAGCTGCTGCTGTTGTACGGGCTAAACTACTTAAAGAAATTAAAATATGTTCCGGAAGATTCCCCCCACTCACCGTTGCAACAACCACGCGTTTATGTGTAAATTGTGCAGCAGCAGCAGCAAGAAAACAAATTAAGGGAAATTCTATTAATATGAAAATTTCCCAGAAAATATATTTGCACATAAAGAACGCAACATAAGTATAAACATACACATATGCAGCAGAGCCCATGGACCATGCCCACTACACACACACAGACACACACACACACATATCTCTCCCCTCTCCTCTGTCCTCACTACCCACTGCTTGTGCTCAGGCACGAAAGAACTGCACGCAGCCCCAAACAAAGGCGAAAGCAGCAGCAAAAGGAGGCAGACGAAAGGCGGAAGGCGAAAGGCGAAAGACACAGAAGCAGCGCTGGGCGAACTGCAGCAAGACCAAAATAACATAAAAACAAACTAGAAAACCCGACTGCGTGATACTCTGTTCTGTTGGCTGCAAACCGAGCTTAAGCCGCGAATTTAGTTTAGTTGTCCGCAAAGAAGCCGAGCCCAAGGCCTTCCCCAACCTGACTATCTTCATAAAAAAAATTTTAAATTGACTAAAATCAAGGCTGGAATTCCTATATATTTTCTATTATAAATCGAACCTTGAAACAAATCAGTTGCCCAACAGTTGAACCGGTTTGGTTATAAGAACTTTTGAGCAGATCCAGTCCCAAATCGTAGATTATTTATGTAGGTCCCAACCAGTTGAAATGTTTTCCGTAGCCCAACCATCTTGGTAAAAATCAAGGCTGCAAATCGGCTTTAAGCCATTTCGTAACCGGAATTCCTATATATTTTTTTAACAAAAGTCGAACCTTGAACTAACTGGTCAGAAAAACAGCCGAATCCATTTGGTCAAAAGAACTATTGAGGTAGGTCCAGCACAAACAATTTAGTTCCCAATCGTTGCGTATATCTTAACGTATTTGGTAGATGCCATTTTTGGGCGAAAATCATATATAGCGCACATCTTGAAATGTTTTTAGCTTTATTATATGATGCGTGCTGGAATTACCCCTCATTTCCAGGGCCTAGGATAACAAAATGTTCAGAAAAAGTGCAAACATTTTCCTTCTATTATGTTTCAGTGGGTTATTTTTCAAAAATTATTTTATTTCATATTTATTCTTTAGCAACTTTTTCAACTTTTTCAACCCTTGACCCACAATTCTTGACCTTGCAGGTTGCATTTTCCGAAAAGTATAAAACACGTCTTAAATGAAGTTTCACAAAGATCTTTAAAGATCTTATCTCAGCATCAAAACATTTTCCACGAATATTTCACTCCTGCGCGTGACATTTCCCAACCCCAAACCCCGCTTGAGCGTGCACTCAGATAGTCATTAGATAAATTTAGTACAAGTTTTAGCTTCGTAGCTCTTAAGGTTTGCACTTGGCGCTGATCATCAATCAGTCAATCAGCTCGATGTATGGTTTCTCTAGAGCGCGTAAAACCAATTTACTCCACTCTTCCGCTGTAAACAGCGTATAAAAGCACAAAGCAGGAACAACAACAAAACGCACAACAAAAGAGATGCAAACGAGTGGGGGGGGGGGGGGGGGGTAAGGGAATGGAGAGAGGAAGTACCTATGTATATAAAGATAATCTGTGAAAAGTGTGAAGAAACTTTGCTCGTGCCGTCGCTGCTGCAGCTGCTCAGTTATTGTATGGCACTTCAACGCCTTCTTCCTCCTCTCTCCCCTCGCTGTTCAGGCAAAGTATTTTTCCGGGGATTTGGCAAAGAGTTGGACCAAGGCATAAGCTGACTCTTGATTGACCAATGGCTTTGGCATCTTGTGGCTCACTTCTGTTGACGATGACGATGACGATGATGATGGAGATGGCGATGATGATGATTGGGACGTTAAGTGGCTTTCGATTTGTTCAATTACATCAAACTTTTGCAAGTGCTCGAAAATATTTGCAACTTTGTACAGAATTACTTGGCAGTTACCTTTAGAACAGCTCGGGGCATTGCGAAAGGCGGCTCTGAGGCTGAAAGAAAACTGTTTACAACTTTTTCATAAGTACTAAATT
Source organism: Drosophila lacicola (assembly GCA_035045355.1). Lineage (NCBI taxonomy): Eukaryota > Metazoa > Arthropoda > Insecta > Diptera > Drosophilidae > Drosophila > Drosophila lacicola. Next base: position 6,474,722 of record JAWNPB010000148.1, on the reverse strand, counting down.
GATTTCCGGCCCGAATGCCTATGAAGCTTAAGCAATTTTATTAATTTTTATTGCTTTATCTAAATGGGTTTGAAATTTTAATTTCTAATCAAGCAAATTATGAGCAGTAAAGCACAACAGAGCACAGTCTTAAAGGGGGCCAAGGGACCTCGGAGGAGATGTGCGAAGTATAGACGAAACACAGACGTTTAAGATAATCGAAAAAAGAGAGCAGAAAAGAAAGTTGCGCAAAGTATCCATGTTCTTCAATTCACTTCGCTGCGTTTCTTAAATTACATATGTATTTCAGTTGCATGGCAAGGCATTAAAACGTTTGAGAATGCAGCACAAAGAAGAACATGCAATTGAAATGCTCGCCAGAGAGTTGAGTGCAGTTAAAGAAAGCGAAGGGATGGGAGAGGGAGAGAAAGAGAGAGACACAGAGAGAGAGAGATACGGAGAGCGCGAGACAAAGAGAAAGAGAGTGCGAGAACAAGAGCCGCAGTGGGAGACAGGAAGAGAGCGATACAGAAAGCAAAAGCGAGAGCGGGACACATAGAGAGAGAGAGAGCGAGAGAGAATGCAAGAGAGAGCGAGAGCAGGAGAGAGAGAGAGAGAGAGAGAGACCGGAAAAGAGTTGGCAATATAATTCCGACTATTGATGGAAACATGTTGCCAACTCTTTCTCTCCCTCTTTCGCTCTTTCTATCTATTTCTTTCGCTTCCCCTAACTGCAGTTAAATTGAAAGAAAAAAAAAACAAGAAATTAACACAAGTAATTTGTCAAAATAAACACATAATAAATTGGCAACAATCTGTCAGCCTTAATCGACATTTGTGTCCGAGCAAATAAACAAAACTGTTTTGATTTAGAAAATTCAAATATATGTTTATTGCATTAAGTAGGCAGCACGTCCGACGGCTGCAATAATTTAATAAAATGATTATTTATCTTCGATTCAGCAGTTGGCATTACATTCGATTTTATGGCAGAATACCCTATAAAAATCGTATATAGGGTAGCATGCGAAGTGTATTTACTTTTCATGTGAATCAGTTTCTTTTGTCCAAGTCTTTGCATTTGCTGAGCTGCATGAGTTATCGGAACACTAGCTCAAATAGCTGGAACGAATTGTATATTATTAAGTTTTATAAAAACAAGAAAGAGTGAAAATCTCGGAAGAGTCTGACTAAGGGATACCCTAAACCTTCTTCTACCGATACCAAATGCAGCTCTGTCTTAAGAAGGGGGGAGGGGTAGCTGTAAAATGAAAGATAATTCATGTGTGTATATTATTCTAGTAGTCTCATATCAGATTTGGAGACTCTAGCTCTTAACACCAATGAGATTTGTTCAAAAAACAGGATTTCGATATAGATTTTTATCGATTGCTTGAATACGGGGCGAGTTATCGATTATCGGAAACAAAACTTGTGCTGTGCGTGCACTAGAAGAACATACCTTTACAAGTTCCAGTCTGTATACGATCTTATCGATGTGGGATCGACATGCGGACAGACAGAGGGATTGCTAGATCGACTCGGCTATTGATGCTGACCAGGAATATATATAGTTTTTACCCATTTTCAATGGGTTCAGGCCATAAAAATGGTTATATGTATGTATATATATATATATAAGTTTTATCAGGCTCCTAAAAGATAAACACAAAAAGGGACATCTACATTAACAGTTGAATCATTTAAAGCTAATCGAAAATAATTACAGGGCATCTGCTAGTCTGCTTTATTCTCATGGCATCTAAACAATCTCGAATCGGGATCCGCGTTTATTTATTTATCACGTCGACGTCTACTTGAAGACTTTATTTGTTTATGTCGTTCGCACAGTTATCTAGAGAGAACTCTATTAATATATCTCCGACTTAATGATGCCATTTTTTTCTTCTTTTTTTTGGCTAGCATTAGAAATAGCTGGAAACCAAATTCCAATTGTAGATGTGGGTGGGGAAGACAGTCAAACACTTTTGCTCTCACATTGGCTTATGATTTAAAAATGTATTTTAGCTCAATCTGTTTTCGCTCGAATATGAATGTAATAAATGTTATGTTTTGGGCATGCTTTGACGAATTCTATATTTGTGATTTATATAAGTGATTGTGCGACATTTTTCCTTGAAAAGGCATCCAGCCAGGCCGGGCGCCCCATGCCCCATGCCCCATGCCACATGCCACATGCCTCATGCCACATGTCACATGCCACATGCCACGTGAGGCAAGGGGCTATAATTTTTATGGTGCTCAGTTGAAGGTCTTCTGGTCTGGCAGCTAGAATGCTTATGTAAATGGAGCTACCGGAGCGAGTTGTTCCTTCTGTAACTGGCCGTTTCCCAAACTAACGCCCCCGCAGAGCCTAGACACACACCTGCAGACACACGTGTACACACACACACACACACATCCCATCCCCCCAAATCAAGCACAGAGCAGACAGCCCCGTGAGAGTTGTGCACGTTGGCTTTGACGTCCGTCCCTGACGCAGAAGTCGCCGTAATCGTCTTAGCTGCAGTTAGCTCTTAGCTAGCTACCTGTCCGACGAATCTGCTCCTGCAAATGACAGTTAAATGGAGCGATACCTAATCTGTTGCAACAACAACTAAAACTCGCGGGGGTCAGATCTTAGTTACAGCTTCAGCTACACAGTGAAAGTTTTTGCTTTCAATTCGAAACCATTTTTTTGTTTGATTTTTATTATATACATATATTTACAATAAAGAATATATACCTTATACCTTATGCCTTATACCTTATACCTTATACCTTATACCTTATACCTTATACCTTATACCTTAAACCTTATACCTTATACCTTATACCTTATACCTTATACCTTAAACCTTATACCTTATACCTTATACCTTATACCTTATACCTTATACCTTATACCTTATACCTTATACCTTATACCTTATACCTTATACCTTATACCTTATACCTTATACCTTATACCTTATACCTTATACCTTATATTTATACAAAACTCACTAAGATTTGCTCACATTGTTTTCTCGTTGTTTGCTTATTTTCCACAAAAGCAAACCAAAATAAATCAAAATGGAATCATATGTAGTCCTAATTGGGTTCAAGTACAAAAAGTAAACATAATATGCACAATAGTCGAATGACTGCTGAAAAAAAAGAAGATCTGTCTAGCATCGAACCCGGGGTTTCTCATTTCCCATGCCCTTAGCGGTCGGTCGCCTTGCCACTGAGCTGTGTGGCCTCTAAGCTTGGCTGGCAGCATAAATTCCTTTGATAAAGTGAAAATGTAGAAAGAAAACAACAATTCAAAGATGAATTTTGATTTTATTAAAAGCTGTTAAATAAAAGACTTTAAATCTGCTAAGTGTTTATATATTTTTTACCCTGTATATGCACTACATTAACTTTTCGAGTGAGTCCTTTAATAGTTTAGTCAAATATCAATATCCTAAATTTTTGCAGTGTTCTGTGAATACAAACTCCCCCTCTCTTCCTCTCTCTCCCTTTCTCTCCCCTTGCCTGCTGCAGCTACAAATACGCATTTGTTACAGCTCCAACTTTTTGTTTTTGTATATTTGTAAGCCTGTTGGTCTCTTCTGGGCTCCTTTTGGGGCCTTTACCTTTCGCGTGACAGTCGCCCTAAGCCAGTTAAGACAGGTACGTACGCGATTTCTCTTGGCTGACTGTCGCCACGATTTGAACCTTGGTTTTGCTTCTGTCCCCAGCCATACAATAATGGGCTTTTTATCTGGTTAGCCTGGTAAGCGCTATCACAAGTCCCCAAAGACCCTTCAAACAGTATTGACACGAGCTGAAAGTTGGGGCGAAATCAAACAGGAAAGAAGTGTTGCATTCGGATAGTGAATATTAAATACCCTAACTATTATGGTATAGAATAAAGTTAAGCTTTAAGCCAAATTTTAAGTAACAGCTGCCACTATGCCCTTTTGCTAAGACATCAAACGAGGCTGGATCTAGCTTAGGTTTATCTAGCAGAATGGATGTATAATATTTATATACTTTTCAATATCTGTCGATCATTCCTGTGCAAGCTTTACGTTCCAATGCCATATGCACATATGTTTATATGCTTGAAGCACAATAAAGCTAATGAGCTTGAGTTATATTTATATTTGTGTTATTCAATTTATAGAATTGTGTGTATGTAATTATGTGTGTATATATGTGTGTGTGTGTATGTATGTATGTGCATATATTTGTATGTATGTATGTAAGTATGTAAAGCGTCTTCTATACCAATAGCAGACCAATTTTATTAAAGCTGCCCTCCTCCTCGATTCTCAAAAATGCAAGTAAGGCTTGCAGGCTTCACCTATGAATTAGGCGCAGGCGGCTTCAACGCTGGAAGCTGAGGAGCCGGAGGAGCACCAAGGGGGCGGAGCAGGAGGCGTATTTTGGAAGGTTTGTAGGTATGTATATGTGTATGTATGCATGTATGTATGTATGCATGTATGCATGTATGTATGTATGTATGTATGTATGTATGTATGTATGTATGTATGTATGGGTGTATGTGTGTATGTGTGTATGTGTGTATGTATGTATGTATGTATGTATGTATGTATGTATGTATGTATGTATGTATGTATGTATGTATGTATGTATGTATGTATGTATGTATGTATGTATGTATGTATGTATGTATGTACATACATATGTATGGGTGTATGTAGGTATGTATGCATGTATGTATATACATATGTATGCATGTATGTATATATGTATGTATGTATGTATGGGTGTATGTGTGGATGTGTGTATGTGTGTATGTATGTATGTATGTATGTATGTATGTATGTATGTATGTATGTATGTATGTATGTATGTATGTATGTATGTATGTATGTATGTATGTACATATGTATGGGTGTATGTAGGTATGTATGCATGTATGTATATACATATGTATGCATGTATGTATATATGTATGTATGTATGTATGGGTGTATGTGTGGATGTGTGTATGTGTGTATGTACATATGTACATATGTATGCATGTATGTTGCTGTGGGCTGATCACCATCATCAGCCATTCAATAAGTCTAAGCTTCGTTCCACATTTTCTCACACTTGCACTTTCAGCAAGTGTCATTGGGCCTTGCACAGCCTGACAAAAGCTGACTGCTATGCAGCGCACTAGTCACATAATATAGCCCATATAGTTAACACACGACACATGATTCTCACATTAGCCAATTCAACAGGCACATATTTAAAAAGCCAAAAGTTAAAGAAAATATTAAGCATACGCCACGTGCCACGTGGCACGGGGCCGAAGCGCTAGTGGGCCATGCGGTGTGTGTGCAGGGGGAGGGGGCGGGGGGTGGTGTGTGTTGGGGAGCAAGCAATAAATTCACATTGGGCAACGAGATGCTCAAATGTTTTGTGCAAATATTAAAATTGTACATTAGAACCGCAAAAATCAATCAAACCCGAAAAGGCGGCAATGTGCGGTGACTGGTGGTAGGGGCAGGGGGAGGGGTAGGGGCAGGGGGAGGGGCATTGGCAGCTTGTTTTAACTGTATATTTGTAAACATTCTCATCTACCCGCCCTCCCTCTCTCTCTCTCCCTTTGCTCGTTGTGTATAAATAAACGATAAACAACATTTTTGCGCTGCTTTTGCTAAAAGTTTCGAGCGTTTTTAATATCTTGCTAAATCATGCTCATCATTATTTCCCATACTCTCATCATTATCATCATCATCATTTAGCAGACACACACACACACACTCGCTTTCAATTGTGTGTGCTGATGCCACGCCTACCGCCCCCAACGGCTGCCCCTGTTGCAATTTTTCCAAATTTGTCAACTGTGTTTTTTGTGGCTGCCTCCAGCCCAAAACCTGCCTCCGCCGCGCCCCCGCCCCTGCCCCTTGGCCCACTTAGCCGCCAAAAAGGACACACACATATGATACATGACGACTTTATTTTGTATTTTGTTTCAACCCAGCGACAACAACAATTACAATAACAAAAGCCGCAGAAAATACATATTTTATGCTTTGAATACGCATTGAAAATGGTGTAAAAGGGTTTATTAACTGTGGGCAAAGGTATGTAACAGGCGGAAGAAGGCATGCCTGGCTACATAGAGCATATTTACTCTTGAGCTGGGTCGATCTGGACAAAGTCTGTCTGTCTAAATAGACTTGTAAAGCACATGAAGGACGATATATTTCGATATATTATTATTTTTATTTATTTTCAATATATTTTAGTTAAGTTTTTTAAGCATAACTCGGTGAGACGCCAAATTTGGTTTATTACTTATTGAAAGACTGTCCTCACGATAACTAAAATATCTAGTTTCAAACATAGCTTTGTGCTTTTATGTTCTGAAAATTTAAGAACGATCGGACTTCAAGCACCGAAGTTATTCAAGAACAGCAGCTCTAGGCCTAGGGCCTCTCCAAACACCAGACAAAGGCACGATTGTTATTTTTAAATAGCCTTTATTATATATTTGATTTTTATAATATAATCTATATTTTATATATTCTATATTATTTTGTATTATATTTATATTATTCTTGATTATTGTATATATTATTCTATATTTTATAGTTAAGCCACAAAGAAATATATTCTCAATGAGCATCAACAGTCGAGGCGATATATCCAAGTCCGTCCGCCCCTCTGTCCGTTTGTCCGTCCGTCCCTTTGTCTGCATTTATGAAATCCCTTTTCTCGGTTAAGATAAGTGCTAGAGACTTGCTTTGAAAGTAGTTTCTTGAACAAGCTCAGATCCGAGTCTATTTGAAATTATCTATAGCTTGGCGTTATTTCTAATAGAAGAGTATCTCACAGTCGGGCACTTCCGCCTACAGCAGGCTTTGCCCGTTTTGTTTGGTTTTGTGCTCGCTTTGCCCCTGCCCCTGCCCCAACTCCTTTTGGGGCGTGCTACAAACATGAGTTTACAGCGTCTATTTTTTATTTATTTTTTTTTTTTCGCTTTTCCTCCTGACTCGGCGCCTGAACTTTGAAATTTAATAATTTTGAGAAATTGCTATATCAAATTTATTTGACTTTACACATTTTGATTAAAGTTAATATTTTATGCTCTTTATAGATTTACGCAGCTGCTGCGCTTACGAACAAAAACTCCTTTAATCTATGAAAGTTTTTCAATTCTCAGATTGATTTGTCGCATATTATTTTGTGTAGGACTTAAATTTATTCGATATAATTATGCCCGACCTTCTCTCTGTGTATGATTTATGTGAACTTCAAGGCTCTGTTGGAATAGAAAGTAATATTTGTTTCTAAATTGTGAACTTTGCGCAAAACGTATAAATTTCCACAGTTGCGGGTGGAATCTCCAAATCACAGAAACACACGTTCGTTAACTTCTTATGCAGGGCTTAGAAAATAAGTTTGAAGCCAATCCGACAATGTGTAAGCCTTCGTAAGCCTGAGGCCGCAGGCCGTAAACCAAAAAGTTGTATGCAAAAGTTTTACGGGATTTTTCCACACTCACGGGTGGAATTTTCCAAAATCACATTTGGTAACTACAGTATATATTTCGCGCTCTTACTGTATGGGCTTTGCGCTGATCACCGTGCCACGGGAAGCCCGGGGTATACCCGCTATTATCCTATATAGACATAGGTCAAAATTTTCCACTCCCATAACTCGGTCAAATCTCATCCGATTATCACGAGCTTTGGCTCATTGTTCATGGTATCTATTTGGCATCTAAATCTGGCAACATTTTGCATAAGAACTCAATGAATACGTGTTGAAGCGATTTTAAATATCTTTAAGAGAATTTATGCCCGCTAGTATTATATTTTATTTTTTTGTAAGAAAACTGCGCTCTAAAATTGATATAGTTTTTAGTTTAGTTCTTTTATTATTCGATTTTGATTTTTTAACGAACTGTGCTTTTATGTTTATTTCGCCGTTCAAATGGCTTTCTGCTGTTATTTAATTTTATATTTATATTTTTTACTGTCATTTTTATTCCATTCTAAACTGGTTTTTTTTATTCAAATTCGTTTTTCGGTTCTAGTTTTAAATTTCAATTTCAGTTTCATATTTAATTGAGCTCTGTGCTTGCTGTTGCCTTCTGCTCTCTTCTCCTCTCTTCTGTTCCCTTTTCTAATTCTCTTCGCTCCACCACCTCCACCCTCCCCCTCCACCTCCACCTTCTCCCCTGCACCCTCCACCCCCTCCATCCTGTCCCCTCTTGCCTTCCTCGCTCGTCTTCTCTTTCTGGTTTTTGGTTTATGCTGCGTATTGTTAATGCCGTCGGCCAGAACAATATGAATTTTTGCGTGCTGTCACACTCACACACACAGAGCCGTACACACACACATACACACGCACACTTGCACATGCACGTATTTGCCGGCGGCTTTTGTTTGTTTTTGTTACGTTTTAATTTTTGTTTTTTTGCTGTACATTTTTGCAGTGTTGTAAAATTTGAACGTTTCGTGCATTTTATTCGTACCTTACAGAAATATCATAAAACGCGCATTCGTATTGGGCGGAAAAATAAAACCTGGAAATGGAAATGAGAATGAGAATGAAAATGGGAATTGTTAAGCATGAAGCATGAATTTGCCGTTGCCTCCGTTCCCCTTTCCTCTTTCCCCTTTACCCTTTGGCCTGCCCCTCGTGCTGTGCGCTCCGCTTTCCGTTTGAAGTTCTTTTTTGGCATTCGAATTTTTGTATTCGGTTTTGAAATTCATTTATTTATGAGACTACACACACACACACACTCGAGACAGCCAAGCCCCTGCCCGGCTCCCGCGCCTGTCCGCGCGGCTCCTAATCCCTGCCTCGGACACGCGATTGCGATTGTGGTCGACAGGAGGGGGGGTTGGGGTTAGGCGAGGGGGTCGTATGATTTCTTTAATAGCGCCTAATTGATATTTAAATAGCGAGCGAAACAATTGCATTCACGAACTCTTGTTAGGCTAGAAACCTAGCGGTAAACTCTGCCTCTTATTCACCTGGCCTGGAAATGAAAAAAACTTTGAACGGAAAGCTTCCATATTTTTACTGACTCTCTACTTGCGAATTATATTCTATGTTATAATTGTATAAGTGTTGTATAAGTGTTTACATAGCTTAACTTTACACAAGTTTTCCTGACTTACAAAAACTATAAACAATTGTGAACTACTTCAGCTTTTAGCAAGTATTTTTATACCCTTAACATGAAAATGGTTACGAGGGGTATAATGTTTTTGTACAAGCACATGTAACAGGCAGAAGGGGGCATCTCCGACCCCATAAAGTATATATATTCTTGATCAGCATGAATAGCCGAGTCGATCTGGCCATGGCCGTCTGTCTATTCGTGCGTCCCTCCGACTAGGATCTCAGAACCTATTAGAGCTAGAGACTTGAAATCCAATAGTCGATAACTCGCCCCGTTGTAAAGCAATCGATACAAATCGATATCGAAATCATGTTTTTTGAGTCACCAAATTCGACACGTAGCTTAAAAATCAGAATAATAATAAATTAACTTTCATTTAATTGCTATCGCGACTTGATGTTGGCTGAAGAAGGTTCAGGGCATTCCCTAGTCGGGCACGCCCGATTAGCGCACTCTTGCTTTCAAGCTGATTTAAAGCTAGAATTATGGGATAATCGGATTTTTGCTGCCTTAGATAAATCGCTAGATTTTTTCAATTGAATTTTATAAAATAAATTTGTTTCCATTTTCCTAACTTCATTTATTTAAATTCCACTCGTTTTTCCTCTTAATCTACGTCCCTTTCTCTCTCTCTCTCCTTTCTCCGTCGCGCTCTCTTGCTTTCCCTTTGTTCCGCCTCACGTTTGGCTAGTTGAGCTATTTACACGCTTTTCGCACGCATTTTCCACATACTTAACCGCCCCTCCGCTACCCCTCCCTCCCTGCCGCTCAATTTCTTCGCCTCTCTGAATATTTGCTTCAACTTGTGCACATTTTTCTACACACATTTTGCAATATTTCTCGTTTGGTCTCAGCTTCGTCCTCTTAATTACTTCTAAGTGCACATTCTTCACATTTCGCTTTTTTGTCCAGTGGCTGTTCTCCCCCTCCCCTCCCCATCCAACCCAATCCACAGCCCTTAAAAAGTGTATCTGGTTTGGCTTTTCTTCTGGCTTTTTGTCGCTGTGCAAAAATCTGTTCACGCGCTTTAATTGCATTAGCCTTAAAGACATTTTAGCCTTTTCCGCTGTTCCTTCTTTAGGTCATATATAATAACAAGTAAGACTACTCTGGTCGGGTCTGACCGACTAGGAGATACTCTATACTCAGCGCCAAGTTTTTTCCTACACATACAAGCTTCGTACTCTTCTTCCCCTTGCCCTACAATATGGAAAATACATTCTTGAATAACTTCATTCTTTATATTTCAACACGCATAAGATTTTCAGGAATTATATATCGCAACCAACTTTTTGTATATACCAAATCCCAAGTTGTGCCTCAACAATTGAGTTTTGTCGGGGAATGGGGGAAGGTATCCAAAAACTAGTAAACTATTCTGTATGTGTATATACTAAAGACGAACCCACATATCAATTCTGGTTTGTCTAGCTCTTATAATCCTCGAGATATGCTTGAAAAACGCTGTCTCAAAACCGATATTTATCGATATTATGGAAAAAAACTGATTACCTTATTTGGCATACGATATAGGAGAACATATATTCAGAGATCGACACTCTATATTGTATATAAAAATACAATAAGAATTTCATTCGTTGGGTTCAGGGTATCAAAATCTGTCAAGAATCAACGCCTCTTGTTGTTGTTGTTATTGTTGTTGTTCCGTTGTTGTCGAGGCTCGGTTGCTGTGTAAATTGAATTGCAAAATGCCAGCATTTCCATAAATAAAGGCTAACAATTTCCTGACACACCCACACTCGGCAAGACATGTGTGTGTGTGTGTGCATGTGTCATGTACTGCATGACATGCGAGAATTAATTCAATAATCTAAGTCGAGGCAGCTCAAGGGTCTGCGAGCACTCAGAATCCTAGAAAAACGCAGCCCAACTAGGCACAGATGACAGCAGAGCTGACAGCCTACACAAAAATATGAGACCCACCCCAGGTAAAAATTTCAAGACTTCAGTTTTTGGCATTTATGTGAGCTAATAACTAGATCGGGTGCAGGTATCCAAAAGGTATGCTCAACGAGTGCCAAGTATTAATATACTCGGAGTTAGGCTCAAAGTAAAGTGGAGAGTAGTATCGATATTTATCGATTTATGGAAATTTAATATTATGGAATCGAGCATTACCTGTCTTAGTTTGATATGCGAGAGTATATGAAGTCTAACTCTGCATGCAGACAGACGATCCTTGTCCTTTTTTTAAATGTTGGGTAGAAGTATTCATAAAGTCAAATATTCCCTATCTGTGTGTACTAGACAAGAGCCTACATACGAAATTTTGTGCCTTCGAGTTATGCTTAAAGAAACCATGTCTCAAAATCGATAATTATCGATATTATGAAAATGCAAGGAGATATCGCCAACAACATGACAAACGTGTTCTGTGCATAATATAGAAGAATATATATCTATATTACATTTCTAGTTTCTAGCTTTCCAGATACACGAGTATATTCAGAGGGAGGACTTAGCTCTTCGTGAACCAGTTCATCTGATCGATCATTTCCATAAATTATGCTGTCTTCTGCTTTCTTTGGCCTGTCGCATAGATTTGCAGAAAACCCTTAAGCCCTTTTTCCAATTTTCGATGGGTCTAGGATCTATAAATGTAGCGTGTATTATTTCTTTTTATTATTATTATTCTACTTTTGTCCTCAGATATACGAGCACGATTCCCTCGTGTCACGACGACTATTATAATTAAAAACGCATTGCGAGCAAAATGTGTGACTACAAGCGGCTTAGTTTTTGCGCCTACACCCAGTTTCACACACGCCCACGCCCACCAACTGCCCGCCCCCCAATTTCGAGCCGCGGCGAGGCTTGTTCGCACATTGTCACAGCATGCGGCATAGCACAACAGCCACGCCCACAGCACAAGCAGACTAGGCGACATTCGGACATTAGACGAAACGAGCTGGCGACAGCCTTTAATGAGACTGGCCGCCGGGCCAGAGTTGCCAGGTAGTTGAGGCGAAAGAGTTAACTACCTGTTAGCCAGTTGGCCTCAGCCAGTTGCTGTTGCTGCCTGCTGCGCCCAGTTTCTATTGAGCCGGCCGCAAAGTTAGCCAAACGACATTTGAATTTGACAATTTTTTCGACATAAAAAAACGCGAAAGCGCGCTCCAGCCAGAGTTGCCACACTGCCCAATACCCTGTGCACAACTGTACCCAGCTGCTGTGCTGCTTCTTCTAGCATTATGTAAATTCTTATTGTTATATAACTTTTGTGTTTATTAATCGATCTTTCTGAAATTTATAGGGCATGTACTTATCTCTCTGTCTCTTAAAATATCCTAAAATAATCGATATGTTGTCACAGACAGGGCTGTTAATCAGTATTTATAGATTTGATCGAAGATCAACTTAAGCATTTGTTATACGAGCATATTGTTACCAATTTTATTCTTCCCCTGATCTTTTCAGACTCAGCTCTTTGGCTTGACTCCATAACTTCTTCTGCATATTACATACATTCCCATTAACTTAATCATGCCCATTCTCAACAATTTGTAATGGGTATAAGCTATGACAAAATTAATTTTAGTTATGCTTCTGCTCTGTCCCACTCTCTCTCCCTCTCTCTCTCTCACTCTCGGTCTGTGCCCCTCTCGCGCTCGCTTTCTCTGGGGACTTTTCGGCTGGGGATTAATTTGGTAAGCGGCTCAATGCATAATTAACCAAAATGAAGCAGCTGCCACGCCTCCCTCTAATGGACGCCCAGCCAACCAGCTCTAGGCACAGCTCCATTTACCACAAAAATTGCCAGAATTCAATGAAAGCTGCCAGAGCTGAGCTGCTTACCTTTCACCCCCCCCCCCCTCTCTCTCTCTGTCTCTCTCTCTCTCTCCGTCTCTCTCTCTGTGTAATTAGTGACATTTTAGGCCTGGCCCGCAAAATGCATTGTTTGCCAGTGCGAATTCGGTGAACAGAAATCACATTGCACAAGGAGAACTCCATGGACAGGTCCTGCTGCCCCGCCACCCCCTTCCAGCCTGACCCCCTCTGACTTGTAATGGATGCCCCAAATGTAAGCTCAGGTTTAATGTATGTTTATGTTGGTGTGTGTGCGTGTGTGGGTGTGTGCGTGTGTGTGCTGTCAACAAAGCTGACAACAATGTCCATCGTGCTGAAATTGCAATGCGGAACGAGGCGACAAGAATGTTCATGTTCAAGTGTTATTATTCTAGATGCCCAAATAGATAACATTCTGGTTTCGGTTCAAGGCCACAATTCTGACCCATTTGGGGTTATGTCTAGTTTGCTTAACCCTATTAACTATAATTTAATGAACACTTCTATCGCATATCTGTGATTTTATTCCGTTCAATTAAATGTTACTTAAATGCGTCCACTTGTTTTATTCACACCGGGCTTAACTAGTTTGTATATCAAATTGAACGTCCTCCATGGTCACTTATGTGCTTTATGTTTACATATTTATATGCATATATATTTCATACTGATAATCATCTACTTGACTTGTTTTCATAATTCTCTCTTTCTGTCAAATTTATTTGCCTTCCATTGTCACTTGTCCACCATGGTCACTTTTATTAATAATCGCAATTACCCCTTTAAGGCCACAATTGACAAGCGAAGTAGTTTTTTCTTGAGCTGGTTTTTACTTTAGTTCGAAATGTTCTTCAAAATTTTTTTTTTTTTTATTTGAATCTTTATGTAATAAAAAACTAGGTGTCCTCCATGGTCAGCTATGTCTGGTCTTGTCTTGTTTTTATGGTCTTCTTGATTAAGTAAACTCTAGCCAAACTCTTTCCCTTGTTTATCTAAATTATCTCAATGTTCATATTAATCCCTCTCCCAATAATTGTTCCTTGTATAAATATTGTTTATTTCCTTTGTTCGGTTCGTTTCAATCAATTGACTTAGCATATTAACTAGGTCACTTAGTATTTACTGAACTTTGTGAACGTCCTCCATGGTCAGATAATTCACATGCTTAACAGTACCTCAAATTTTCATCGTCTGCTTGGCTCTCTGTTTAAGATACTTCACCGAATCCCATTTAACTATCTTCTTTATAGTCAATTCAACTATTTGCTTGTCCTCCATGGTCACTTAAATCGCAGCTAATTTGTTAATAATTCTTCTAGATTTTTCAAGTCCATTTGTTGCCAATGGTCAATTAAAGCGCAGTCACTTTAGTCCTTCTCCCAATTGTTGTACCAACAACCTAATTGTCCTCTATGGTCACTTTTGTTGTGCTTACTTAAAGACTTTTATTTTCAGCTTGTTCTCATTTGCGCAGCCTTAAAAGTTTTGAAGTTCCCTCAAATATTTTGGTTTCTTTTGCCATCAACTCGAGTAATTGCAGTTGGACTAACGCAACCACAGGCACATTTAACACACACCCAACACATACACACAAACACACATACACATACGCACACACTCAGCTGGAATAGTGAAAGAAGCACTTGAAAGTTTGTCGTTCATTTGCGAAATGAAAAACACGTTTCAACTGCAACTACAACAACATTTGTGAGCAGCAACTTCAAATGCAGATACAGATACAAATTATGATGCAGATACAGATACAAATGGAAATGCAGATACAAGTAAAGTTACAGTTACAAGAAGTGTTATAAGTACAGATACAGATATAGATATAAATGCAGAATAAGATACAGATACAGATACAGATACAGATACAGATACAGGTACAGATACAGATACAGATACAGACACAGATACAGATACAGATACAGATACAGATACAGATACAGACACAGATACAGATACAGATATGTACAATTAAATTTAATTTTCATTGGAAATCGCATGCGGTAAATGTTTATTTACTTCGTGCGAGCCAAAAATATTTTCATATTAATATTTACTTAGAAAATACTTAGTTATATCTAATGCACAGTGAGTCCAAAAAGTATAGCACCTTTTTCTATTCTTCTCTATTTACCCTATGGTATGTGTGGACCAAGAATTCTTGATTAACTTCGGTGTTTGTAGTCCGATCTGTGTAAAATTTGCAAGGCTTAAACATCGCATGCTAAATTTTGTATATACCAAAACCCTACCCATCAAATTTAGTGTCTTACAAATTTGAGGCAAACGAGCGGGGAAGCTACATCCCAAATTTGGTGTCTCTAGCTCTCATAACTTTCGAGATATGCCAATAAAACCTTGTCTCAAAATCGATATTTATCGATATCGAGCAAATAAGAGTCGATATCGACAAGAAAAATGTACGAAAATATTGAGTTTTTTTAAAATATCAAGGGATTAGCTTTTGTAGTTCCCGAGATGATCAACAAAAGCAACCCAACATTTGTACAGTCTGTGTTGTAAGTATGCAGCAGGTGCTTAGCAAGCATTCATCATTGTCTCTGCCAAATTGCAATAAAAAAAACAGTTTCACAAATTAATTTTCTCGACAATTGATTGAGTTATTTGTAAAATAGAGCACAAAATTGTTTTGCAATTAGTGTGTGGAATCAATTGTGGTTGCGTACACGTGCATTAACTTTTGCCCCGGACTGTGTGCCTGGGTCTTTCATCAATTTGATTTAGATAAATGCGAAACGAAGCGTAAAAGGGCAAGGTGTCTCTGTGTGTGTGTCTCCGTGTGTGTGTGTGTGTGTGTGTCGGTGGGTTAGTTTTTGTGTTTGTTTATTTGTGTTATGCATATCAAGTTGTAAGCTAAACATGCCACTTGCCACATGCCGCAACCCATTCAGAACTTGCCCTCCAATTTGCATATACGCATTTGCCCGCAGACACAAACAGCAAAGAGCTAAACAAATTACAAGGTCTGGCCACAAGGCACAAAGTCAAAAATGGCCTTATAATTATGGACACACACACACACACACACACGCGTACACACACACGCGTACACACACACGCACACATTGTAGCTGGGGCTTGAATACATGCTTAGAAATCAATTCCTGTTGGCGATAAACGATAAACGATAAGCGATAAGACGGCAAACAAACAACGCGCAAACCTTTTGCACAAAGCCCAAATAGCATAAAGGACGAGACACAAAAGCATCGCGACAAAAGGATAAAGGGCAGCCAGTATAAACAGCTACCCACCCCCCTGCCCCTAGCCACGCCCCAGTTGGGTCAAGCGTCTCGGCGCGCATTAGGCGAGCCCCTCAAAAAAACAAAAAAACAAAAAAAACAAACGAACAAACAAAAACCGCAAGGTCTACATTTAAGTAAAGGCTTATCAACAATGAAACGCACTTTTATAACCATTTTTTCTCGTGAATCCTTTGAGCTATGCGGCAGCTCGCGTCTATCTATAATCCTGGCTAGTTATGGTCCTTGAACAACCTCAACTATGAGTTTTAGTTTTGTTTTTTAATCGATTCAACTTTCTATCTTCTATCATGCATCTTATTCACAGGACTTTGTCTCCATCTATTAAGGCTCTTAAGGCTTGGAACTTAAGGATTAATTTTATTAAATTGAAAAAAATATCTCGTTTAATATCCAAATTTTAAGAACCTGATATGCAATATAAGGGTTTTTAAATTGCAATGTTCTTTGAAGTTTCTTCTTAGTTTTAAGTATCTTAAGTATTTTGATTTCTTTAAAGATTCTTCAAGCTTTCCAAATTTTAAGAATTTGGTATGCAATAGAAACTTTTTCTAAGATTTTCCAACGTTTTCCCAAGATTTTCTTATAGTTCCCCTTAAAGTTTTGTCTGTTTTTATTAGAATCTTTCAATGTTTCCCCAAGGTTATTCTTAAATATGTCCTTAAAGGGTATTGGTATTTTTCAACATTTTCCCAAGGTGATTCCCAGAGATCCCCTTAAAGGCTTGTCTAAGTTATTTCTATAGCTCAGAATTACGGAATTAACTTTTAACGTTAACTAGCTGGTAATAGTATTATTCCATTAACTTTAGATAACTGATAGTTACCGAAATGCCGAATTCCCTAAGTAGAGTATATTGTCTACGACCGGAAGGTGAATTCCTCAAAATTGAGTGTCTTTTGGTTGTGATCTTTGGAAGTGAATTTAAGAGGGCAATTTTAATAATACTTAACACTTGAAATGGGTTGAGCTTCTTGCTCCGCCCGATGCCCCATTCAAAGTTATAAAACTCGAACTTAAAGTACTTTAAAGAAAACACTTTTCGATTGAAATTTGCATAAAATTTGTGTTAATTTGGCTTTCCCGTTAAAAGTTGTACATATGCTTGATTTGGTCACCATAGAATATTCATCTCAAAAAGTTGTGTGCCTCTTAAAAGCATCTTATCTCCTTTTTGGTATCCAAACTCAGATGGGTGTTGGCTATTGCTGCGGCTTGTGGAGCTCGGTTTGCTGGGCCTTGCGCTTGGCCCCATTGCGATTTACGGCATTTGCCGGGGACTGTTCCCGCAGCGTGATCGTTGCCAATTGGCGTAGGGGTATTACCTCGCCGGCAGAGTTGGGATACTGCGGCTGCTGACCAATTGTCCAGCCCAGCTTGACCAGCTGGCGCTGCAGCTCCTCCTGTGTGCGCTGCGACATGCCGAGTGCCAAGAATCGAAAATTTTTTTTGACTTTCTTTTTTGGAATTGCAAACTCAAGAACAAAATTGTTAGCGAAATTTCTGCGAATTTACTTTAGCTGTAACGAGTTTTCAAATCATTTATATTTGCAAACTTGTGTTCTGTTCGAATGCTTCGTTGTAAAATGAGCATTTGTTCCCGGGCTTGACACAAGCCTGAACCTAAAGTCAGGGCTAAGTTGATGATAAACGCAAATTGATGGAAATAGAAATTACAGAAATTTCATAGCCTTCTAAGAAGTTTGTGATATAGTCTATATATGGCGCTTAAGACTATAGAACAGGTGGAGATTATATTGATTGTAAAGTATATTATATTGATTGTCAAAGTATTTGAAACAGATGGGCATCAAAATACTATTAATAGTACAATTATTTACAATTTTTGAATAGCTTCGGAGCTTATAGTCCGATCTTCATAGAAATGTGCAGCGCAAGGCTTAAACTTGAAAAATTGCTGGTCTTTTTTCGAATTTGAAGGGAAACGCAGAGGTATTTAATTGTCTGTAATATATTTTATTTGTATGGACTTAACAGCTCCTCTTCGGGTTAAGCTGTAAAAAGCAGATCTTTCCAGATCTGCAACTTAAGCCTAAATAATATTTATTTTGCTGTGAAACATGCATCCAAAGAATTTATGCAAAAATCTTTAAAAATAAGCTAAAACTAGGCTGAATATAAAGCTCAACAACTTTCGAAAGTTTTTCTGTTAATATATAACAGCACGTCCTTACTTACAGTTAGACCGATTCCAGCTGTATTTAAATATATCCATTTCCACTTTATAAGGAATCATTACCACCAAAATCCATTCGAATAGCTTTAGAAACAACTGAGTTCACATGTTCTGCCATGTCAGCTGGAAAATCCTTGAGCATCTGCTTAGATTGAGGGCATCTCTCAGTCGACCTGGCGGCCTTGCTTTTTCGTTTCTTGGGCTTGGTGGGGGAATTGTCTTTTAAACGTATTCGGATTGCTCTTTTCTTTTTTTTTTTCTTTTATTTTTTTGATATAGCGCCAAAGAAATCATAAAATTAAATATGCGTAGCATACTTTTTGGGGCGGCGGCTGCAATTGACTTAATATCTGTTGGGCAGACAATCAAAACAACAGGCCACTAAAGGGCTGCCAGGGGGGGGGGGGGTAGGAGTGCGGGGGGAAGGGGTTTGTGTGGGTGAGTTAGGGCAGAGAGAAATAAACCGAAAAACCGCAAAAGTTACGCGCCAGCCAAATCTAAAACCAAAACGGACACAATTGATGTGAAGCAGGAAAAAGTCGTTGGGAGCGGGAGGGGGGGGGGGGAGCTGTAATAGGGGGAGGGGTTCAAGAAGTGGAGCCGAAAAAGTTTTTGTGTTTAGTGTGGTTTGGGGCAAGCCTACGAAATGGTTATGGGGCAAGTTTCGTGAATGCGGCTTCGATTTGCAACGCTTAGTTGCACGCATTCTGGCTGGGCCCAAGGGGGGGGGGGGGGGGGGGTGGGCACTTTGTCCATTGAGCTCTGGGATTCTGACCTGCTGTTCCCTTCTCTGTCCATTATTGTTGTTGTTGTTGTTGCTGCTGCTTCATTTGATGACTGCAATTATGGCGTCATTTACATTTTGCCTTGAAATAGAATGATTGCCCCGCTACAGCCTGGTACCCCCCCTGGTGCCCCGCATCTTCGCCCTGCTGCGACCTCTGACGAGCTTGGCGAGCAGTTTTGCAGTTGTTTTTACATGTTCTTGTTTCTATACCCTGTACGCATTACGAATGCCTAGAAATTAGGTAGATTATTTGTGGACAATTGCTTGTAACAGGCAGCAGTAAATATATAAATTAGTATATTTTGTTTTTATCGATATTGCTCCATTATTCCCTCAAATCGATAGTTATCGATAAATATCGAGGCTTATAGAAGCTATTTACAAAATATTTACTATGTTTCTCCAAGCATAGCGCCTACAGTTAAAAGAGTTCTTCACTTTTTGGATACCTCCGCATACTTCCATCAAAATTGATAAATCGTTGTCGCTCGTTTTATAGGGTAGGCGCTAGTCGAGCACTCCCGGGCAAAGCACTCTTGTTTTGCTCCCCTGCTATATTGTTATTGTTATTTCTATTTCAATGCCACTTTGGTCGTTGAAGCGCGCTGCTAAGTATGCTACACATTTTCTTTCAATTTTCTTTGTTTTTCAACTGGGCGTATCTAAGCAGGGGGCGGGCTCGTGGCACGTTTATAGATGTTAGTATTATGCTGAGAAATGGCTTTTTGCAGCTGCAACAGCTCCTCGAAAAGCAAATGATAAATGCAGCCCACCAATGGGCGACAAAATTGATGAATTGTGAACATTTTGAGGGCTATTCAGAATCCTTGAACAACAGCCCTAACACGTACATCAAGCGGCAAATTCAGGCTAGTTAGTATCTTAATTCGTATCTATTATATTTTTTGATAATAATTTAAAGATGCTATATAAGATAGATGTTCGTCCATGTCTAGCTGTTGTCTGAGATTCTGAAGCTTTACCAACTGAAACTTAAGTAATTAAGGACTTGGATACCTTCTAGGACATATCAGTTAACATTTGACAATTTTAATATCTCTGAAATACATGTTAAAAAGCTGCTGAGCAGATCCTGTTAATTGTTCGAGCTACGCTTTGCATTGCCTATTGTTTCTCTACACAGATCCTATGAGATATATGATATATTTATATATATATTTAATATACCAGCTATATGTATATAGTCAATGTACGTGCTGGCTTTGCATACTACACTCAGCAGTCGCTCACGCGACCTCATAACTACTGCTAGCTTTTTTGCTCAACTATCTGGCAACGCAAAACCCAGCAAACTTAACATAAGTCGCTGCTGTTAACTGAAAAATGTTAAAAGTGGTTTGTTGTTAGTTAAAACATGTTAGCAAAGCTCGCCAGCAAGCAGCATATATTTTGACATGCTTTATTAATAATGTATGTTCCTATTGAAAAGTGCTAAGAAAAAAGCTGACGAGCCGAGATTCGAGCCAGTATCTGGCAAGGCACTGGTTCAAACCGCGCACCAAACTACTGAACTTATTTGCCGCCTTGCCGAGTCCTTGCCGAGCCTTGGCGAGCAGTTTATTTTTAGAGCCAGCTTTTGAGCATTTCGAATGTAAATTTCAGTTCCAGATTTTTTTTTTTTATTTCTTTGGTTCGGTATTTTAGATGAGGCAGTTGTCGGCTTTCATGGCTGCGCCTGGCCTCTAATTTTATTGCTGTGCTGTTGTCTGCGCTTATTTAGTATGCCCTTTCATTATCATTTACTTATGTCCTTTCTTTCGCATTTTTCTCTTGGCTGTTTTATATTTTTTCTGTTAGCTTTTTAATTGGCACTTACGCTTACGGCTTATGTACAAGCCATGTCCTTGCCCCCGCCCGCGCCTGTTGTGCCGTGCGCTGCCTAATTTATTTTTCGGCAAATGCCTTTTATCCTTTTGTCATTTGCTGTGCGTGCGCGTGTGTGTGTGTGTGTGCTTGTGTGTGTGAGTGGCCCCTGCCCAAAATGAGGTTCAACTAATTGCGTAACGCATACGCCCTGTGCGCCTTAAGTGGGCTTTGCTGCAAGACTGCAGACAAGAGTCTTTGGCAATCGGGCCCCCTCACTGCCCCCCCTTCATATTTAGAGGCTGCTGCGCGCCTGGCTTTTTGGCTGGTCTTCAATTTATTGTGCGTGTCCATGCGGCATTTTATTATCTCAATTTGCCGCTGCCAGCCGAAATCCAGCGGGATTTGTGGCATGATTTAGTGTTGTGTGCAGTGTCATTAAAATTTAATTAAGCGCCAAGTTCATATGCATCCCACAGAGAGGCAGTCAGCGAGGGACAGAGCGAGAGAGAGAGAGAGATCGAAAGAGAGGGAGAGTGAGAGTGCGTAGCTTGGCATAAACTGACTCAAGAAAGTAACGCAATGGCAAGAATCTAATTTGCTTTTGTGAGTGCGCATACAAAACAGACTGTAATAATTTATAACATGATGAACCTGTTTCTGTCAACCTGCACACACCCACACACACGCACACTCGCACCCACACACACACACACTTGGTCGCGAATGCAAATGATTTGTTTGCAAGAATTTCGCATATATGTCAAGACAGGCCAACGGAAAGCGCAAAATTCTTTATAATAACAATCATGATAGCAGCAGCAAACAGCGCCACGCATCGAGTTGTTTAGCTTCGATTCAGTCTGCTCGACTTCAAGCTACCCTGTAAAACTATCGTTATCAGCAAGTGTCTGCGTGCTGTGTACTCACAGTTAGCATACTCTGTTAAAAAGCGTCGTGTAAAAAGTACAATAAAAATTAGTCTGCTGTTACATACAGTTCTCTGTTAATATACTCTTAGTGTTAATTGCCTGTTAACTCGATTATCAACGCTGTGGTTTTGAACTTTTGTAACTGAACAAATTGCTGAACTTGCACAAATTGAGCTCTTGTTAACTGTTTGCTGTTATTTTACATGATGAAATAAATCTAACAGCTGTTAGTGCTGTGGCTGCAACTTTTGATGGGCTGTTATTAACAATTAAAAGCTGACGCTGGCTTATATTATAGTAACTAAAATTTACCGATTATGTAAAAGAGTGTTAATGCAATTGATTCTTTTTGACAGCACGATGTGTTAGTGTTGTCCATAGTTAAATATCCGTTGATGAAATTCGATAGAATGATGTGCTGTTAACTAACATTTGTTATCCTAAATAACTGTATAAAAAGCTAACAATTTCTATAGCGTGCTGTTATCAATAGTTGCCAGCTATAAGAATATATATTCAAAATTGTAGGCAGTCACTTTCAATTGCTGGCTATGTTAAGCGACTGTTATGTTTTAACTAACAGTTCTATGTTAAATGAAGTGGCTTTTACATGCTTTTTATGCTGTTATTAAACATACTTCTTTTGAATATATGCTGTTATGTTCCAAACATTTTCCGACTGTCATGAATAGCTTTTTAAAAAAATATGTGCTGTTATCAACAGTTGTCAGCTATGTTATGCAGCTGTTAGCAGGGCTAGCAGCAGCTAATAAAATAAAACTTGCGACCTTCACCTAGTTAATGCACCTGATTTATTGCGTTTCCGAGAACAGAAATCCAATTACTTTTCCGCTTAAGAGATTAGTAGGATATGCAAGCAAGCACTCTTGATAAAGTGAATACCAGTTCCTGGAAGCACTCCAATATAAATCTAAATGTTAAAAGATATTTTTCGCTGGAATTCAATTGCCAGCAGCGGGTGTGCATCAACATACCCAACGATGATGATGATGCTGATGATGAGTATGGCAGTAATAGCAAATTGTTGGCTGCTGTGCGATGATGATGACGAGAAGCCGGGCAGCTGCGGGCGTCCGGGGCGGGGCTGCTGTCTGGCAAGGTAGAGGCATAAAGATTGTTACCATATTGCTATCATTTGCACACAATCAGCGCCAGCGTCAACAGACGCGAATGCCTGACTGCAGAGACGGAGTCGGGCAAGAGCAGCGTGGGGGGGGGGGGTGGATGTCGTGCATGGACCAGGAGTAAGGCGAGGCGAGGCGCGGCCGGAATGTCGCCATCAACTGAAGCGGACGCCGGCGGAAGCGTCAAAGGGAAATAAAACGATTTGATAGCGTTGCCAACGATAGCGGCTGCGAATGACGTTGCCAACCACTAGCACGAATGAGGCATGAAAAATTGCAAATGTGGGAAGGGGAAGGGAGCAGCAGCTGGGGTGGGGGGCATTGCGGGCATTGTCATCGGCAAAGTGCGAAAATTGCGGATAAATTGAAATATCAAATTTTAATAAATAGAGCAAAATCGAATTTCACAGGCTACAAATAGAATAAGAGTCTAACGGAGTGTGTGTACGGGTGTGTGTGTGTGTTTGCTTGTGTGTGTGTATATCTACATATCGTAGCACTCTTCAATGCTTGAAGCCTTGCCCAGCTGTCTGTCTAGCACACACACACACACACGCAGATAACAACTTCGTTTCACTCACACACACACGCACCACAACTTCGCATACATACAAACACATGCACAGCCACCTCACGCCTCAATGAGCTGTTATACAAAAGCTGTTATAAATATAAAAAAAAAATAATAAGAACGGCTAGCAGCGCTGCGATACCCTGTCAGGATTTCCAAGAACAGTTCTCAAGCGATCGAAAAATCGAATACTGTAAGTACCAAGCCAGTGAATTTCAAACTGTGAAAATGAAAATAGATTACTGTAATCTTTAAGCGTCGCTGCAATATTTGTGGCTCATACTCTCATCGTTAAAATGACCTTGGCCCTAAAAATGTGACAGCTACATGTGGAGCTTAATTTTTATTTCTTTCAGGTGCTTATAAGCACAAGTATTAATTTGGCAAATTTCAAAAAAATATCCAATCAATATACTCTTTAACACATTGCGTACAGGGTATTGAAAATAAACTCCAAATTATCGAATGATTAAGTTTTGAGGCTTTAAAAATAGCGGCCACAGCAGCAGCTGAGCTGAAACCACAGGCTGGGAAGTTCATAGAGAAACTTCCAGAAAATGGGAATAAACGATGGTTGTTGAGCGGGGGAGTGGGGGAGGGGGGAGGGGAGAGGGGAGAGGCGGAGGGACTGTGTCGCGACCCACTTAAAATGCGTGAAATGTGGCAACGCGCATAAACTGACAAATTTATTTGATTAGCCAAAATGTTGCCAGGCTCGGAGACTGCACGTATGCAATTATTAATGTTGTATCCCCGTCAGCAGCCCTCGGGCCCTCCCTTTAAGCGCTCCGTAATTGCCCTTGCTGGTTGGTTAGGGTGGGGAGGGGAGGGTGGGGGGTTTGCTGTGATTCATTGCGACTCGGCTTTGGCCTCGGCCTCGACTGCAGCGAGCGGCATTAAGTCTGTGCCCGAAATTGAAAAGTATTTGCCGGCTGTTTGTCTTTCTCTGCTGCTGCTCTTCTTCCGCTGTCTCTTCTTTTGCGTATGCCCCCCGTCCCTCCTCCTCCCTCCACTGCCAGCGTTTCGTCTTTGTTATTTGCTTTTGGCTCTTGGCCAATCCGAGCGGCTTTGTTCCGTTTCGTTCTGTTTTTGCTGTTTGTTGTCTTCTTACATCCGAATACCCTTCCAGTGGAGGCCTCTGTTGTGATTTGTTCATAAGTGTAGACTACTCCGTTAATGCTGGGCTACAAAAATATATCCTTTAAATGACCGCCGAATCTCCGGCGTTGACTCTCTTAACAGCACTCGCTACTTCTCTTTCTTCTTTGATCATATTCTTAAACGTTTTACAGACTTTTAGCATCTAATTCATATCACTTTAGCCCACGTAAATATATTTCCATGCTTAACTGGAAAGTAGCCGGGTTAATATTGCAGTTTTTAGGGTATTCGATAGTCGTATTATTGTTTTCAGCCGTGCGGTTGACTTGTTCTTATTAGCTGCTCGGCGTTTGAGTGCGACATTTGGTAAACACGCGTTACTCATACGCCGCGTGTTGCCGCATGTTGCATGCTACATTTGACTGTCTCTCTGCCTGTCTGTCTGTCTGTCCGTCTGTCTGTCTGCTTCTGTTTTTCTTGTTCCGCTTTCTGTTTTGCTGCTTATAATTGCCTATTAGTTTTCATTTGTTGATTTTGTTTGCCTGGCGAAGCGCACGTGACGCGTCGTTTGTGGCTTTTGGCTTTGCCTATCGATTTGCTCAATGTATGTAGGTCCGAATCCACTCTAAGTGGACAATATCCAAATGGAATGATATGTGCGACGAGGGGGTTGGCATTCGGCTTCGGGTGGGGGGCAACAACAATTCGGACAAATGTGGCCGATATGATGGCAAATGTTGCCTGTTGTTTGGTAGTAGCTGTGATTTAACTAGGCCTAAAATGTTGTTCAGCCATTGATTGAGTTCATTTGCTACCAATTTCCCTCGCCGCCTACCCCTCACCCCTCCCTCCCTCTCTCTCTCCCTCGCTCGTTCTCTGTGCGAACTTGTGCCAATTTTTGTGGTCAGCTATGCGGTTCGTTCAACTTGTTGTCATCTTTTTTTCGCGTGTGCCTCGCGTCTGTCGGCGCCACAAGTGCCACAAATATATCATTGCGGCATTTGCATTATGTGGCGCGTCTTCTCTGGCATTTCGCCTGCCACTTGGCAGCCTCATAAATCTTTTGGCACACTAGTCAAACCTCTTAACCAGCCCGACGCATATCAACGCAACTTTTTTGTTCACCCATTTCTTATTTTTTCCTGACTAATGAATGAATTTCACATTTTGCATTTTCTTTGGCTTTTATTCTCAATAAAATTGAAATCATCAGCGACAGCTGCAAAGGAAAACAAACAATTTTCAAAATAGAAAAGACGCATCATCAATACAAATCGGTGGGAGCTGTGAAATTGGCTGATTGATAGGCCCGATAAAAATTACAAGTGAAAATAAACAAATAAAATAAATAACAGCAGATCCAAATAGACTGTTAGCGCCAAAGCCGTAATACTCTTTATTTTTTAAGATATTCAAGAGTACATTTTCTGAAAAATTCCTTGTTTTATACAAACATCATTCATACATCTTACATAAGCATTCATACATCATGCATATATCATACATACTTTATATATACATATATTGCATTGCATATGATGTATCATACGTAGATTATTCCCGCATGAGTCATGCATCATGTATATATCATTTAGATGTCACTTGTTCATCATACATATGAATATATCAGAAATATGTACATATTATACATTACACATATTTAATTCATACATCATGAATATTTATATGATATGATTCATATATATATATGTATATATATATTATACATTAATCATAAATACATCATACATACATCATATACATCACACATATATCAGCAAACATCGTTCATACATTGTGCGTACAATACACATACATCATGTACATATCATACATATATCATACATATATCATGCATATATCATGCATATGTCACACATGTGTTATATATACATCATCAAACATTTACATGCATCATCAATCATTATACATACACATGAATCAGACATAACCACATAGTTTTCGTATCTCTCTCTCTATCTCCCTTTCTTTATTTGTTTTTACTTTTTGGCCTATTTACCTTTTTGTGCCTTCTTCCCTGTATATTTATCTGTCTACTTCATTTTCTTAGTTAACTATTTTTTCTTATATTGAAAAATATATCATCATACATCAGCCTTGTTTTCTCGCCTTCTCCCTCTCTTCCTCTCTATCACTCTTCATCTCATGCCTATCTCTTATATGGCTCTCTCTTCATAAAGATGTTATCCATGTAACTTCCTTCGTCTTTCTATTTCTTTCAATGTTTATCTTTCTCTGTTTCCCCCATTCTCGCAGCCCCTTTGTCTGTTTCTCTATGGATATATGAGATACATATCGATCTATTTATCATTTTCTCTACATCCTTAACTATATTTCATACTTTTTCTTGTGGTGTTTATCTTTCTCTCTTTCAACTATAAAGCTCTCTTTCACTGCTTTTCGCTTAGAACCTCTACCCTTTTTTCACACCTCCTCGCGAACTGTTCTACTTTTTCGTCGTTCGTAAATGTTTCACTGACAAATTGCAATCTGTTGCCCCACCTCCCTCGCCCAAGTACTGCATGGCTTAAATTTTATTAAGGGTATTACAAAGTGTTGGTCCGACTAATTGCAAAACCTCACAGACTCACGTAAACCCCCCGCCGCCCACACACACACACACGCACACACACTCATAGCCCAGCCTTGTTGCCACTTGCCACACGATTTTGTTCTCGTTCTTTCGACTGTTGCATTTCTGGCTGCATTTTGGCTTAGTTTTATTTACTTTTTTTTGGCTTTTCTTTTTGGCTTTGTGAGTTGGCAGCAAATTCATTGACGCTGATTAATTGCCGCCGCCAGTGACCCTGCCCCCATTTAGGGGCGTTAGCTATTTTGGCCAACTGCAAAGAATCGTCTGCGGCGGCTGCCCCAACTGAAATAAAAGCTGTCAATACAAATGACCCCAATTACTGTCCCATTTCATAAAAGCCAGTTTCATCTTCATACATCAGAGACTGAGGAATAATTTGTATTCATTTCGGATTTGGCTTTTTACCCGCTCAGTAAATGACCGCGATTCCTTTTAATGTGGACCTTTATCCATATGAAATGTATATTCCAATCTAATTAATTGACGTTACTTTAATCTATTGATTGATTGATTGATTGGTTCATTTCGACTATTACACATTGATCAAAAGCATAACGGTAAAACTTTTTATGGAAAACTCTTTCAATTTCAATCAATTGATTGATTGACCAACTGATTGATTAATTGCTTAACTTAAATTATTTCATATAATTTGTTCAAATAATTTTGTTGACTGACCAATCAGTTAGTTTGTTTATGGACTGCATATTACTTAGTGACATGCATAATGATTGACCTACTGATTATACCTATTATACAACGTCCATTTATATTGATTGATCGACGGACTGTCAGATCTACAAAAACATAATTCAGGCATTTGTAGAAAGGCGGAGATATGTTACCCCAAAAATTCGCTTATTTGGTCTATTCTACATTCAGAACATTGTTAAACATTCGCTTTAATACATCAAATCCGATTGATTGATTTATTTATTGATAAAAGCAAATTGTATATAAACTATATAATTATTAGATTATTGACTAAGTCTAGATTGTTTTATTCTCCTATACTTCGCACATTGTCATTTTTTGTTTTGATTGACTGATTGATTGACTTTAAATTTGCAACTCTGCATTTCTATTGTTTGTCGCATACGTACAATTATTTACTTAACTGCTGGTATTATTTGAATCTAAGTGATTGATTGATTGATTGCTTTGTTTGTACTGTTTTACATACATTTCAGATCGAATTTTATTCAAACTAAAACAATTTTTGATTTACTTAAATACGAATTTTAAAAGCTATCACATTACGGATTCCATTTCGCTTCTTTGAATGCGATCAAACGCGTCGTTCGTTGCGACGCGCATAGTAAAAGCCGCCATAGTATTCCTCCAGATCGCATAGCTCCCGCTGCAGCTGCTCCTCCAGCTTGGCCTGGGCGGCTTTCTGGCGTGCCGTCAGACGCCGCACGCTGCTCTGGCTGCTGCCGGGCAGACGGAAGCTCAGACGGCTTCGCACCTTCACGTCGCCCACAACGCACTCCTCATAGAGCGGCGGCTCCTGCTGCTGCAGCTGCTCCTCGTGCTGCGGGCAGCGACGTGCGTCCGTGTGCGAGGGAAAGCCGTGCGGCGTTGTCTGCCCCGAGAGCGCCTCGCTGATGTCGTGCGGACGCTGCGCGGCCGGCAACAGACGCTTGCCAGCGGCATGCTCGAACATGCACTTCCACTGCGCATAGTTGTTGTCCGACTGCGTTGGCTGCTGCCTCTGGGCGCCGCACTTGCCGCTGGGCGGCATCAACAGGGTGCTGCAGCTGCCGAAGGAGGAGCAGCGCGGCATGGGACGCAGCAGAGCGGTGCGTGCGCCGCAGCCGCGCTGAAAGCCGCCGCCGCCGCCGCTGCGTCGCTTACGTGGCCGCAAATGCCGTGTCAGAGTGCGGCGCAGCTTGGCCAGCAATTGGCCGAATTGTGGGCGTGGCGACAGGCAGCAGCCACAGCAGCCGCTGGGCTGTGTCGTGTTGCTGCCACCTGAGCTGCCGGCGTCGGAGTGTGTGTTGCCCATGCTTGAGATGTGATGTGGCGAATGTAGATGTGTGTGTGTGTGTGTGTGTGTACTTTGCGTGTTGCTCGTCTGGCTGTCGAGAAGCTTCTGTGTGCTGTCACCTCTGCGGCAGCTGTATTTAAGGCCAGTTGCTATTTTACCTGCCGGCGGGCAATCATTTTCTGAGCCCGCCCAGGTACGCGGTTTGTGCAATCTTATTGCGACCGTTGCGCGCCATAAAAGCTGCCTGCTTTGCATCCCATTTATGAGGCATCATTAAATCGGGTTTTCGTGCAAATCCCTTTTGGTTTTTGTCGCACCACAAGGCCTCATAAAAGCGCACGTGTTCGCGCCTGGCAAATGGCCTGACCTTTGCCACAGCCTGCGCCACATGCTGCAAGCTGTGGCAATTGTCTGCAGTTGGGCGCCACTTCAGACACTGACTGCTAATTGTTAATGAATTGCAGCAGCTACCATTTGGCGCAGTGCTCAGCTGCCACTTGCTGCACTTGCTGACGTGGCTGACGTGGCACGGACAGGATTGAAGCTGTGTGCGGCTCGTGCTGTGCCCCGGCTCCACATTTCGTGGCAAGGCCCTCATTAGCATGCAACTTGTGTCTTTCACGCGCATATGCAATATATATAATAATTAATCCGATTAAGTTTTGTCTAGCTTTAGTTTGTCTTTGCTTGCGACTCCTTCAATTATCCATTCTATTCGTCTTACTGCTTTTCATAATTTCATTTGCTTTAGTTTCTGGTTTTGTTTGTGTTCTGCAAACAGAATTATTGGCTTAGACCTGGAAACCTGCACATGTATACCTCTTACCCCGGCTTTATATATAACCTTTAAGCCGAATATGGCGCAACAGGACCAGCTGCCAGTTGTGCAAATCTATGTATGCAATAAACCATGAAAATAATGAAATGTGCACTTACCGAGTCTGAGTTTCTAGCCGGGCGATCCGATTCCTTAGATTCCTTAGTCGTTTGCCTGACAAGCAGATACACCAAATAATTGCCTTTAAGTTTGTATTTTAGCTTCCAAGAACAATTCTTTATAAACTTTATATATTTTTTTGTGCCCATATAATGGCTAACCATAAGAATTTCACAAAAAGATTACATACAACTTTTTCCAGCTACTACTCCTGAGGTAAACCCATTGTAACTAAGAGACTATGAGACTTAATGTTTGAAAATTTCGAATGTGGATTCATCCAAGTTAAATACATATCAAATGTCTTTTAAATTGTAATACGCGCCGCTTTACATTCGCTATGGAATAAAGAAGAATTGCATCCTTTGAAATGATATTCTATTTCTAACTATTCTATTCTAACAATTCTTTGCTTTTCGGACTTCGCATACAGCTTGTAAAATTTGCATTAAATCTTTATATTATACGGAATTCAAAAGGAATTATAGTTGGGAGAATCCTTTAATGAGCAGATTGTCAGATTTCCAGCTACTACTGCTAAGGTTGACCTACGCTGACTTACACGGAATTCAAATAAAATTAAAATTAGGAGAATCCTTTAATGCGATTTCAAGTCAATTTATGTACATAAAATTTTCCAATCATTCACACCTCACTGCAAATTTGTATGCCAATTTGCAGCTGTTAAAAGTAAATTTTAATTTAGGCAAAATTTTAAATGAACTTAATTAAAATGCGCAATTGCAATTCGTAATGTGCATTCGTTTTTACATTTAAAAGTAATTTCCCATGGCTGATTGAATGCGAATCAACAGTTGCGGGTGCACTCATCAAGCGAGTGCACTCAAATCTCCGATGATTCAGTCTGACATGATTTATTTCTAGAATCTCAATGGGCTTCATTCTATATACATATATGTATATATATATATAACTGGGATTTGTGGACTGGGCTTGGGTGCTGTCCGGCAGTGGACGCTGTCCGTGTGGCATGTGTGAAATTGGAAGTGGCTGCAGCCCGAGCAAACGTCAACATCATTCAGCTTGCCGCAATCTGATGGAGCCTGGGAGCGGGCCCAGCTGGAAATTCATTTGCGAATTCCAGCACTGGCCAGAAAAATAAAATAAAACACATATGTGGAAGACTGCAGCAAACTCCGGTCCAAGGATTCGGGTAAGAGCTCTGCTCAACCTTTCGACTCATCAGGGCTTAGCTCTAGCTGAGCTTGGTATAATAAACATGAGCTGATAATTAAATATTTGTTCAGAACACAATTAAATCATTTTAACTACACTTTAGTCACAATTCTTGCAGAAATACACTTTATAAAGTCCCAGTGTTGGGCAAGACGAGGGAAAAGTAGAGTTAGAAGTCGGCCAAAACAATTTCCTAACCCAGGAAAGCGACTTTTCTTTCGGTTAATAAGAAAGAAGCACAAATATTTGATATGTTTAGGAAACTTTCATAACGTGTGAATAATAAACTCTGCAACTTTAGGCATAATTGAAAATAAATTAACGCTCTGCAGAGCATCTCCCCGACGCATCGAGCCGCTGTCCCCACTTTGAGCTGTGAAACGGTCTGCGTAAGTAACCAAAGTTGTTGTTGCAGTTGCAGCTGACAGTGACGAGCACTTGTGGTGAGTGGTTACCAGTGTTGGGCAACGCGAGAGAGAGATGGAGAAAATGTGCCAGCAGCCTCAACTACTGCAACAATTTGTCGACTTTTGGAATGCTATGGAAAATTGCTCGATGTTTAACTAGAGATGAGCGTGCATGGGAATTTTTTTGATAAATCAACAGTGTAGTGTTGGCAAGTGGCATGTTTTTTGCGTGTCCGTGCTGAGAGTAAAAGCATGAAGACAAGGGCAGGTGCGAAGAAGCTATTAAAGCAGATATCAATATGTAGATATACGCCTTGCCATTTTGACGATTTGGGTAAAAATTTAGATTTTCATTTTTTTGATGCCAATCGATAGTACTGATCCTTACGAGTCCAAAATGGTATGAAATTCCCAAATTGGACATTATTTGGCCGAGATATCCCAAAAGATCATCTAAAAAGGTTGACTTTACAAACGAATCGGTTTTTGGTCAACCACTTTTTTTAACCCATCGATTTTTGAAATGTTTGAATGCGAATTGATAGTAGGGATCCTTACGAATTCAAAAAGGTATAACATTTCAAAATCTGACAATATTTACCCGAGATATTCAAAAAAAATAATCAAAAAAGTGAGGATTTTCGAACCGACCCCGATTTTTAGAAAAAACGTGATGTAACCCCTTGCCATTTTGACGATTTGGGTAAAAATTTAGATTTTCATTTTTGTGATGCCATTCGATAGTACTAATCCTTACAAGTCCAAAATGGTATAAAATTCCCAAATTGGACATTATTTGGCCGAGATATCCCAAAAAATCATCTAAAAAGGTTGACTTTACAAACGAATCGGTTTTTGGTCAACCACTTTTTTTAACCCATCGAAATCGATAAAATGTTTGACATGTTTCACCCATCTTTGTAAAATCCAATCCACTTGGATAGAAAATGCGGGTCAAAAGTTGTCCAAACGGAAGTTGAATTTCCGGCTCTTGAACATCACACCAATGGATTATAAAAGGCAGACATATGTTTCGCTGTTTGTTTAACATCCAATCGACTGCAAACTCATCTTTAAATATCTATGCATTTTGCAATCGATATGTCTTATAGATATAATTCGAATAACTTATAATATAATATAATATGTACATATATGCATCGTGTCATGCCCTGCCGTATCGTGCTGTCAACACGCGCTCCGCTCTAGTCTTCAATGCAGTCCTGAGTATTGAAAATGGTAACTTTTAATATAATTTGTACTGCATGCCACATGCAGTTGTAGCTGCTGTGACATGGCTTGCGAGGCTTCCATTTTTCACTACCAAACAACTTTGAACTTTTTTAATTGAGTTGCATGCGGCGTGCGGCGAGCGGCATGCGGCATGCGGCATGCGGCATGTTGCATGTAAAACATGCCCAACATTAATGCAGCAGGCACACAACCAACTCGGTAATTGGCTGCCTGTCAATTCCAATTAATTTATTATGTTATGACAATTTTCCGCAGTTTTTGTGCATTTTTTTTGTTGTTGTTTTTTTTTTTTTTTTTTTTTTGAAACCACAATTTTCTAATTGATTTCCCACTGACCGCTGAAAACATGAGACGACTTTGACAGCACAAATATTTCAGACCCTGCCCCCGCCAGAGTGAAACACGCCCTCTCGAATTGTTTTGCACGGCTGCAAAAGTTTTTCAATTAAAGTCGACCACAGCGTGTGCCATGGAGTTGGTTGTGGGGGGTTGTGCGGGTCTGTGTAGGGGGGCCTCTTTGTGCGAGGGGTGTGTCTGCAGCCGCAGCAGCAAGCAAAAGCACGACATAACATGAAATTGCAGCAGCAACAACAACAACAACAACAACCAAAGGCGGAACTGTCTGCCTTTGCTTTTATTTGGTTTGCGTCCCAACTGAATTCAAAAGGCGTCGCAGCGTCAACAGCGCCGCCTGTGACTCAATTCCCGAGCCTCTTCTGCCGGACCTCTTCCACCTCCCTCTCTCGCTCTCTCTCTCTCTCTCCCACCCACAATCCCGCTCTGGCTCACTCTTTCTCTTTAGCGATTTATGCCCACGGCATATGCATTAGAGATAAACTCGATTTGCTCATAAATCCCAAAGACACGCACGAGAGCCCGCGCAGGGTGCAGCTCGTGAGTTCTTAAAGCATTCACACGGAAATTTAACAAAATGGAATAATCGTGGAAAGTAATCTAATTTTAGATTTACAACCAATTAAAAAAAAATTATTAGTTTATTAAAATAATAAGCCCCAGAGCTGAGCTGTCTTCAAGACTCGAGAATTGTACCCAACTAACTTACCTTTAAATATTATCTGAATTTTTCTGATATATTCGTTTTGATAAGGCAAAGTATATATATATATATATATATATATATATATACATATATATATATTCATAATTCTTATGACTTTTATTTGTCTGACTTTTCAAATATTATTTTATAAAGCTGCCAGAGGATATCCTTGCTTGCATATTGGGCTTTTCCTTTCCAAAAGAAAATTTGTAAATTTCATTAGTATATAATATTAGTATATCAAAACGAGATAATTAGGATAACTACGGCACGCAGAAGATTTAATAGTCTTGTAGACATGTTTGGCCGATTCAGACATATGACATATGATATAGATTAAAAGACGGGGTCGGAGATGTTTCCTTTCATGCTTTGCACTTTTCACAAAATCGGACAATTAATATCTTCATTCAAAAAAAGATAAAATTGTCTAAGCTTAGAAGACTTTTTGACAGATTTAGCCTAATCCGAAGCCTTTTGACGATCCAAAGAAACCTAATACTGCGCCGCTGTATAGAGAGAGAGAGAGAGAGAGAGAGAGAGAGAGAGAGATCTTCTCTCTTTCTCTCTCTCTCTCCCATTCTCACACGTAGCCCTCGTGCCTGGTCGTGTCACGTATTCGCGCCCCAGTCCCATGCCTGCACGCAATTAAATTAAGCCATGCGAAACGCAATGGAATGGAATCGAAACGTCGTGGAATGGAACACAGCGCGTCGACAGCGTTTATAGCTGTGGTTGCCTTTATTGCTTTACGGCCACGCTGGGCTGGGCCAAACATATGTAAAGGCCATAAAAAACAGGCCATGAATATTGTTTATTACGAACGGAGTTCATTTTTTACCCGCTGCTGCTTAACCCTTTCACCCGCCGAACCCCTTTGGACACTGTGGCAAAGGCACAAGCAAAAAAGCGAAAAGAAAACTAACAACTAAACAATTGCCGGCTGACGTTCCCGGAATACAAACGGTTTTCAAGTGGTCTGCACTTTAACCTCGAACCCCTGCCCGCTGCCCGCGGCCCGCGCAGCCGTCACAAGTTTGCCAAGGGCCATGCAAAATTCAAGTTTATTGATGCTCTGCAATTTTTCATGCGCAACAATTGGCCAAAAACATTTGACACTCTATCTATTTGTATGGCTGTCTCTGTATGTGTGTGTGTGTGTGTGTGTGTGCTGTGTGTGTGTGTGTGTGCGTGTGTGTGTGCCGGCTCCCTTGTTAGCCACACAGAAGGTTCTTCTGTCTGCGGCTGGCACAAAGCTGACAAAGCGAATTTGCCAACTTTCAGTTGAAATACCCTGTAACCATTAAACAGCCACACTGGGGAATAATAGTATATAGCGTCTTTTGTTAACTAGCTATAAAACGCAAAGCCATAAAGTCCTATATAGTCCCAGCTCTCTGGTTTTCTTCTTGATTGTTTTTCATTTATTTTATTTTTATTTAAATTTTATTATTATTAAACTTAATTTTTCCACATTTGGTTTTCTATTAATTTAAGTTAGGGAATATTTTTTAAATATCTCAAATATGTGAATCGGTATTCTGGCTTTATTGTGGGTATGTTTTTATAACAAATCTTGCCAAATAGCGAAATTTCGACTCGTAAACTTTCCCAATTCTAGGCAAAGTCACTTTCTTTTTTTCAAATTCCTAGAACTAGGCCAAAGCTAAGTCAATTTTTAAGCTGGATGACACTTTATTTACGGTTATGAGTTTTTCACTGAGAGATTCTCTTTTTTGCAATCCTTATATCAAAATTCTTGTATGAAAGGATCACGAAAAGTTTTCTTACTTTTCCCCCCACTTTCTTATTGAAGATATTTATTTGTGAATTCGAATTATAAAGTTTGATTTCTATCAAAGCAAGCAGAGCTACGACAAAAGGGTTTTCCTCACAAAGGTTTTTACAAAATTTACAAAATTGAGGAATTCATAACTTTTCCAATCAATAAATTTTGACATCCTTCAGCTTGATTAACTATATATATAAATAGATAGATATATTTTTAAATTTATTCACATTTTTTTTAATATTTCAATTTTTATTTTTGATAAATGAAGCCAAAGTCTTTTCAAAGGCAACCTACAAGAGGCGTGTACCCCATTTCCGAGCGAAAAAAATCTTTAGATTTCATTTTAATCAAGATTGATTTTTCTTGAACCTTGACCTAGCTGCTAGATATTTGCGCAGTCGACCCTTTTTTTCTGTTGTTTTGCCGCCTCAGGCGAATTGCGATAAGGTATGCAAAATCAAAGTTTTATTTTTGTTCGTGTGGATTTTCAGACAAAACAGGTACACATCCATTCGCGCAGATACTACTTAGCGGCTAGTTAGATGTGAGGCTTACTCTGGGGAAAAGTGTCCTCGAAATGTGCTCGACAAGTTTTGTAAGCGAACAAAGCAAAGCTTAAACGCAAATTTGTAATCTTTAAAAATTGGCAACGATTTGAAAAATGCGTTGTCAAAGTTGGGTAAGCTTTGGCAAAAAATGAGCAGGGTTTCAGCTAAGAGTTGATCGAAAGTTACTCGATGCTTGGCTAATTTTGCATACTTTCTGGTCTCTAGCTTTTCTTTTTACCTGAGCGAATACTTAATTTTTGACAGTCTTCAGTTACGGTTATAGCCGAAACACCTTGCCCCACTCATTGCCCCAACCCCCTTGCAGCAACATTTGCTCTTGACACAGTTCGCAACTAGCTCGTTCCCCGCCTTTTAATAATGATAAGTGGAAGCTGATAACAAAGTTTACAAAACAACGTCAAGTGTAAGCAAAAGTTAATAATGCCCACCCGCACACACACACACATACACATACACAGAGACAAACAATTGGCCTGAAATCTTTTGGAAGTGAACCACAAATTTTTGGCCAGCCGCAGATAACTCAAGGAAACTAAGCCAAAGGCAGGTTCTTAATAAATATATATACACGCTTATACTTCGCATATATCGTATATATATTTATATAGTATATTTGTGGTTTTGTTTTCTTTGTGTCAGGGTTAAGGACAACTGCCGCTCGCATCAATAGCAATCAATCAATTTGCTGGCAAACAAAAAACTAAACAAAATATAAATAAACACAACTCGTTGAGGAAAAACGCCACTGGCCAAAGTTAACAGCATCTAATGTGATTTTAGACACTCGCTTACAGATAACAACAACAACAACACACAAACACACACACACACACACATGGGCCAACTACTCTGACCTGTCTGTACACTGAGCGAAAAAGCAGCTAAGCTGAGATCTCAGCATAGCAATAATCACATTAATCATTACTGAAGTTTTCTTTAGCTATGTATGTTCGGTGCTTGGAGTCCGATTCTTGTGATATATATATATATATATATATATATACATATGTATATATGACAACCAAGTGTGTGTATATAATAAAGCTCAAGGCTCTACATTCGAAAATGAGTTTTTGTCTTTTTAATTTGGAGGGAATGTGGGGAGGTAGCCAAAAAGTGAAATATTATTATTTGAATGTGCATACCATACGGTCACCTAGACACCAAATTTGACGTATCTAGTTCTTATAATCTTTGAGTTATATTGAAAAAAATCTATTTATCGATATTTATCGACATTAGGGAAATTAAAACAGATATCGCAAAATGATGATAAGCACGTGCTATATATATATATACACATATATACATCTCTTAAATGCATCAACTATTTCTCAAAATCGATATTTATCGTTATTTGGGAAGTGGAAGCAGATATCGAACAAAATGATGAGCCTGCGCTGTGTTTGGTATATATCTAAATCTTATAATCTTCGACTTATTTTTTTAAGGCTTGCCTAAGCTTGTATAGTTCTTGAGGCAGACGCGACATGCTTAAGAAACTATTTATTAAATTCGATATACATCGATATTAGGTAAATTAAAGCAGATATCGAACAAATTACAAACTTTTGCTATGTTTAGTATAATATATAGAATATTAAAGATTTGCTTTAGCTTCTATGGTTTTCGAGATATGAGACAGTTATTGCTAGATTGACTGAGCTCGTCGTCCTGATCAAGTGTGGACACACATTAAAAGGTCGGAGATGGTTCCTTCTGCCTATTATATACATTTGCACAAAATCATGGAAGCCTCTTTTCGAACAGAATCTTATTTGCAGTAAATAAATGTAAACATAATTAAATTACATTTATTCAAATACATTTTTTAGTTCTACTTAAAAACTGTGTGTCTCATGAACAGAATCTTTAGCCGTAAGATTGGTTCGCAACGTGAACTTAACCAAGTGAAATGTTTATGAGTTTCGCAGAAGCATAAAATCGATGATATTTTCAAGTAGCTCTGCCTGAGGGCTATAATTTCAGCTTCAATGCACACACTCACTTATGCCCAAGCTCTACACTCTTTTGTCTATGCAGACTTTTGCTATATATATACTCAATTAAATTATGAGTTTATAAATTGCAGCTCTGCAAATAGCCAAGCTTTGTTGCTAACCGGACACAACTACTCAAAGTCCAGTCGAATATATTCTACATAAACTCACCCAATATTTATTATTATGTTGCCAACTTAACTTGGGCTTATTTCCATTGCTAAGACAGCGTTTCTTTCAGTGTAGTCCGCCGTTTTTCTCTCTGTGTGCCTTTAAGTATTTTTATGTATTTTTTCATAATTGAATTTGTTTAAACACAAAACGTTTCGGTTTCGGGGCTTTTCTGTGTGTTTAGTTTTCGCCTTGGAGGAGGAGCACGTCCAAACAACGAAGAAGCTGACGTGGCGGCTCGGCGCTATCCGATATTTACACACATCAAATTCCAAGTCTGCGTTGTTGTTGGCTTTGTTTAGCTGCTTGCCTTCCTCCTCCTCCTCCTCCTCCTCCTCCGCCATGGCTGGAAGGACTAGGCGGGCGGCAAGGAACGAGGCTTTGAGATGGGCCATAAATTCATCAGGGCTCTAAATGACTTTATGCTGCTGCGAGCTGGAGCGTGGCCAAGGGAGGGGTGTTGGATGCAGGGGAAATAGTGAAATAGATGCCACACAGCTGCATATAAAACCGCAGCGTGGGCCATAATCCTGGCAAGGATTACAAGCCCTACGCCTTGCGATGGGCGAATTAAACTGAAACCCCGCGACGTTTTTCCATAAAATTCCAAGTGCTATAAACCGCACACACACACACACACCAACACACACCAACACACACGCACACACACACATGTGCGTGTTGACTGGTTAATCTGCGGCTTTGGCTCAGCTGCGGTTAGCATTGGCCCAGCCCAAATCCTGGCCAGAATTCACGCGCACGCGACATATTCAAGTGGGATCAAGTGGCCCCTAAATCCAGCCGATTTAAAGAGCACTCAATTGTGTCATCTCAAGTGTTGCATTTGGTAATTAGAGCAGCTTATGCCCATATATACCCTGTATATGCCCTATACCCTATATCTGGCCGCATCGTTAATTCAGCTGCTGATCCAAGCCCAAGCCCTGGGCCTAAGCTCAGTTTCAGCTCAAACCAAACTAGTTTCTGCCTGGCTCAATTGATTGTCTCGGCTTGGCCTTAATCTGACAATTCTCGCACTCTCTCTCCCCCTCTCCCTCCCTCTCCCTCCCTCTCCATCTCCCTACTCTCTCGCTCTCTTAAAGTGTCGCAGCACTCTACCTCTTCTCACTTTTTGGCTCACTTTTTTTGCTTCTGCTGTGCCCGCGAGCGTCCATTAGAGCACTTGAATTATGCATGGCCCGGGCAAATAGATTGCTGGCCCAGACCACAAAGTTCTGACCTGCCTTCATGTTGGCCCCGTTGAAAGCTGAGACAGCGCATGCCACTTCTCTGCGTCATCCAGAGGACTCCAGCTAATGAACTATAAATGTGAATATTTTAACTCATGTAAAAGCACTGCAATCCGGTTAGCTGTACATATAAATGTGATTGTCCTGAAATCAGAGCTGGAAAGTTGCATTATTTGCAGAAACTACGTTTTTGGTTAAAGTTCTGATAAATGGATTTTGAAAAAGTCGTCTCAGTTTTTATAGAAAAGCAGCAGCATTAAGTATGCCTTGTCAGTTTGCATTGGGCTGCGTAGCTTTTATATCTAAGTGTTGAGCTAGCAAGCGAGATGTCGCTGGCTCGAATGCGAAAAAACATTTTTAATTCTGATATTTG
The DNA here is from genome assembly GCA_035045355.1 of Drosophila lacicola. NCBI lineage: Eukaryota > Metazoa > Arthropoda > Insecta > Diptera > Drosophilidae > Drosophila > Drosophila lacicola. The sequence goes on along the minus strand of JAWNPB010000148.1, from coordinate 6,434,339 downwards.
TTGTATTAGACTGGATTAACTTTTTGCACGAACAAGCTTGCATTAGCCTGCGTCGCTTTTGTGCCAGGGTGTCGGACTAACAAGCGAGAAGTCGCTGGTTCAAATTCAGCAAACATTTTTAATTCCTCTACTTATTGTATTCAACTTGTTTTTCTTTTGTCCAAACAAGCTTGCATTAGCCTGCATATCTAAATTCTCTGAGCATCGAACCAACAAGTGAGAGACCGCTGGTTCAAATTCAGCAATAATTTTTAAAAATTGCATCTACTTATCAAACTTGTTTTAGTTTGCACAAACATGGGGCTTCAATAATAAGTTTCTTCTTTAATAGTATAAAATCACAATTGTTTTAATTTTATACTATTATAATATTTATTGCAAATATAAAGTAAATAATATCTGTATTTAGTTTTTGACTGCCTACATACCAAATTTGCTTACTCCAGCTCGAATAGTCTCTGAGTTCATATAGGCTACAGGCATAAGATCTTTTGCTGCTCTTTATTTCATATGGAGAGAGCTCTATATCCTCCATGTATGTATAGATCTCATACATCGACAAATTGCGCTGAGTACTTATTGCCCTAGTTAATATTTCTTTAACTTTAACTTTAAATTGTATATTATATTTTAGCTGTCAATTTTCAATTTCCCCTTTTTGCATATGCAAACAATTTTTGTTAAATAAATTTTATATTCTTTAGTATATAATCAGCTTTAATTTTTGAAACTTAATTCATGATTAATTCAAAGTCTAATTTACGTTAATTTATGAGATACGCAACAATTTCCATTTTTTTCAAATTGCTTTTTTCGGTTGAAAACTATTTTTTTCATATTAATTCAATATTTGGTATTTATGAGGTTTTTGCATAATGCACAAACAGCTCGTAAATAATATCAAAGGACCTCCACACCTCTACGGCAGGGTCACATACAATTTCTGCTACACCCCTGTACACAGCCGGCCCCGCCCCGCGCACCCATTCCCTTCCTATCTCCCCTCGAGCTTTTATTTCAATTTCATTTGGACGCATTTTTCGCATAAATTCCATAGAAAATAGCTCGATTTACTATTTATTACTGGGCACACAGAGCTATGTAGTCCTTTTAACCCACACACCACACACACCACACACACCGACACACACACACGCCCGCACACATCCCCGCTTTGTCATTTCTCTTCCCCCCTTGACCATCGGAAGTGGCCAACAATGAAAGGCACCGAGCCTGGGGCCAGTTTTTGTTGTTTTTATCGCTCAATTCGGAACCCAGAAAGTTAATAATTCTATATCATTTTTATGTGCATGTCCATTCGAATACACACACACACACACACACGCAAACATACACAGGCACACCCACACATACACATGGTGTAAAACTTTTGTCACACTCACATAAACAATTGGCTGTCCTCGGAGCAAAAAGTTGCGCAGTCTGCACATAAAATTGTTAAATTGTGCGTTTCGCATCTGAAAATTATTTCATATTATTAGCCCCTGAGCAACCCGACCCCTCTCCTCCTCCTCCTCTCCCCTATGCCGCCCCTTGTCACGACAACAAAAGGCATGCATTGAGATTGAGAGGATGTTGCAAAAAAGTTTTGCAATAATCAAGGCGGGTCCTCGCAGGCTCTGCAGGATCACAAGGTGCAAATGTATTTCCCCCACCCGACCCACACAGCAACATTTGCAATTGTCTCCGGCCAAGTGTTGTTCGTACGGGGAAGGAGGCGGTTGCAAGGGCTTGTGGGCGTGGTCGGACACTGTGCACTTGCCACTGCTGGCATTTGATTAAGGGTTGTCTCTGCGTTTTGACAGCGACCAAAGTGCAATGCACATAGACACGATTAAGTCAATGTACACTGAGCCAAAAGGTTGTGTAAGAAATGGCACATTAAGAGATTTGCAATAAAATTTAAAATTGAATTAATCAATATAAATTGTGCAGAATTATGCATTAATTCGATGCCCAAAAAGGTAAAAGCTGTGGCCAAAGTTTGTCTGTGCGTCGATCCAGCAAGCGAGAGGTCGCTGGTTCAAATTCAGCAGCAATTTTCAATTTTAAAGCCTCTCAGTATGCATTTTACCCAAGTGGGTGAAAACTGTGTTCAAAGTTTGTATAAAAAAGCATCAAGAAGAGAGGTCGCTGGTTCGAATTCAGCAGCAGCCTCTCTGTACTCATAGAGAACAAGGCTACAATGCTAAAAAAAGCAACAACAAAAAAATGGAAAATATATGAGAACTAAAAATAGTAATAAAACCCCAAAAGTAATCAATATAAGTATTTATATCTGAAAGTCTGTCATTTATCGAATATAAATAACAGCTAGATTTACAGATCAACTGCTAGTCGAGCAGTCAAACCGTTGACTTTAGTTACACACTCTTTTCGCTCAGTGTACGAGCATGCGACTCAAATTGCAGTTGACCCCACGCCGTAACCTTAGAACGCGACTTTCCACCTGAGCAGGGGTCACAGGCACTGGCCGACTGTCTGACTGATTGACGGTCTGCCTAACTGACTGCCTGATTGACTGACTGACTGACTGAACAAATGCGCAAGGCACAATTATGGCTAACACTGTCACGTCATTGCGGTGGCGGCAGCTTAAAAATGCAAACAGCTCGCAATGTCAGGGCTGCACTTGTGCTGGGATCCATACAAGGGCTGATTGGGAGGCGGGTGGTGGGTGACGGGTGACGGGTGAAAGGCTTTGTCAATTGTTGAGCTGGGCAACCAAGGCAGCCTGTCAGCATTGGCCCCTCGATGACGATAACGATGACGATGACAATGATGAGGCCAAGAAGCCGACGACGACGACTGGACATGGGCCCAAAGAAACTTGACATGGCTAAAACGCCTGGCTACAACTTGAGTGCGGATGGAGGGCAGGCTGGCGGCTTGCGGGGGGGAGCTCCAAAATCAATATTACTTGCATTAAATGATGAACAATCGAATGAATTGTCGTCGTGCTGTTTTATTTTTGCTATTGTTGCTTTCGTATTCTGTGAAAAGTTTGAAAAAATATTTTGAGCATTTGTTACCAAACTTTGCACTCAACATTTTTTTGAATACCCTGCTTAAGTTATAATCACTTGTGTCACGATACAGGCAACACATGAAAAGGAAACATTTATAAATCCATTAAAAACATATACATATATCAGTTTGATTGGGCGATAAGTATTCCTATGTGTTCCAGGCGAACTGTTCGCATAGTCCGGCTGATGGAACTTGCCCCAGTCGCATTCAGTTGTACTAGATATATGTTAATGCGTACATGTGGATTTATATATAACAGAGTTACACTTCATTTTAATTTATACAATATAAAATGCCTAGAAGGAAACATCTAAGACCACATAGTGTATATACATATATATATTCCTAACCAGGGCAATATCTGTCCTTCAATTTGAATGTTATCCAAATGAAATTTTGTCTAGATTGCTCTATATAATGCTGTGTGAGCAGTCGGTCGAAAATAAGCTTGAGCAACCTTGTATACCCTTTTTTTTATATACATGCCCTTATAAATTGTGCCTTAATCTTGTCACTAACACATATATACATATATATATACATTCTATAGATAGTCTTGATCACATCTGAGTCGATAAACTTATAACTATATGTTTCTATGCAAGCTGATCGCTCAGTCTCAAGGCTATCCCCTTAAAACCTTGCCTAGGTCCCATTTCCGTCGCAGCAGCAGTATTTATGTTAAAGTCGGCCGGATCGGAAAGCTGTATCATATAGGAACTATCGCTAATAGATTAAGTTCTTGTGTGGACAACTTTTAGCTCGTGGCCAAACTTGTTATCTGCGAGTCTTACCAAGCAGCTAATATATGAAAGATCGGAATATATACAAGAATACATTACTCATTTTTCAATCCATTCTTCCCTTAATGCTATATTTACATAAATATATATGCTCTACTGTCATCAAAGATATCGGGACAAAACTCTGGAATTATGAGCTTTACTATGCTTCACTCCCATCATAGTTATAAAGTCCGCTGTCCACCACATGATATCTTTTTTAATTTTTTTTAATAATACTTATATATTTTTAACTTCACGGGAAGCGCTTTAATTGTAATCAATTTAATTAGTTTCTTGCGACAAGTTTCAATATTTGAAATTGGCTTCGAGGAGGCAAAGTTCAAGGCGATTGCAAGTTGCATGTTACCAGGTTGCAAGTTAACAATAATTTCTGTGTTGCCTCCACTTCAATTTGATGATTTGATTTGATTGTAGCACAAAGCCAACTGAATAATAGTCGAATCATGGGGTGGCACACAGGCGGGGGCAGCGGGCAGCTGACCAATGGCAAAAATCAATGCGCATTATGAATAACACACACGCACACACACGTGCAGAAAGAAAAAAGGCAACAATTTAATAACGACCACACGGCGAATACGCAATATTCACATTTCAATTTATAATTTGTCCAATAATTAATTGAACCAAATTGCGAAATTTGGTTAAAGGGCATCCAATTAAAGCAAAGCCACAAAAAAACAGATAATGAAAAAAAACAAATAAATAATTATCGATTTGTGGTCGAACAACGAATACCCTACACGAAACTTATCTCAATTTTAGAGAAAAGAAAAGAAAGACGCAGGCAAAAGTTGAAGCAACAATTACAGCAAAGAAAAACTGAAAAATATAAATACGAAAAAAAATCGAGAGAAGTTTATAAAATGGCGGAAAGATAAGACACGTCACACTTGGAAGAACATGTTAAGGAAACAAAGATTGACAGAATAACAGGCAGGGAGAAAGAGAGGCGAAAGAAAATATACATCGCAATTAAGGATCAAAATGGGTAGCAAAATAATGAGAAGATACAAATGGGAAGAGAGAAAGAAAGAGGGAGTGACAGATAGACTGGAAAAGAGAGAATGAGAAAGAAGATGTAATAAGAGAGAAGAGTAAGAAAAGAAATGAAATGAATAACCTAATGGACAAATAGAGTGAAAGAGAGAGCTAGAAAAAAAGGAAAATATTTAATGAAGTAATTACGAATAAGATTAACTGAAAAGTGATAAGATATGAAATGTTAAGTTCAAACCAATCTTATGTGCAATGGGCGAAAATTATGTTTCTTTGCCTTTAGAAATGGGCTGAGGGGTAGGGTCAGCTTTCTACTTGGGATACTTACTACCAAGAATTTGCGAGAAGTTGGCCAAGTGGAAATACGAGTGCAGGCGCTAGGCGACAATCGACCTTTGACCTATCGCACACAATAACAACAATGCTAGCAGTTTCAGCAGCAGCTGCTGATTTCTGTTGTTGTTGCTGTTGTTGCTTTTGTTGTTGTTGTTGTTGCTGTTTTTCATTTGTTTGCTTTGACTAATTAAGAAAGCCCACAAAGTGCCCGCCCCAAGAGTGTGTCCTCGGGGCAGGACTGGATGTGCCTTTAATTCATTTCAAATTGAAAAGCCTGTTGAAAAATTTATGCTTTCAATATTTAATTTGAGTTGTTCATTTAATTAATAAATTCGTCTTGATTAAAATACATTTTGTAAAATTTGATTTTATTTTGTGACAAAAAAAAAGAGTTTGATATTAAATTAAATTTTCGTCTTAGGACTAAACACAAAATAAATCGGATATAGATATCTTTGCTAGGCAATTGAGAATTATTTACAAGGAAAACACTTACAAAGTGCTCTGTGTTGATTGATTGACTGATGATTGATTGTTTTGGTGTATTCGTGAGCTGACCGAATGATTGATTGTCTGCTTGATTGATTGACTGCTTGAGAAGTCTTTACAAAATGTTGCACTCGAGCAACTGATTGACTACTTGATTGATTGATTGACTGCTTGATGGATTGATCGATTGTTTGATTGATTTGTTGATTGTCTAACCGATTGACGGACAGTTTGGCAAGTATTTACAAAATGTTGCAAAAATGTCGAGTCAATCAGTTGACTGCTTGATGGATCGACTGACCGACAACCTGTTGCCAGTAGCCAGCAGTCGACGCACGGAATGTGAGGGCAACCGCAACGACTCCGTACCAAGCGGAGCCCAGTCCAGTTGCCGAACACACAGCAGACATCAGCTCAGCCCAGCTCCTACTGCCTGCTCCCACTCACAGATCTGTGCTTATGGTGTGGGTCAGATGCTGCTGGAGCGGATAGTTCTCAGCATAGACGGACGCATTCGTATCGATCTTGAAACGCTTGGCCGCACTCTCCATCTCCTCGAGATCGCTGAAGGCGGGAAAGTCAATGGGACAAAAGTGTCCCGCAATCGCCTCCGGTATGTGGCTGACATTGTGCAGCATGTGGACGGGCGTGCTCTGCAAATAGTTGCGCCACTTGTGATACGAGCGTGAGTTCAGCTCAAATGTGGCATCGCGGCGCTGGCAAATGGGCGACGAGGTCTTTGGCATAATGCGCTGGGCATGCTGCATCATGTACATCTCCCACTCCAGGTTGCCCACGCCGCGTGACAGCTCGCCGGAGCTGCTGCCACAGCTGCTGCTGCTGCTGCTTTGCTGGCTTTGATTGGCCAGCTCCATGTCCTGGGTGCGATACAGCTGCTGATGCTGCTGCTGCTGCTGCTTGCTGGGCGTGGAGGAGCCGCTGCTGCATGTATGATAGCCACAGGAGCGCTCCAGTTCGTGCTCCGCCTCCAGTTCGGTGAGCTGCGGCAGCGGCTGCTCGGCAAAATCATCGCAAATGGGTCGCGTTTGGCTGCGACTCCAAATGCTGCGATTGCGTTGCGGCGTGCTGCATGAACTGCCCAGCCCGCTGCTGTTGCTGCTGCCATTGCCACAACTGCTGCCGCTGCCACTTTTGCTGCTGCTGCTGCCGCTGCGACTGCGCTTTGAGGCATAGACGCTGCCATTCAAACTGCGATTCGTATCCAACTTTAAACTGCTCGCACAGCAACCCATTTCGTACGTTTAATGGAGTATTTAAATCAAGTATTTTCTATATTATAGTTAGTCGCGTTGTCTACTCGCCGCTGCGTTCTTGTCAACTGTTTGGCCTAAACGCCCGACAGCTGGCTCTTATATAGCCTGGACATTGGCTCGGCTTGCCGGCGGCGGCTCAGGTAGTTTTTCGCGAATTTCCCGGAATTTGTGTTTGCATTTTTGGCAAACGCGTTTACCTGATCCGTTTTTGGCTAATCCGCCGTTTTATGACGCGGCTCCGTTTCTGGCCCAAAAGCCCGTGCACGTGTGTGTATGTCCTTTTGGCCTTAAATGATGCACACGGCTTACCTGGCCGATTGTCCTTGTCGCACGGATGGATTCCCTTGATGGATTTTCAATTTCAAAATCTATGGATTTTCATAAGACTCGAAAACTGGACAGTTCTGGCCTTTGCCATTTTGGCCATTTTGCCGCATTTATAGGCAACCCTTTTTTCCTGTACACATTTTATACAGACTGCAATCGAATTTGAGTCCAGGCCAAAAACTGACCTCCAGCTCGATTTCAAATTCCATTTCGATTTCATGTGCGGCGCTGCGACTGCGCCTAACCTTGGCCCATGGCCCGATTGTGGCCCATTGTTGTGCAAACGCCGTTGACGCCGGACAAGTTGCCAGCCGGGACAATGGGAGGACATCAGACGGGACAGAGAACAGCTGCGCTTCGATCATGCACGAACGGCAATCTTTAGAGGCATTTTATTGACAGATTGTCGACGCACATTTCACATGAAATTTTCTGAATGGAGTTCGTGCGTCCTGACCAGACTCTGTTCTTGGCCAGAAATACTTATGACTGCGCCTCCTGCTGCTGCTGCGGCTGCTCTTGCTGCTCTTCAAGGCTGCCCAATTGAAATTGAGCTCAATTCAGGCAATCAAACTCTATTATTACTCATCCAAACTTATTCGTGTTATTCAAGCACAATATTATTCAAAAATATCCAAGTGATATTCCAGAATATGCCATAGCTCTTTATCATACCTAAGTGCCTTTCACTTTAAGTCTAGTTAAAAGGGAAAGTTTGAGTGCTGAAAAAAACCTGCTTATATCTAATCCAGATTGCTTAAGATTTCGTATTTTTCTTGAGATATAGTCAAGCTATAGTTGTAGTTGTTCGAATTTTTCAAACTCATTTGAATTTATGTCTATTATATATGATCATAAGTCGATGCCAAGCAGACTCATTAACTCTTAAATTTAATAATAATCCTTCTATGTCAGTATCATTATTTCCATATATGAGGAAAGTATAAAAGTTAATTATAATTTGGATTTAAAAATTGAATAAAAGTGATTATTATTATTATATTTTGAAGATGGGAGAACCCGCATTCCTGTCAGAAATTATTTGATGTAAACAGAACGCAAAGCTTTACTACAATATATTTTAATTGAATAAAAGTTCAGTATATAAATAGATTTTACCTGAAGAAAAGTCCAGGATATAAATAGATTTTAAGTGAAGAAAAGTCCAGTACATAAATATACGTTAATTGAAGAAAAATTGTAATTTTAAATATCTCCAGAACGAAGTAGGACTTTCCTATAAGTCGATAACAGAAATTACTAGAAAGAAGCATTATTGGTTAAGGATTTGTTGCTACTTTAAAGCTGACAATAAACGCAGCTGGAAACAACTAGAGCACAGCTTAAATATATACATATTTAATCAATACGAAGTGGGAAAATTGTTTAAAGGAAAGGTTTAGACCTTAAAGCTGACACGAAAAGCAGATGGAAACTTCCAGAAGACACTTCCTTGATGTACTCTCAAGGGCAGAGTTTGCACTTGAAAAAGACTTAATTTAGGAAAGCCTCAAATAAGATTTGATTATAGCTTTTGAGCTAAAGAAGTTGTTTCCCTTCCTGCCAACTATAAGAGGAAAACAACAAGAACAATTATGCCCGCTGTTGCGTTAAGATTAGTTTTCCCTAATGCAATTTGATTTCCTTTTGGAGCTGAAAATCGTATAAAAATTTATTCTCATATTTGCCCTTAGGAAAAACCTTGGCTCTGGACAATCCAAACGAGCTGTGCTCGCCCCTCCCACTTCCACACACTCTCCGCACATTCCCAAAGATGAGCGCTGGGTAAATAGCCCTGGGAAACACTCAGCCATGGCTGGGATTCGAGAGTCTAAACAGAGCCAGCCCCGTCTGTTGAGATTTTTAGGTGAAGGGTTGAGGCGTTACTTTTCCCACACGCTCGCTGATGTTTTGGGCGCAGCCCATTTATTTGGCTGGTGTCAAAAGGCTGCGACTCGACTCGCCTCGAGTCGACTCTTTGGTTCTTGGCCCTTGGCCGGAGCTCATTTGACTATCGGCAGGAAATGTGGATTGTTGCATTTTCACACGCAATCGCAACAGGCCCGCAGTTTGGAATTTCCCCCCGGCCCAGAACAATTTACACAACAATTTTCCCAAATTTATGACCCAACTACAAAGTCGTTTGTGCGGTTGACAATTTTCCAAATCCGAAATGGAATTCAGCTCAGGGTTTTTCTTTCCCTTTAATTTCGCTTTGCCGCTTATCTGCGAGTGCGTTAAAGAAATACCGGATGCCGGATGCCTTGACCTCGGGCTGTGAGGCGTCCAATGCACGTTGTCCAAACAGTTGCCCAAACTAAACAGTTGGCGCTGCAGTTGCACATTTTCCGACTTTCCAACTTTCGAATTTTTCAATTTTGTTTGCTTTGCGTAGCCAGCACGTGACTTTCACTCCGGGCAGCAAGCGGAAACGGAAGCAGCTGCCAGTCCAGCATTCAAAGTAAAGGCCATTCCGGAACTTACAGAAAATAGTTCTCTAGCTGGAGGCTTTCAAGCAAGAAGAAGACGCTGGATAATCGAAGCAGAGATCATAAAAGTTTAACTAAGAAAAAAGCAGACGACGAAGCAAACGAGTTTTGAATGGAGCCAGTTCGTGCCTGAAACTCTTATGAACCGAACCAGTTCCACGAATAATAACAACCGAATCAAAATATAGTTTTCTTCAAAAATGGTTTAGTTAAAAAAACTATTAAGCGTCCAGCACTGAGTTCAACCTAAAATAAAAAAGCGCGGGAGTGTCCGACTATGGGATACCCTGAAACTTCTTCTACTAACTACAAATCCAGCTCGATATCTATAGATAGATAATAGACACTTTATTTGTATACACTATTCTAGAAGCTACATGTCTCTATAAATACCCAATCGTTCGGGATAAAGTTAAGATATTTGATTTGATATTTGTTGGAACTTGAAGATCTACTTTTTAATTTAATGAATTTTTATTTAGACTAAAAGTAAAATCATAAAGCTTTCGACAAGCACAGCCACAGCCTCGTGTCAAGCTGGAGCTAGCTACAGGGTATATGCCAGCTGAGCATGCTCGACTAGTCAAGTGGTTTGGAATATGCCTGCTTCTTTTCTTAAAGAAATGATGCACAACTCTTATGCACACACTTTCATCAATTTATTTGTTTGTTGTGTTGTTGGTTATTCAAGTGCAATCAGACCCACTTTAGAACCCTTTCAATGGGTATCACTGCAACCCACACACATTTTCACATTGTCAGCACTTGCAACTGGGCAAAGAGTTCGGGCTCGTAGATGGAGCAGCATCTAATAGACAACCACTTGGCACAGCTGCAATCGCAGTCGGAATCGGAATCGGAATCGCAATCGCATTCCCGTCCAGTCCAGTCCAGTACTCCTCTCGTCAATCGCTGTCAATTAGTATCCCCATCAATTTGGGACTATCCAACTGCAGGAGTTGCCCATGGCGAACCGAAGCACTCGATGTGTTCGCAGCCTTGTAGCAAGCTGAGCAATTGGCATGCATTGACATGCGCTGACAGGGACAAGTGGTCAGTTGGCCAGTTGGAGATCAAGCCACAAGATACCCTGTAAATTCCTAGAGCTACAGCTGACTTGAGTGTTGCACTTAAATCAATTTCGTTTGATTGCAGCAACAAACCCAAAATAGTTCACTATATTTAATGTGTATTTTGTACCTGAGATACCCTGTAAAAATACAAAATGTGAGTATTAGCTGCTTACATACGCAAATCGTTTAGGCAAATGGCAAAATTAGTGCATCCGATTTTAATATGTAAAAAGTAATTTTAGATACCCTGTAAAAACTGCACATAAAGTTACCCTCTCCAAATACAAATGGACACCTCTGTAGTTATATATGAATATTCCATTTCATTTCAACTCAAGCTATGCCTTAGCTAAGTATATCCTGTGTGTATGATTAGAGCATGCTATAAAATACCCTATAAAACGTAAAATTGAGAATTTCTATCGGTTTCGGTTGTTATGCAGTGCGCATAATGGACAGCGATTGTTTCTTACCAAAATACCCTGTAAAACCAACTTCAAGGGCATTCAGCGCTATCATAGTTGGCACCTATTTGGGGATACCCTGCACAAACTGGGCCTTGAACAGTTAACGCAGTTATTTTTATTTCTGCCTGCATCAGCTAGTAATTTTCTAGAGATAAGATACCCTGTAAAAAAACATGAATTGAACATTTCTCGCACATTAAAGATTAGCCTGCATTTGGTATGTTGAATCAGTTATACCCGATCCGCCGTAATTGTGCGGGGTAGAATCGAAACACTTGAACTGGAAATCGCAGCCAATGCAGAGAGGGCCACTTGGTTCAGTTGGGAACGTGCCCGAAATGTTGAAATTGTCGAGAATTGTGAATGCGAATGCTAGATTTTTCATATCCAACTTTCTTTTTCTATTTTCTATTCTCGATTTTCGTTTTGCTTTTTTTTGCAAGTCCGATTGTTTTCAATCAAGGGAGGGCAAGGACGAAGGCATCATTGAGCAGGTTACTGAAGGGGACTTGAGATAGAAGATAGAAGCGAAGGGCAGGCACATCTGGACGCGTCAGTTGATAGTTTTGTTTGTGCTTATTTTTTCGCTCCGGCTTTTTAGCGCACTTCCTGATAAGGGAACAAAAAACACACGAACCAAAATACTATAAAACTATAAAACCTTTCTGGCGGATATCTGCAAATGTTTGCCTGTTCATATGCATATTTGTGTTGTTTATGAAACGCATTTGCGGGCCAGCCCTTGGCCCGCGGGCCACATACTTGCGGCCGTTTGGGCCATAAAAGCAATCGCTTCGCCCTGGCTCAGGCCAGGTAGGTGTCGCTCAGCGCAGTGCTGTCCTGCTGTCCTGCTGTCCGGCGTATCCGACTGTCCGGCGTGTCCTTTCGCTGCGTTCACTTGTTGATCCGTCGGGCCATCCCGCTGGCCCGCTGTCAAGTTGGCGGCCAATCGATGCGTCGGGGCGCTCGCCGTATTGGCGGTATTTCCGTTTGGTATTTCCGCTTGGCCGCGTGGAATTGCCACAGCAAATCGCGTTCACATGTGCCGCATAAGCTGCTCGTTAGCAAATGCCGCGAGGCGGCATCTATTTAAACGTTAATTTGTCCAGTTGCCTTGGAATCGGCCACTCTAAGCACTTGCTCTAGCACAGCACAGCTTGTGGCATTCGCATCGGAGACAAGTGTGGCATGCGGCCAGATCTCGGGAATTGCCCGCAAGGTTTTCTAGGCCAGGTGGCAAGCGTCAGCCGTACAGTCGAAGTACAGTTGTGCTTGCTACCAAACCGAAATTTCTACAGCAACAATTTTAATTAGGCAGCTTAACGCACCTAAACCACCCCCCCCCCCCCCTCTCTCCCCCTCTGGATCACTTAGCCAGCACTCTGCGCTTTATGTAGCGCACTTGACGTGGCTGTCGCAGCTGCTTTTAGCCGCAAGCCCATTAAAATGTGTGTCGAAATGCGCCTCGCGGATAGGCAACACTTTTCTTAAGGGCGGCTGTGAGGGGGAGGCCTGCTGTCTTAGCTAAGCTCAACTGCATTGCAGAGTATATCGCGGCGAATCACTCGAAATCGAAATGCACAACTCCAGACAAGACTAAAAAAAAAGAATTTTATTACTTAGTCGGTGCTTATGTAAAACTTAAAAGCAAACACTTAAGGTGTAAAAAGATTGCGTGACATGTATGTAAATATACAAAAATATATATGCTTACCTCGGCCCATCTAAGTAAAGGATGCTGGTTCAAATCGCATGCTTGTTTATGAAAGAGGCGTTGTCTTAGCCGAGGACCATAGTAACATATGTATATGTAAATATATATAGTTACATATATGAGCTATCGAAGTAAAGGATGCTGGTTCAAATCCCTCGCTTAGATATGAATGTATGTATGTATATATGCACACCTCGGTATCGAAGTAAGGGATGCTGGTTCAAATCCCATGTTTTGTGTTAACAATATATAATAATAATAATAATATACAATGTATAATGTAATGTCAATAATGTATCATAAGGTATATATGCATATATACAAAAGTATATATATGTATATATCTTGATCTGTAACAACAGGCCCGTCTTAATAGTCACATCCGCCTGTCTGTTGGTTTATCTGTTTCTATGTCAACAAGTCTCTTAGTTGTAGTTCAATCCATCTGCTTCCCTCAAGAAAGCTGTCGTAGAAGGAATCATTCAATGTATTCAAAGTATGTTTTCTTTAAGATATCTCAAACAAACCCACTTTTTATGTGTCCATTAACAATTTTTTCCCTTTCTTATTCTATCTTTCTAAGAAACAAATTATGCATCGGGTATAGCTTATAGTTTATATCAGTTATGATTCTAAACGAGCTGAGATTTTCTTTCTCTTAAGTTCGAATTCGGGCTTTACAGTATTTTCCTCTGCTGAGAAAAACTCATAATTTTTAAAGATTTTCAAAAAAACATTGAGATCTGTGAAGAGATAGTTTTTTGTTTGCAAATTGATTTACTTCGAAATATGTTATTAAACTAAAACTTTTTGTTAAATCTTGAGTTATTATGGAGCTCATTTGGGAATATGCCAAAACAGACCATAATAGCTATTACAGCCAGACATTGCAGGGAATTTCCACGGCGGCTTGACGTGGTTAAAAGGAAACACCGTCTTTTTTCATGTTTCTTGTTGTAATTTGTTGTTTTTCCCCCACACGATTGTAGCTTTTGCATGTGTCATGTTGAGTTAACAACACATGTGAGTGCATGTGTGTGTGTGTGTGTGTGTGAGTGTGTGTGTTGTTTGTTTGCTTGATTTACAAAGCAACTGTCTGCCATCAAAGCGAGTGTCAGTGTGTATGTGTGTGTGTGTGTGTGTATTGCAATACATAGAAAATCAATATTATTTCCCACTTTTATATTAAACCCCACGTGTGTGCGTGTGTGTGTGCGTGTGTGTGTGTACGTGTGTGCTGGCGTGTGTTGCTCTTGTTGTAATTTCATTATGAATTATTAAACGGCAATGGATTCTCGCTTTGTCTGTCCTCTCGAGTACATTTACTCATAATTGAAACGACAATCTTCGCCGATACTTTGGTATCGATACTCGCTGATTAAAAGGGGCGTGGGGCAGGGTTAGGTTTTCATGCACGTGTGCAAATTGCCAGGATTTCTTAAGCTTCAGTCACAACGCGTTTGTAATTTGAAAAGTGAAGAATTTAATTGTTCTGTGCGATACCCTGTAGCCTTCGAAAAGGGGTATATTTGGCTTGAAATAAGGTTTTTTATCATATCATATTATGCAGACATGTGAACAACTAACTGAGCTTCTATAACTACCTTTTATAATTCATTACAAAATATCAATATATAAATATTTTTCTATATCTTATTAAATTGATCAAAGTCAAATAAAAAGAGGAATATGGAAGCTATAGTCTTTATTTCTGGTATGCGTACATTTGAGTTCATTTAGTCGAAGTGCCGAAAATTTCAGTATAATCGTATGGCACAGACCCGAGTTATGTCGGAAAGTATTGTCTGTAGGCGGGCATCAAAAGAGAGAGCAGCATGTTAAGATGTTTGTGGCTCATGGGAATGGGCTTAAGGTCCTTTAATAACTGTCTAAGGAGTATCTTCTAGTTGCCTTGGTTCTGTTTTACTTGTTTTATGGGTCGCTTTCTACTTGTGTTTTTTTCTTTGTTTCTTTTTGCTGCACTGCAATTGCGTTAAGTAATTTGAGAGTAGCTCACATGCTGCTGTTGCTACTGCTGCTCGTTTTGACTTAACGAGCATTTAATTGCCAGGTTTACCTTTGGTGTCACACACACAGGCACACACACATACATACGCACACCGTGATTACCTGCACTTTCCTTCCGGTTCACCCTTTTGGCCAACGAATTCACTTTTATTGTGCTGTGCGCATTTCTAGCTTCTCCTTCTTACTTACTTAAACGATTTCTTCTGCTTTCTATTTCTACATATACTTTTTTCCCGTCTACTCTTTGCATTTTTATGCGCTGTTTCATTCATAAATTACAGGGAATCCCTCATTCGCATTGTCCCTGCAGGGCAAAGTTCCAGGAAAGTGTCTTCCCATCCCACACTGACTCTCTCTCTCTCTCTCTCTCTTTTGCTCTTGCTGCCAGTGTGTTGTCTAGTCTAGTCTAGCTTTGGTCCCTCTCTGTTTCTCTCTCGCTCCGTGATCTTGCGACCCAGCTGATGCCTCGCGGGAATTGCGCATAATTTGTGCATGTTAATTAGCTCATTTTCGGGCGTAGATTAAGCAAATTAAGCAAATTAACTAAATGAGCAGCAAGTAAATAAATAAATTAAATGCTACACGAGGACAGCATGTCAGGGTATAAAGGGGCAAAAGTACTTGGTAATGGCTATCTGGGTCGGGGGCATAAAGCATCATCAAATGTGTGAAAGGCTATCAGACCAAGTTGTGAGCATGTACTTACGAGGCATTTTGGGTTCAAGGCGTGGCTATGAACTGTATGCATACTATATGTATGTATATGCCTCATCAGCATTAGCAGCCGACTTAATCGCAGTCTTCTCCTTGTTGAACTCAGGGACTATAGGACTAGGAAATTTGGTAAGTGAGTTACATTTGCCAAAAGCAGACTGCATAATTAACAAGTTCTTGTTAGCATCCACAATACCCCACATATCGAAAAGTATAGAAAAATATAGCTGGCAAAGAAATGTATGTACAATACTTATATTTGAATTTGAATTCATAAATAGATGATCACGCAACTTGTTTAGACCTAGCTACAGAGTATTGCCCAGTCGAGCAAGTATTTAAATATCTATCGTCTTTTTTGGTTGACTTTACTTGAAGAGCTTGAATTGATGGAATTTCGGCTCTTGTGGTTATGCCATAAATCACCATCATCACAACAGGCACTAAGTAATGCCACCCCCTCGCCCGCCCATTGAGCCTCATATGCCCCAACAACCCCCTTCGCCCAGGAGGTAGCTGTGCTTCAGCTGTAACTTTTAATGCACTAAACAAGTGCCAAAAGTTGCGTCTTAAGTTTCGCATATTCGTAAATTGCGTTCATAGCACCGACAACCATATTAGAGTGTGAGTATGTGTGTGCGTGTGTGTGTGTGTGTGTGTGTGTGCCCTGCCCCGGTGTCTGACACAAGCACTTTTCAAGCTCAGCTAGCAAAAACATTTTCAGCCAGTTGCTCTGTGCGGGCGGCAGGGAGGCTTGTGGGGCTCTGGCTGAAGGACGTTGCATGCAACTTGAAGTTGCACATGTGAATTGGCCGCATCAAGCCATGCAACACTCTGGGGAATCACGCCGAAAGTGCTGATGCAGTGCCCTCCATCCGTCCGACGCCGCCAGCTCGCCTCTCACCCACGTCATTTTAAATAATTTGCGCACCCGAGGAGCGAATCCCGCTGAGTCGCCAAGTTTGCCATGGATTACAATTAAATCGTACTTGATTATAATTGCAATTGCATTAGCTGTGATGCTGCAACGCTGCCACTCTGCGATGCTGCCTCGATCTGGCAGCACTTGACGTCCTTGGCAGCTGAGCGCGTTAAGTTGGCTGCGCCAGGTTATTGCTTGAATTGATAATTGAAATTGTATTGCCTTTTTTTTATTGACCACGAGTGGGGCGGACTAAAGTCGAGCCAATACTATAACCAAAATAAAGCCAATACGTTTGCCGACTGCGCAATACTCTTAACTTAAAGCTTATTCTTGTTTATTGCGTCGTTGATTCTAAGACTGTAGACCCAAAACACCTACAGGTTTAACGAACACAAGCAATCTTTGAGAGACTTTACGCTGGGGCCTAAATAGCTCTGTTTAACCCGGTCTGATCCAGACTCCAAAATCAGATACCATATAAAGCAGAAAGTCTTTATATTAAAAATTATATTGGAATACATTTTTAAAGAGTATTCAACTGACACATCATTATTTAGGTAAATGTATGTTACAGACAAAAGCATTCATTTCCCAACTCGTAAAGCATATTTCATATTCTTGATCAGGGCGACAAGTTGAGTCGATCTATTGTCGGAATAAATGCGTCGATCTCGAAGACTATGACGAAGACCAAGTACATATGCTCAGGACTTGAAATTTAATATACATTTTCTCCATATATACCATACCATGCGCAAAACGAGCTGCTTTTTTTCTCGATATCTTTTGCTAATTTCTCAATATCGATAAATATCGATTTTGCAGACATTTTTTAAGCATTACTCGGAGATTTTAAGAGTAAGACACACCAAATTTGGTATGTAGGATATCACATGGTATAAGCATATTCAGAATATTAAGTTAATTATGTAATTTATATATCTTCCCCCAATTACCGCCAAAGTTAAACGAATAAGCTTCCATTTAGAGGCTTCCTTTTAAAGGCATCTTGTTTCTTGGTCTCTATACATAATTTTATGCCATGTTTAAGTTCTGAAAATTCAATATAAATCGGACTTTAAGCACCGAAGTTAATCTAGAGTGGATTTCTGATAGTGTGGGGCTACATTCGGGGTATCTACTGGTGGGGCATATTCTTGTCACAGTTATTATTCGATTATTCGAGTAGCTTGGCAAAATAAAAGGCTATCAAGGTTAAAGTATTGGAATAAATTTGGGAATTGCGAAACTCTGCAAACTCATTAGCCGACCACTGACAAGTCTGTTAGCTATCATATCAAATAGTTATGTTTATCTTTCTCTCGCTTATGTTCACAATCATGACAAAATCGTAGCCAAAGCATCCTTTGATGACAACTCATGACCGACTTGGCCAAGTTTAGTTGCTCTTCGGGAAACTTTTTGGCATATTCATCTTGGCTGCTGGCCAAGGTAAACGGAATCAATGGAAGCCAATTGGCAGGGGCCGAGTCAACATTTGCCACTTGCGACTTGCCACTTGCCACATGCCACATGCCACATGCGAGTGCCGCACTCGAAAGTTTATCGTTTGTCTTTGCAACACATTTAACCCGGTCTTCCCCGTTGTTTTTATTGGTACTTGCAGTTGTTAAGCTGGGGGCACACGCCGAGGAGGCCAGCACTTCGACTGGCATCTCTGAAGGTGAGTAGATGACGCATATGCCACGTGCCATTTGTGCCACTTGAAACTAGCCACATGCCTCATGCCACATGCGGCATGCCACTCGATTGATGAACTCAATTCGCAAACTAATTCACAGAATGGGGCTCCGGCTGGAAGGGCGGCACCAACTTTCTCGTAGAGGTCGAGGAAACAGCCGCCATGTCACCAAATGCTGCACGTGGCAGCAGCAACACGTCCGATGAATACATCGTCGAAATAACCAACAGCCAGGAAGAGGAGCCCCCCGGGGCCACCGTTGCCACAAATGGCACAAAGCCCGAAACGGGTAAGTTGACCCAAAAACCGAACTCAAATGGCATTAATCTCGCTTAAAGCCATTAATTTATTAATCTGCAAGCCGGGATAAAAATGTTATTGCCGGGGAAATTCGAGCAAATTATCGGTACGCGCCTAATAACTGGGATTAAAGGAAATGTTTCGATTGCATCTAATTTTAAAAAATAATGAACTATACTCTCTTTAAATCTTAAATAAAAAAACATTCATTTTACAAAATGCAGGCGTGTCCATTTTAACTAGTGTAGCCAAAGATAGAGCAAGAGTTAAACAGAGAGAGGGAGAGAGAGAGGAAGGATTTAACAAGAATTGCGCTTAATTAAAGATAAACTACTGAGCGATGTTTTTGACGGCATTGCAACAAAGCTCCGCCGATTTACAATCGACATAATTCCGCACGAAGATATGTCGTTTTAAAGCGCCATTAACAATTATGTCGTTGACATGCAGTTTATCCTCATGTCACCGATGCGCAGCCAACTTAACACACTCTGCAAATATGTAGTGTTGCCAGATGACTAGCGTAACAAATTCATACAAATCTGCTGCTGCCAGATTGACAATATGAAACTTCAAAACACGCCTGGTGCTGGCAGATCATTAAACAACTATATATAACCGCCCAGCACACATCTAGTGCTGCCACATGTTAATTAGACACTCGCTCAGCGTTACCAGATCGCTACGTGAACCACCCAGCGTACCTCTGGCGCTGCCAGAGTGCTAAATTAAGAGCTTAACACACGTCTGCTGCTGCCAAATTGCGAAAATTACAGCTCGACACGCACCTGGGGCTGCCAGATCCCAATTTAAATCATAGCTTAACAAAAAAGAAAATCTCACAAAAAAAGGGTAATGCGATGTTATAGGATTTAAAAGAGCATCGTAAATGGCGCAGCACAAGCACGACTTTAAAACAAATCCGTGAAGATTTGTCGCTACACATGTATCCAGAATGCGCCGGATACGAGTAATTGAATGTTTATGGTCTTAACTGTAATCCAATTGGCTTGCCACCAAGGCCAAGAGGGAGGCGGGGCAGGTACAAAGACAGCAACAACGACAGCTACCAGCAACGGCGACAGAATGTGGCAGCAGCCGCGTGATAATTGAATTCCAATCTGCGGCGGCGGCGTCTTGAGTTATTTATGCGCCTTACGTGCGCTGCGAGACATTCAAAATCCGACATACAGCAAAAGCATTTTACAATTTCGCCCCCCTCCCGTTTGCCATTGCAGGTCCGAAGATCATAGTGCGCACCGAGGAGGTGCTCATCGTTGGGCTCGTGCTCATCCTGTGGGTGGCCGCCATTATGCTCTTCTTCAATCGCTGGGGCAAGATACGCATGCTGGAGCCATATCAGCCCAAGTTCCAGCAACAGCATCGCAGCTCCTGTCCCTTGGTCGATATAGATGCGGTCGCAACGCATCAGGTAAGATATGTTCGATATCTATTTAAAATACCAGATCTTCCCAGATAACCTAGCAAAATCTGTAGAGACTCCAAAAGTGTTCAAAATGTCAAAGAATGTGTTATAAGACTTTGAGGCTCTTCGATATATGTTACTTATTCGGGGTGTTAATCTAATACTAAATAGTATTATTTCTTAGAATTTAAACATAAGGTTTAGATATTTCCAATTTATAATTCCAGGCATATTTTAGGAAAAATAATTTTAGTAGCACTTTTTTTAGTGCGAGAGAAAGGGAAAGAGAAAACTCACGAACAAATAGGATTTTATCCCGCAAACCGAATCCAAGCCTAGCCGACTCGAGCGGTTCTCGAATTGGCGAACACGTAATTAAATTAATTAAAAATTATATAACGAGGTTTTGTAAAAATAAAATCATTAAAATCAGTTTTTCTTTAAAATTTGGTTTAATTACAAACCGAACCCAACTTCGAAGCATGAATCAAACCAACGACCAAAAAGAACATGTT
Source organism: Drosophila lacicola (assembly GCA_035045355.1). Classification (NCBI taxonomy): domain Eukaryota; kingdom Metazoa; phylum Arthropoda; class Insecta; order Diptera; family Drosophilidae; genus Drosophila; species Drosophila lacicola. Next base: position 6,413,704 of record JAWNPB010000148.1, on the reverse strand, counting down.
TAAATATATAATTCAAGTGAAATAATTTAAAATATTTGTTTTCAAAATAAAAATATTAAAAATTAAAAAAAAAACTCTAGATAAAATTCCCTTTGTCTTGAGTTTAAGCAAAAGAATCTTCTGTCATAAAAAAGATATTGAAAACATTTTGAGATCCGCTTAAATTAAATTTATTTTGCATAACACTTGCCTCTGCAAAAATGTCTGATAACAATTTATTCAACTTTCTCAACTTACCTGCCACATTTTCTCTCTCTTCTTCTTCTTTCCAGCGCGCCTCCGTATCCCGCATGTCGATGGGCATGGTGCACAATCATACTCTGAATATGCCAACGTGTCAATTCGCGGCCTACAACCCGAGCCTCTATGCAAAGGGTAAGCATTGTCCTTGACGCAACGCCGCAAGCTGCCCCTCACAATCCTTTCCGCTGGTTCCGCATGTTGCATGTTGCATGCTGCACGTTTATTCGTGTTTTTTCTTTCGCCTTGTTCGCCTGCAGCGGAGAGAAAAAATTCGCGTAAAATGCAAATGAAAAATGCAATTAAAATCGAACAACATCTTCACACACACCCGACAGCCCCTCTACATGAGTGTGTGCGAGTATGTGTGTGTGCGTGTGTGTGTGTGCGTGTGTTGTCAACTCGTGCTGCATGTTCTGTTGCCTACTTTCGAGCGCCGCCCCAAAGCGTTGCAAACTTTTCGCAGCAAATAAATTGCACTTGAAATTCGCGTTAATCGCATCGAACTGACTTGCCAAAAGTTTTTGGTAAAACTTTTCGAAATTTTTGACCCAACAAATCTGGCAAAAACTTATTCTGAATAATCTCTATGAGAAATAAACCAAAGAAAGTCAACAAATCACTGAGGAGAAATTAAACGCAGGCAAAAACTTAATATTTTTATATGTATATTTTATCACGCGTGGGGTTCAAGTTATTTCAGGTAAATTTTTAATTGCGCACGGGCGGAAAATAATCGCTATAAATTGAGGCAGACAAAGCTTGTGTGTACACATGCTCTTAAAGCTGCTTCCATAATTAATTTGTAGAATCTTGCTCGGCCTAAAAGATGAAAAGGTAAAGAAATAAAGCTAACAAACGCTCAAGTTAAGTGTTGAACACAGCTCCCCTTAACAAATCTCATGTGAGCCGCAATTAATTTTATGCAGTGTTGTAAAATGCTGCGAGCAATAACTTTATAGTGATGTTAAATCTTGTTTTACAGCCACATATAAACTAGCATGCACACGTGAATTGTCTTAATCTTGAGTACTTACCTTGGATGCATGTATTCCTTTGCCAGCATACTTTTTGATTATATGTACCTCATTCATCATTAATTCAGGTCCTTATACAACACTGCATGTCTTCTGCAGTACCCTGTAAATAATGAAATAGTTTTTCAGAGTTGTGCGAATGTTTTTAAAAGAGTCTTAACTTGATTCAGTTAATATATCTACTATTAACAAGAACATAACAGTCGATTTAATGCAATGCTCTAGACGAACCCAACGAACTCAGGGACTATAAGACCTAGATTTACCCAATTTGTTATGTGAATTTTGGAATACCAAATGACAATACATTTCAATTAATACTTGACATTTTCATCCCAGATACTTGGCAAACAAGAGTCACATAGGGAGTATAGGTTATACATTCAGATTTTTGTCTAGGCCTATGCTTAGGATATAAAAAGCGAAGAACACATTTGAAATTTGAGCAATTGGCTTCTTATAAGCCGTACACAGGGTATCTTCGAGTCGGGCACTGTCGCTTGCAGAATTCTTAAGTAGTTTTTCCAATATAATGGACTTGACTTTTATGCCGGACGAACATGTTTGAGCTTTACGCATTAGCGCCACATCTAGCGGGCACTTCAGACTGCCAGCATGCAGCTCCAGAGAGAGGGAGAGGCAAATGGCGAGAGCGAGACAGATAGAGAGACAGACAGAGAGTGAGAACAAGGAAGGCGCTTATAAATATGCTTAATGCTCGCTAGTTGAGGCGTGTCTCGCTTTAAGTGCAGCATTTTTGTGCGACTTTTAATGAGTTGCCAGACAATTAAACTGCACAACGGGGTAGCCGAACGGGGGGGGGGCGACTGCTTGCATGCGTCTAGGCCCCAAGGGGGGCGGTGTGGGTGGCGACAGGCAAAGGCGCCGCCAGCGGCAGCGTGGCGCAAGCCAAGCACATAACAATACAATTTTAATGCCATTTCTTCGACTCAACTCTCGTCTCTCGACTCTCGTTTGTCGAGGATGCTGCGACTCCGATTCCGGTTCCGACAATGGCTATGCAATTAAATCTTGCGGAAACGCACGCACAACGACACACACACACACACACACACACACATGCACACATAGCAAAAGGCTGAGCGTAGCCGAGGGGAAAATGCGTTGTTGTGGGGTAATGGAAATGTTAATGGAAATGGATGCACGATTCGCTGGCAAAAGTATATTAAGATTGTTTCTAACAAATGAGTATGTCTTCGACTATGTATGTGTGTGTGTGTGTGTGTGTGTGTGTGTGTGTGCGTGCGAGAGCGTGTGTGTGCGTATGTGTCAACACATGTTCAGCAATCGTGACCCTGTGTGTCCATCTGTCCGTCCTTGAAAAAGATGTGCTCGTTTGTCATTTGCGGAACGAGCTTATTCATATTTTTCGATAACGTCTCCCGGTTTCATAACAAAATCGATAAATATCGTTTTTGAGACATGGTTGATTTTAGCATAACTCCAAGATTATAAGAGCTAGATACACAGATTCAGCAACCCTTTAGAAGACTTCCCCAATACACGTCGAAATTTAGAAAAACTCTCGCTTAGAGATACAGCCTTGCGCTTTGGTATGTACACACTTGTGTATGCCAAATTTAAGCTCTGAACATTTCATGGAGTTCGGAATATAGACACCAAAGTTAATTAAGAACGTGGTGGCTAAGGAAGAAAGAAGCACAGAAGCAAACGTCGTGACTTCTTTCCTGTGTATGTGTGTGTTATACTGTATGTATGAATAAATGGAAAGCTAAGTTGGTCGAATCGATAACTTGGCACTCTCGTCTATAATCTATTGCAATCTTATCTCTAAATCCTTATTATACCTCTTTCATTTCAGGCTACGCCTCGCATGTCTCGCACGTGGCTCGGCCCCGCCAGAATTCGGTATTTGTTGGAGCCAGTACGAGTCACTATTTGATGCCGAGGCCGCCGAGGAAGACGCGCTCCGCCATGGATCTGCACTCGATGGTGCTCGACGAGAGCGCCGAACAGGTGTAGATATGCAAGAGGGAGGGAGAGAGCGAGAGAGAGAGGGAGAGAGAGAGAGGACGTATGTTAAGGCTAATGTAAGCGTGTGTGGGTGGGTGTGTGTTTATTTGTATTGGGGGCAGGGAGTACATAAGTAAGAGTACATATATGAATAGAGAGCAGAGGATAATAGAGAAGAGAAGACATAGAAACAGTTGAAGAAGAGTTGTGAGAACAGCAAAAGCAACAGTGTCCAAATGCGACAACTACTACTTACAGCGTGTTCTTAAACTAAACGCTACACTTCTCTCTCTCACACTTGGTCTGTCTATCTCTCTCTCTCTCTCTTTCTGCAACTTACTCTCCCATTTGTGCTTGTTATTTGCTGATGCAGCGTGGTTTTATTCATTTTCAATGCCAAAACATTTGACGCACTCTTCGGTCAAGTGTGTCAAAGCAAAGAGCTCTGCAGCTGCGATAACAAAGCTCGCTGCTATGCAACTGCATTGTAAACAGTTGCCATGCATTCTGAGCTGCTATCAAACGTAAAAGCTATCAGCTTTTGTCTGCCACGCTGCGTCGACGGCGCTTGAATCAAACATAATTTATAGTATTATTAACTAGTAAAGCTATCGAATCTCTTTATATTTACCTTTACGCGTAACAGTCTCCCAAAGAACAACTCGCACACACCAGTTTATTTCGATATACCTATAAGAAAAATAATGAAATTAAGTGCTTAACATTTATGTCAATTGTTGTTTTGCAAAGGCTCAATATATCCCACAAACGAGTACATATTTTGCTATATCCCAACTAGAAGTATCTTTAACTGTATCTATATTAACATATTCGAGCTGATTGTAATGTTCGTATTTAATGACTCACCAAATAAATACATATGCACCAAGTTCTCGTTTCTCGTTCAGTTAAACAAATAAATGTTTCGAGCTAGACTGAAACCGAAACGAGAATCGAATTCTAATGGACAGAACCAGCGTGAACAGGACTGTAAGGAACGAGAACGAATGACGGCAGGGCATCAACGAACTGAACGAAAGGAACGAATGAGAACGGTGCTCCAACGAGTAGAACTAACGAGCACGGAACTATAACGAATAGAATGAACGAGAACGAGACTAAAGGAAAAAACAAATGAGAATAAAAAGAAAACAATTGAAACGAAAAGTAGACTCAAATGAATCAAAGTAACTATCAAAAAAAAAAAAACAACGAATAAATAATTCGAGTTTCATAAAATTACAAAATAATAATTATATTCGTTTATTGAAATGCAGTAGAGAGCTCTTTGTATATACCACAACTTAGTTGACTTAGCAGCCTGCCTCTCAGCTATTTATGCTGCCCTCTTTTGTAGCAAAGTCTTTTAGATTTCTAACGAGTCAATTGGCTTCTCTTTTCGCTCATTTTGAGGTGTTAGCCTGATTTGAATTATACATAGTTTGTGTTATCCTAATAATATCTATTATCCTAAAATATATATAAAAACTGTCACTTAACTCTAAGCTAACCAGCTGTCTCTCAATATTCTCGTTGTCTAGTTACTTGTCTTTCGCATAGATGTTTTACTCTACCTAACCAACTATTTATCTATCTATCTAACTATCTATCTATATATCTAACAATATATATATTTATATCGATATCTGTTCTGAACTGCGCGTTAAGTATTGTAATTTGTAAGCACTGAGCTAACTTTTGACCAAGAGGAACAACTACAACAAGAACTACAACCAAAGTATGACTAACGAAAGCTTTAAACAAATAAACAACCCATCCAACTGAATAAACTAATGTCACAGATATATATACATACATAACATATTTTAAGATTCGTATCTGTATGATGTAAAAACTCAACTCAAAGTCTAGAGCAAACTATGCGGAACAACTAATTAAACCTAAACAACAACTGCAACTAAAGCTAAATCAAAAACTTAATGCAAGCTAAAATACATCTCTGAATATACAAATAATTCAGCTATTGGGCACGTTGGAGCTGTATATACATAGCTAAGCATATGTATAACATTTATAATACTAAGGGGGTATTCCCCAGCTCTGAGTGAGCTTTATTCAATAACTGAGTGTTGGAAAGTGCACTAACTTTTGTTTAAGCTAACAGTGTGGCAACGCTATACTTAATTTTTTATACAGTCGAATTTGGGCTTGCAAAAATTAACTCTGCGAGTATAAAAACTGCCTGTGTGGCAACCTCCTTGGAGCTTTGGCAGTGTTGTATAACTAAAATAAATTGAAAAATCTTCAGGCGATCGTGTGTGCCAGATTCAAGTTTCAGCAGTTTATTGGAGCTGCAGAATATCCCCACTAAAATTTTTTTTGAAAAACGTGTTCCAAATTCAGAAAGGGTACCAAAAGGGTTTTTTTTTTCTAAGCTACAAAAATGGCAAATATAAACACACAAATACTTATATATAAATTTAAAGTGCGAATATATGCATACATATATATATATATATATATTTGTCAAATTGTATTTTACAAACCAAAGCAAAAACTTTTAATTACATATTTATACATACATATATTTAAAGAAATACACAGTTGTATATGTGCGAATAGGCACGAAAACATTATATACATATATATATATATATATACTATATTATACTCGTATACTACAAATATCAAAGCGAAATTATAAAAACAACAATTATATACAATTAAATTCAAGAATTAAATTGAAACAATTATATTTGAAGCAAAATCAAGTGAGTTTTATGCATTTTCGGCTGGTTTAAGGGGAGGCAAACGATCCTTTGCTTTAAACATGGATTGTTATTTATATTTATGAATTAATATTTCACACTGCGTATCGTTAAGTTGTCTTTATTTAATCAGAGCTCTTTTAATATTCAACAACTTTTTTTTAGATCTTAAACCCAATGACTTAAACATCACATGAAGTTTCCTGGTTAAAACAAAATTCCAACATTTATTATAAAGCAACGAAACAGGAAAGAACACAACTCCGAAAAACCGGATATACAATTTTCTTCTTTTTTTTTTTTAAACTAAAACTCTTTGTACTAGTCGAACTATCTCTGTAAATTGCTGAACTTAAATTGCACAGTGTAGTGTAAATTTCGTATATTTGTATGCATTAGATTCTCAAAATTCACTTTGTCTTCGCTTTGCATACATTGAGACTCGTCATGGAGCAGCAGCTGCAACATCAACTGGGAACGCTGGGATGGGCCGTCGGACAGCAATCGCAGTTCCCGAACGTTTGCGGTCGGGTGACTCCACTGCGGCAACTGGCAACGGCCAACCTAAGGCAGCAGGCCCCAGCCCCATTCCCTCCCAATCAGGGCCCAGTTAAGCGCAAGAGCCACAGCGACGGCTTCAGCAAACTGAAGCAGAAATTCGCTTAGATTCCGCACGAAGCCGTGGATCCGGTCGGCAGCTGATGCTGAATTTGGTTATTTGGCCCTCAAGTAAAAATTGTTTTTAGTATGTGAACTTAAAAGAACTCGACGTGGCTTAAAATTAATAGAAAATACCAAATACAAGACATTGATATTGGTTTTTCTATGCATTTGGAGTTGGGTGACGACAATATAATTCGGTTTCTTTTAGACTGGAAATACAATTCATAACTGATTCTAAAGATCTCTTCTCAAACATTTTATACCCAAATTTTGTCTTCCAGTTCTCTATTTCAGGACAAACAGTTTCAAAAAGAAATTCAAAGCAGTTACAAATTAAAAACCAAGCGCAAAAAATAAGAACAGACTGGCCTCCACGAGGCACCGAAACAGACTGAGCATAAAAGCAGTTGCCAGCTCGAATGAAGACAATTGTTGGGCATTGCCCCGCCTACTTTGATGTTATGACAATTGCCATCTCTAAAATTCGTATAACATCAAAGTAGGCGTTACAATGCCCAACAATTGTCTTCTTTCGAGTTGGCAACTGCTTTGAGGCTCAGTCTGTTTCGGTGCCTCGTCGAGGACAGACTCCTCTTTATTTAAATTTTTGTTAATTCCGTTTTCTCCGTTTTTTCATATATTTCTTTTTTGCTTGCGTGACTGATACCTTTAAAGAACTAACCACAGACTTTTTATGTTTTTTTGTTTAACAGAAAGGTGATTGTCAGGATTTCGCTCCGAATGATACCCAAAAAAATCTTGTTCAGGTTGTGATAAAATTACTAACTTAAAAGCGAGATGTTCCTCATTTTAACAGCGCTCGCAGCCAAAATCCAATCTCTTGTATTTTTATATACGAATTTATTTTATTTTGTGTTTGTGTTTTTTAGTTACTTGTTTTTCGATATATTATATTATACGAATCGAAGCAAATATGTTCTTTGACTTGTAGAGAAACAACCACAGCCTTTTTGTGTTTACCAGGAAGATACTTTTTCTTATTTACTTTGAATCGAATCTTCATCTTTATACTCTATTTTCTCAAATATTTGTCAGGATTTCGATCCGAATGATACTCAAACGAATCTGCTGTTTAGCAAAAACTTAAAATTCTTGCCAAATTTATATAAGACCAAACGACTTGCAAGCTAAATGGCAAATTTGCTATTCGAATAACATGCTTTGTAAAATGTTAAATGTGTGCTTATAGCTAGCATTTCTCTTTTGTTCTCCTTTGGGAGTAGGGAGTTTAGCTAAATATAATGCCACTTTAAAAGCAGATTTCGAATCACAAATCATGAAAGTCTTCAAAAGTGTGGCAACTCTGTCATAAAAAGTGACAGCCCAATGCGACTTGAATGCCTCGAAGCTGCTGGGCAAGTGCCTGGCCGTACATTAAAGTCGTTCGGCCTTTTGGCCATGTGGCATTGTTATGGGGCAGTTTGGCTTTTTCTTGGCCCTTGGGCATTTGGGCCATAAACAATTTGTGCAAATGGCCGAACGACGCATAAACTGCTGACAAGGAAGCATTAAGCGGCGAGCCAGTGCGCCCTGTGGCCAGCCGACCCAGCCGACCCAGGCTCTCGAGCCCCACTGCCATGACATTTGCCCCTAACCCATTGGGGAAGGGGGCATTCGGTTCAAGTGCATTGAATTTATGGCCAATCTACAATGCCGCATAGCAAAGTGCACACCTAAACCCTTTGCCCCCCCCCCCCCCCTCAACCTCTTTTATAGACGCCAAAGCGTCGCGTGACCTTGAAGGCGCCTGCACACAAATCAAGCGAAGTTCGCGTCGTTGCAATCTGCAAATTGCAACCTGCCGCTGCCGATGCTGCTGCTGCTGTTGTGGCTGCAGCAAATTCTACTGACAACTGCAGCCCATCGAAATGTGCTGGGCGTGGCGCAGTGTTGCCACATTTGTTGCAGTTGGCTTCCTTGTCTTATTGCCAGCATTTAATTCTAGTAAGAAGTTTGCCCTTTGAAGAATAAAACTTGAATCAAGTTCACAGCACATTTGAAACACATTTGATTTAAAAACAAAACTAGTTCACTTTAAGATCGTCCGTACTTAATTGAAGATGGTTTAAAAAGTGAAAGTACAGGAAAGATGCTACCTATCATAGTTTTAGCAGGCACTGCTGTTACACGTTGCATGTCCGTCGACTCGTCGTTCTCTTCTTTTTTTTGTTGCTTTTGTTTTTCTTGCCGTCGTTGCTGATTTTTCAATTTTCCTTTCATGTGCGATTTTCTGCGCTGCGCTGCGTTGTTTTTCTTGCAGCAGCTGCTGGAGCTGCTGGAACTAGATTTGCAGCTGAAGCTTCGTTAACTTTGATTTGTCCACTGAGACACATTCAAATGAAATTTCACGGCTACCCCGCACACACACACGTAAGCACACTTACACACACGCACGCACACACACAAGGCAAACACAAGCAGCGTTTGTGTTATACCACGTAATCTTGGTAATGACCAGGGGGTAGCTTAGCTGCCTTTACGATCAATTTAAGCACGTATTTTCTTAACTTTTGACAACTGGATAAAAACTAATTAACTTATGCTGCTTGTCAGCTAACATGAACTTTAACAGGTACATGTAAACCGCGGCTTAAGCAAAGATCTTATTTATTTTCAATTTTTATAAAAACTGTCTAAGTACGGTTCAGATCTTGTAGCTTTAACATAAAGGTACATACAACTGAAAGTATGTAGCTTGATTTTTCTTGATTTGTCTAAATATAATAATTTTTTGGTATTTGTATTTTGTATGTATGTATGTATTTTGCTTAAAGCTGAGTGTGAGTAATGAGATTAAGAGGAAGTATTTTTAAATGTTTTTTTTATATATATTTTATATATATGTATATATTTCATTTGTATTGTCAAGAATCAGCCAGCAATTTTGGCTATAACCTATATATGATCTGTGTGTATTAATTATAACTCTTCAGTTTTTCTTGACATTGATAAGCTCTTTTTCAAAATTCAAATAGAAAATTAAATTTTTGTCTCTTTATTATCTTTTCTTGTTTCATTTAATTATGATTTGGTGCAGTTTTTTTTTTATTTTATAATTTATTTTTGCTTGTCCTGATGTTGGTTCTGAATTGCATATGCTTTGATTAAGTCTGCGATATATTTCGATTTATATTTTTGAACTTTAAAATGACTTCTATCTTTATGTTAAGCCAGAGCGATCCCAGTTCTTCATTGACAAGGAACAATTAAGAGAGCAGGCGCCAAAGAGAAATAACTTGCGAAAGAGAAAAGGAAAGATGAAGGCCACTTCTTACATTATTTATGAGTTGTTTCAGTTATCTCAGAAATTTTGCACATATTTGAAATGTATGAGAATGTTTCGTTTTATGTTTTGTGCTCGTTTTGTTTTATTTATGTTTTTATTATATTCCAATGGCAATTACAGGGTATTCACGAGTCCACCTGCCGCACGCTAAACAAACGCTTGCGTTTCGCTCTCCTGCTCTGGGGCAATTGCCGGAAACCTTCGCTTGTCGTCGCGTTCTTCCTGTACAAGGACAAACTCATAACTGCGCATTTGAAATCGTGTGTGGAGTCCCTGCCAACGGCCGGGGGCGGGAGGTTGGGCGGGGAGGGTGCCATGTATTTCACTGTGGCGGTATCTGTGGGTGCCACATAAAAAAGTTTCAATGTTGCAACCGCATCGTCTGTCTGCCCCGCGAGCGTTCTCCCATTAATTGCTGCATTTCGCTCGACAATAAAAATCGTAAATCCCGACAATTTTAGATGGCTGCCAATCTATAATATAAATCGTTTGTGTATATAATACTAAATAAACGCACGCACACACACACACACACACATACTCATATGTATGTATATTAAATTAATACACAATTCCATTACTCAGTTCAGCTCGTTGAGTCTGCAGCGGGGGCTAAGTAAGCTTTCGCTCTAATAGTTTGTCCAGCTGATTGATTGCCTAGCCCCCTACCCCCACCCCACCCCCTCCCTCTGCCGCTTCCCCTCTGTTACTCATCCGCCTGCTGCTGCTGCGGCGGCTGCGGCTGCGGCTGCAGTTGCTCGACTTCGTCTTCCTGTTTGCATGCATGACTGATGGCAGAGCCAGTGCGGCATGTGGCAGCCGGCATGTGGCATGCGGCATGCATTCAAGCGAGGCGTGTCGATTTCAAGAGCAAACAGCTAACGAAAAGCGAATTTGATGAACTGCCTGGAAGCTGATGCCAAATATTTAACCGCCGATTAATCACCAATGTTAGCAAACGTGCTTCTTCTTTCTCTATTTGTTGTTACCATATTCAAAAGTATTTAATATTTTTTATAGAAATATATATGAAAACGCATTCAACAAAATATGTGCATGATTCAAGTCAAAAATGTAAAAAAAATAATACTAATTAAAACAATTAAACAAAATTGTAATATATGTAATTAATTTTTTTTGGTAATGAATGAAATTTCGACAGATTTTCTCCTTTTTTTAAAAATGGAGATTTTCTTGATAAGAACATTACAAGAAGGTTAAGAGCCAGCAACACATGAATTGGACCCGAGCAACGCCGGTCTATTTTGTCTTGTCTGTGTATATCTCGGAAGGACAAGGGTTTATTCAAACTAAGAAAAGTACTTTTAGCCACCTTTTTAAAAACATGCAGCACAAATTCGGCACACAAGTAATTCTAAAAAACAATTGGAAAAGCAGTTTCTAATTTAATGGTTTCGTGACTCTTAAACTGTTGATCTAATGCATTTCGAACTGTGGAAATTTTGAGTTATGCGTGAATGTATATCTGATGATTTTAGTTTTTAAATCGATTTTCGCTGGCCAATCGATAACAAATATCGGCATCGATAACAACTGATCGTACGTAGAGCATTAATAGGAAAGAAGGACCTAGTAAAACACGCCGAAAATTAAATACCCTTCATATAGCTTAGAAATGAACATGCATTCGTGGACCGATTTTAAATACAGCAACCATATTAGTCCGGTTTCCATATATATTAAACAAAATAATGAAGCTCGTAATTGTTGAATTCGTTCAAAATAGCTTAAATAATATAATTGTTTTATAAACGATAATTCTTCAAGATGAATTGAAGATAGAATTCTTTTACACAAGAAAATGCATTTGCATATAAATTCTTTCCATAGGGCTTTATTATATAGTACTTAATGGTACGAAATGGCCAAGTTTTGTCGGGATATCTTGAGCGACAGAGAAAAGTGGCTTACAAACTCAACCGATCTTTCATATGACATCTATACGACTAGGGGGTCTGCTTTGGTCGACCTTGAAATAAGTACTGCCTGCAGAAGGACGAACCTGTGTCTGATAGCAACAGACGACCTTGGCCAAATATATAATCGTCTATCAATACTGATCAAGATTTGATATATTGTCGCCAATGATTGGGACCCTGTTCTGTGAAAATTGCATGCAATCAATTTGGAGCAAGTCAATGCCAAAGTCAGTCCCGCAGCAGCAGGAGCGGAGTGCATGGAAGAGATGAGGACGGGTGAAGGGGACATCAGCTAGTCAACAATCAGAGCTGACTAATTATTACGTTCGAACCGTGCCAAAAATGCCAGCTCATGGCAGACAGAAGCGGATAGTTGGCTGAAAAGGAGGAAGGGACGGAGCCAGGGGAAACTGTTATCCTTGTCCTGCAACTGAATGTGGATGCCACCGCAAGTGTCGCTTTTCCCATGCTATGCACGGACGGACGCTTCGAAGCTTCATCTGAGGCCGGTGACAAATGCAATAAAAACCCAAAAGCGACGCGTCCCATTGTTGTCGTGGCCACAAGGGGGGTGATGGGGGCAAGGGGATTGGCAGTTGGGGGGCGGCTGTCCAGTGGGCGGGTGTTTTGGCGCTATTTGATTAATGACTGCCATTGCAGCGCTGAGTGATGAGCGGCTTTGACAGTGGAACACAACGCAACGGGCAAGCAGAAAGGACAAGAGCGGACCCGGGTCCAGGGCAACTTTCATGCTCATGGATGGCAGTTTATTATAGTGCAGAGACACAACTAAGTTGCCGCTTTTACGGCATCCGATTGGAGTCATTTTAAACCAAAACTGCCGCACGACCAGCAGATGCCCTTCTTTTATCAAGTGACAGGGATTTAGTTGCCTGTATCAAATGCGTGACGAGATGAAGCTTTTAGCTATAGTTAAACTGAGTCCATTTAAGCCTAATGTTAATGCGAGCATGCCAATGTTAATGCGAGCATCACGTCACATAGTTAACAGTGGCATGGTCAACAGCTTTAGTTTGGATATCGGAAACCGTGACCGCACAGTCAACAAAAATGATTCGAAGAAACCTTTACGACCTCCTTCTGAATGTTCAGCTCTCAAACAACTACTCCTGTCACCATCATTCATTCTGTTATTGTGGCGACCAGAGCAGGACGTTAACAGCACAGCATACAGTACCTAGGTAACCTGCTTTGGCTTGTGTAATTTATGCCACACTTATCTTAACAAAGTTCAAATTTCCAAGCTGGCTGCAATTAATCTTTCAGCAAGAGACTTGATTGATGCATAGTTTCATGTTAGTGTGACGACAACAGTGTGACGTTAACAGCACAATTTACAGCAGCCTAGTCTGCAGCTTCATGAAACGGGCAATCGATTTGGCTAAAGAAACTGTTGGTAATTTAATCGTAGCTTAACCGCATGGCCAATTCAATGTTACGCTGTTAGCGTCACATTAACAGCACTGTTAACAGTGTTACGTACCCGTCAGCTATGCAGGGTATCAAGAGCCGAAACAAAACAGACGCCCAGACCCAAAAAACTTGGAAATCAATCAATGTGAACGAAATGAGCCAGACGGCCAAGTAGGCGTGGCCATTGCGGCCCCCAAACTGTCATCAATGTTTACGAGCGGTCATAATGACAACATTGCGCATAAGATACACGGATTGGGTGTGGGCTTGGGGCACTGCAAGTGAGCTATGGCATAATCAAAAGACACGCAGCCTCATCAAGTTTTTTGTTTAGTGCTCCCCCCCTCACCCCCTCACCAACTCACCCCCTCACCACCTCACAACAAAGGACAGGAATGGGCCGTTTGGGTGCTGGACGCTCTCTTCGGGAACATGAACAATGCGTGAAAATAAAACGGGCGATAATGAGTGCGTGCTGAACGCTGACCCGCCCGCCGCCAGCTGGCCCAACCATAACTATCAACAGCAATCCAAGATTGGCAACAACAATGGCCATGTGCTAACCCGAGAACCATCTCCGAAAAAGGCAACAAGCCGTCGCTCCATAAAGCGGACACGCGCTCCCCCCACAAGCCCGAATTGAGCTGTCAAGGACAGCATCGCCGCGGCAGTTCCTCCGCCCAAAAAAAAAGAGAGAGAACAAAAAAACCACAGACATAAAACTGCCCCCAAAGTCGCGGGGATTCGAGTTGCATTTGGCTCTTAACCTCTGACCCGCTACAGTTGAAGAGTTTTTATAAATGCCAAAAAAGATAACATTTCTTTATCTCTTATCTTTTATCTTTTGCGCTGATGACAATAAAAAACACTGGAGAATAGCATGGAAATAAACAATTCAAAATTAAGTCTTGGACAGCGGTTGGTGGGGGAACTTAATTTTGGTCAAGTAATAACATAAAAATGTTAATTTACCAAAATCAAATTACTAAAATCCATCAAAACATAAGGAATCCATTAAAAAGACGAGAATGTAATGATATCTTCGGCACGCCGAAGATTTAATACCCTTGTACACAATTGGCCGACAGTTTTGCAGATGTATAAGAATAATGACAAGAACCAACTATTCGACCTATATATCTTTATATATATATATATATATACATGTGGAGCATAGTATAAGCAATAAATTCCAAGTTTAGACAAACAAAAAAGTTTTCCATACAAGTGCCTATTTTTCGACCGATCGTTCCTTTGGCCGCTATATGATATAGTGGTCCGATCCAGCCAGTTCCGACATTTGGACTGGCTGCAACCGAAAAAACCGACCAATACAAAATTCAAGACGATAGATTTAAGACCAAGAGACTAGTTAGCCTAGAAACGGGTAGACGGGCAAACGGACAAAATATATCTACTCGGGTGTTGATGCTGATCTATAATATATATACTTTATGGTGTCGGAGACGACTCCTATGATATACTAATTTCATGCCTCGATAATTTTCTTAAAAAGTGGTCTACTGCACTTACCAATATCTGGGCGCATTTTTCCCCAACGTACTTGAGCATTTTGAAAATCCTGAAAGCGTTGCCAGATAAATTGCGTTCACAAATTCTAACATAACTGCTCCACACTTGAGAAAAACAGCTCCACATTCGACAAGTTAACAGATATTGCTTTATAATTACAATTGAGTGTTATACACTGTGGCAATACAAAAAAAAAAGCATTTAAATATATATATATTTAGGTTTCTAATGTAGAAATGCAGCAGGCGCCCGCGGATAGGATGTGGGCGAATCGCTATCGCTACTACATAAAGTCATCAGATTCGTTGCCGGCATCGTAGTTGGTGCGCATGTTCTCCGATTTCTGTAGCGAGGCGTAGCTGCGCAGCTCGGCCTCGAGTTCCCGCTGCTTGGCCGCCTCCTTTTCCTGTTCTCGCTTCTCGCGCTGCAAACGCTTCTGATCATGACGATCAGCGACGTCGCGTGCCTCGCGCTGTCCCCGAAAGTCGGGATGCTCCTCCTCGGTTTTGGTCTTGTTCAGGCGATTGACAATCTCGTTAATACGCTTTTCCAGGCGTATCTTGCGCACCGCCTTCTCGTCGTGATAGGCCACCTGACCAGGCTCCATGTCCGGCGTCTTTTTCAGATTCTCCCACATGGTGTAGACCACTTCCAGATTGTTGACCTTGTTGCCTTGTATGCTGTTGGCCTTGCACAGCTGTGCGGCATCCACCAGCACATCGGTGGGTATATCATCAATAGTCTGTCCCTTGCCCAGGCGTAGATAAACGTGAGCCGACGATAGATTGTGCACATGGAACCAAACATCTTCCGGCCAGCCCCAGCGTATGAGCTCCTCGTTTTCGTGTTTGTCGCGGCCCATGTACAGCATTGCGGCCGGCTGCACTACATTGCTCTTAAAGTAGAAAACCATGTTTTGACACAACCGATATTATCTTGGTGAATTTTTATGCTTTCGTTTGTTTTATTTGATATATGTTCTGCAATTGTACTCAAATTAATATCGCTCTGTCAAAAAATGCATGTTAATTGTTGCAGCCAACTTCATGTTACTCAAATGTACACACTGCTGACCAATAATAGAAATCTGTTAAAATTGCATGTTGGGGCGTGCAGCCAACTTAACGCTGCTCAAAACTGCGCTCAAAAGAATTGACTCGCGTTACATAGCATTTAGCTTATTGACAGGCAAGCAATTTTGCTAACGGCTATTCAAATTGTTTTAAATTGCTTAAAAATCATATTATTAATTTATATTGACATTCTGCCGCAAACTATACGCCCAGCTGTTGCCATGTAAGCAATTAAGTTTATTGTTTTTGTTTTGCAGCGCACATATAACGCAGACCAAGAGATATTTGCATAAATGGACGCCAAACCAGTTTTTTTTTAGACACCAGACGCTTTTACATATTCAAACAAAATATTTGAGCAGCTGTTTGCCGACGATTCTTATGTAAATATTTACAATTTAGTGTGTGTTTGTGCCGAGTGTTTGCATACGCCAATTAATTAAGCATGTATGCCAAAACGAAAGGAAAAGGTTTTGAACTCTCTCAGTTCTTTGCCAATTGCGGAATGCATGAGTATCAATTGTTCGCTTACAGCGCACATTTCGCAGTGTAATTTATTTTCATATCATTGATTGATGCAAATAGAGTGGTAACCGATTAATCAAAATGAGAATGACGACGCAACAATTACAATTTAAAAAAAAATAAATAAATAAAAACTGCAAAACAGAAAATGTATACACAGAAATGGGTCGACAAAAATTTAAATGTCAAATGACCATTTTCGTTTATACTTATGTGCGCTTTATCTGTTGACAAAATGAGCTATAAATCAGTTAATAGAGCGCTGTGTGTAATTGTCGGGAATAAATCAAGTGTCCGATGACGCTGCCATTATCTGGAACTTTGGCCCAAAGACTCGCCATGAGCGCTTATCGTGCCAATTTGTTATTGTGTAATTAGCCTTTTGTTGTTCTTGTTTGTCGCACCTAATCAAATTATAAATAGCCTTAACTTTGGGTTATTTTATTATTATAATTTTCGTGTTTTATTTTGTCTTATGCAAACAAATTGAGTTCTTAAAGCTCGCTAATTATTTATTAACTTTAACTCGAATTAACCAAGCACGATAAACAATCCATAACATAAACAAATAAACGCTACCTTTTCGGCGTGCCCAACTCGTGAATTGGTCTCGATTGCCGCATGGGTTCTACCTGATAAGCAGATAGTCAGTCCACCTCCATTAAAATTCCACTTAATATATCATAAACCGCTGACCGCACAGCATAATTTATGCCCCTCTTCCGCAGCCAGAGAACGTGCGAGCGAGCGCGAGAGCGAGCGAGGGAGAGCGCAAGCCAGCTGATAAGCAACAATATTGGGAACTGTGCTCGCCTGCTGGCTTCTGGCCAGCTGCAATTGCAGGTGCAATTGCGGGCGCAACGAAGTGCAAATACCCTTACAAAACTAGTTTATATTAGAAAGAGACAGATTCATTGCAAATATTCGTACAGAAACAATTCAGTTGCGATTGGTTTTAAGTCAAGACGGAATCAATTAGAAACTTGATCCGTTTTGCAAATTTAGGATTTGCAGACTGAAGAAATTATTATTATTTTTATTTTAATTTTACATTTCTGATTATATATATTTTAGTCTTTCGATGATCCCAAAACTGTATAATAAAACTACATTTATTGAAATCGGTAATAAAGAATTGCTTAAGAACGAAATAGTTTTTTCACATCATCAAAATCTGAAAGTATTATTATTTTTATTATTATTTTGTGCCTTTTTATTCAACTATTTTTGATGATCGTAAAACTGAATTATAAAAATATATTTTAATAATTAAGTAATTAGGAATTGCTTCACAATAAAATAGTTTTCCACAACAATACTCAAATCTGAAGGTTACGTGTTTTAATAGTGAGATATTTTCTCAAAGTAACTCTAACAAAAGGTAACTAAGCCGTATGTTCCTAAAAACATATATTACTTTTGACATAATAGTCCGATCTTATTAAGTACCATTAAATTTGAATCTTCGTCCAAATAGATCAAAAACAACAAGTTTCAAATATCTGAAAAAATGTTTTTTAAAAAATGTACACACACAAAATATATATCTATATAATGAAACTGGACAATCCTATCCAAATAAAAAAACTTGTTGACACGGAATATAATCACAAATTGCAATCTAAATGGACGATTATTCAAAAATCAACTGATATATAATATTTAAAGAATATTTTAAAAAAATATTTCAAGTTCAGATCGAAATCGAAAATAAACATAACCTGAAGCAATAGGATATGGACTCAGCCGAGCACATATAAGTTATGCACATAAATGTTACTTTTTCGATGACAAGCTCATGATACCCTCTAAAAACAAAAAAAATCCGTATTTTTCGTGCAACGTACCACCCACACACACTCCCGAGGCCACAACCCCCCCTGCAGACAAGTTCGTTGCCAATGTCGTTCGTTTGTGGAGACGGGGGGCGGACTAGGGGCGGGCTGACAATGCACTTGATGGTCGCGTGGCAACCCAATCGACAAAGCTGCAACAGCTGCCGACTCAATAATATGGAAGGAATAATAATGTAGGTGGTATGCGGGTCGTATACGTAATGAGGCGTTTATCATATGTGAAATCGCAAAATCAATTTGTTAAACGAAAAGCAATACACAAACAAGTTAGAACTTTATGGAAGAGATAGTACACGAATTAGAGATTCCCTGTATAATGCATATAAATATATATAGATATAGATATAGATATAGATATAGATATAGATATAGATATAGATATAGATATAGATATAGATATAGATATAGATATAGATATAGATATAGATATAGATATAGATATAGATATAGATATAGATATAGATATAGATATAGATATAGATATAGATATAGATATAGATATAGATATAGATATAGATATAGATATAGATATAGATATAGATATAGATATAGATATAGATATAGATATAGATATAGATATAGATATAGATATAGATATAGATATAGATATAGATATAGATATAGATATAGATATAGATATAGATATAGATATAGATATAGATATAGATATAGATATAGATATAGATATAGATATAGATATAGATATAGATATAGATATAGATATAGATATAGATATAGATATAGATATAGATATAGATATAGTTATAGATATAGATATAGATATAGATATAGATATAGATATAGATATAGATATAGATATAGATATAGATATAGATATAGATATAGATATAGATATAGATATAGATATAGATATAGATATAGATATAGATATAGATATAGATATAGATATAGATATAGATATAGATATAGATATAGATATAGATATAGATTTCGATTTCGATTTAGATATAAATATAGCTACGATAATGATAATAATTGCCTAGAGTTGCACTCGTAATTACAAATCTTATATACCCTATGCCGCCATTCTTACTGGGTATAAAAGGGCAACAAAACCGCAACAACAGCAGCAACAGTTGCCATTGTAGCTAAGAGCAGCAGATTGTTGCTGCTGCGTCTGCTGCTGCTGTTGCTGCTGCTGCTTCGTTTTTGCCAACAACCGTTTCAGTTGCTGCGCAAACTTTGCCGCTAACGGACGCGTTACTCGGCCCCGTCTGGTGACGCCCAAAAGAACTTCAAGCAAAGTAACAATAAATAATTGCAAAAGCAATAACGGTAATTAACAGATGCACAACAGCTGCTTCAATTGCCAATAGCCAGTCTCGAATATCGCGTGTGTTTCCAGTGTGCGTGCGTGTGTTAGTGTGTGTGTCCGTCTATGTGCCTGTGTGTGTCTGTGTGTGCGTGTGTGTGGCTTGAAGAGGCTCGTCATTGGACGCTCATCAAATCGATAGCCGAATCAATAGCACGCCCCGCACAAATGTACAAGCTAGAGCTGGGCGCGTGTTGGAGTTGAAGCACGACACGATACAGCACATACGATACGATGCAACACAATGCAGCACGATTCTCACGATCAACTAATGAGCTCCATTGATTTTTTTAAATTTTTTTTATATTTACTTTACAAAATGTTGTTTCTTGAACTCCCATTAAGAGCCAAAGGAATTGAAAATTTTTCCCTTATATAAGTGTTCTTTTAAAATCCATGAAACAGTGCGAAAATATTGAACAAACTAGTAGTTTTTATTAATAACATATATAAATAATAGATGTATATACATATATAGTTCGGTGCCAATGTTTTGCCTTCGACAATTATAACTCATTTTATTTTGATGCTGCAAACTTTTATTCTTATATATTGCTTTGTTTTCAAAAAAAAAAAGCTTAAATAAACATAACAAGCCCCATAGAATAAGTGTGTAACTTCGGAATTGGATGAGAATTCAGAAATTAAAATACCTCTAGAAATTCAATTTTCTAAAGCCACCACGCTATGAATTAAAAAACACTTTTTTTTCTGTGCCATTGTGTTGAATCGTGTCACCTTTATTCGTGTTCTTATCTGCCCAACGTGAACGAGTACGCACGACTCCAAATTTAATCAAATGCTGCCGATATATTATGTACATATATTAATAACCATTTAAATATGTTAACAATATTAATTTTTTTTTTTTTTTATAATGTTTCGTGTTAAGTCCTGTTAAAAGTCGTGATAGTTATTGTTGGTCCTGTTAAAGCGTGTCGAGTTTCGTAAACTCTTTTTAAATGTTACGTAAAATATTGTTAAATATGTGAAGTCATGTATTAAAGTCGAATTTAATCTCATTGATTGTAATAAAGTCGTGTTAAAGGTTGTGATCAGCGCAGTTGCTCGTGCTCAGGCTCGTTAAATCATGTAAAATATAGTGTTAATTCTCTTCAAGTCGTGTTAAACTGTGGTGAATGATTTT
This sequence comes from Drosophila lacicola, assembly GCA_035045355.1. Lineage (NCBI taxonomy): Eukaryota > Metazoa > Arthropoda > Insecta > Diptera > Drosophilidae > Drosophila > Drosophila lacicola. The sequence goes on along the minus strand of JAWNPB010000148.1, from coordinate 6,392,892 downwards.
TATTTTGTGATTTCCCTCAAATAAAAGATAAATATATATTAACGTTTTCTTTATTTCAATGGCAGTCAAAGTGTACAAAAATATCGCACGTGCTGTGAGGGTTCGTGTCACGCGCCCATTTCTACAAAAAGACAGTAACTGATAACGGTAAAAACCCGAAACCGAACGGCAACAGAAACAGAACCGAGCGTAGAGTCCAAGAACGCCGAACCCCGCAGACGTAACGTCATCAAGTGGGAGTTACGTTTGCAAAAACAAAAAAAAAAGGTTCTCAAAAAGGTTTCTTCTTTAATCTTTTTTTTTTGCTGTGCTCGTGTTCTTTTTTGTTTTTTTTTTGTCTTCGTCATGGAGAGGCGCGAAGCGAGTTATGAAATTGATACCGAGTCGCTGGTCGCCATATGATTGAAATGCGCGGAAGTTTCCACTTGTCGTTTCCAATTAGACAAGTGTACAACAACCAAGTTAAGAGCAACAACAACCACAGCAACAGCAACAGCAACAGCAACAATAGCAACAACAACGTCGACAACAACGCGGAACACTACAAAGCCAACGGACAGCACGCAACATAGCCACAGTCGGGCCACAGTCAACGTTGCGCTAACGTTGCCAATATTGTTAGTTGTTGGGCATTCACAAAGAAAATAATAAATAGAATTGATAAAGGACACAGCAGCAACACACGCCAGCAACATACGACAGCAGCAACATGACGCTCGAGCAGGAGGAGGAGCTCATGCCGCCGCCCTACGAAGCGGGCATGGCCATTGTCTGCAAGGATCTGGACAAGGGTAGGCCGGCAGCCAATATGAACCACAACAGCAACAGCAGCAGCAACAACATTGCCAAGCACAGCAGCAACAGCAACAACAAACAGAGCAAATCGCATAAGCGCAAAGAGAGCAGCCTCCCGCTGGGCGAGCGACATTTGGCCGTGCTCCGCCAGGAGCTGATGGTGTTCCTGGGCAACAGTGGGGTCTTGGGCTCCGGCATGGTCGTCAGCATGCCCAGCGTAACGCTCAACCAGCTGTGCGATGAAACACAACCCTTCTGGCTGAACAAGGATGAGGCCAGCTGGTTTGGTGAGTATTTCAACAGGAAAATATCGAAAGATTACAAGGCAATAAGAAGATCAAGCACATCCTTGAGGTTCCTCGGATCTAGGGTTTTTCACAAGGGGATTACTAGGTCCGTTTAGTCCTTAAATCAAATCTGGGCAAGTGACAAAAGTTAGAAAAGCGAAAAGTTATAAAGAGATCCCATCGAATATTCATTATATTCCTTCAATTCATTTTCTTAAAAGATAGCCCATATTTAATCCTTCTCTTTGCCTTTGACATTCCATGCCCCAATTGACCTTAACCTATTTTTTCCCCCATCAGCTGATATATCTTTTCTTATCAATATTCCATTATCTTATCTTTTTCAATTATTTAATTATCTGTTCAATCCATAACCTGACCTTGTTGACCTTAACCCATTTACTGTTATGATTCCGAGACATGCTATGAAGGCCCGATAAAGACTCATCCCATTCTTGTTTTAAACCGGTTACGACTTTATGTACTTCCTATCATACTTAAATAGAATTTTCTATTTCTATCCGTATCGAGAGCTTTTTTGGCTGAAAAGAAATCATCTTCATGGTGCAGCTGAAGAGCTTCACTGTGAAGTAGGGCGCTCATAGGGTGCTCTGCCTTTTCCCCATAGGCTTTCAGAGTTAGGTACAGCACTGGATCCTAAAAATAAGGTCTCCTAATTCCCATGGGAGAGTACTATAGAATCAACTTTTCCCTGCTTTTTCAGGGTGCTCATCGAATGATTTTCCTTTTTCTTAAGGATTTCAGAGTTGGGTACGGCATTAAGGTCTCCAAATAAGGTCTTGAAATGCGCACAGGAGAGTGCATTTCCAATCTTTTTTAGCTGAAGAGCTTCACTGTGAAGAAGAAGGATGTTGTTCCTATACTCTTAGTGTATCACAGCTGGGTACGGCTAAGGGTTCACAAATAAGATCTGGTAATTCTCACAAGAGGGTACTAAAGATTCTAGTGCTCCTTCTTTCTCATAGGGTTTCAGAGTTGGGTAGAGCTTGAGGGATATCGCTTTAGCATGATTTTCGGCCAGGATAATATATAATTCCTTCAGTCGATCTATTCAGAAAGGAAAGGTTACCCAGCTGGAGGTTAAGTCCTTTCTTATTCAGGCAGTTTTCCCCATTTGGTACTCCCCTTTGATTAAGTGTCTTCGATTGCTTCTACCGCACAGCGTCCATCAACAATATGGCCTGTCCGCTGGGCGGGCTGATGGTCAGCTTCTTCCTGGATCGCATTGGACGCAAGTACACAATTCTGCTGACGAATGTGATTGGATTGATTGGCTGGCTGCTGCTCGCGACAAGTTTCCTGCACACGAATCGGGATTACATATACGCCCAGATGCTGGTGGGCCGTGCCTTTGGCGGCATTATGATCGGCATGTTTGTCTCCCCGGTGGGCGTCTACTCGGCGGAGATCAGCTTGCCCCGGATCCGGGGACGACTGATATTGGGCACCTCGATCGGCCTGGCATCGGGCATCCTGCTGATGTACGTGTTGGGCTATTTTATACGGCATAATGTGGTGCTCATTGCGAGCATCAGCTGCGCCTATCAGCTGGCCGCCACGCTCCTGGTGATGCCCATGCCGGAATCGCCCAGCTGGTTGCTGCAAAAGGGGCGCATCGAGCTGGCGCGCCGTTCGCTGCGCTACTTTCGCGGACTGCAGCGCAGGGGTAAGTCCAAGTCCAAGCCCTGATCCAGTTCCTGTGCTAATCCCCCATCCCAACCAGATGACGACTGCGTGCCGGAGTTCGAGGCGGAGCTCACCCAGATGAAGATGACGGCGGACAACAGTCGCGACACGGCGGCCAGCGAGTCCATCGGCCAGGCCATACGCCGGCCGGAGGTCTATAAGCCGCTGCTCATGATGATTGGCTTCTTTGGCTTCCAGCAGGCCTGCGGCGTTGTTGTGATCATTGTGTATGCGGTGCAGATAGCCCAAACGGCGGGCGTTACCATCGATCCGGTGCTGGTCGCTGTCATGCTGGGCGTGGCACGCATCATAACCACCTTCTTTATGAGCAGCATCTTCGAGAAGTGGGGCAGACGGCCGGCGGGCATCTTCTCCGCCAGCGGCATGGGCATCTGTATGCTGCTGCTCGCCGCCGGCGGCTGGCTGCCCGAGACGGTGGGCACCTGGTCCTGGCTGCCGGTCGTCTGCATTGTCGCCCACATTGTGTTCTCCACGATGGGCATGCTGACGCTGCCGTTCATCATGATATCGGAGGTCTTTCCGCAGAGTGTGCGTGGCAGCGCCTCCGGCGTTTCTGTATTCTTTGGCATGATATTGGCCTTCATCTGCCTGAAGATCTATCCGAATATGGAGGCCTGGCTGGGCACCGCCAATCTGTTTGCCTTCTATGCGTGCGTCTCCTTTCTGGCCGCCCTCTTCATCCTCAGCTTTGTCCCGGAGACACGCGGTCGCACCCTCATCGAAATCGAGGAGCACTGGCGCATGGGTCGCCGTGGCAGGCGGGCGCAACGCGCCTCCGCCGCGGCCCTTAGCAATCTGAAGGATGTCGAACTGCACGAGGTCTTCCTGAAGAAGTGAACCCGGCTTGTCCGTGCGTGTGTGGGAGAAACCACGCGTGCGAATGCAATCTGTGATGTGTTAAGTACTTAGCCTTAGCCAAATGGAATGCGGCATTTTCTATGGCAACAGCAAAACAACAAAGCAACAACAACAACAAAAACAAGTTAACAAATAAATAAATATACTATAACTAACGAAATATGTGTGCAAGTACTTGTTACAAAAGCCCAACTTCAAATTGATTGGGAAAGTGCCTTCAAAATAAATATATTTATTTATCTGTCGGGTTCCAGCTGCAAGATAGCAGCTGATAAGTCCGCTTGAGTGGGAAACTCGAGAGTCCCGATCCAATAAAATAGAACCTATTCAAAATAGTGGCAATTCCAGGCTATTCCACAAGAATATTCGCACGACTTCAATGTGAAGTCGCAAGTGCCCGAGTGGCGTAAGAGTATATGGCACCCAGAGCTACCTTAACAAACATTCTAGTTTTCTTCTAAACATGCAAAGCGCTGCTTCTTCTTCCCTTTCCCCCACAAGTGCGAAGTGCATTCGAAAATAACTTCGGTGCTTATAGTCCGATCTTTGTGAAATTTGCAGGGCATAAATATGACATATAGTATGTATATGCCAGAGGCGCTACCTTAAAAATAAAGGAAATTCCGGAGGTAATCAATAAAAAATAAATTAGTGGAAGTTGACATACCAAATATCTCGTATCTCTCTCTCTTAATCTTCGGTGTATGCTTGACAAACCTGGCTGCAAAATCGATCTTTATTCTGACGTTGATATTTACTCCCACATTCCTAATATCGATAAATATCGATATTGCTGAGGTAATATAAATATAAAATTACTAGCTCTTGTGACTTGATCGACTCAGCTGTCATCCTGATCAGGAAGAAGTCTATCCCCAGGATAATTGTAAAATCCTGTAAAAGGTATATAGATATAGATTATTATTAGTGTAGATTCTCTGAGCACTTAATAGTTATAAAAGTAATAATTTTTTTAAAGAATAAATGTCTATACTGAAGCTCTTTCCCATATCAAACTAGGATAAAATATAGAGCTAAGGAAACGACTTTGTTCACAATAAGTAATCGAATATTAATGAGTCCCAGGACAATAGCCTACATAATTGAAAGACCTAGCAGGCCATCAATTCCACAACAACAACAACTCAAGGACAAGGACGCCTGATTACACAAAAAGGAGGTCTAATTTTAGAAAGGGCTACGTCCACCACATTCGGGCCGCTATTGTGGGCCGAACTCTCAATAATAATAATAAACAAAGCCAGTCATGAATAAAAGACAATTCAAGTGCGTTCAATTGGAATATTTATTGCGATGAAGTGGCGTGACGTAAGACCCTTGAAGTTGCTCGGTGTAAGGTTCGCATTATCCAATCAATGGAGCGCCATCATCAGATAGATGCGAGTAGGAATTAGTTAACAAAAAGTTACATGTTTCTCAAGTGACTTGGGTTTCCGATTTGGAAGACCTGGAAATGCTGAAGCCAGCACAAATGCGAGACTCTCAGACTGCGAACAACCTGAACAGTACCTTTGGCAGATTTCATTTTATTCAGAAGCATTTCTCCATTCCCTTTCAGATGGATCTAAGCTGCCGGTTTCTGTTAGCTGGCACCATTATTGATGTTCCTTTCCTCGAAGCTGTTGCTCAAAAGAACTTCCAAGCGTCCAAGCAATAGCTCGCTTGGAGCACAACTTCACATAGTCGCAACTGAGACACCTTCACTAATAAGAGTAATAAGCAGAATCGGTGATGAATAATGTCATTTGAAGTGCATTTAGGGGTAACCACTGGCAATTGGCATTAGCCACCGGACACCAATGAGCCGAGGCAGTCAGCTGATGCGGTTGATGTGGGTCTGAGTCAGCTTTGGCCCACTTGCGAGTCGAATGCAACTGCGCATCAGCGCAATCTCTGATAAGATTAATAAGTAGCTGCGGCCACGGGCTCAGCACGTCCCCTAAAACTGCAAGCTGAGGAGAGAGAGAGAGACAGAGAGAGACAGAGAGAGAGAGAGAGCGATTGATAATGACAGGGAGAGCGTTCAGTGATTGCATCATTGGAGCTGTAGACAGAAGAAAACCGAATTCGAGCTGCCTTCACAGATAGCTCACGATGCTACCGACTATATAAGATCAGACCAGACCGAACTGGAACAGGCAGCGCTTAAATAGATCGAAAACTTGAGCTTTTTAAATGGACATCACACAGCCATGTGGCCATATCAGACCAGGTTGGCGTCCAGCCAATACGAAGTGTAAATACCCTAACAAATGAGCGCGAAAATGAAAGCTCAGCAAATACTGTATTTGGATTGGAGCTGTATATTATCTCTATATTGTATTTGTTAAAGCCACCTAAAAAGGCGGCAACCCTATAGTAAGATAGGGCTGTCACCTTTTTGACATTTTTTAAGGCGTTCAAGTTGCGAACACGATATCAAATCAATTATTTGTAGAATATATTTAGTTTATACTTTTGAATAGGTTGGGTAAGTTTATTTTAAATTTTAATCTAAGGATTACTAACTTAGTATAGTTAAGTAAAACTACGAGCTAGGATGCTTGAATTTTGACTGTAGTTACCTTATGTGATGAAGGTGCACATTAAGACGGGGTTTCGGGGAATTCCGCCCGCATGTGTGGAAAAATCGACTTAAACGTTTGAATGATACTTTTTTGTTTACCAACCGATCGGCTTCAAAAACATACATACATATGTATATACATACATACATATATACATACATACATACATACATACATACATGCATACATTCATACATACATACATGCAAAAAACAAAAACACCAAAAAAAAAAAACACTACACTACCAGCTAAGCATGAGAAACTGCGGAGCCTACTTGAATTCTTGAGAATCGAGGAGTAGAGCACTTGGTTGTAATTCGTTTTATTTAAATTTGCAGCAAAGCGACAAATTAGCTTGGTCTGCGCTTGGAATTAGAAAACAACCATGCATGCATACATTTATGTATGCATACACTAACACACACGCCCACACACACACACACACACACACACAAAATAATATCCTATATATAGACATTGGCCAAAATTCCCTACCCCCATAACTTGGTCAAATCTCATCCGATTTTCACAAGGTTTGGCTCTTTGTTCATGGTTTGGCCTTTAGATCAATTTGGCATTAAATCTGGCAGCATTACGGGTTACCATCCAAACGGTTTCAAACTCATTTTCAAAGGTCTTTGAGAGAATTTATGTTCAAGGCCGGGGTATACACACTGGTAGAGTATAAGAGTGAGAATCTTTCAAATCAAACTATTTAATAACTTTGTTTGATTTTCTCCTGAAATACTGTCAAAAGAGAAAATATTATGAATGTTTAACAATATGATTGCCAGCTTCTAATGTTCAAATAATTCTAACGCGAAGAACAGCTTAATCATGCTGACTTATTTCAGTAAACTTCCGGTTTTATTATAAAAAGATGTAAGCGACCATCTGCCAATCAGAATCCATTTCAAACTGCAGGGTTGCCACCTAGTTGTCAAAATTTCAGTGTGCTGTAAGCCGTAGGGTTCTTCAATTCAATCCAATTCAATGGGGTTTGCATAACGATCGAGTTGAGATAAGCATATTATGTACTTATGATACACATTAAGCCACAACAGCCGTGGCAAACACCATCTTCAAGCTATCTTGCCCTTTACAAGGTATTTCCTAATGGCAAACACTTTGATGTATTTGAAAATTTCGCACTAGATAAGCGACAAAAAAAGTGTGCACAGCAGCAAAAACCAAACGATGTGACGCAACTAGAGGGAAAATAAAAACAACGACTAACAGAAATGCAATAAACAATAACACCTTTAATGACACGGAGAACAGCAAGTAGTGTTAATTGAATTTGATTGAAAAAAACGTGTGCCGCTTATCAGCTAACCAATTGGTTATCATTCGACATGCTGTGTGGGCGGGGACGAATGTCACCTGCGGCGAGGGTGCGGCAATTGGCTTGATTGCCACTCGACTAAATGACTGGCAAGAGTGATCTAGTCGGAGATACCCTAGAGCCAGCGCTGAGCTGCCGACACAAATATGTGAACTTTCTCCTACAAATATCTTTTTGAAAATGTAAAGAAAGCTCTTAAAGTAAGTTTTGTTTCTCAGATTTCGCAAACAATACGATGCAAGACCTACCTAGCAAATATATAGATCTTAGCTCTTATAAACTTGATTTTAAAATCGATTGTTATCGATTTAAAATAAACTTAATCACATGTCAATGGCATTTATTTACACTCAAACGTACAAACTCTTACCTGCAATTATTGCAATAACAATGTCAAGTGGTAGAACTCAAGCTATTAAACGATAACGCAATATACACAAATATCCATTTGTTGCAGATGCAAAACGTTTGAAAAGCCGCACAGAAGCACGCGGCAAATTGCGTTAACATGGCCTGCCATAGCAAACAGCTTTTGTCTGGAACAATAACATAGCCAATGCTGCCACCTGTTGTGGCTCGTTTGTTTGGTTTGAATTTGAAATATTTTCGTTTATTTGTTCTTATCTTGGTTTAATGTGACGACTTAGTACAACAATTAGCTGCTGCTATTAATATATATAATATATATATGTATATATATTTGTATAAACGAATTAAAATTCAAGTTGTTCATTTCACTGTCATGTATATATATATACGTAATGTAAACTACGAACATTACAAGTTTGTGTGTGTGTGTGTGTATAGTGTAGTTTATCGTATATATTGTTTTTTATTTTTTCTTTTATTTTGCTTTTAATTCGGATTTCATTTAAAAAAAAATGCGCGCGTTTACTTTTTTTTGTGTTTTGTTTTTGTTTTTTATCTCACTTAACATTTGTATACGTATGGTATATAGTTACATATATAATTTGTTTTTTATTTTGTTTATGTTTATTTTTAATCGGTTCAGTGAATACATTTTTTGTTTTTTTTTTATTTGTTTGTTCCTCTATTAATGCATGGTATATATTGCTTATGTAGTTTTGTTGTTTTCTTGTGTATTTGTTGCTGTCGTTATTTAGTTTTTTCTTCACATATTTTTATATATTTATTTTGTGTTTTTAAAAATCTTTCAAAGGGCAGTTCACGTTCCACATACAAACTTTGACAGCAGTTTGATGGGTTCATCTTTTAACTTGTTTTGTTTTTCTTTTTTAATCGTTATTTAGTTTTTATAATATTTCGCATGCACTACTTAAGTTCTGTTACAATTTCTAAGCCGAAAAAAAAAGTTCTTTTAGTATATAGTTGCTTAATATATGTACTATATGTGTACTATATATGTACTTATGTGTACTTATATATGGGCATTTCCAAAGGAGGAGAAGTATAAATTGGAAAAAAAAACATGTCTCCAAAATGGAAAAGCTATCGATAAACAAAATGATGATGATGTAAACGAAATCTATTTCCGTTTTTGGTCATCCTCTAATCATTTTCTTTTGCCTCAACTTTGTTCAGATATTACGAGAATCTCCCGATTCTTTTATTAGCGAACTTTGCCATTGACTTAAGAGGGCAAACGCCTTGTCTTCTCTTCGTAGCTTTAACATGTTGAGAATTACAAGCGTCAAGCAACATAAAAAGTACAGTGTGCATTACAGAGAGCGTACGAACTGGAAATGCCCATATGCCTGTGTAAATAAGTAATGTAGCTAGCATATACATATATAAAATTTTCAGATATTTTTTTTTTTAATTTTTTTTTCTTGCAAACATGAGTTTTTATATAGGATGGAATATGTCAGTAAGATTTCGAGCATAGAAAGAAGAAATTGGAAATTAATAATCTAAAGAGAATTTATGCAAATTTAAACAATTCACAGTTTACAGAATTAGCGCCTTGCCTTGAAATTGTTGACGTACTTTTTAATACTAATCTCGAATAAATCATTTTTTTTTTTTTTTTTTTTTTTTTAATATAGTATCATGAGTCGCCTTTTCTTTGTTAAATTTGCTAACTGACAAAAAAAAGAGAATTATTGTTAACCTGGTTTATGCATTGATTATACGTAAGAAACTATTTTTACTAATCAGTTTTGAGGTTCGATTCGTTAATATAAGTATTTGGTTTTTCCATCATTCTTATTGATTTCTTCATGTTTTGTTTTGTTTACCTTTCAATATATAAAAAAATGTTTTTTGTTTTGTTTTTCATTTTGGTTTTTTACTTATGCTAAACTCAAAAAAAAAAGTTGTGTATGCGTCTTTCGATTTATTTATGCATTATAAAAAGATTCTTTTTACCACTAAACGCCTTTATTTTTGGTTATATATAAAAAAAAAAATTGATGTCTATATATTTGTAGGTGTATATATATATGAACATATGTATATATACATATATTTCTTGAACAACATTTAAAATGTGTGTAATTAGTTTTTGTGAGGTTTCCTTTAAATTTATGCTCAAATATATATTTTTTTTAATTGCGCTTTCGATTATTCCTTCACAAAAAAAAAAAAACATATACAACAAAATTAGCTTGGCTGCTTATGTTTAACAACAAAAAATATGTTCTTTCATTTTTGTATAAAATATAAGTTTAAAAAAAAAATTATCATCTCTACAAAAAAAAAAGAATTTACACATGCTCAAAAAAACATATTTGTTTAGAAAAAAAAACACATTTGTTTATGTTCATTTTCCTTATAAAAGAATTTGTTGATTTGTTGAACTTGTTTTTTGTTGTTTTTCTTTTTATTATTGTATATATTTTTCATTTGAATTAGTTTGCTTAACTCCTTAACTTGAACAATTGATGAGACGTCATTAAGCTATCGATTATCGTTTATCGATTACAGTTTATCGTTTGTCGATTATTGGATAAGGAAAAAAATTTGCATTACGCTTTGTCTAGAACTAGTTACGAGACGCTAAGTGCTATGGATTAATCCGATATTCGTTACAAGCTAAGGCTACGATTGGTTGAGTATTCATTTTGTGACTATATCCGACTGTTAGCTAATGTCAATTTCCTTAAGGGTCATATGCATTGTGTGGTGCAATCTCTGTGCCAAATGCGCCATGTTTTGACTGCCGGGAGAAGCGTTTAGAGAAGCAATTCAATTAACTGGATGCAAATTCTTTGTGGATATGATGAGCCAAAATGCTCGCACAGCTGCCTAAAAAAAAAAACTACAAAAAGCACGAAGAGTTCTTCTAACTATTTGCTTGCTTCTCGCTGCGCTGCTTGCTGTGCTTCTCGCTGAGCTTCTCTTAGAATTTGATTATGTTTTTGTGATTTTTGTCTTGCTTCTCGCCTATTAATGTAGTTGAGCTTCTAGCTTGTTTAAAAGGTTTGCTTCTATTTTAACTACAGCTTTGCTTCCTGCGTAACTTCTCACTTTGCTTCTTGCTTTGCTTGTCGTTTTGTTTTCTGTATTTAAACGTTTTTAAGTCTGATTTCCTGGCATTGTCATTCATTTAACTTATCTCTTTTATGGGCTATGCTTCTTTCTTCTCTCTTCTTTGTGACTTGCTATATCTCTCGCTGTGCTGCGAACTCTACTTTTAGTGTGCTTTTCGCATTTCGATTGGTCGCATATTTAAGAGACTCTCGTATTGCTTCTCCATTCGCTTCTCGCGGCTACTCAAAACATAACTAACCATTTTGGCTGCTATATTTTTACGTTATGATTATTATTAAAAAAAAAAAATTGCATTTGTATATTTTTGTATTGTGTTTTCGATTTCTATTTTTTCGTATGTTTTACCTATTTTTCTTTTTGTTTTTGATATTTTTAGAATGTTTAGTACTCAGCACAACCAAGCTGTATGCAAAAATTATCAATTGTATGCTATTTAACAATTTTAATTTGTTGCATTAATTTGCCCATAAATATTCTTAAATCTAAAATGTCGACTATGTTTAATGAAGAATTTGCTTTATATAAATCGCAATTCGTTGTTGCAAACTCGACTCTGTTTCTTTTAAAAAAAAATGTAAACGATCAAAATAAAACAAAATGAAGAAAATGCTGTTGTTGCTAAATGTTTATTTATACGTATTTCCGTTTCAAATTCTTTGTGTATTATGTTCAAATTAAAATAAAGTAAAAGTTTTTAAATTTTCGATATATATATATATATATATATATGTGTATTTCAGAAATTTTGGGACAAAGTAAAATTGTTCACAATTGTTTCGTCTATGAATATTCGTAAGAACTATAACCAAATATGTTGAAGATCTTCTCATATACTCATCAATTGGAGTACAATTCAATTGAAATTTAAATCGAAATTAATTTAATTTAATTGTTTTGTTTTTGTTAATGTTTCATTTACATAGTTCATGCACGCTCGTGGGCGTGGCAAATGGCGTGGCTTGAAGGAAATGTTAAAATCAAAACAAAACTTAAAATATTACAAAAAAAAAAAAAGATAGATAGTAATAAAATCATAAAATTGAACATAAAATTATAAATTGAATTTTTGTAGCCGCCAGTGCCACGCCCATTAGCACACTAAGGCGCCGCATTAATTTAAGTGCTTTTTCTTTCAATTAACTTTTGTCTACTTTTTATTTCACTTCTGTTAGGCTTTTATCACGTGCTTTTCGTTTCGTTTTTTAAGGTTTTTCAATTTGTCAGTATTTGTGTGTGTGTTTGTTTGTGTGTGTGTCTGTGTTTGTATAACATGCTCAAGTTGTTTAAACGCATACAAAAAAAAAATTTGTTTCAAAAAAAAAAATCTTTATATTATGAAAAAAATTCTTTTACAAACTATGAAAAAAAAAGTTTTTCTTTTGTTTTTGTTTTTCTTTCTTTCTGTTTTTTTTTTTGTAATTTTGTCTGGTGAACAGGTTAAGGGGGGGGGCGAAGGGTTCAAGCCCCCCTGCAATAAGCTACACGTTTTTTTAGCTGCTGTTGAAACAGGCGCAGCGAAACAGTGCTGCCAGACTGTCGCAACAGAAGGCGTGCAGTGCTGCCCATACACCCTTTAAAACTCAGCTCTCTCGCTCGCTCTCTCTCTCTCGCCTCATCGTATCATCCTATAGTTGGTAAGAACAGCCTTAACTTGAGCATGCTAACATTTATATTATCATGTATGAATATAGTATATATAATAATTATAATAAAAAAAATATTTATAAATTATGAAAAAAAAATGTAAACAGATTTTCAGCTATATAAATATACATATATATATATAATCCGGTACTCGTATAAGTCAGTTAAGAGACACAGAAACAGAAAAAAAAAAACAGAGCTTATATGCCTTCACGCCTAATTGTATGCTATATATATGTATATATATATATATATTATTTTTGTAGTTATATGTTTGAAAAAAAAAATATCGTTTCGCCTAAAGTTAAGCACAAAAAAAACCTTCGCATTTCTATCTGATTATAATATAGTATTACATATATATATATATATATGTGTGTGTGTATATATATATCAGTGTGTTTCACTTCATATAGCCAATGTATACATATATAATGTTTATATATATAGAGAGCGACTAACTACGGTCGCATTTTACATAGAAAGAAAAAAAAAGTCCTCCGAAAAAAAAGCACAAAAATAAAAAAAAATACAACATAAAAGTATTGAGGAACATTTAAGGATAAACACACAAAAAAAAAATGGTCAGAAAAAAAATATTCAATAATTAAATAATGTTAAGTTAAAATTGATTGGTATTCGTTGAGAACATATAGATGATCCACATTAGTTCAAGATATATGCAATGTTTCTCTATCCGTTGAGTTTTACGCTCTCACTACTCTCTTTTTTTTTGTTAAGTATTTTATTGTGTGTGTTTTTGAGGTTATGTGGGCCACAAAAAGCCGCCGTTAGCGTGTGTTGCCGTTGCAGTTGTTGCTGTTGCAGCTGTTGCAGTTGCAGTTGTTGCCGCTGAGAAGCTGTTGCTGCTCAGCAGCTTTTGCAGCTTTTGTGCATGTTGCTGTTGATCCATGCCATAGCCGTAGTCCAGCAATTGTTGCTGTGCTGAAAGCATGTGACTGTTGCCAGATTGTTGCATGTGATGGCTGCTGCTGCTGTTGCTGAGGCTATTGAGTTGGCTGTTGCCATTGCTGCTGTGTTGTTGTTGCATGTTGCTGTTGCTGTTGTTGCTGTGTGGGCTAAAGCCGAAGCCATTGCTATTGCTGCTGTGTTGTTGTTGCATGCTGCTGTTGCTGTTGCTGCTGTGTGGACTTAAGCTCAAGCCATTGTTGCTGTTATGTTGCATGTTGCTGCCGTGCGAACTTAAGCTGAGGCTATGGAGGTGGCTGTTGCCGTTGCTGCTGTTGAATTGTTGTTGCATGTTGCTGCTGTGTGGACTTAAGCTCAAGCCATTGCTGCCGTGCAGTTGCATGTTGCTGCCGTGTGGACTTAAGCTTAAGCCATTGCTGCTGTGGTGTTGCATGTTGCTGCTGCTGCTGCTGCTGTGATGTTGCTGCTGTGTTAGATTGCCGTTTAGCTGCAACTGTTGCTGTTGCTGTTGCTGATTGTAGCTGAGCATGTGTGCAGCAACATTGTTGGAATTATGTTGCTGGCGTTGCGCATTGCTGCTGTGATTGTTGTGGCCCATGTTGCTGTTGTTGTTCTGCTGTTCATACTGATTGCTGCTGTGCGCAGCAGCAGCACTGCTCAGGCGTGGCAGCTGTCCATTGCTGTTGTTGCTGTTGTTGTGGCTATGCGGCGGCGATTGTTGCTGTTGTTGCTGCTGATAAAGTGAATGATATTGTAGCATGTTGTTGGGGGAGTTCTGATTGTTGTTGTTGCTGTTGCTGTTGTTGTTGCTGTTGTTGCTGTTGTTGTTGCCATGGGAATTGTAGCCGCACGCCTGCTGATAGAGTTGCAGTTGCTGCTGCTGCTGCGGCGTCAATTATAAGTAAGGATAATGGTACTTCCGGCGGTACAGTCCGTCAAGCAAATCGGCAAAGTTGTCGCCTACAAGTTTTTTAATTTGTTTTTTTTTTTTCAAGCAAAAAAATAAAAGAATAAAAATAAAAATAAGAGAAAATTGTATATTAGTAAATGACTTTGAGTAGAATATTAATATTATTAAGCGTCTATTTGAAAAAGTTTGGCATTCGTTAAAAAACAATTTTAAGTTTAAGGTTTAAAAGATCTTTTAAATTTAAGCTAAATGTTGTTCTTTTGTTAAATATCAAATTTAAGACATACAATGCTTGTTTTAAGTTTGAATTAAGTTGACAAGTGCTGCTAGACAAAAACCCTAACTTAAATAACTTAAGCGGTGTACTAAAAACTGACTGATCGTACAGATATATGTATATATATTTATATATAAGCTATATTTTGTTGGGTCTAGAGTTTTAGGAGGTGTTCGTGTTTATTGTTGTACTTGGTTTGTTTTTGTTTTTGTTTTGTTTTGGTTTTCTTTTTTGGGTTTTGTTGCGTTTACGTTAAAAATTTGTATTTGATATGGTTTTGAATTGGTTTTAGTTTTCTTTTTCTTTGTTTAAGTTGTTGCGAGTTTGGTTTTTGGTTCTTTGGAGCTCGTTGCGTGTTTTGGAAGCGCAATAAACAAAAATTGATTCTTAAACGTTTTCATTTTGCATTACACGACGTTACAAAGTCTTGGAAGTTGAACGAGTTTTACTTTTTTCTTTTCTTTACTTTTTTTTTTTTCTTTTTTTTTGAACTAGAAAATTGATCGATTATTTCTTGATTCATTCATTGAACGTGCCATGTTTTGTTTGCTTTTTAGTTTTTGGATAAAAGTGGGAAAAACTTTTGGGATTTTTGGAATAGAGTGAGGTTTTAAAAGAACACAAAAAAATGGATAGGCAACCGGTTGATGAGTTTCTATGAGAATATGTTAGGCTACAGCATGAACGTGTAGAAAATGATTTTGATTTTTGTAGAGCACTCGAGTTCGGTGCGTGTCGAAAAACGAACTTGGCAGGCAAAACACAATTTCATATACATACACAATATGTGTATATGTATTAAACGAACCAACTATAAAGAAAATACAAATTCGAACGCATACGTGAGGCTATGATTGAGATATTTTATATATATATTTTTTTTTAAATTGATGGATTGATTTCATGTTATATATATTTATATGTATAAAGCACAGTAGCTGAGCGCTAACGAGCTTCTCGGACAAAAAGGAGCATTGCGATTGCGCAATATATATTGTATATAGGCGCAGCTGTGCTAACTGTAGGATCTGGAACTTGGGACTAGGGAAACGTTGGGTTCGGTAATTACAGGCAGGGCCAGGGAAAGCGCAAGCAAAACTAATCAATAGCAAAAAAGTTTGGTAAGAATATTATATCTGGTTGATATATGTATATAAATATTTGTTGAGTAAAGCGGAATGTTTATGATTTTTAGGGTCTTTGCGCATTTCTTTATAAGGTAAAAATTTTATAATTATCATTTTTGTTAGTTTAATTAATTTTGTTGCCTTTGCGCGATTGGAACTTTTTCAAATAACGCTCTAAATTTTAATTTTAAATATACTTAATTTTTTTTTTTTTTTTTTTTTTTTTTTTGAGAGAGAGAGTCAAATAAGCACGAATCAGACGAATTATGTTGAATATTTGATGAAGTATGAGAAACTAAATCGAATAATGTATAAAACATGGCACGCTTTGAAGAGTTGTATTTTTTTTTTTTCGACAAATTTGCAGCATGAGGCGGAATTTGAAGCTCGCATTGATATTGAAAAAGAATAAAAGTATATATATATATATATTGTATATATAGTTTTTTGAGCTGTGTCGAATAAATATGTGTCGGGTAATGTCCGATTATGTGTATATATTTATATATCTGTGTGTACATGTTTGTGAGTATATGTATATTATTAAAAGCGTACTTCAAATTGGCCGCGAGAAGCGTTCAAAGAAGCTCACAGTTGCGAGCAGCATATAGAGAGAAACTTACAAATGCTCAACTTTGCGAATTGCCGGCAAATAAGAGAGAGAAGCTCACAAGCTATTAGGTAAGCAACAATTTTTTTGTTCCAGCTTCTTACAAGTTTCTCGCTTTGCCAGGTGGGCCTCTCTCTGCGCTTCTCGCGCCCACTTTGTCAGCCAACAGTTGAGAATGTCTGTTTGTTTGTGTAGAGCTGAGTTTGTATGGGCGTGTGTTGCTAAACTACTTAAATTATATATTTAGACTCGGATTATTCTTATGTGCTCTCAAAAAAAAAAAAAAAAAAAAACTCAATTATGATTATGATTATCATTAGGCATAGTAGAGAATATAAAAGGAATAATTACTATCGAGACCAAAGATAGCATCGCAAATAGCATCGAATAATGAGCGTAATTTTTCCATTGCTCCGTCTATAAAAAAAAAATGAAAAAAATAAACAAATTGTACAACTTATTAGTTGTCGGCGCCACAACTGATTTTTTTTTTTATTTTTTGTTTTTTTTTTTGGTTTTTTAGATTTTTAGTAGTATTTTATATATATATGTATGTATATATAATTTGGTTTTTCTTTTCATATTTTTTTTTTCTTTAAACATGTCGTCGATGGTTCAACAACAAACACATTTTGTAATCAAGAAAAATCAAAGGCAGTTGTAGAAGAAGAAGAGTCGAATAAGTATGATGAAATGGAGGAAACTCTGGTTGTTAGTGGTTCGACTAAGTGGGCGTGGCATATAGTAAATGCCACGCCTGGTTAGTGCTTTAAAGTTTGACTAGGGATACAAAACAAATGCGACATATAAGGAATATATATATTGTATATATAGAAAACACAAACTACACGAAAGTCTAAAGTTAATAAACTAAGTAAATTCTGGCTTTGCTTCAATTTTCTGTTTGTTTCTTCTTTTTTTTTCAGTTCTAATTTAAACTAAACTAAACCAAATATAAGTTTATAAGCTATGAGAAAAAAATATGGAAAAAGTAAATAAAATACATAAGACTTAAAATGAGCAAACAACAACAACAACAAAATATATATATGAATTGAAAAACATGAGAAACAAAATCACAAATTTAAAAAAAAAAAACAAAAAAAAAGTTATATCAATTTCAATTTCCTGCTGCCTTTTTTACAATTTCCAGAACTGTCAGTAGTAAAATTTTATTTAAAGTCGCCTGAATGAATAAAAAAAAAAAAAAAAATTTACATATATTTATATATATATATATATAAAGGGGGGAGCTGCATAGTTAGAATGAGTTATGAGTTCTTTTTTGAACTGATTTTTCCAGTAGTTGCCGAGATTTTCTTTTCTTTTGCTTAACACTGAAACAGCAGGCACAACACAACAAGAAAAAAAAAAAAAAAGAATGGGGGAAATATTTTGATTATAAAGAATAAACTGTACACACACACATATATATATATACATATACGTATACATATATATGTGTATGCGTGTAACGCTAAGAGCTGCAATCTTAACACCGAAAAAAAAGTAAACAAAAAAAATATATGCATATATACATTTATAGACAAGAACCTCTCGAGCGAGACTCTCAGCACACATTTTGTCACTTTGTCAGGTTGGAGAAGAAAAAAAAAAAAAAACAGAACCTTTTTTCTTTTTTGTATGATTGTTTTATGCATGATACACTTGCAAAAAAATATGAAAAAAAATGACAACATATATATAGTTTTTGTTTATTCATTTTGTTTTTTTTTTTTTCTTTTCTGTTTATAGTTTTATTTTATTTTGTTTTTTTTTTTATGGAACTTTTGGCACTGGAACCGATAAGGGGGTGTTTTTGTTGGCAGCATTTTTGCTTTACGCTTTTGTATATTTTTTTTCGCTTCGCTTCATTCGTTGGAATGCAAAAAAACAATATTAAAAAAATATTTAACACTAAAAAAATTGGAAAAAAAATCATATATGGAGCAGAGCGCGTTGGAAAATAGCACATGAAAAAAAATACAAAAAATATAGCGTGTTATCTATTTAAGATTTGACAATGAACGATAACATATCGATCGATAACAGCACGTTTAACTAAGCACCCCGTTATCGCTTCGCAAGTGCGCGCATACTTACCATGCGCCACGCCTGCATTTCTTTACAAGTCAATACAAGTCCCTGTGTCTCTCTCTCTCATAGTATTTTTTTCTCTCTCTCTCTTTAACCTCTTTTTTCGTGTGCGTCTGTGAGCTGTGAACAAAAACCTGCTGCATGCGCGCGCGCCCCCTGGCGATCATTTGCGGCAAACACTTTTACATATTGTTTAGATAAACGAACAAAAAAATTTATATGGAAGCGCACACATACTCCAACACGCACGCACGCACGCACGCACGCACACATACACACATACACACAGAACAGCCACGCATATGTTTACCGTTATACCACACACAAAAAAAAAAAAATATTTTTCGCTTGCATTTTTTGTTTGCTGACTTTCAACAACCAAAAAAAAATAAAAAAAATTTGTTTTTTTGTTTTGCGTTTTGTTTTTTATTTTTTTTTTTCAATATATATACATAGGTGTATATATATGTATATATATTTATATATAGGCATATATATATATGATTATATATATTAAGATGATTAATCTTTTTGTTGTTTTTCTTGCGCTTCGGTCGGTCGGCGTTGCTGTTGCTGTTGCTGTTGTTGTTGTTGTTGTTGCTGTTGTTATTGTTTTTTTTGTAACGCACTACAAACTAAATAATTTAAAATTTAACGCTATTCAAGATATAGATACGATATATAGTCAATATATGGTATAAGGTATATATATCTATATATAAATTTTACTTCTTCGTTTCTTTTTTATTTCTTTTATAAATGTTATGAGAAAGATTTGTTGCTATTGTTGTAGTTATTGCTGTAGTTGTTGTTGTTGTTGTTGCTGTTGTTGTTTCTGATTGTTGTTTTTGTTGTTGTTGTTACGTGGGCATTAAATCATAAATATGAAGCGATTGTGTATTACTTATAGGCCAAAGAGGATGGATAAGTGTAACAAACAGGGCAACGCTTCATTCATAATTCATTCGTTTTTTTAGGTTATGTGCATTTTCAGTTCTTTTTCGAGTTAGTTCCTTTTTGTTTAAATTGGTTCATTTGATTTGCATTTTATTTGTAGATTTTTGTTTTGCTTTCTTCTCCTGCTTTAGCATACCGTGTACTTTGCACACAAAAAAAAACAAAAAATATTTATTCACGTTCATTGTTTTTTTTTGCGTAATTATTTTCGACGTGGGGGATACTTTGTTGCATTAGGTTTTGTTTTTTTTTTAATCAGCTCAGTCCGTTATTTCGCACACATACACTCAAAAAAAAAATATCGTTTAGCAGTTATTTGTTTGTTAGCACATTTCTACATGTATTTACGAGTATATATATATATGTGTACGTATGTATATATATGTATATATATATAAAAAAAATTGGTATATCTATTTGCTCTTATAGCAGAATGCGCACTAAGCCTAAATGCAGCGCTGTAATTGTAACTGCAATCGATATATTTATATGTATATGTATATATATTTATCGCTCGATTGTTATCGATAGACGTGTGCATGTACTGTTATGCGTTTCCTGCGTGACACGATCGTTGTTTAAGGATTAGAAGAACAATTTCTACGGCACTTGGGTTCGGTTTTCTAGTCATTTTTCCTGCTTATTGCTCTCGTTTATGTTTACTTTTCTTTTTCTTTTTTATCTGTATACATGTGTATGTGTGTGTGTGTGTCGAGTTGTTGCTGTTGTTGTTTTTGGGGCTGCTCTAAACTTAGGTGTGGAAAAGCTATACAAAAAAAAAATCATATATATATTTATGATCTTAAAAAAATTGCCTGCTTGTTTTCTTTTTCTCATTTTCTGTTTCTCCAGTTTTTCGTTAGTATTAGCTAAAGTTAATTTTAATTTAAAAATACGCATTAGTTTCTTTTTTAATATTATTTGTTGTTTTTTTTTTTGTTTGTTTTTGTAATTTTCTTTTAAAAAAAAATCATTTTACACTAAAAATGGCCAAATATCTCTGACCATATATATATATATATATATGTATATATATATTATTATAATATATATAGCAAACATTCTTGTGTGTAATTTACATGGAAATTAGGAGAAAAAAAATAACAAATAAAAAATTGCAACGAGAAATTTGTTTGTGTTTTTGTTTTTTTGTTTAAAAATAGTTATAGAAAATACGTTTCTAAATATGCAAATAATAAAGAACTAAAGATTATTATTATAGTTAAGTATTCTTATAATTTTTTTTTGTTTTTCTTTTTTTTTTTTTTTAAATTATTATTTTCTTTGTTTTTCCTTAGATGTGGGGGGGTTAGAGTTGTGATTTTGCATCTGTTTGTTGTTTGTTTGTTGTTGTTGTTGTTTGTCAAAAAAATATATATATATATTATATATACATAAGATTGTATGTATAACTGGTCTGTTGTTTTTTTTTGTTATGGTTGTTCTTGTTTTTTTTTTTTTTTGATTTCCTGGTTTGTTATTTAGATAAACTTTTGTGCATCAAAGTACGGATGCGTTTTTTGGAAGCGCTGTTGTGATTTTAATGATCTACCTCTGTGAACCATATTATTGAAGCCGGCCGCCATGTGCGGCGGCGGTGGCGGCGGCGGTGGTGGCGCCTGCGGCGGTCCCATGCCCATTTGGGACATAAAGTGCGCCGCCTTGGCCTTGCCGTGCTCCTCGGCCAGGCGCACCGACAGCGGCTGGGATCCGCCCTCCGGTATGACGTTGTTCAGCGCCGAGATTGCCTCCTGTGCCTCCTCGCGTTTGTTGTAGCTGTGTGTTTTTTGTTGATTATTTGTTTTCATTTGAGATGAGATTTTTTTTTTTTTTTTTTTGGTTTGGTTTTGTTGTGGGCGATGCGATGCGAATCGAATTATCGAAAAAAAAAAACAAAAAATATAAACAAAAAACAAAATGAGAGCATGAAAGAAAAATATATAGATATATATATATGATTAAAATGCAAAGTTGCAGTTGGTAGAGCGGAGGCAAAGTGTATTTATCGATTAACATGTGCGTTTTATCGATTTAACAATTTTCGATTTTCGGTTTTAGTCCGATTTACTTACCGTACAAATGCCACGCCCCTTGGCCGACCGGTCAGCTTGTCGCGCAATATATTCTTCTGCACTATGGAACCGTATTTGCCAAAGATCGTGTCCAGCTGATCATCGGTTATCGTGCGCGGCAGATTGGTCACATACAGATTGGTATCCTTGATCGATTCACCGCCAGGACGTGCATATGAAACCTGAGAAGAGAGCATAGATTTAGACTTTTGCTCAGCTAAGTTCAAGAGATGGTTTTTCTAGTGGTAGAGAGTTATTGGGGGAGGAGTCTGGGAGCACGTACCTTGAGCCGTTTATTACGCACTGTGATGCCATTGAGCACTTTAATCGCACGCTGCGAGTCCATTTCCGATGTGAAGTCCACGAAAGCATAACCAAAACTGTAGCCAGTCTAGAGAAATTTCAATAAAATGCGATTAAAATAAGATTCTGATAAAGTTTAACTTTATTTAGGAAGAAAATGCAGCTAAAGGAGCGCAGTTACAAATTAGAGCTTTAAGCTTTCCAGTTAAAATTTACTCAGTCTTTAACATACAAGCCTAAAGGAACTTCAATATTCAAGCTTTAAGTGAAATGCAACTAAATCAGTTGAGCTGAAGCTCTGATCAAGGTAAAGCTCAACTAGTTTGTGAAAGCTTAAAGCTTTAAGTGCCGGCCAGTCAGTATATTGAAACGCACTCAAAGCTCAGACAATGCAGAGCTAGTTTAAAGCTTTGATTTGAAGCTCTGACTTGTCTAGCTTGTTTAAAGCCCTTCCAAATAGCTTGCAAATGTGTGCAATTATCTAAATAAAGCTCGCTCAACAAAAGCTCGCAAGTTCAGTGAATGCATTAAGTTAGCTTAAAGCTCTCCCAGCTTGCGCCCTAGTGAATTGTAAACTCACCTTATAGTCTCTCATGATTCTGCACGTATTGATGGGTCCAATGGCTCTAAATAGCGCATACAGCTCGCGATCAGTCATATCCTGCGGCAAATAGTTGACTATCAAATTGGTGTTGCTGTTGCGCTGATCGTTCATGTGATCATCGCTGCCGCCGCTGCCAATAGATAGGCCGCACAGATTGTTCAGCGAATTGTTGCTGGCCATTGGCGGCATATTGCAGATATTGCCGCCAAGGGAATTGGCGCTGCCGCCATTACCGCCTGGGAAATCATTGTAACCGCGACGCGACGAGGAACTTGGAAATGTAAATTCTGTGTCCTGTGGTGAGAACGCATAACGTGACTGTAATCAAATTAACCATACAAAGATATTCTAATGTTGAGAGCACGCCTCATAAACGCTTTAAGGTACGACTTCAAGTTCAACTTCAACTTCGATTTCGATTCTCCGTCTCGATTCTCGCTGTTATCGATACACAAACATTTTCTCAGCAGCAGCATCAACAACAACACACGCACACACTCTCGCACATATTCGCACTCACACAAAGTTAAATTTCTACATATTGTTTAAAGCAATTAATTAAGTTGCAGAAAATTGAGTTTAAAGTAAAATAGTTTTGCTTGAGAATGAATGGTTGAATGTAACGTGCGTACTTAACAGTTGCTATTTAACAGACGCATGTTAACTTTTAACAGCGCTCAGCGCTGGTGCAAAACAATTGAGCACAGCTCTTGCTGTTAAGTTTTAATGTCTCTCTGTGTGTGTGTGTGTATGGGTGTGTGTGGTGTGTGTGGTATGTGTGGGTGTAACTGCATACACATAACGGCATTCAGCGTTACATTTCGAAGGCACGGAATTGCAAACTGTGAGCATAAAGCATTAAAGAAAATAAAGAGAACAACTTTCAAAGAATATGTGAATAGAAAAACGAACGAATGCTCTAAAGGCCGCTTAGGGCCGGGTGTGTGTGGGTGTGTGCATGTGTGTATTTTTTATGTTGTGTGTGTGTTTCATCGATTTGATTGGCTGTAACAGCACAGAAGTAGTGAGTGAGAGTGTGTGTGTGTGTGTGTGTGGGCGTAGGGCAAGGGAGAGGTTGTGGTTAGGGGAAACGGAAGAGCTTGGACAGAACAAGGCTGTTCTTGTTGTTGTTGCAAAGTATGCAATGAAATGTTGTTTGCAGCATAGGTGGCTGCTGCTTTTATGTTTCTGTTGTTGTTGCTGTTGTGTTGCTGTTATTGTTGTTGCTGTTAAGTTTTTACTGTTGTGTTGCTGTTATTGTTGTTGATTTTAAGTTTTTACTGTTGTGACTTTAGTTTTCTTTTGTTTTTATTTATTTTTGACCAAAATGCAAATTTCAAGTTTAAGTTTAATTTATTTTTGGGATAATTAATTTACTTTCTGTTTAAGTTAAAATATTTTGTACAAATCAAATGTTGAGCATCCACAAAAATGAAGTTGATTTTTATTTGACTATTTTTTACTTTTTGTTTTTCTTTTCATTCTGATTAAAAGCGTGTGTGCCCCAGGAGCGTTCAATGAGACAAACTCAATAACATTCAACTAGAATAAATTTAAATATATTTTGCATAAACATACAAAAACGAAAACCAAAAAAATGTCAATTATCAATGCAAATTGCAAAATTTTATTTGGTTAAGATTCTTTATTATTAATTTTTTTTTTATATTTTTCTGGTATTGCACATGCAATGAAATTTGATTGATTTGATTGATTTCGAACTTTATGTTCAAATAAAATATAAAAATTTATTGTATTTAAAAGGTAGAAGTATAAATAAGAATACGTACCATTCCAGATGGCAGTGAATGTGACATGCCAAATACACGTCCACCGCTGTTGATTGAACGTATGATTGATGATTGAAGAAAAGAAAATATCGCATATTAGCATTTTATATTGTTAAATGTTTCGATAAATGGTTAAAAATAACAAAATTATAATTGGTTTAAAGCGCAATTTAGTTTTGGTTTTTTTTTTCGTTCGAAATATGAGCAAGAAATGTTTTGATGTATGAATGAAATATCTTACGGAACTAACTTATTGAGCTTAATTCAAATGAAAGAGACTTAAAACAAGTCAATGATAACAGCTGTTAAATTATCAGATCCTCGCAACGCACCGTTAGGCCACTGTTAAGCGCCTAACAGCGCGCTGTAAAGTGCTCTGTTAACGAATACAGCTTCAATCATTGTCTTGTTATTATTTATAAGACTTAGATTACAAAAAAAAAACTAATAACAACAGTTTGGAAATACTCTGAAGAGGCATTTGTGTAATTCGTGGCAGCCTTTTGGGCGCTCAGGTGTGGAGAGAAGGTGAAATGATTTGCTTGTGAAAAGGCAGCAGATGCCAAGAACCGTTTCTCATAATTCGCACTAACGAATATTTAAAGAAAATTGGAACTTAATCTGCGCAATGCTTGAAACACCGAGAAAAAAAATACGGTAACCTAAACAATCAAAATTTATTTTTGGTTTTACTTTTACACCCGTTAATCGACTTCTGAACACCTAAAAAAATATTTGGCACTTTAAAAAAATAAACCAACCGTAACTTCATTAACATTTTACGTTATATTTGCACTGCTTTACACTGAAAAAAATAAATAAATGCGGACACAAATTTCATAAAATTTGTACATTTTTGTTGATGCACTTGAAAAAAATTGAAAAAAATAGATATTTCTTTTATTTTTTCACGCTGGAAAAAAATTTGGGCAAACGCTGAAAAACCTTTAAGAAATTCGGACGCAAACTTGTTGCAAGTTTTATTTGGAGCACTTTAAAAAAAATCGAAAAAAAAACTCAGTTCAGTTGCACTGAAAAAAAGGGAAACCCTGCGGACACACATTTGAATGAATTTTCAAATTCTTGTCATGCACTTGAAAAAAAATAAAAGAAAAAAAATAATAATTTTTTGCTGCACTCGAAAAAAATATTTAAAAAAATACAAAAAAAAGAAAAGGATAAACATTTTTGGGGACTTCCCACGTAGACACAGTTGACAAGAACTGTGTTTGCTGTTGTTGTAGTTGAATGATGCAGGGAGACTTTTGTTCAAGTGTGTTTTTAGTGTCTAGTTTAACTTAAGAATGCATGAATTCAATTTATTTTTGTTTTTTTTTTTTTTTGTTTGTGTTTTATGTTAAGTTATGGTTAAATGTCTAGTCTTTACTTACAGGCGTTGACGGCGTCTTCGTTTAAGGAACATTTTGTTGGTACTTCACAGAGTTATCACACCAGTTTCTTATGTTTTTTTTTTTTGTTTGTCAAACAATAATTATAATAATAAGCACCGAAAAAAAACCACACTACATACAATCTAAATGTTTGTGTCTGTCGTTTTCGCTGTTGAGATCGCTTGAAAATGCTGCTTGGCTGTTGCTGTGAAAAGAGATCATGTCTACACAATTAAATCAACTGGCAAATATCGATAAATCGATTAATTAATGCTTTGGCGGCTGTTGACATCGTGATTCAGTTTTACGCTGTATGCGAGGGCGGGGGGTTTGGTGGGGGCGTGTGTGATGGTCAAAGTGTGTGTGGGTGTGTATGTGTTTGTGTGTGTATATTATATTTTTCTCTTCTTTCCTTTTCATATTTATATATTGGGTAAGAAAAAAAAAAAACAATTCTGTGGGCACACGAAAAAAAACAACAAAAAATTCCTTTAATTTGCTTCTTCTGGTAACACTGGCAGCTAATGTTACTGCTGATGCTGCTGTTGTTCTGCTGTTAACAGAAGTAGTTGCTGCTGTTGTTCTGCTGTTAACAGAAGTAACTGCTGTTGTTGTTCTTCTGTTAATGGGATAAGCTGCTGCTGCTGTTGTTGTTGCTGCTTGTTGATTCTTGTTGATTGTTGATATGTTGATTGTTGATTGTTGACATTGATGTTGTTTCTACTGCTGTTGCTGCTGCTGATGTTGCGGCTCAAGGCCTTATTCTCATTATAATAATATTTTTTTTTTGTTGGTTTTGTTTTCGAACATGATTCGCTGCTGCGGCGGCTGCTATTCGCAGCCATTGCAGCGCTTAAGAGCGAGACGCAGTTATGCAATCTAATAGGCAATTCGTCTGTTATGCATTGGACATATATGGAGACGTTCGCTGTCTAGGTGTGTTGGTGTTTGTATCTGTGTTGGTGTGTGAGTGTGTACGTTTACAACAACAACAACTGTTGCTGCTGCGCTGCTTACAAGCTAACTAGTTACTGTTAACTTACATTTATACATATACATAACTTAAGCTTAACAGTGCTGCTAATGTTAACGGCTGATGATGCTGTTGCTGCTGCTGCTGCTGCTGTTTAGCATATGTCAAGGTCCTGACACAATTTGTGAGCACGTGACACGCACATGTGCGCTCTCTTTCGCTCTCTCTCGGAGTCGTTTGTTTACATTTGACCGCACGTAGCTGCCAGCAACAAATTTGAGTGCATAAAGAGAAAAAAAAACTATGCCTGATGACGACAGCAGCTGCAAAGTTCATTGGCTGTCACAATTCGGAGCGCGTGCTCTCTCTCTCTCGCTCACACCCATTTATGAAGTGCGGCAACAGAGCACGTTGCATATTGCATTTGGCAATAAAATGAAGTTAAATCATTCGGCACAAGGACCCAGCCCAACAGCAGCCGCACCATAAACTATGCCAGAGGCGCCGAAACGACTTGCCCCAGTTGGCGCAAGCCGGGTTTACAAATAGGTCAACTACGGGCACAAGCACTCGGCGCACGTGTGTGTACAGCAAAAAACAGTCGGAGAAAAAAAAAAAAAGAAGTTGAGAATTTCGCTTAAACTTATGAACAGAGCTTAACCTATGCTATGGAGGACGGGGGCGGCGGCGGCGGCGGCGACGTGTGAGTGAAAATGCGTTTCGAGTGAAATTCTGATTCAAGTGAGGTTAAATTGAGTTGCGTACAAATTAGTCAAACGCAAAGCGAATAGTTTAAGGAGTGCAAAATTAAAAGCATAAAAAAAAAAAAACTGAAGTAGTTGAGTTTTTTGTTTGCTTTAGTTAACAACATTTACCGGTACATCGTGAGGCTGTTTAGGTTGCACAGGCCGCACCACGAAAACGTTGTTAGGCCGTTACGTTAATCCTCGGTGCCAAAAAAAAAAAACGAATGAAATGGTTCTCGTGGTTTCAAATCCCGTCGGAACTCGAAATGGAGACGTTTATAAGGCGCGTTTTTTCATATTGCTTTGATTTCGTTTCATTTTGGTTTTGTTTTTGATATTTTAAATGCAGTGTTACAATTACAGTTACGTTCGAGTGGAAGAGCTTGCGTTACGTTGTTAACTTGCCTTACGTTACGTTACGCTACGTTAAGCTAAATTAAATATAGTTCGATTCTCTTTGTTGTTTTTCTTTTTTTAATGTTAACATTCATGTATTTATCACAATTTGATTGCAAGACACTACGAACAGAACGCGACGCGTTGCGTTACGTGACATGTTGCGTTACGTGACGTTAGCGATGCGATGCGCTGTAGAAAATCGTGTCAGTTAAATATACTTATGCGATATATGTGAAACATACGTGAGCAAATCAATGAGCGAGCATAAAACGACGTAACTAACGTAAAAACGTAACTGTAAATATGGCTAGCAGATGAGCTAAAGAGAGCGCAAAAACAAAGCTACGGCAAGAGAATAAAATGTGGAGCGCAACAGCTTCCAAAAAATGATGTGGAAGGATGCACATGACGAACTCTAGGGGGCGTGTTTAAATCATAATTACGTGGCTTAATTAGGGGGATTCGTGTCGATTTGTATATCATTTTTCAAAATTTATTTCTCTCTTCTTTTTTTTTTTATAGCTGTAAACCTGCCTGAGAACGAGACTGCTTTTTGCTGTAGTGCACACGCATTATTTGTTTTGAGGTTAGGTTAAGCAGAATTTTGTGCTTAATTTAATTATTGACTGTACAATCTAGTACATATCAGATAAATAATACTTGTTGTTGTTTCTGCTTTTTGCAATTGCTGTTGCTGCTTTTGCTGTTGTTGTTGTTGTTGTTGTTGTTATCGTAGCACACTCAAGGGTTTCCATTGTTGCGGGAAAATACATTTTCTTTTTAATAGATAAAAATAAAGAAAATGTGT
This sequence comes from Drosophila lacicola, assembly GCA_035045355.1. NCBI lineage: Eukaryota > Metazoa > Arthropoda > Insecta > Diptera > Drosophilidae > Drosophila > Drosophila lacicola. The sequence continues at coordinate 6,364,178 of JAWNPB010000148.1, read as the reverse complement.
GCGTATGTGTGTGGGCGTATGTGTGTGTGGGTGTGTGTAGAGGGGTTGGTTATTGGTTTTGATGTATATTGATAGGGTCGGTCGGTTCGGTATTTCTGTCTATTACGTTCTGTCAAGTGCACATGTGACACACGAGCAGCAAATGGCGTCAATCAATAGCAGGAAATGTGGGCGAAAGGTAATTCCTCCCACATGCTTAGCTATTATTCTGCCATTATATGCTTTTACGGCTGCTGTTGCCACATGCGGCACATGCCACATCTCAAAAAATAAATAGATATACATATATATACCAATGCATACAGCGAATTTGCCAGATACATTTTTGAGCCTAGCAAAAAAAAATTGGGTTTTTTTTATCTAAGTCTAGAGTCAGCTGCAAAGTATGCAGCAGAATTTTTAAAATTTTAACTGCTAGTTAAGGATCAAACTGGGAGGCAAAAAAATTACAAAAAAAAAAAAAGAATTTTTGGGAACTGGTTTCGGTGTGCGCTAAAAAATAGAACTTTGCACGTTAATTGCAGTAGTTGTGTTTGTATGTGTGTGTGTTTGTGTATGTAAAGGGAAATATTTCTTCTGGGATATTTTTGGTGTCGGGAATTGGGGAGGGTTTATTTGCTGCTGCTGTGTTTTTGTTGTTGTTGTTGGTATGCTTGAAGATGAAGAAACTGAAGTTAAAATTTACCTCGACTTGTTGTAACCGTATGGGGGATAACCACCGTTATTATTGTTACTACCCGGATTATTGTTGCCGTACATATCCTGAGAGTGTGTGTGCACGAGTATTTTTTGCAAAATACTCTCAGTGCGCCGTTATTTTGTTTTCTTGAAGGTATCGGTTGTTCTGTCTCTCGCTCTCTCTCTCTCACGCTCTCTCGCACTTGTCTCACTTGACGTGATCAGAGAGCTGCTATTCTTACTCTCTCTCGCTCTCTTTATTTGTAGTTATTTGGCGCTCAGCGCTCTCAGCTGCCAGCTGCTGTTAATTTCACGTGATATATATATTTTTTTATATACTATTTGTCTCGTCTGCTTTGGCTGTTGTGTAAGTGAGTGCGGGTGTTGGTATGTATGTCTGTGTGTGTGTGTGTGTGTGTGTATGAGAGACTCAGTTGTTGTTTGGATGTGTGTGTGTTCTTGTATTGCCTGCCGAGAGCTTTGACGCTCTCGTCGTAGACAATGATCGCAACACTGGAACGCAAGCAATTGCGATTTAAGCCTTTTGTTTCCTTCCTTCCAGCCACAGTACAGTTACTCAATCTGTCTCGTTCTTTCTGTTAGTATCAAATGTTTTGGCGGGCTTTGCTTCTCTCTCTTTTTCTCTTTTTGTAGACTGTTACGTTAGGCGCTCTTCTTTGTGGCTGCAGTTGATGTTCTTGTTGTTGGCGCGCTCAGCTGTGTAGTTGTTGTTACTAAGGTTGTTGAAGTTGTTGTTGTTGTTGTAGTTGGGAGTGAAAGGTGAGAAATTGGTAAGGAAATTAACATATGATCAAAGAGACGTGCATTACGCGCTTTGTGTGTGTTCTCTTATATTATGTGTGTGCGTGCGTGCTTATGTGTGAGTGCGTGTGTGCGTATTTGTATGCATGTGGGTGTGTGGGTGTGTGTGTGTGTTTGTGTGTGAGCGAGTAACTTATGCTGATACTAAAATAAATGCTAATTACTTAAAAGATCAAGCTTTAACATCAGGCATATTACATAACAATAACAGAATATATATACAGTAATGTGTGTGTGTGTGTGTGTGCATTAGATAAGGAGCAGAGCTGCCACCTCAGACTTCAAAAATGCGAGCGCGAGCTACAAGAGTTGTAGCTCTACACAGTTTTCAAAAATTATATCAAAATAAAATATATACGGAGTTGTCACCCAGCCAACAAATATGTACCATTTACATATCAGAAAGCTATCAGAGTTAAATGCAGGCAAACAGAGTTGTCAACTTGCACAATTGCTGACTGAGCATTTAAATAGGTAACATATAAAAAGGCGCAGAGTTTTTACCCTGCCTAGGTTTTAATATAATATAAAGTAAAAAGTAGAGAAGCAGAGTTGTCACCCAACCTATATTTTTGGAAAAAAAACAACAATTTAAGGATGCAAGCAAAGTTGTCAAACATTTAAATAAATTTCGACTATAAACCATAGTAAAGACAGCGACCAGAGTTGTCACCCTGTCAAAATTCAAACCAAATGCTGTACATTTTGGAAAAACAAATATTTCGAAAACCAGAATAAAAAATTGCGCTTAAACAAATACATAGAAAAGTAGAGAAGAGGCAATACTAGAGTTTGGCCACATACCTTGCCATCTTGAAGTTATAATAGGACGACATGGTCGTCGAGGGTGTCACAGAATCAAAATTAAAATCCATTTTTGAGGATATATGTATTTTAAAAAATATATATTGAATTTTTGTATATCACACACGGCAAATATTATTTTATAAACAAAACGAATCACAATTTGTTTTCTTGGTTTTTGGGCACAAGTTAGACTTGACACGAGTAGAACTCGACTGAAGTCAGAGTGGAATGTGCGAAGCTATTTAAACGATCGCTAAAAAGGATCTACACCCAGTGGGCGGAGGCCGACAACTACCTGGACCCGCCGTGGAATATTGGCCGCAAGGTGCGCGTGCCAGGCGCGTGCGCTACCTGCCACCCAACCCACCCACCGAGCCGATCAGGAGCCGATCTACTAGGAAGTGTGCCGTCTTTATGACGGACTTTTCACTACGCCGGCTGCAGTTCAGCTCAGTTCAGAGTTCAGTTCAGGCAGGCAGATGTTTTGTCTTCTCGGAAGCTCTCCTCTGCCCTCTGCTCTCCTCTCGCAAGGTGGCAACAAGCTGCATGGAAAAAATATGGAAAGGTGGAACACACGAGGACAAGCTGCAAACTGATTTTTACTTGGAAGCAAGCTGCAAATATTTCTCGATGGAAAACTGAGAGAGATTTACGAGGAACTAATCAAATCGATTAGAAGTTAGTTAAGCATATGGAAATTTATTTCATATGTATATACCGCCAAGATTTAGGATCCCGACACAAATATAAAGAACTATGCATCATATACAACACAAAGAATTGGGTATCTGGATAAAATCGATTTGGAATAAATTATATTCAAGATATATGACAAATTGAAAAACTTTGTTTCAAAAATTTGATAAAATATTATCATATATCATTTCTCATATAAATGAGGAATCAATCAATTGAGATTTGTGGAACTATTTATTCCATACATTAATTTACGAGGAACTAATCAAATCGACTAGAAATACGTAAGGTATATGGGAACTTATATCATATGTATACCACAAAGATCTAGGATTCCTATAAAAGTATATAGATCTTGATTAGACCATTTTGGGATAGATTAGTTCGAGATACATTTGACATTTTGAGAAACTTTGCTTCACAAATTTGATATATAAATCATATATCAGAAGAGTAAATAGCTATTTATGAGGAAATAATCAAATCGATGCGATATGTGGAAGAATATATTCCATATAGGGATATCTATGCAAAATAAAAAATGCTTCTAGTTGAACTGGGCAAAAAACGACAAAATAACTTTTGGAAAACGTTCGGACACAAAATTTATTAGGGATAAGACTTAGACTTCAGAAATTACTTAATTTAAATAAAAATATTTTTATCAAATCTACATGAGTATATACTTTACATATTAATTTACGGGGAACTAACCAAATCGATTGGAAATGAGTTAAATATATACAAAATATATTCTATATATCACCAGGTGTAAAGACTGTCGATAAAAGAGATTTGAAACATCTATTAAACATATTGAAAAGGTCATTCAATTTAATCAGGAAGAAAGTTTGGTAACGAAAACTCTTAAATATCTTTTATTTGAATAAACGTAAAAGGTTAGAGAGAAATCCCGAAGAAGTCTTAAGGAATCAATGTATAATATTTTAGTGGCTGTGATTCAAAAGAAGCGCAAAAATATTTCATATATTATCTAATCTTTATCTATCTATTTTATCATATTTACATCTCATAGTTCAGGCCATATTATTGTAAAGAAATAAACGTTTATTTATTGTATGTTGATTTTTTTTTTGGCGAACTGTATACAGTTATTTTATTTGAAGTTCCAGGCTTTCCCTTTACTCAACAACTGGATAACAATAATTTCCGAAAAATCAGCATAATATTTAAATTTCAATTCAATTGAACTAAGGCTCTTTGATTTCCCCACAAAAAAAATATGCATTAGTTTTGCACATTTCGAAATTGCCTTCGTCCTGGGTCCAGGCCTGGAAACGTTTTCCTGGTATTCAGAGCTGACATTTTCCAACAAGCTCAGCTAATGACAGCTCGAATATCACCTGCTTTCCAGGCAGCTGCATTCTCACGTGGATTGAGATAAAGTCACAATTGATCCTCATAAATTTTGGAAATATTTATTCGAATATATTGAATAGCAGCGCGTGGTATTATCGTAATACTATTAATAATATTTGAGTGTAAAGCGCACTTATTTGTACTTTGTTATATTATTAATATAAATTCTAGAGCATTCTTTACTATTATAGTATTATGTACATAGGTCTATTTAACTATGTTAAACTAGCCCAAATATCTAGTCCACATTTGGCATAGTTTAATATTTTATAAAGTTATACGATTATTAGTCCCTCTCTAATTGAAGTTTCCCATTTAATATTCTTACATACCTACAGTTGAGAAAAAAATAATAGCACCACTACAACACATTTTGTACTTGATAAAAAAAAATTGGATTACTGTTGCGATTTTTTTAAATCTTTATTTTTTTTAAATTGTTTAGTATTCCCCATAAACAAAAAAAGTGTTACCGTTGTTCAAATTTCGGTCTATATATTTTTTTTTAGGGATTTTAAGAAAAAACCCCCAAAAAACAGGGAAAAAAAATATAGCACCATTAGCTTTTTTTTTAGTATATCCCCCATATATCGCGGAATTGCCTTTGTAGAAAGCACGTGTTTATTAGTTTTAACTAAGATTTCATTGTTTCTATCATAAAAGTGAATAATAATCATTACAATGGGACGTGGAAAGCACTGCACTGCGGAAAATCGTGATCTTATCAAAAAATTGATATTGGACGGAAAACTTACAGCGAAGTTGGTCAATTTGTATGATGCTTTATTAAAATGATTAAAAACGCCTTAAACTATGAAGAAAAAACTGAAACACGCGGAGGAAATAGATCTATGAGCCCTCTTCATGTCAAAAGACTGATTCGTCAGAGCAAGAAGGATCCCTTCAAGCCTGCTACTGAGCTTAAAATTGAGCTCTAAATAAATGCGACTGCCCAAATAGTTCGCAAATATCTTAGGCAACATAATTCAAAAGCCTGCAGCCAAAGAATGGTACCACTTTTAAACGCGACACATATTATTAAGCCCAAGAAGTATGCCAGGGATCATGCAAATGGGACATCCCAACAATGGAGGAATATTCTATGGTCAGATGAGTCCAAAGTGAGTCCAAATGAGTATGTTTGGTGGAAAGGGATCTCGGTCATACGTTAGACGTCCAAAGAACACAGAATACAAATCCCAGTACACCACAAGAACCATACAGCATGGAGGGTGTAGTGTAATGGTATGGGCCTGCTTCTCCTACTATGGAGTAGGTCCAATACCATGGATAAAAACCATCATGGATCAGCATGTGTACATGAATATCATGGAGACAGTAATGCTACACTTTGCAGAATACGAAATGCTGCTCTTATGGGTATTTTAACAGGACAATGACCCCAAACACACCAGCATGAAAGCAAAGGAATGGTTCAGGGCGAACTCTGTGAACGTTTGGAGTGGCCTGCTCAGTCGCCTGACCTGAACCCCATCGAAAATCTGTGGTCCGACGTGAAGAAGGCAGTTGCTGCTTCCATGCCAACCACTATCGGATCACTTTGGGAAGAAATTAAAGAGTCCTGGTCCAAAATTCCCTTAAAACGATGCCAGGACTTGGCTTATTCCATGCCAAGACGCTGCGCAGCTGTTATTGCCAACAAAGGACACTGTACTATATATTAAATGATGAATATAGATTTAGTATTGATAGTTCAAAATTGTTAACTAATGAATTCGGTACTTATCGTTCATTTTTTTTAATTTTAAACCCATATTTGAAAAGTAGTGCTATTATTTTTTTCTCCCAATTTTATCACTTTTAGTAAAGTTCCTTAAATAACTTAAAAACGTTAAGAATAAGGATGATTCCTTTTTTACTCCTAGATTTGTAAGAGTCTCCCCTTTCTAAAAATGTGCTTAACGTTTCCTTAACGTTAAAAATGTGAGTTGGGCGACTATTTGAAAATTGCTTGTAGTGGTGGTGCTTTTATTTTTTTCGCAGCTGTATATAAACTTTAGAAGACCGAATAATGTTCGACTATAGAGTTTGTAATAATAGAGTTTATTATATTAAATCAGCTGTTAGAAAGGGAAATTTATTACAATTTGGAGTTGAGAAAGGAATTTTTTAATAATGTCCCCAAGCCAAATATTACTCGCAGGGTATATACGCAGATGTAAGGTTCCAGCCAAAGACAAAGCAGATTGCAATTGTAACGAGTGGGGGTTAGTTCTCCGGCGCATGTTCCACTCCAAAAGAAAGAAAAAAGAAAATAAAGGAGAAAAAAATACAGAACATGGACACAGTTAAGCCGAAATTGAGGACAGGCCAACGCAGCCACCCCCCGCACCACTGGCCGGACTGTAAATGCGTTGCTGCGTAAACGCCCTAAAGGTGGCGCAGGGGGTTGCTTAGGGGGGGTTTGCGGGGTTGCAAACGAATAGGCAAGTGCCACTGTATGTGTATGTAATGCTCAAAAACGCACATACACACACGCACACACAGATATACTGGCGTATATAACGGCACAATATATTCACAAGTACATGGTACATAAGAGCTACGCGTTCAAGAGGGCATACATAGCCGAAAAGAGGAGGAAATGGTGAAAAGCAAAAACCCGTACAAAAACAATTGGAGAGCACTGCTGAAGGGAGAGTTGTTACTGTTGTTGTTGGTGCTGCGAGCGAAACAGACGAAAATGGGAGAACGCTTAAAGAACCAAACGTTTTAGCTCGCAAAAAGAATAAGAATAGGAAGAAGAAGCAGAGCAAGAAGTATATCATATAGATACATATGTAAAACATCGTGAATTTACGGTGAAAGCAAACAAGGCTAAAAATCAAAACAAAAAAAGAAAGTCACACGCCAACAGCACGTTCGACGGCGTCGAAGAGAGCAACTCAGGCCAATTCGCCATAAGCCAGAGCGAGAGCGAACACCAGATCTTGCCTAGCGCAAAAAATGCAAGAGCAAGCAACAATATCGTCTCGAGCATTGAATACTCTTACAGATATGGAATTCATTTTCTAAAACGTAAGAGCTTAGACAACGGAGTGATATAATTTTAGAAAAGGGTTTATCTATACAAAATTTGTAAATGTATATATATACATTAGCCTATTGTGATCCAAAATATATATACACATGTATTCCCTATGTAGCATGACATAATACATATATACTACCAACGGCAAGGGTGTAACAAAAGACATTGCATTGAGCTTTGAACAGTAAGCGAGCGGATCGAAATGCAAATGCGTGCATGCATACATATGTATATATAAATACAAATTCATGCGTATGTGTGTGCGCAACTGCTGCTGATAGCGGCAAAACGCAAAACTCTGTCAAGGAACAAGAGCGAGCGCATAGAAAGAGCGCACACACACAGCAGTTATTACAGCCGCTCAGCTGTGAGCGTAAATGACAGGGGGGGAAAAAACAACAGCCAAAATGAATGAAAACCCAGCGCAGAGTTGCCAGACGTGATCGACAAAAACAAAACGAATTGAGGAAGAGACGGAGATGGCATACGGCAAGGCCGGCATTCCAGCTGATTGAATGTATGCATGTACACACACAGATATACATGCGCATACATATGCACATTTGAGTTATATATGAGCACATGTTGTTGCACTTTCAACTGGTCAAGCCCCACTGCCTCCACTCCCCTACCCGATCGCGAACACATGCAGCGAGTAAGTCAGGTACTCGCACATTTATCGCTCTTCGATCGTTGCTCTCATAGAGGCGAATGGCCAACGTCACAGGAAGTGGGAGCCGAAATGGAGACATGAAATGCGCAAAGCGAAGTAACAACAAAAAACTATGGAGAATGCGGCAGCTGTCACAAAAGCGTTTGCCGACTCCCTGCTCACTCTCTCTCTCTCTCTTCGGCAGCTGCATGGAAATGACGACGGCAACGGCAATTCGAACAGGAGACAAAAAAAAAATTGAGTGAGTGCAGCATGCACGAAGGCTGCCGCGACTACCTGCAGAGCAAAAAAGAAGAGAGATGAGGAGCTTACACACACAGGCACACAAATGCACCTTTTCTTCAATGGAAAAATGGCCATAAAATCGAGATAAATCCAGCGCAATTAAAGCGGGCGCGCGTGTGCCGGTTAATATTGTTTGTATTAAACAGCAGCGTGCCAAGTTTTATGATACACCAAGCGAATCGATCGAGCTGTAGAAAATGTCTCTCTGTGTGTGTGTGTGAAGCGTTTAACTAGAGCGGGAACCGTTAAGCTCGAAAGCAAAGTCCTGACGTTACAGACCCCTTAAATAAACGTTGCCAGCACTTTGTAACTGTTGTTGTTTTGTTTTTCCAGCAATTATTGTAATTGTTATTGTGTACAAAACAATAAATAAACAACAAATTGCATGCACATAAAATGATTTGTTATCTTATCGCATGAATTCAAAACACATTCGACACAACAGCTGCTCCGTTACAGTGCAATGCCTGACAAGTGATGCCGGCAGTAGAAAATTTCTGTTACAATTTGCAATTTTCAAAATTTCTATTTACTATTTATTTTTTGCTTGCAGTAGAACAATCTGGCAGCATTGAATTGCTGCAGCGACGAACAGTTAAGCAAAAAGAAAGATTGCTAACCGGAAACGGAGAGACGCAGGACATGTAAAAAGGTTCAGTTAGTTTAGGTAGACGAAACAGCCCGACAAGAAACGGCGCAAACGTGACATGCACACACGCACACATGCATATACATATATGTATATGCAAGTCTCTACTTTTCGCAGTTTGCAGCGTAGCCAATGGAAATCAGTGTGTACACACTCTGCGCGGCAAAGCTTGCCGTGTGTACGCTTAGCAGCGCGCGCATAAATGGCAACATTTAACTGGACGCGACTGTATGCACGCTCTTTGTTGTTGTTTCCTCAGCAGCTTGCAAGTGTTTGCTGTTTCCCTTTCCCCTAATCGTTTCGTAGCAAAGGCAAAATGGTAGTTTATGGGAAAAAGAAGAAAATAAAAACAACAGACGGCAACTCGATTTACCCACGTTGCCAGTGTTATGTATACAAGCGAAAGAACAAAAATACATATGTGCACTCATACAAATACATAAGCATAGATGTATACATACATATATATTAATGCACATACGCTGTGTAAAATGTTGTGAATATTCTGATGAACTTACTGTAATATGCTTGCTGTTTACCGCTTACTCTTTACTATGGTTATTGTTGTTGTTTGTTGTTGCTGCTTCGAAAAAAAAAGAACACTCATTTGATGCTAACGGAAAATAAATAAAAAAAAAAACCAACAGCATGAATAGAAAAAAAAAACGCTGCAAAGCCTCCATGTTGTTGGCTTGACAGCAAGGGGCAGGGGGCGGTGCGCTTAGCAGAGCCAACAGCGCAGACATATACACACACACACACACAGGCACATAAATACACGCACACAAGCACAAACGCGCTTCGTTCACTCACACGCATTCGTCATCGACGCTAACAGCGAGTGGCGGCGGCCTCAGTGAACGAGGACGTTGTGAATGTGTATGTGTGTTTATGTGCTATGGGTGTGTGAGTGCGCGCGTACGTTTTCAGCGGCTCGTTGCCATTTTTGCTTTGCTGCTGTTCGTCTTCTGCTATACTACAGTGCACTACAGAATTATGCTGACTGCTCTAGAAATGTGCATAATCATTATATATACGTACACATATATATATTTAGAGAATTTTACTTAGCAAGCTTAACAATTTTGTTGGCAAATGAAAAATGCGATGAACACTTTTCGTACGCACTGTAACAGAGCTCGTTTGTTTTATGTGTATGTAGCACACAAAAACAAATGCATATGCTGTTTTATAGTAAACATCACTTTGTTGCACTTTTAATGCACTTCGTTTTATTCTGAATTACGTTTAATTCGCATTTCTAGCCCGTTTTAACACCAACAAACAACAACGGTGGAAAAAAACAAGAAAAACAAAACAGCGAGTAACTGCTACAGTTACTCAAAAATGCTGCCCTGCTACTCGTTGCCTTCTCGCCGACACACACACACATACACATGCATACGTAGTAAATGATGTGTATGTAATACAATAAAAAAAAAATAAATAAAATAAAAAATTGAAGCTTTTTGTTGTACTATATGGAATGCAATTAACTACGCATGTATTTTTGAATGATCGATTACTCAAAAAACATAATTTAAATGCAATATTTGTTTTGCGTATATTTCACAATGTCTGCGTGTTTTCATTTTCCATTTTCTCTTTTCGTCGATTCATTTCTTTTTTTTTTCAGCTTCTTTATATACACTTCACGTCACGCTAAAACCCATTGTGGGCCCTAGTACATACATACGTACAATATGTATGTACATGCACACGCATGTGTCTGCATACGTGTGTGTATGTATATTATATTGTTTTTTTTTTTAGGTAAGCTTTCTTCTTTGATTGCACGTAAATGTCTTTCTTGTCTTGCCAGTCGATTAGACGATTAAACGCATACGAAAATATTGCATTGTGTATATTATTGCAAAAAAAAATAAAGAAAAAACAGTACAAAGTGGAGAAAAAAAAGGTTACCAGAAAAAAATGCACTGCGCGCGGCGCTACAAATTTCCTTCACAGTTCACAGCCGACAAAATGATACTGAAAGCGTGACCGACTCGAGCATGGGCAAAAAAACATAGCGACTACAATGCCTCAGTTGTATATGCAAGGCGGTCACACTGCACAATGTTAAGCTCAATTGGGGCTGTTAATTATCGATAGCTTTTGTAAGGCTTTTGCAGAGCAAAGTAAGTGCGCTTTTGTACTCTCGCTCGCTTGATTTTTAACAAAAACGCGCACTAAGTCTATTTTGAGAGGCCAAAAGTGCAACCATTAGGAAATAACGATTTTTATTAATTTAATTACTCGACGAAACCAACATACAGTCTATAGACGCGCTGTATGGCTGCTGTTAACGCAGTGTTAAACCAATTAAAGAGCTACCAGACTGTCAACATTTGAACACATGTTAACACATGTTTAAGCGGACAGCGCAAGCTTACAAATATTTTGAAAAATGAAAAAGAGTATATTGAATAATTACATTGAGTACGGGCAGTCTTCAGACTCTATATGTTAATAATACTTAAAACTTGCCGTTTATTTCATATGTCTACAAATTTCGAATACTACGATTACGACTTAATTTACAATCATTAACGACTAAAAAATAAATGTTTTTGAGTTCCAGTTACGACTACATTTTGTATCAGTACGTAGCATATATATATAAATATGTATCTTCGCACACATATATATATATATATATTTTTAGGAGTATACTTAATCAACATAAAAAAAAATCGTTATATATATTAAATATATATATATATATGTATATATAATCTAGAGTTAAAAAAAAAAAAAACAAATTATTTTATAGTTATAATTTACAGTTACATAGCAGTCCAAATCCGATTTTCTTTTAGGAGCTAAAATAGCAAAAACCGATAAAGCTATACAAATGTAACATTTGCTTTCATTTCTTTCAGTGTGCTTGTGTGTGTTTGCGTGCGTGCGAGAGAGTGTGTATGTGTGTGTGTGTGGGGTGGGGCGAAGGGAGGGGGGGTCATTTATAATCATAATCATAATGCTACAAGTCTTTTCAGTAAAGGGCGGGGTTGAGGGGCGAACGCGCATACATTTCATTAAATTGTTGCATCTCTTCACTTTTTCTTTTCTTTTCTTTTCTTTTTGCCCATTAATTGCTTTTCTTGTAATTAATTATTGCGATTTCGATGGCCGCCGCCGCCGCCGCGATTGCGATTGCCAACATAATGGCGGCCCTGATTGCCATTGTTGCCACCTGGTCCGAAGTTCTTGAAGGGTCCAGGTCCGGGTCCGGGTCCGGGACCAGGTCCGGGTCCGGGTCCACCGCCGCCATTGAAGGCGACGCCCAAATTGTTCATGTTCATGCCATTCATATTGTTCATGCCGTTCATGTTCATGTTATTCAAGTTATTCATATTGTTCAGATTGTTGAGGTTATTCAGATTGTTCAGATTGTTTAGGGTATTCAGGTTGTTCAGGTTGTTCAGGCTGTTCAGATTGTTCAGATTGTTGCCGCCGGCAAACGGATTGAACGGATTGCTGTTCATCACGCCCATCACGTTGGGCACATTGGGCGGCATGCCCAATATGCTGTTGGAGCGCTGCGGGGGCGGTTGATTAAAGGGGGGCATGCCGCCCATGCCCATCGGCATCATACGGCCGACATTTGGCGGCGGTTGCCGCAGCATTTGCACCAAATTCGGCGGCGGCTGCGACATGTTCGGCAATATGGGCGGCATGTTGGCCACACCCCCCCCAACGGGCCCGCCGCCGCCGCCAACATTCTGGGGCGGCTCCTCGGGCAGCTGAACGACAAGGCCGTTGTCATCGATATAGATGTGCAGCTTGGCAAAGATCTGCTGGAGCGTCTGATTGCTGACTATGAAGTTCACATCGAAGATCTTGTTGGGCGATTCCTGCTGATGGAACTTCTTCAGTTCGGTGAAGACCAGCGCCAGCTGCTGATTGACCATGATCTTGTTGTTGCTGCCCAAATTCTTGTACCAGTTCGAGCTCTGCAGCAGATTGCGTATCTCGGAGATTTGCCGGCTGCTGTCATTGACGGCGGCCACGCCCCCCGAAACGTTGCCGCCGCTGCCGCTGTTGTTGTTGTTGTTGCTGTTGCTGGAGCTGGTGACATTTAAATGCGCGCGTCGCGGATCACGACGCGGATCGGCCCGACGCGGATCTCCGCCGGCGGCACCTGGCGCACTGGCCAGCGGCTCGGCCAAAGGCGGCGCCACAGCAGTCCCCGCCGACGACGACGGCGGCGGCGGTGAGCTGGGCGTCGAGTCCGCCATCTGTGCGTCCGGCGAGGCGATGCAGTTGCTCGTCTTGCGCTCACGTCCCTCTGTCGCATACGCACCGGCGCCGATGCCGCTGCCCAAGCCGGAGGCGTTGCCGCCGCTGCCCGTGGCCGTGTTGTCGTCGGTGAGCTCGGGCAGGCCGAGTATGCGACGCAGTCGGGGATCGCGCAGCTCGCGCTGCTCCTTGTGGCTGGCGCTCTGGCGCAGCTGGGCATAGCAGGCCGGCTCGACGAGCACCTCCTGCATTTGCCAGCGTATCGGTATGTGCGAGAAGATCGCCGCATCGATCTCGGTGGCGGGCAAATAGTGTTTCATCGGCTCGAACGGCAGACGCATATCAATATCGCGATCCCGTTCGCGTTTCGCGGCGCTCGCCCTCGCATCCTCGAGCGCTGCCTTCGCCGGATCGTAGTCGTACATGGATTGGCGCGTATATATCGACGCGGCGGGCAATTGTCCAGCTCCCGTTGCCGGCGACGACTGATCACCGCCGCCGCCGCCGCCGCCCAGGCCCTTGGGCGATTGGGAGCCCGGCTCGGGCGTCGGTGTCGGCGTCAGCGAACGGGAATTGGAATTCGAGTACTGGGCGGCGTCCATGTAGCTGAAGCTGCTGAAGTCGTTATCCTTGACATTGTCGTTGTCGTTGTCATTGTCGCTGTCATCGCCTTGGCCATCGCCGCTGTTCGGCCTGAAGGGATTGCGTATGATGTCCCGATAGAAGGAGGCCCGCATTTCCGGCTCCTTCTGCTCGCCGAAGAGCAGCTTGCCGAAGGGTCCGCTGCTGTTCTTGACCGCCGACGTTGGCGGGCTGCTCTCGCTGTGCGGCGGCTCCGGTGTCGTTGGGGATGAGCCAGCGGGTGCGGTTGCGGGCGCGGGCGCGGAAGCAGCCGCAGCTGCCGGCTTTTGGCCGAGCATGTTGCTCATAAAGGTGGGCAAATCAAAAACGGACGGCCTTGGCGGCGTATCATCCTCCAATTCGGACGGCGGCTTTTTCTCTTTGCCTTTGTCCTTGTCCTTGTCCTTCTCCTCCTCCTCACTGGAACGTTTCGTTTTCTTTGACTTGACATCCGATTCGGAGTCCTCCTCGTCCTCGTCGTTGCCATCATCGATGACCAGCTGCTCCTCATCCTCCTCGCGATCATCGTCCACTGCAAATGCAATACCAGTTTAGATAAGCAATTATTTCCAAAGCAAACAACCCTTTCGGGTTAGCCCAACAGACTGTTAGCTAACATGCAGTTTAACATAGCGCTGTTAACTGCATTGCATTGATCATTTCGGAGAATGTCCAACGATAATTTACAACAAAAAATAATAATTGCTTTAACTCTAGAGCAGATAATATCTTTGGCTAAGAGACTAATTGCAATGTTTATGTTAATTAACATACAGTTTAACATTGCGCTGTTAACTTGTTTGCAGCGATTATTTCGAAGAAATGTCAAAAAAGCAATAGCAAAAAAGTAACTACTTCAACTCCTAGGCTGACACTAACAGCATTTTATATGTTAGTTAACATACAGCTTAACAGCGTGCTGTTAACGTAAATGAATCAATATTTCGAATATAAGTTTGCAAAAAATCTTTAAAAATAACAATATACACCAAAAAGAACTGCCTCAACCCTGTAGAGTAGATATACGTATATATATAAAGCTGTCGTAGCTTTTAACAGCGCACTGTTAACTTATTTTTATACTGTTTCGAAATATTCAAAGATAATCTACAGCTCAAAACATTAACTAATTTTAGTCTAAGGGATATATATACCAATAACTAAGGTACTAACAGCAATATAAATGTTAGTTAACATACACTTTAACAGAGCACGTTCAAATATTTCGAAAAAAATAAATATACAGAATAGGAATGTATATACCCTATATTTGTTCAGTAGCTATCCCTATAGAATATATAACTTTAATTCGATACGGCCAGCAATGTAAATGTTATTTAACATTCAGTTCAACAGCGCGCTGTGAAACTATTTACATTTACTACTTTGAAGAAATATTCAAAGATAAGAATTTACAGTATCAAAACTGGAAATGATTTAATCCTCTAGGCTATATATATATCTATAGTCAACAGTTGTTATTTTTGGTTAACATTCAGTTTAACAGAGCGCTGTTAACTGACTATCAAGGTACGCGCTGTTAACTGAATTGCAAGGCTTCGTTGCGTAAATATGCAAAGGTAAAGATATTAGTATCTGCGACAGCTTTATAGGTGTTGCTTTTACACCTTGCTTTTTAACATTTCTATTTAAGTTAACATAACACTTAACAGCGCGCTGTCAACTGGCTTTCATAGATTATATAATAGATATATAAGCGAGGTCTACAATTTAAATTAGCAAATAAATAAATGCTTCAACTCTGTAGGGTTTGTCTATAAAAACATATGTTGTTATGCTAACTATGTTAACATGTAACTGTTAACATTGCACTTAAAAGTGACTGTTAACTAGATTTCATTGAGTTTTTATGAAAATTGGATGATTTTATGAACAAATTTGTATTTTGCTGATCAGGCTGTTAAATAATACTATGAGAAATATGTGGATCTCTGTAGGATCTGATTATACTAATTTGGCCAATCTTTCTGAAGAAGACCATGGGAATTATAAAAGTGTATAATTTAGAGGGTATATGTTGATAAATGATATTTATAATATATTAACGAAATTGAAAAACTTTTTGAAAAGGGTTTTTTATATAGGAACTGTGGAATATAGGATCTGACTATATTGACCATAATATGTTATGAATATACTGGCTATGCTATGTTATGGAACGTCTGTATGGTACATATATATTATATATTTAAGCAGATAGGAAATAACTGTTTTAATATATGGAATATAAGGGTATACGTCAAAAACTTTCTAAGGAAATTTATATAGGATCTGCGAAAGGATCTTTGATTCCATTAACTATTTACTTTAGGTAGTCGAATAATATGGGGGGGAAGTATACGCAGAAGATAAGAAATGCCTAGTTTTATGGTTTCTTCCAAAATTTGTTATATTTATAAGAATAGAAATTATAGAATAGGGGATCGAATTATGTTGATATCTACAGGGAATGGAAATGCCTACTCTTATGCCTATATGGCATAATTATAATATCCTTTATAAGTATATTTATATGAGAACTGCGGGATATGGGATCTGATTATATCAAGAGAGATCTGATTGTTCTGTATTATGTAAAATACTTGAAGGCACAGAAATGCCTAATCTTATGACATATGAAGGATATTTATATGAAAACTGCGGGATATGGGATCTGATTATATTGAGGGAGCTTTGATTATAAAATGCTGTATAAGATTTTATGAACTATATAATTTTGGGAGACAGAAATGCCTACTTTTATAACTTATATGCCATATACTAGGAATATCCTTTATACATTTATATGAGAGCTGTGGGGCATGGGATCTGGTTACATTAAGTGAGATCTATTTATATGGGAGCTATGGGATACAGGATCTGAATCTATTTAATGAGATCTAATTATTATGAGATATATATACAACAATGTACATTTATATGGCAACTGTGGGGTATGGGATCTGATCATGTAGAGTGACATCTATTTATATAAGAAGGATCCGATTATATATATAGAGAGAGAGAGAGAGTGTGATTGTGTATTTCTATATGGAAACTGTTATAGATAGGATATGTTTATTTTAAGAGAGATCTGATTATATGGAAACTATGGGATATATGATCTGAGTTCTTTCTCTATCATATGGAAACAGTTATAGATAGGATCTGCTTATGTTAAGTGAGATCTGATTATACAATTATTAATAAAATTAAAATTAAAATAATTGCAAGGCACAAAAATGGAAGGATATTTGTGCAGAGACTTTACTTACGCGGATCGCTGCCGGGAAAGTTGACATGTGCATCCTTCAGATACTGCGTGTAGTCGACCATGATGAAGCCGTTATTGCTGTTGCTGTTGCTGTTGGAGCTGACGACGGTGCTCAAGTTGCTCGCGTCCTGGTCCGACTTGGCAGTGCTCCTGCGAATGCAATCGAATGTGTGAATAAAAAAATAGGAAGTTAAATGGAATGTCAGAGCTGCCTACTTGGCTGTGGCGGGGGTGTCTGCTGTGTTGCTGGCCGGGACTTGGGCACCCGGCTCCTGGGGCTTGGCCTCCTCGGCCTTGCGCTGGATCTCGCCAATTTCGGGCAGCGTGAGGCCCGCCTCGGTCAGCTGGCCGAAGGGCACCTGCAGCATCTGTTCCAGATTGCTAATGCCCAGCTTGTTCAGCTTGGCCATGTGCTCGGCGCTGAGCACCTGGGTCAGATTCACCAGATCCAAGTGCGCGGGCAGCGGCTTGGCACCTGGCGATGCACTGCTGCCGGTAACTGTGGCGGGATTCGTGACGGCAGCACTGGCAGCAGCAGCTCCAGCTGGGCCAGCTGGCGAGGATGCTGCTCCAGCAGCCGCTGTATTGGCAGCCGCACCTTTCGTGGCGCCCTTTTCGGCCCAGCGCGATTTGCGCTTCTTCTCGGGCTTGGCATCGCCATGATGCAGATTAATGGGCGGATTGATGACCATGTCCAGCAGCGAGGGTATATTGATCCCGGCCCCAGCCGCTGCAGCGCCCGCGCCCGCGCTCGCCGCCTGCTGCAGATTGGCATTGACCGCCGCAATGGCTGCCGCCTGATTGGCCGCCTGTGCGGCCGCCTTGGCAGCCGCATGCTGCTGATCCTGCAGTCGGCTGATGCCCGCGCTGGCCAGCGTTGTCCACGAATTGTCCATGTTAAACTGCTCGCACAGCTGCTCGTGCCGGCGCGTCATCTGGTTGAGCGCAATGTCGCGGGAGATGCGCTTAAAGTCGCCCAAAATCTCTTTGGGCGCCGTCTCCATGTGCTTGAGGAGTATGTTGCGCAGCTGCTCGGTGAGCGGCTCGCCGTGATGGAACAGGCAATCGTCGCCGGCATAGCAGTCCATGCCCAGGTAATAGTATTTGCACGGGAACTCCTTGTGCATGTAGCTGCACTTGTCGCGCTTGGCGCAGCAATCCTTCAGATAGAACTTGCACAGCTCCAGTTTGCGTGGCTCGCGCGGCTTCTCGTCGCCGGAGTCCCGTCGATTGCGCTTGTTGCCGCTGCCACCGACGCCGCCTCCGCCGCCGCCGCCGCCGCCGCCCGCACCGCCACCGCCGCCGCCGCCGCCATCGTGACGTCTGTCCAGGTCGCGATCACGATCGCGTTCTCTGTCCCGGTCGCGACGCTTGCGTCCGCCTCGCGTATCCTTTTCGCGCTCGCGACGCTGGCGTCGCCGCTGTGCGGCGCCGACGGCCGCGCTGCCGGGCTCGTCGTCCGAGTAGGAATCGTAGCTGCTGTAGTTGTCCGGCGGCGACTCGTGGCCGGCATCGTCGCCCATGCCCGGCCAGTCGCCCGCATAGCGTGCGGGCACACTGCTCGTGGCGGCACCTGGCGGCGGCGGACTGCCGCCGCGCACATTCATCATCTCGTACTCATCCATTTCCAGCTCATCGCTGCCGGCGGCGCCGGCCACATCGTCCATGGAGTCGCGACGTGCGCGTTTCTGGCCAAACGAGAAAGCCGAATAAAAAGTCAATAACAAAATTTAAACAAGCAGCTTGAAGGCGCGACTAGCAGATACCCTGCATGCAACGTATGCCCTGCTAAGCTGGTTAGTAAAGAGATATGGACGGGCTTAAAGTAAAGGATATCCTGTAAATCTATATCAAAATTGTACCAGTTAAGATAATTTAAGATACCCTGTAGATATGCACCATCTACAAAGCTGCAACTGGCTGCGCGACTGGTAGATACCCTGCATACAACGTGTACCCTGTTAGGCTGGTTAGTAAAGAGATATGAACAGGCTTCAAATAGAAGATACCCTGTAATAGACCTATATCAATATACCCTGTAACTCTTGTTCAAATATGCATCATCTACAAAACACTTGTGCAGCTGACTGACAGGGCGACTGGTAGATACCCTGTAACGATTGCTTCTGTAATAGCTATAGTCTGTTGCTGCTCATTCAAGCTTAACTTAAAGATACCCTGTATTTCGATTAGAGCAACCGAGGCATTACAAATACAATTCATATACAATTTGTAAGCTCATCGACCACAACATACCCTGTAAAACGCGCAAAAGCAAGTGCTTAACAGCTAGCTCATGTGCTTATAAGCCCCACGTTCTTTAAACTCTATAGCTTAATGGGATTAACAAATTTCATGGTTTAAAACTAGTTTTTATCGATTTGCAATGCTAAGCAAGCTTAACTAAATTATAGAAGCAAAAGAAGTAGACGAATATAAATATGCATGACTTTTATATGCCAAGTTAAATGGGGCTAACGCTTATAGTCTCTGAGATCCGATGGGAATATACACGAATGGACTTTAAATAAATAAATATAATAATAAAATGTATGCAATTATATCTAATTATTATGATCATCATAAATGATAGATACAAATTATAAATACGATATTGATAATGTTATTTATAAAAAAAATAGCAAATAAAGATGATGCTAATTATGAATATTTAATGTATTCACACATGCAACTAAATATTCATTTGAGAAATGCAACTGTTTCGATGGAGAAAACAAAACTGGGAACATGCTCAAAAAGTATTCATCCCTTTTTCTCCAATACTCAAAATTGAATTTAAAAGCCAAGCAACGAGCCTTAAATAAAAGCAACTTTGGCCGGGGTTAAAGGTTAAAGGGGGGGGGGGGGGTATGTGTGGCCCACCTGTGCAGCAGATTTTGTTCCCAACTGGCGAACAACTCGCGAGCAGCTGCCAACAAACGGTTGCTGCGCTTTTTGGGGGCATTAAATTCGCCGTGAAATTCGCTGCATTGGCGCGGCGAAAGGCGAATTCGTTGCGCTTGCTTAGCAGGGCGTGACGCATGGGTCATGGGGGAGGGGGGAGTTTGTTTTTTGGGTGGGTTGGTTCGCATAAGGTTAAGGCAACGACCTACCTGATGCTCCTTGTCTTTCTTTTGCTCGCGTTCGCGTTCCTTTTTGCGCTTGCGTCGACGGCTGCTGCGACTTGGCGGCTGCAGCTGCTGCTGCTGCTGCTGTTGCTGTCCCCCAATTTGGCAGCCATCGAGGCTGATGGCAGCGCTGCCGCTGTCGCCGGCGGCGTTGGCAGCGCTGTCGGCGTCACTGTTAACGTTGTTGTTGTTGCTGCTTATCTTGGGCATGGGCGGCTCAATGCCCCCCTTCTTGAGCGCCTTGGCAATGGCATTCTCAATGCTGACCGCATGATCATCTGTATGGGTTGGGTTGGGAGTAGGTGGAGGAGGATAAGGGGGTGGAGCGCGTGGTTAAAAGAGGCGAGAGTCAAAAGCCAGCTGGTTTTATTATAATTATCTTTTTGCTGTTGTTGCTGTTGTTGTTTACCTTCGAGTGGACGTGGTTTCTTAGATTTGTTAGTGGGCGCGCCGACGGTCGACGATTCGCTGGCCATGCCCAGGAATATGACGTCATCGTCGTGCAGCAGCGGCTGCTTCTCGTTCAGGCGCTCAATGCCCACAAATTGGACTTCATCATTGGAGCCGCCAGCTTTGAAGGCTGTGGGCTTTAGTTGCTGTTGTTGTTGTTGTGTTTGGTTTAATATTTGTTGTTGTTGTTGTTGCTGCTGCTGCTCATCATCATCGTCATCATCATCGATCTCACCGTCCTCGAGATCCTCGGCTAGATTAATTAGCGGCGTTTCGCCGGCCACAACGGATGACATATTGCGCTTCCGTTTTAAAACAAGCGAAAAATACTGCAAGAGATTTGTATCGGGGAATTAGCTAAAAAATAAAAATAATAAAAGTCTTGGGGGTCATATATATACATATATATATGTACATGTACATAAATTATATTGGACGCATATGCATAAAGATTCAAACGACTGTCGACCACAGTGCGGCATAGTTACATGTTGCAGGCCGTTATGCACGCAACATGTTGCTGAGTGGGTGGTGGGGGGTTCGTAGGCAAACCATAGTAAGGCAAAAACAAACACCAAAAACAAACAATTCTCTATATATAACGCACACACACACGTGTGTTTGTGTGAGTATGTGTGCTTATGCTACAAACACAAGAGTAAAAGCTTTGTCGCACACACACACACACACACACATACAGGTGTGCTTGTATGCGAACGCCCACACACGTAGCTTGGCAACCCATTTACTGGGCACATAACATAACGCTGTTAAAACGCAAAAGCAGCGCACCCAAAATGTTGCCAGCAACAATATGCTTAGACCTACGCACACACACACACAACACACACACTTGTAGACACTTGTTGCTGTGGCGATGGCCTTACAATCAAATATGAATATATAAACAAATACATACGTGCACATAATATGTACAGTATGTATATGCAAAAACAATGTTTAAATTAAATTAATAGCAATATGTGCGTTGCGAGCTTTCGATCAACGCTGTTGTGGACAACTGTTTTGTAAATATAAATATGTACATTG
Source organism: Drosophila lacicola (assembly GCA_035045355.1). NCBI lineage: Eukaryota > Metazoa > Arthropoda > Insecta > Diptera > Drosophilidae > Drosophila > Drosophila lacicola. The sequence continues at coordinate 6,342,371 of JAWNPB010000148.1, read as the reverse complement.
CACGTGTAACACAATTTGTTGTTGGCCAGCAGAAAGAGACAAAATTTACATACATTATTTTGCCAAATTCTTTTGGCGCCCATCAACACAGCCACACGCACGCATACAGACACACACACACACCCAGACACAAGCAACGCTCTGGCGCGCTCTCGATTCCGGTTGACCTGTCATGTTGTCTCGCTTGCGCGCATGTACTGAGCATAGAACGCAAATGCGTGACACACATACAAACACCCATATGCGTGCAGGCGAGTGTGTGTGTGTGTGTTTGTTTGTGTACGTGTGGTGGGGCATTTTGCTAAAACGTTCAAAATGCATATTTGATATGTACAAACAATTATGAATTATGTTTTGTTATGAAATTGCACTTTGTACTCGTTGTCTCTGTTGTTGTTGTTAGCTTTTATACCTGTTCAAGTTGCCACAATTGTCAGAGCCACGCTGGGCGAAAGTTTTTTGTTTTTGCTGCTTGTCAATATGTATATAAATTGTGTGAATGTGTGTGTGTAATGCGACGCCCCGCATGACACACGAACGAAAAAAGAACGCTACAGCAATGGCCGCTGTTCAGCTTGTACTATGCACATGCACAAATGCATGTACATGTTGTTGTGTGTGCACATGCATACATACATACATAAGTATGTATACGCATGACACAGAGTAGGCCCGTAAGACATCTTTGTTGTTGGCAATTACTTTGAAATTATAAAAAAAAAACAATTCCTTGTTGGTTTCTGTTTGCGTTCTGCTCTCTTTTGTACGCCAATTTGCTGCTTTCAATGGTAAATGGGCGTGGCTGGCAACAAACAAAAACGAACAAGGATTTGTCGCAACAAAATTTGGAAAAGTTTTGTGCTAGCATGTTTTTTTGGTTTTTTGTTGGTTGTTGTTTTTGGAACAATTTCTCTTACGTTTCAGCGTGGGCGTGGTTTGTGGTTACGGAACATTTACAAATTACAGTTATTAATGATTTATAACATTTCTGTTCAATTTCGTTGTTTCTTGGTTATATTTGGTTTGTCGTTTGCTGGTTCCCTTTTGGTTTTTTTTTGCTTTTGCGTTTTCTTTTTCTGCTTTTGCTTGCTTGGCGTCGTACAGTTCCCGCTGCTTACATAATGAAGTGGTACAGTAGGTGAATAGATATGCATATACATATGTATATAAAATATGTGAAGGTATATACATATACTGGCATACACATATACATATGGCTGTAGCGCAATATGTGTGCGCACACACATATACGTATTACATTTATCTATGCATATATGTATATATATGTGGTATATATGTATGAGAAATAAAAATTTCTTAGTTTCGTTATTTTGGTTTTTTTTTTTTTTTTTTTTGGTTTTTTGTACAATGTATGCAAGCTGTCGCTCTCTTTCTCTCTGACTGTGGCCCTGGCCTCTGTATATGTCTGTCCCTTTCTCTCTGTTTCGCTCATAGACAGAATAACAAATACATTAAATAATTAAAAACTCGTCAACATGAGCGTTGTTAACAATTCAACAATATCTACTTGAATGATTTGTGAAAATAGCAACCGTACACCTCGAACATAAACTAGGGTTGGTTGCGCGTGTGTGGTGAATAGGTGCTGACTGAGTCCACTTACTGCAGTTGGCAGCACTGTTTGAGCGCAACTTTTGTATGCCGAGACTGTGCAACCGCTTGTGGCAATGCAAACCAAAAGCAAGTGCTTTTAATATTTAAAAATGTCCATATACATTTATCGGGAACTATCAAATCTTGATTGCACTATTGCTCATATGTTGTGAAGCACTTAGCGCTGCTGAACGCTGTCCGCGCTTCTGGCAGCACTGGCCGTGCATGGTGAATTTGTTCGATAGGCAGCAGAGTTGTTGCGAAAACAATTTTGCAATTACAGAAAATAATATAACATTCTATGCCAATGTATATATATTTATATTATATGTATTTGCGAAATTATCTTGAGTTTGGTAATGGGTTGAGGTGGTCAGCATTGGAGATTTCTTATCTTACCTTAGACATAGGCTTAGACCACTCTTTATAATCAATGCGCTTGTAAATGATATGATTTGTTTTGCCTCAATACAAATAAATAAATATTTTTATTTTTATATTTTTTTTTTTAGAAATTGTCCTGCTGCGATGCATGTAACACAGTAATGAACATGAATTCGTAATAAAAGCACACAAGTTGCTTTCGTTTCGGTCTGAGTTATAAGTCAAGGCAAATTGTTTTGAAATAGGTAGCAAAAACGATGAATGCCTATCGATAAACAGTGTGACCTGATGTCACATATATTTATTAAGCCAAAGGTCACATTGGGATCGCATGCTGTATTTTAATTTTTGATAACATTTTAATTAAATTTCTACACTTTATGAATTAATTACAATTTCAAAAGCGCAAACAAAATAATTCTTTTTTATAAGACACACTGCGCCCGCGCCTGTTTATATATATATGTGCGGGCACACCGATTCGCCCGACGATCAGTTACTTTTTGGACTTCCCCGCGAGCAGCCAAAGCAGCAGCGCAAGCCATGAAATCTCAGCTGGACAATATGCATGTGGATGATCTGCCGTATTTGGAGCGAGATCTGAACTTTGCACAAAAAGTAAATACAGCCAAAGTTGCCATGCTTGTTCTCATATCTCTTCCTTTAACAGGTCTCGCTTGCGTTCCTGCTCTTTGGCGATCAGCACGCCCTGGCCGCATACATATTGCAGAGGCTGCTGACACTGATGGGCTCGGCGGACCAGCGGCAGAGCGATCTCCTGCAGCAATATGCGCGCACGAACCCGGACAATTGGCGCGGCCATCTCGTCGAGGCGCTGTGCATCATAAATGCGCGGCAGGCACTGCGCAAACTGGGCTTCAACTGGCAGGAGCTGCGCCTGCACTATTTGCCGCAAGTGCTGGAGGTGTCGCTGCATGTGCATCCGCTGCTGAAGGCCTTGTACAACATATGCGAGCAGCTGACCATCGCGCAAACCGGCCGCCTTGTCCTGGACATCAATGATCAGCTGGCGCGCCGGCAGAACGGCCAGCATGCGGACGATCCGTTGCGTTTCTATGATCATGCCTATTTGGAGATCTTTCTGCTCGACTGGCTGACGCGCCACCATCTGCGACTGGGCGACATCAATGCCAGGGGCAGCGATATGCAGCTGCTCATCGAGTACTTCAAGTTCAACGATCTGCACTCCCTGGCCACGCTGCTCGTCCAGACGATCAACAGCTCCGATCCCGTCGACAAATGCGAAACGGATGCATCGGATCAATCCAAGCCCACAAAGCCAGAACCTGCCACTGTTGCCCCTGCTACTGCTGCTGTTGCTCCAGTGGATGGCATCGTTCAACAACGACGCGCCAATGCTCTGCAGGTGCGAAGCAACAACGCCGGCATTTTGCTCATCATCAATCAGCAGAGATTTCATCGCAATGTCAGCGAGGAGCTGCGCGTGAGTAGACATTCTATTTCTTGTTAAAAACCTGTTAAAAAAGCGAGAGCAAGCATAGAGTGCTCTAGTCGGGTATGCTCGACTAGTAGATGCCCTTCTTCTGCCTATTTTTCCCTTTGCCATTTCTTAATGGCTTGAAGTCCGAACCTTATGAAGCTATTCAAGGCTATACCAAATCGCAAGACTTTGGCTTTACAACCAAGTTTTTGGGGAATTTGTATCGAGATATAAGAATAATGAAATATCTCCGATCTGTATATGCTTTACGAAAACCTAAATACCAATTTTAGGGTATTTTTCTGTTATCATTTTCGAGTAACGCTTAAAAGCTATATCCGTAAATCGATATTTATCGATATAAATGTGGGAGTAGCTATCGATAAATATAAGATGAGCGCGTCCTGCGTAAGGCAAGTATTGATTGCCTTTGGCAAATATTATAATACCCTAAAACACAAGAAAGCTAAACTTGGCTAAAAGCCTTGCTTGCCTACTTTAAATGATCATAATCAAAATTATATAATAGGTAACTTTATATTGTTTATTGAGTTGCATAATATAGGAAAAAATTTTACCAAAAAAAGGGTAAATTTAGTACATCTTGTTTTTTAGTTCGCTTGCTTATGTTTTCCTTAATTAACGCGTTTTATCTAGCTCTGGCAGCGCGATTTTCCATTAGGTGGCAGCACTGCAACATTAAATTAGGCCAATTTGAGTAAACGGATCGTACGTTTATCGATATCGAGTGCAAAAAAAGCAAAAATCAGTTTAAATGATTGGTAAACATTTATTGATAGGTAAAACGCAAAAAAAACCATATTAATTTATCAACTATTTTACAACTGCCACAAACGTTGCAAATGCGAAGAATATGTAAACAAATAATGCAACAATTTGCGATGCCAGGTACAAATATAAATAAAAACATTGCCAACTAAAATGTTGTAAATCAATTGCAATTAATTAGCAAAAGTCTTTTTGTACAATTTGCAGTCGCTGCTGCCCGCTGTGAAGCTGAGTGCACGCGAGGGCACCGACGTGGACAAAGAGCGGCTCAGCGAAGTCTTCTCGGAGCTGGGCTACAGTGTGGACGCGCACGACAATGTGGATCATTTGGAGATGCTCGACTTTATACGGACTGCCTGTGCCCGTTCGATGCTGCGCGATTCATTGATTGTGTGCATCTTGTCGCACGGGTTCGAGGGCGCCGTCTACGGCGCCGACAGCATTCCATTGAGCATCACGGACATACAGAATGTGCTCTGTGCCAATGAGGAGCTGCACGACAAGCCCAAGCTGCTCATCATTCAGGCGTGCCAGCAAAACGAGAAACAGCTGCAGACGGTAGCTGACATTGCATTCCATTCCATTCCCATTCGCAAATTCAACCCTGTCTCTCTCTCTTTCCAGCGCAATGTGAACGCCACCACGCAGTCCCCCAGCCAGCATGCCAACATGGTGGTGGCCATGTCCACAGTGCCGCGCTTCGTTGCGCTGCGTCACAGCGTCCAGGGCAGCTGGTTTATCCAGACGTTATGCGATACGGTTAAACGGCATGCGGCCAGGTAAGCCAATCCCCCCAAACCGAATAACTAAACGTCAATTGTGCCTAGGGGTTGATGCATTATCTTAATGTCAGTTTCACTAACTGCCAGTTAAAGCGCACACATTGAAATATGCTGGCAACGCTGTGCACAAAATTTGCCTGCATCAAGACTGCAAAACGTTCAAATCCCGAATTAGAATTTAGTTCTTACTAAGAACCATATTTCATTCAAAAATTATTGATTATAAGAAACTTTTGGGAAAGATTCAGCACGAAAGCGTAACCACTAAAAAAAAGCAACGGCTGGTTGCTGGTTCGAAATGTAAAAATAGCCATCAAAATTTAAATTTTCAAATGTTTTTAAGCTAGTCTCCACATTTGGCAGTTGGTCTGTTGAAATTTCGAAAATATTCATTTAAAATTCAAGTTTCTCAAAAAGACAGCTTTCAAATGACAAACAGCTGTTCACAACTATCCTATCGATAAACAGTTAACACTCAGTTAACAGTTAACTAGACTCTCTTATATTATATAAATTATTTTATATCCGAATCTCATATTTATTTTTGTTGCAGCGAACATGTGCTGGACATTCTGACCATTGCGATTGGGCAGGTGACCGAGAAGCGCGGCGATAAGGATCAGAAAATGGTGCCTCTTGTTACGAGCACGCTGCGACAGAATGTTTATTTTCCGGCCATTTGACAGGCAATTAGTACTTATCGAGTTGTATTATTATTTCCTTATTCCTATTCCCTATTACGATATGTTTTAGTCAAACATTTGCGCTAGAATTGAGCTCAATGTTAACAATATGTGCTGCAATATTGAAAAACAATTTTAGTCAATATAAATTAATTCTCATAAATGCTTCTTGTTTTTATATAAATATATTTGTCTCAAAACTCATATTAACTTGACAAGTAGTTACGCTTATTGTCATCAGATCAAGTGCCTGTCAATTTTGACAGACGGTTAATACATAAGTTCGTTGTTAGACTCATTGTAACTTGACAAGTAGTTACGCTTATTGTCATCAGGTCAAGTGCCTGTCAACTTTGACAGACGGTTAATACATAAGTTCGTTGTTAGACTCATGTTAGCTTGACAAGCGGATAAACTTTTCTTCGTCAGATCAAGTGTCTGTCAATATATATTGACACCGAGGCATGTGCCTTCACACTTCATGGAGAGCCGCGTGAAGAGTTGGGCAATATGCAGCTATCTCAGTTTAATTCGCAGCGGATGAAAAAGGGCTTGGAGCTCTGGTCAGAAAGTTGCGGTATCCATAAAAGACTGTTTCCAATTTCGCCCTGCTTCGCAAATGCTGTAAACTAGTTTAGTTGAAAGAAATGTTCTTTAAGGTATTTTGTCAGCCGCTTGTTGACAATGTTTTTTTTTTTTATTGTTTTCTATCACTTGGTTTACTGCGACACGCAGTAGACCAACTTTGAACACTTAACCGCTTAAGCCCCTCCTGCGGCTACTTAAAACCCGCCCAAATTATGTAATACAAATAAAAATAATATACAATGTAAGAAATGTGGCCCGGTTTAAGACTATGCGCTATCCTCAGCCTCTGTCAGCAGCTTTTGCAGCTGAGCGAGCAGCTTCTTTTGCAGACTGCGATCCTTGTCGGCGACCGGCTCATATTTGGTGAGGATGCCGTGGAACTCACGGGTTGTCTGCAGCTTATTCGTAAGGGTATTGCAAATGCGACGGCAATGCTTGAGCAGCAGCTCGAGGATTTGGACGCGACGGAACAGACGCAAGTTCATCGATAATAGCGCATAAAAGCTGGCCGCATAGCGTCCAATGCCGATCCACGGCGAGCCGAAGATGGCATCAAAGGTGGCCAACTGATAGGGGCTATTGCGGCGACTGGCCCAGTCCTGGGCGAAGCTCTGCAACAGCGGCCACACATCGCTGGCCGTGACATTCGGCTCATTGAATTGGCTGACCAAATAGGCGATGCATTTGTTGCGCCACACCACATAGTCACCCTTGGCCTTCGGCGGCTGCCGGAGCGGGCCCACAAGCGGCGGCTCGTGTGGCTCGTCCTGTTCCAGCAATTGCCTGATGCAATCGATAATTGGCTGCTTGTCCTGATCGGGCGACTGATAGCTTATCTTTTGGGCGAGCAGCTTGCGCAGCGTCTTCTTGCTGGCCTCGGCCAGCGGCTGCAGTTTGGAATCCGCGCTGCTGATCCTATAGAGCTTCTGGATGCTGAGCAGGGCATTCAATATGATCTCCAGCTGGGGCTGTGCACCGATAAACAATTCGACTAGATCCAGGACACGTATGCGCAAGTGCAGCAGTGCGGTGTCGGTGATGCGCTCCGATTTGGTCTGGCGCTTGGCATTTTTGCCCCCCTTGCCCCCCTTGGGCTTGCGGATGTGGAAGGCGCGCTCCAGCGCTTGGTTAAGACGTTCGCCCTCCTCCTCGCCAACGTCGTTCCAGTCTATACTGCTGGAATCGAAGTCATCATTTTCATTGCTTAGCAGGGCTTGGCGTACACCCTCGCGTATTCGCGCCAAGTTGGTGGCTTCATCATCCTCATCCTCATCCTCATCATCTTCATCGTCCTCATCATCATCATCGTCTTCATCTTCATCTTCCTCATCATCTTCCTCATCGCTCTTATCAACATCTTCGGCATCGTCATCCTCAGTGTCCGCTTCATCACTCTCCTCATCATTGCTGGTGGCGTCATCTTCATCGTCTTGACCATCAGCTCCTTCATTGACGTCCCAGACTTTGTCGTCCAATGGATTCTTGTCCATGTCTAGCAATTCCAGAAACTGTTCCAGATTTCTTTTGTTCAAATGCGCCATCAGCGCACCGCCAATCGCATTCACAAATAGACGCCAGAAGTGTCCAGTTTGCAGCAGCAATTGGAGCAGGACATCTGTGAGCACCTCCTGCCAATTAGGTTCCGGTTCAGCCTGTAAAGTAAAAGCAGAATAATGTTAACTGGCTGCTAAGTATACAAAAACAGTTCTAGCTTTAACATAATGTCAATTCAATTAACAGCGCTGAAGAACTCTATGTTAAGTAGCTGTTAAAGCAATACTGTTAACTTGAACCGTTGCTGTTAAGCAGCCGCGTTGAACACTTACCGCAGACTTGCGCTGTTTATCCTTGCCCTGCTTTGTCTTGAGCGCGTTCTGCTTGCAAATGAACAAATCATCGATCAAGTCCAGGGCAACATTGCAGCTGGGCGTAAACATGGCCAGGCCAAGGAACATGATCAGCGCATCAAAGATAACAGCCAGGGCCTGCTTCTCCTTGGCCGGTGCGTTCATCACTTTTAGCACCTTCTCCCACACGAGACGCATTTCGGGTGTCACCTTAATGCGCAGCTTTCCCTCGATGCCCGGTTTGGTCAGCTTCTTGGCCAGCTGGCCGAGCAGCGGACGCAGCTGCTCATTGAGCGCGACCAGCTGTTCGGTGTTGGTGCCAATCTTATTCACTAGGCAACTGAATAGCGTCTCCTCGCAACGTGAGGCTGCCTGACGACTGAACACGGCCGCCTCGTCGGCCGTGCACGGCTTCCGCTGATCATCCAGATGGAAGAGCGAGGCGAAAAGCAAAAATTCCAGCTGCTTGTTGCGCCTGGAGTTCTGCAGCTGTTGCATTTGCTTGAGGCAATGCTCGCGATTGGTGCGCGTCAACAGCTCATTGTTGCTGGTAAACTGTTCGCTATAGAACTCATACATCTGCTCCAGACCCTGCTCGCCCAGCTGAGCGAGCAGCTGCTGCGTGAAGCGTGGCGTCTGCACAATGTTGTCCAGCTGCAGTTGCAGCTGCAGCATGGGCCGCAGTATGCCCAGCTTGCAGGCATCCTGCTTGAGCTGCTGCTGGAAGCTGACGAGCAGGGCGGTCTCAAATTTGCGGCATATATAACGCAGCTGACGCTGGGCAGCCTTTGCCTTCGCATTTGCCTTGCTGTTCAGCTTCTTGGCGGCCGTCAGTTCGCCGAGCAACATGCTCACGAGCGGCTCCAATGTGAATAGCTGCTCCAACTGCATATCCGTGCGGCTGCTATCATCATAGTGCATCAGCACATGGGACAACGTTTGAATGATGTAGCTCTTGGCGGTGACATGCTTGAATGGCAAGTGTTCGGCGACATGCTGCTGCCAGGCGGCCAGAACCTGTTCGCTGGAACAGGTGGCCAAAAATTTGCCCAGACGCGCATAGAGGCCGTCGCCCTGCATGGTTGCATTATTTAAATATGTGTCAAACAGCTGCTCGAATTGGGTCTGCTTGCGCCAGAGTATCGTCTGCAGCTGACGCAGCGGCAACAGCTTGGGATAGTTCAGATGCACGGACAGCAGCAGATCGCAGCCATGCAGCTTCTGTGCCGTAATCGGTTTGTTCAGCTCCGGCTGCAACAGCGGCCAGACATGAGATTGAAAATTGGCCAAGCTTACCTAGAACAAAAATAGAAGCTATCAATTGTTATAGAGTAGGCAAAAAGTATCTCAATTAAACGCACCTGCTTGAAGGAATCAGCCATGATGTCCGCACACAGGGATACCAGATATTCGCGTCCCTTTAGCTGTGCTATCAATATGGGATATACGACTGATATCAACTCAGCCTTGGGCTGCTGAAAGTATTGGCTTTGCATTATGGCCAAAACTGTTATCAGTTGTCCCACAGCGGCCAGTGTCTCTTCCTTGCCCTTCTGCTGGCTGCTCGCGTGTAGTTCGCGCTTCAGCACGTTGATCAGCTCGATCGGATCCAGGCCGGGCACATCGCGCAGTATGCTGTTAATATAGCTGGAGTTAAGGGCCACAGCTTCCTTGTCATCGGCGCCGGTGCAGCGTACCAAACGCTTTAAGGCATATGCGCAGGTTGCGGTGCGCTGTGCAAAAATAAAAAATTAATAATCTTTTTTTGTTGACAATATTGGAGGTCGGTCATATTCCCCCCTGTAAATGACCCCTGCTAGGGACACCCTGGGTCTCCGTCCACTAAATCCTTGGTGGGAACCTAATTTCAAGGTCGCAGTGCCCCTCACTCTTTGTCGATCTCTATTGTGAGAGTTTAGCTCGACTTCGATGACACCCTTTAATGTATTTCTTTCTCTCTTCCTCCTTAATGGAAGTGACTCTCAAACTCTCAAAATGTTGCACGAAGTGTGTGCTACAATTGAGAACACTTTAAACAGGAGAGAGCGCTTTTATTGTGGCCGCAGGGTTGTATTTGGCTCACACAAGTCTACATCTCTTTTGGCAGTATTTTTCAACGTTCTGCTCTGGTTCACTTTGTTGATGTGTGCGTATATATTTGACAGGTGAGAGAGAAAGAGAGCTGCAATAAGGCGCAGGGCTGCATTCCGTTCAGAAAACTCTACATTTCTTTTTGATATTTATTCATTATTTGCGGCGTTCTGCCCTGGTTGTGTTTTTCAAAATGTTAGGAAATTGAATGTCATAAAGGCAAGAAGATTGTTCTCTATTATTTTTGATTTGATATTTGAATTAAGCTTGCCAGCATTCTTAAACTTAATTCAACTTTAATTTGGCAAGTCTTTAAAATTAAAACTGTTTTATTAGTTGCGCTCGGCGTAAAAAACAGCTGTTCGACTAACGGCGGCTGCGACTGCGTGTTGCTGTCGTGTTTGTTGTGAATGCAAAAAGCCTTTAATGGGACATTTACATTTACATTTACAGCTAATTCCCCAAAAATGGAGTTGACTTGAAAAGTTGCACTCAGACTGCCAGAAGGACATTTTCACCAAAACCTAGATGAAATTTCCTCTTGTACATACCTTTTCCGCGTTGGCTTCGTTGGTGAGCAGCGCAATCATTTCGTTGACGTGCTTTTGTGTGTTCTGCTTGTTGGTGTCCTGCAGCTTGTTGAAAATGGCGAAAATGCCCTTGTTTATTTTCGAGGTGTCCACTTTCTTTTCGACCTGGGCACCGTCCTCCGATTCGATTTGGTCACCGTCGCCGTTCTGCTTTTCGGAGAGTTTGCGTTTCTTTGCCGGCACTTTATTTATTTCCTCGACTGTGCCATTTTGCGGCCGCTTTGCCTTTTCCTTGGGCTTTTTCTGAGTTTTGGTACGCGGCGGCTGCGAGCTCTGCTGTTCGTTGTGATTTTGATTCTCTTTTTCGACTTGGTGTTTTTTAACCGGCATTTGAGGTTGGACGGCTTTATTGGCCGCTTCTGGCTTCTTCTTGCCCATTTGGACTTTTCTTTTTATTTAAAACAAAATAAATAAATCAAAAAAATTTGTTTTCTTATGCACCGGGGTCACAAAGCGCTGTTCAATTTATGGAGCACGTTTTTTAAAGAACTTGCCCAATGAATTTTTAGTCGCACGTTGACTGCGGACCAGTGTTGTGTTTTCGATTACTATCGAATTTCTTTTCACACGCTCAGTTGATTTCAAGTCAAGTATGCAGCTCATTACATATACTTGACACAGTGACAAAACTACCTTATGCTACCAATAAGAATTAAAAAAATTTTTTTTTTGTTTTTCAAACAAGCAAATGTTATATTTCTGCCATATAAGATTAATAATATGTAATTTAATGCACAATACAATAAGAAATAAATTCGAGGAAAGAATCCGAATATGAAGAATTTCGATATATTCCTAACTGGCACACATTTTCAATATATGTTTGTTAAAAACTATAAGTTATAAAACGATTTCATAGTAAAAAAGTTTAAGGTATTCAATTGAGTATCTCTCGTAAAGAGTATACAAGATATGAATAAGAAATTTGCCTGACAGAGGCAACGTCTTAAGCAAACGAAAAATAAAAGCACCTTACACTCACTTTCTTAGAGAAAGCTCTGTTTGCAGTAATTGTAAACGATGCACTTGATATGCTAATATATCTCGCACCGGTATCGATACTAAAAGAGTATCGATTAGAGCGTGAGCAGCATACTAGTTTTGCACAGCTGTTGCTAGTACGATTGCACGTGTTGCCAGAGCTGCATTCAATTTTTACCCTTATTTGGTTGTTGTTTTGGTGTTGTTGCGCGGCGGCGTCTTTTAACCGGTAATTCATTCAACGTATTTAATTGTGAAATAACTCACAATGGGCAAAAACAAACGCAACAAGCAACAGCAACAACAACAGCACAAAAATGCTCAGCAGCCAACGGCAGCGGGGACAACGGCAACATCCACAAACAACGCGGAGGCGGCCAAAAGCAACCGCATACCCAGCCTCAAAGATAAGAAACGCAAGGCATTAAATTTGGTCATACAGGCGATATTGGATGTGGTAGAAATGCAGCCGGCCAATGCAAACGACGAATGGAAACAGTACGTAGAGCTGCAGCCACTGCTGGAGCGTCTGATGGAGCACGAAAAGCCGCTGCAGCTGGCCGTCTGCCCCGCAGACGATCTCGCCAATGCAAACGAACAGACGCGCCTGGCCAAGGTGGCCGCCTTTAATGAGTGGGCGCGCGCGGGCGGTGTGCAAAGCGATTGTGTGGAAATTACAACATTTCCCGGCTATCAGCTGGGTCTGCGGGCCACCCGCGATCTGGCCGAGGGCGAGCAGGTGCTCACTGTGCCGCGCCAGCTCATCTTTTCCGAGGAGCTGTTGCCCGAGGCACAGCGCAAGCTCTTTGTCGACTTTCCCACCCACCTGAATGTCACATATATGCTCATCATTGAGAAGGTGCGCGGCGCCGCCAGCACCTGGCAGCCCTTCATCGATACGCTGCCCACGCGCTACAACACCGTGCTCTACTTTACAGTGGAGCAAATGCAGCGCTTGCGCGGCACATCTGCCTGCTCCGCTGCCGTGCGTCATTGTCGCGTCATTGCACGCATCTACGCCTCCATGTACAAGTGCGCCTACATGCAGCCCGATGACAGCGTTATGGCCGGCATGGCAAATCTCTTTACCGAGTACGGCCTCTGCTACGAGCTCTATCGGTAAGTGCACTAAGTGTGCATGCAAGTGTGTGTGTGTCTGTGTGCATGTGTGTGTGTGTGGGTGTGTGCATCATATAACCTGCCCTTCATGAAACCTACCCTGCAACAGGCAACAACGGCTAGCCCGATCTGTTTGTGTCTCGTGTCAAACTCAGCAAAAGTGTTAGACATATGTCTGTAAGGGTATTTGGGCATCGGCTTTGATTTGTTCTTATGCTCAAGATCATTTAATACCATCTGGTTGGGCTTATGAAGTGGGCTAATTGAATTGGAAAAGTACTTGAGTTTTCAAAAACGTTTTCCATTTTGTGTGCTTTCATTTTGGCAAACGTTTCATTTCACGGTTTCAAGCATGGAATGGAACATATTTTTAAGCTGCTTTCAGTAGCTTGTCCGCTTCATTTCCAGCGTTTCAGCATTACAACTGTTCCTTACCAGCGTTCCATCAGTGAGCCCTTCGACTGTTACATTCCAATGTTTCAGCATGATTATTGTAGAATGTTTATTAATACATTGTATGAATTGAACTTTAAAAGGGGTTTTATATTAGTTTTAAAAATGTAGTCTGGGATATGGATGCATTAAAAATGTTGACTGTAATAATTTAATTTCGGGCTGATTCCGAGTTCTGAGTTCCATTAATTATAATTATTTTTTTTACATTCTGTAAGTGTATCGCATGTTTCGGTGTGCCATCAAAGGTTTTTCTGGTTTTATTTTTAAACGCACGCTCGCCGTGTGTCCAATTTAAAATGATCTCTAAAATTGCTTAACAAATTTGAGTGCCCTTGTAGAAGGTATTATAATTTTATCGTGCAAAGTTGAACTTATAGAAGGATACATTTCCGACCCCATAAAGTATATATGTATATTCTAGATCAGCATCAACAGCCGAGTCAATATAGCCAAGTCCGTCTGTCTGCTTCCATGCGAACTAGTCTCTCAGTTTTAAAGCTATCCTCTAGAAAGTTTGCATAGGTCCGTCTTTCAGTTGCAGCCAGCACATATGTCGGAGCCGGCCGTATATGACCACTATATCATAAAGCTGCCATAGGAACGATCCGTCCCAAAGTTTTCTCTGATATGTAAACCTTTTTACTTTTCTCACATATCTGCAAAAGGGAAAGGGTATTAAATCTTCGGCGTGCCAGAGATATTCATAATTTCTCGTTGAAATAATATTTTATAATTTTCTACATACTTTTTTTACTACATTTTATTTTGCACAAAAAAAAAAAATAACAAAAAGAGAAAAACAAATCGTAACTTATTTACATGCTTAAATTTACGTTTATATGCATATATCTTTTATGTATACTTATATGTGTATTTAGTTATATTCTTCGTATATTGTGGGCACAAAAAAAAAATTGAAATCGTATAATCGGAATTTGGAAATTTATTTTTTAGATATTCGTATCGTTGTTGAGCAATTTCTCGTTTCTCGAGTGCACTGAACTGAGTTATAGCTTTTGATGTTATTGTTGTTGTTTTTGTGGTTGACACGCCCACATTTGCATTTGAATGTCAAAGCAATAAATTTGGTATACTTTGATTCGCATCGTTTTAAATATTTATTGTCCTCAAAAATTTTTTTTTGTTCGCATTTTTTTTCTGTGCAACATAACCTCACTAAGAGCACAACTGTACTTGTGCAACATAACCACACTAAATGATTTCAGCACAACTGTACTTGTGTGTGTGTGTTTCCGCTAGTGTTTTTCTTTTGGTGCGCTACCGAAACCCATTTGCAATTCTGTTTGTGCCCCTGAAACGCAGTTTTTTAAATCACTTATCTTGGCTTTTAGGTTTCCATTTTCTAGTTTCACTTTTACTTTATTAATTTTTTGTTTTTTTTTTTTTTTTTTTTTGGGTTAGAGTTCTAAAATTACGTGCCACACGCCCGATCATTGGGTCAGCTGTAGTTCGTATTGTAATTAGAGCTTAAGAGCTAAGTACTATTTGTTTTAGTATGCGCTTTAGGACAACATGACACTGCACTACAAATTGTCTCGTTGCTATGAGCATAACTTGAAGTTAACAAATTTGTTTTCAGCAAGTACAATTCATCGGTTTTTCCTTTGAGCTTGCACTTGAATTATGGTCTTTTCTGTGAGCTCGTGTTTAGTGAAAGTCTCAGCTGTAAATCGGTTTGGCTAATGTTAAAGTGGGCGTAATGGATAAGCTCAGATAATAAGGAGTTTAGTACAGCTTCTTACTACGTGTTCATTACGTGGGTCGTTTTACGCTTCTCTCTCTAAAGAGAAATTACTTTTTAATTATAAATAAGGAAAAGGTTTATTTCTTGCAACGCTTGCTTTACTTATTTTAAGCTGCGCACTTATCTTTTGCCAGAAAAATAAGTGCTCAGCATGGTTAAAAGACTTTTCACTTTCCTTTCACTTTTGTCTGCGTTTTGCTAGTGGTGTCCCTTCCCTTATATTGCATATTTTTTAGGTATGTTAAGCAGCAAAACTTCTTCTCGCTACACATCTCGCTGCACTTCTTACTGACCTTTCTGCACAGTTTCTGACAGTTCCTTCTAAGCTTCGGTTTCTCTCTTCTTCGCTTCTCACTCCGCTTCTTCGCTTCTTACTTCTCTGCTGTGCATTTAGCCTTATCTTTCGTTACGCTTCACAGAGCTGATTTTGAAGCGCTTTTTCCTGTCCTTACCAATTGGTCTTCTATTTTTGCTTATCTGTTTATCGCTGCTCACTATTCTTTCCGGAACGCTTCACGCTTAATTTTCCTTTACAGTTCTTACATTAATGCCTTATTTCCTTTTCATCTCTTCTCGCTTCGCTTCTCAGTATGCTTTTCGCACGGCTTCTCGCTTAACTTTCATTTACGCTTTTTGTTTCGCGCAATGCTTCTCGTTACACTTCTTACTTTTCCTTTAGTAACGCTTCCCGCTGTGCTAACTACTTCACTTAGCTTTGCTTCTCGCTGTGCTCACTGTGCTTTTAGCAACGCTTTTCACTTTACTTTCCTTTACGTTTCGTGCCTTGCTTCAGACTTTCCTAAGCTATGCTCACTTTGCACTTCTCACTATGCTCTTCGCAACGCTTCTCGCTTAATTTACGCTGCTTGCCTTTCCTTTTTCTTTTAGCTTAACGCTGCACTTCTCACTGTGCTTCTCGCTACACGCCCTGCCATACTTTTCGTGAAGCTTCTCGCTTTGCCAACTACATCCCCAAGCTTCGCTTCTCGCTACGCTTCTCGCTACGCTTATCACTTCCACTTTCGTTTCGGTCGGCAATTTGTCGGACAGTGTCATATGATCCCAAACTATTTTTCAATTCTAGTCCTAATGCAACCACGCACAAAAAAAAAATTCCATTTCTCTTAAGTACATAAACTAACGTATTTTCTGTGTATATATATTTATAATATTTTTATGTATATTTATAGTTTATATAAAACTTGGCCTAAACGGAGCGATACCACTACATGTTGTCTCTGTACTGAGAGTGTGTGTCTGTGTGTGTGTGTGTGTGTGTGTGTTTGTGTTATCTAAACTGTTTTATCTAGAGCCTAGCGCTTAATTATCGAACGATTTGCGCAGTGTATCGAATAGATATTCCTGCACCTCCGGCGAATTGGGATCCATGGTATTGAGTTTCTGGTGTGTGCTGCGCAGTGTAAGGGCCAATGAGCCAACGCCACGCCCAGCTGCCGTGGCAGTGGCAGTTGTTGTTGTTGTTGCTGCTGCTGCTGCTGCTCCAGTTGTTGTTGTTGCTGCTGCAGCTGCAACTGTTGCCGCCTTGGTCAGGGAACTGGCACAGCAGCCCTCGCGGCTAAACAATAACGAGCTCTGACGCTGCAGCTGATGGGATTGCTGCTGCTGCTGATGCACTGGGGTGCTGCACGAGACCGTGGCAATGGTTGGCTTGTGGCAGCCATCGCTGCTGTTGTTGCTGCTGCTGACCACCAGCTCCTCCATGTGCTGGCGCAGCGAGGAGCGTCGCGATGCGTTCGCCGTTTGCGCCAATTGCGGCAATTTGCTCTTCATCGCATTGTAGGTCTTTAGGTAGCTGGTCTTGCGGCGTCGATGCTGCTTCCAGCGGCAGACCACAAATATCACCATAAATGTCGCGAGCGAGGTGAGCACGATGGCCGCACTGGCCACAATTGCCGAGCGTATGCCCGCCGGCATGCTGGCGTACAGGTTGCCCAAATTCTGTTGCGACATGGATGTGGCGGCCGCTGCGGCCGGGCTGCGTCGAAAGCCGTGTCCGGATAGCTCCAAATCGAGTAAATCGTGCGCACGCGCTACCTCATTCTCAATGGTATCGATGACATCGCTGTTGTCCTCGCTGGGCGCCAGTTTGCTAACATTTCTGTTGCTCGCGCTGCCAAACGTATTCACGCTAAGATCTATATCCATGCTGTTGTTGTTGTTGTTGCTGCTGTTGTTGTTGCTGCTGTTGCTGTCGTCCTGCTCCTGTGAGTTGCCGTCGAGTAGTAGGCGTGGCGGCGGCAAATAATACGCACTGCGCTTATCATCCGCATTGGCAGCGGCGGCGCGTGCAGCTGTTGCCGTTGCCAGCGAGGCGAGCGCCAGAGTTTTCCATGAAGGGAAAAAGCCGAGCGATTTTTCGCCGCGCTGCTGTTGCTGCTGTTGCTGCTGTTGTTGGGCTGTTGCAGTGGCTGCTAGGGAAGATTGGGCATAGGTGGGTCCTGTATGCCGCAAAGAAAACGAAAATACAAATAGAGAGAGATAGATAGAGTGGTAGAAGGGTTGGGGAGGGGAATTGTTGAGTTAGTCTTGTCGTTAGTGTATAAAGATGTGTATGTGCGGCGGTTACAGCGAGCTGTGGCTTGTGTGCTAAAGTACCAGGCGTGATGGCATATTTGGTGTGTGTTGTAGTAAAAAAATATGTTATCGATATATATCGATGCACTTGTACATCGCTTATCGATGATATTCTATCAATACAAATAAATAACTATATGTTCCAGCCTAACATAATCTAGTTTTCAATAAATTGTATTGCTATCGATAATTAATCGATAACACACACACAGTTTGCTAAAGTACGCCTAAAAGCGAACAACGTTTTTGTATCAAATTGGTAGTTTTCTGTTAAAATTTGATCTGTATGTTAGCGTGGAGACATTGAATCGCGTTTGATAATTTATCGATTACAGCGAATCTATATATCGGTGTGATTTTACTGTTTATTACCGAACTTTCATGTATAGAAAAGTAAATAAATTGAACGCAAATGAATTGTTAGATAAACTATAGAATAGAATGTAAAAATATGTTATCGATATATATATCGATGCGCTAGTCTATCGCTTATCGATGAAATGCAATCAATAGGCGCTGAAAAAACTGGTAGCTGTGTGCCCCAGCCTAACAGAATCTAGTTTTGAATTAATTGTAATGCTATCGATAATTAATCGATAATTAATCGATAATCGATAAAAGCGAACAACATTTTTATATATTAATATTTACATGAGCATTAATGTATAAAATAGTAAACTGAATTGACAACAAAAAAATTGTTAGATAAACTATAGAATCGATATATCGATAACATAAACGCACTTGAAATATGCCCAACATTCCTAGCTATTACTTACGTGTGTGCATTTGGCGTGCTGAGCTGCTGCCGCATTGTTGTGTACCTGCCGCGATAGACAACAAGTACAACAACAACAACAACAGCAACGGAAAAGGAAAATCGATAATCAATAAACGATAAACGATAAACGATAAACGGCAACAGCTCAGCACGCGCCAAATACGCGCGCGTTCAGCACACGCTCACTGCAGCTGTCGCCGGCGCTGCTCGCGCTGGCGCTGACGTTGACGCCGTAGCCGCAATGCAGTTATACCTCGATTACGATTGTTGTTATCGTTGTTGTTATCGCCATTATCGTCATTATCATTATTGGGCTCAATATCGATAATCGATGTAAAATAACTGGAGCCCTGCGAATCCGTTTTTATCTCATCCGGTTTAACGCTCTTCAAATCAATCAAATTGAAATGTGGAAAATTCTCAAATGCCGTCACAATATCCATATTATCCTGCAGCACAACCTTCTGCCCCGGATAGAAACGCGAATGCTCCTTGCCCGTGCTCAGTATGGTCGACAAATGCAGCTGACTGGAGCCCCGCTTTCGATGCTCGATCAGCTCCTCCAGCGTCATGTTGCGCTGTTCGAGCACCTTAAACAAACGATTGCCCGAACGTCGATCCTCAATTAACTCCAGCAGATCTGTGCGATCGTCCACATCATCCATTAAAATCATCGGCGCCGGCGACTGTTGCGGCGGCTGTGGTTGTGGTTGTGCCTGTGGCCGGGGCTGCTTTGCCCGGACACGCATAGTCGGACTGCTCGGCCGGGCCGTGGTTATCGGCGCTGGCACGCTTATGTGCTGCGTATTGCTCTCGACCTCATCGAAAAAGTTCTCCAGCTCATCGTTGCCATCATTATAGCCGAGCTGCTCGGCGCTGTTGTTGCCGAACCTGTTGCTGCTGCTGCTGCTGTTGCTGTTATTGTGTGTTGCTGCTGTGCTGCGCGTGGCCTCGGAGCTGACAACATTCTCAGCCAGCTCCAGTTCCACATCCTCAATGCTCTCCACGGAATTCCGATCATAAATGCTGCCAATAATATTGTCACGCAGACGTTTCGTTTGCTCCTGTTTGTTGCTGCTGCTGCTGTCTCTGTTGCTGCTGTCTCTGTCCCTGTTGCTGTTGCTGCTGCCTCTGTTGTTGCTGTTGTGGCGCGTGCGATAACGCGTTGCTGGCGGCAACTCGCTGCTGTTCTCCTCCTCGGACACATCTGCTTCGGGCGCAACTGTTGCGGCCGCTGTCACAGCAGCTGTTGTTGTCTCCAGCAGCAATTGCTGCTCATCCAGCTCGGTTGCTGCTGCTGTTGCTGCTGCTGCTGCTGCTGCTGCTGCTGTGGTTGTAGTTGTTGTTGTGGTTGTGCTGCTTGCTGTTGCCTTGAACAATGCTGGCGGCTTAAGTGTGGAGCGCATTTGCTGTCGCTTCTTGTACAGCGGCAAACGTGTTGTTGTTGTTGTTGTTGTCGCTGTGCTGCTAGCAACAGTTGCTGTTGCTGCTGTGCTGCCGGCATGCAGCGTGCGTCTGGTGCTGCTGCCCTCGCGCGACGAGCTGCCGAATAGCTTTAAACGCTGCAGTGCCGGCAATTTGTTTTGCTTGGGCTTGAACAGCTCCTCCCGGGAATCCTCTTGCTGCTGTTGCTGGCGGGCATCTTCCTGCTGCTGCTGCTGCTGCTGCTGCTGTTCCTCCACATCCTGCTCATGCGCCAGAAAGGCGGCGGGTATGCGTCGCACACCATGCTTGTTGTTGTTGCCGTTGCTGCTCTGGCCCGTTGCTTTGACCTTGGGCTCCTGGCTGGCGGATGCTGGCGCCACCGCTGTAGTCTGCAGCGCCAGCAGCGCATTCTGCTTGCCCTTGAGCAGATCATCCAGCGATAGATTCTTCTGTTGCAATATCTCGCTGAGACTGAGCCCGCCCGAGTTTTTCAAAATGTTCTTCAGATCCACCGGCGTTTTGTTGCCCGTGGCAGCTGTTGGCACCAGTTGTTGTTGCTGCTGCTGCTGCTGCAGCTGCAGCTGCAGTTGTTGTTCCTGATCCTGTTTCTTGGCCTGGCCGTAGGGTCGTCGATAGGCCTTGCCACCCACGGCTGGCGCCTCCGTCGGACGCTGTCGATGCCGGTCGCGGTCGCGTTCCCGTTCCAGCGCCGCCATTGGCTCGCGTATGGGCAACTGTTTGCGCCGGACACCAACATTCCCAGCAGCAGCTGCACTGTGATCATCCTCCACATGTCCGCGCCAATAGGCGCCATTGTTCTCCTCCTCGTTGGCCCCCATTGTGGCCAGCGGCAGTTGGGGACGTCGTTTGCGTTTGCCGCCGCCGGGACGACGTCGCGACACAGCTGCCTCGGGCGTTGGTTTGCCATCGTCCACAATGAGAGAGACGCCAGTTTGGAGCAGCTGCTGCAAGTGAAGTGAAAGAGAAAGAACAAGCATGAATGGGGCGGCTTATCAGATGCAGCTGGGCAGAAAAAGAGAGATTTATAGCGCCGGTTAGCACATGGTCAGCGCGTTGGATTGACTTTCATTGATTGATGGACTTCATTGATTGATGGCATTTATGAATGCTGCCACCAGAGCAATCGGTCTGTGTGAAAGGCTCTGTGAACGTGTGTGTATGTGAGTGTGCGGCTGTGCGGGTGTGTGTGAACAATCAATTTAACATATGCGTGTGAGTACCCATTTAAATCTGTTAATAAAAACAGATACAACAATATGCTAGACGATAGTATATTTAAGTGTGTAGCTGGTGAAACATTTACGAATCAAGCGCATAGAGGAATTCGAAAAATGAATGCTCCTCAAAGTTAAGGGGAGGTTGAAGAGAGGGAAAGAGAGTGGAGGGAAGAAACAGATAGATATATGTATATTGAATGTGAAAGGTAGAAGGAGTGAAATAGCATAGAGACGAAGGAAGGCAGGCGAGAGGGTAAATGGGGAGAGAAGAGGATAAATATATAAAGGATGCAAGCAAAAGAGAAGGAAAAGGAGACACGAATGGGAGGTTAAAAGAATTAAAAGGAAATACGAGAGAAAGATAAACATCAAACGAAATATAGATACAGAGACACAAGAAGGGTATTAAAAAAAGAGGAGAGAGAGAGAGAGAGAAAGAAGAAATATCGAAACGAAGAGAGAAATAAAATAAAAAGATAAAAGAAAATATAAGGAATAAAGCTTTTTATAAACGGGGAAAAGAAAGAGATTGAGTGAGAGAGCGAGGGAATAAGCAAAAGAAAGAGTTGGAAATATAGAACAATAAACGGGTATGGAAAATATACGAAGTGAGGAAGAGAGTAACAAAGAAGTGAAAAGCGAAATGAGAAGACAGAGGTAGATAGGTAATAGCAAGGCAGCTATTAATTGACTTGTAAAAAGAAAGAGTTAAGATATTAATACATATATTTATATAGAGAAGGGCACCATCTAGGGAATAATTTAATTCTCGGCTTTACCTTCCTACATCTTCAAATAACTTAATGTTTGGCAAGACTTTTGTTGATTGAGCAAAAAGATAGCACTTATCGATTGTTATCGATTGGCGTACGCGCTGGATTGTTATCGATTACCAGCTGATTTGTTATCGATTTGATTTGAACAACATTGAAGCCCATTTCCTAATTCTTTATAAGTCCAAAACTGCTTTGTGTACAGCAAACAGCTTGTTATCGATATGTTATCGATAAAACCAACATTGCTTTGTACACAACCAAACAGTTTGTTATCAATATGTTCTAGATAACTGGCATTATTTGTGTTAATGATTTATATATGCCATCAAATTTGATTAACTAGAGCAGCACTCGCCGACAAGGCAATCAATGTTTGCTGAATTCATAATTACATTTACCATTTGCTATAATTTGGCTAAAGCAGACACACACACACACACAACCACACACACACACAGGCTGTCTAAATTTCCTAAACTGCTCTCACAGGAAAATAGCGAAAGAGACGGATAGAGTTGGGCATAAGAGGGAGAGAGACAGAGAGATTCGACTATTGATAATCTGCCAAAGCGTGACTTCAGGCGCTTTTCTGTTCACGTAATTAATTTTCAATTTAACGCCAACCCTTTTACTCCCCCCCTTTTACCTCCCCCCCCTACTGCCTATTGCCTTACCCCTTACGTCCAGTTAGCCGCCCCATTATATTGATGTCTGCATAAGAAGCGTAAAAGCTTGGATGATTATTCGCAGCCGGGATTATTATGTTGTTGGCATCGAACATGTGCCTGTGCCGCAGCCCCCGCTCCAGCCCCCGCTCCAACCTCTGCTCTTGCCCCTAATCACCCCTTGCACGCCCATGGTTAGCCTGAGTAATTGGCTTGGCCCAATGGTAACTCTTTCTCTCTCTCTCTCTTTCGCTCACGCCCTCTCTGTTATTTTCCCAGCTCTAATCAGTCTAATGCAAATTCCGATTTCTGCATTTATGAGCCTTATGAGTGTACATATGTGTGTGTTTGTTTGTGTGTGTGTGTGTTTGTGTGTGTGTGTGTTTGTGTGTGTGTGTGTGTGTGTGTGTGTGTGTGTGTGCCTGTCTGTGGTTTGGGATTCGAAGCCCACATTAATAAAATTGATAAGATTGACTTTTTGAAGACCTACCAAAGGGACTGTTTACTTCACTTTACACAGCATCATTAGTTATGCATTAGAGCAGACTTTTTCCGAGATTTTTAAACGTTGTTAAATAGAATCAGGTACCGCGTAACGCTACCTATGCATATCTATTCAGCTGTCCTATGCGAACTCAATGCTCATTGAAGCTATTTTGATGAAACTTGGTAAAGATTTAAATTGTTGCTTGATATTATCTTCCATATCTTCAATCCTGTTAGCTATATAAATTCTTGATCAGTAGTCGGCGCTTTGAGACAAGTCTAAAATGGCTATGATATGTTTTTGGAAGACTGTCAAATTGAACTACGGTACCATTTAACTGACATGGAATGTGTAGGTAAACGCTTTATTTTTATAGGAGGCTTTTTTATGGTTCTAACATTTGAACAAAGTCATATTACCAACTGATCATGATACCATAAAGCTAGCTAAGTAAAAATCGGTTAAGAATTGAGTTAAGTGAAAAATAACATACTTCTGATATATACATATATTAATGGGTATTTCAGCTTAGGCATGCCGAAAATAATAATGCTTTAAGGGATTCAATTGATTGAATTGAATTATATTGCTTCAATAAGACTCTGTTCAAGCTCAAATATCAGGTATATCTTATAGTTAGCAAAGGAATATTATTTTTGTACATAAAACTTGTTTCAATTCGGCCAGCAGCCCAGAGTTCTATGCTGGCTCTACCTTTTGCATGCTTTGTTTTTGTTATTACCCTTTATTGTGGTTGTTTGTGAAGCCATTAAATGATGAAAGCCCCACAAATACCTGAGCGTATTTCAGAAATTTGCAATGCCGCCGTGCGAATAATTAACTCGAAGGCTAATGACAAAACTAAATTGTTGACGTTGAAAAGTTAACCAAACAAAGCGCCAAAACTCGCTCAGAGTTTTGGCCGAAACTCATTACCCAATATGCCAGCCGAAAACAAACGGCGAGACGAGAGAAGCGACTGCAGCGCGCAGAGACGAGAAGCGAAAACTTTTTGCGACAACTGCAAACAATGCAAAAATAATGTAAAGTTGAAAACACAAACCGTCCCGCCGCGACGCGCCCCAACCAGCACACTTTCCACAGCTGTAGCAAGGCAGTAAAGCACAATGCGGAATGGAACAAAACGAAATGGAATGGAACAGCATTGAAATGTGCTGACAAGAAATCATTGCATAAGCCAAGGCGCTCGGCAAATTGGACGCTTCCTTAGTTAGAGATGGGCGCGTGTCGTAATGAATTTGGGCGTGAATATACAAGTATCGGCAATATATCGAGTACACTTCGATAACAAATCGATTACATATCGATAACATATCGATAATGTGCTCTGAATCTATTCTTTTGCTAGTTGCGTTTGTCTTTTCGCGTGTTACGCAAATTAATCTGTTTTTATCCGCATTGGATCTCGGTGCAAATATACAGTGATTGCTCGGATTTTTGTTCTGCGTTTAGTTCACAAATTAATTTCAGAATTTCGATATCAAGTCACGATTCTTTATTTATCATTTTGAATTATTTGTCAGTGTTTTGTGCTTTAAAACAAGTTCATCACGTGCTCATCTCTAGACGCTGTTGCCTGCAGTGCAATTGCTGGGAAAAAAGCATTAAACGCATTTCCCTCAAATCATTTGGCTGTGGCGTCGCTCGCTGTGTGACATGTTTTGTTGTCTACCTTTCAAATTGGATGAATATCCGCTCTACCCCCGCCTTCGTGTTCCATTGAAAATGGCTTAAAAGGGTATAGAAGTTCTGTGCGAATGTATGTAACAGGGAACAGGAAAGGTTCCTACGACAGGTTGGCAGATGAAGTTTGTTTGGAATTATCGATAACTCGCCCCGTTAACACGGAATCGATAAAAATCTATATCGATAGTTTATAAGAGCTCAAGACACCAAGACACGAATCTCTTGTAATGCATACACAAATCCTAAACGTTGACCTTTTTGTATATCTAACCATGTTCCGCACGAAATTGTAAAAATAGGAACCTTGGTAAAGCCTTGGCTTTTTGTATTTGCATACATTTAAAGGCTAAATTTATGTCCTGAAAACATTATAGGGATCGGACAGTAAAGTCCAAAGTTATTGAAGAATGCTTGTCTCAAGGACTTGGTTGGAGGCAAGGCCGTTGGGTTCAGGGTATCCGCTAGTCGGGCACTCCCAAAGAGACACTTTTTTGACTTTTTCTTTTCAATTCGGTCAAGTTTTTTCTGTGGAGATTGCATGCATAATGAAGATGGACGTCAATGGCAATCGAATTGTTTCATTCGGCAAAGTTTTAAACAAAGATCCCAAACGAACTGAACAGAATCGAGCAGCAATGCCACTAGCTGCAATTAAGGGCGCACGAAGAAGAAGAAGAAGGGCATGCAATGGGAGCAGCTTTAAAATGCAACCCTGCGCGTGTTTTCGCAATGCATTAAATCAAATTGAGACACACACACATACAGGCGCAAGAGCAAGACAGAGACAGACTCCAGCGTGTGGCATGCATGTGTGTGAGACCGTGTGTATGTGTGAGTGTGTGTGTGTGTATGTGTGAGACCGTGTGTGTGTGTGTGTGTGTGTGTGTGTGCGAGTGTATGTGTCCGCCTGTGTTGACAGCAATGGCAACACTTTAGAACTTGGCCTGTCAGCAGCAGCGGCAACAGCAGCCTCCAAAAGTTCGCAACGCGCTTCGTTTGGCTGCCGCATGCGGCGTCTTTTTATAGTCACATAACCTCACTTTTTTCTTCTTTTCCTTTTCTCTAGTTTTTTTTTTTTTCCGTGCACTTTTTGGCCTTATTTTTATACCCTGATCCATTAAAAATTGGCAAAAGGGGTATAATGGTTTTGTGCATAAGTATGTGCCAGGCAGAAGGAAGCATCTCCAACATCATAAAAAATATATATTCTTGATCAGATTCTATAGTCGAGCCGATCTACCGATGTCCGCCTGTTTTTCCGTATGTATGAATGCGTCGATTAGTAGTTCCTTCTACTGCTAAGCGCTGTACGAGTTTGTTTTCGATAATCGATAACTTGCCCCATTTCGAAACAATCGATAAAAATCGATAGAGCAATCCGGGTTTTTGAGCAAATATCCTAGGTTTACAGAGCTAGAGTCACCAAACTTGACACGTAGCTTCTTGAATAGTATATATAGATCAAGTATTTCTCCTTCTAGAGCTACAGCCATATATACATACATATGCACACATACATACATACAGTATGAGGCGGTGGCAAGTAGTTCGGTTCGGTAGTTAGTGTTGATGGAAGAAGATTTAGGGTATCGCTTAGTCGGGCATTTTCTATTTCAGCACTCTTGTTTTTTTTTTTTATCCAGCGGGCAGTTTATTGCCAAGCTGTTGAGCTGCAACGTTTTCTTCTACTTTATAATGCCATTGTCGTTGTTGTTGTTGTTGTTTTTTTGTGCAGTCGATAAATGTCAAGTTAGCGTTAAAGTTGTCATCGACTGTGCAAATATTTTGCCCGGGTCTGCCATATCCCGCTCGCAGCTTATTGCAGTTGACATAACGTCTCGGGTTTTCATGCTCATGACACTTATGTGTTGAAATTGTGCAGAAATATGGCAACGCTATGATTTTAAATTGACAATAAGCCATGGTTGCGTAAAAAGCGTAGCCGTATGAAATTATTTAATACATATTTTCACTTACTCTTGCAAGCCACTGTTGGCTTAAGTGCATTGTTGTTGTGTGCTGCCAGATTTGTCATTGCTGGGTGGCAACACTTCAATGCTTCATCACTCAATATGGACTGTCTGATAAATTCTCAGCTAGTTTTTGACAGAAAACAGGAAATGTGGCAACGTTCTGTCGTTCGCTGGCTTTAGAAATATGTTGTTCAATTTATATTTAAGTGTCAGCTAGCCAAGCTGGCCGTCGGGGTGGCAACACTGGCATTTTAAATATATCATAGGTGCACAAATTGTATTTAGACTTTTTGGCAGCAGTCACAACAGTAAACGCAATACCAAAGTTGACAGCATAATAAAGTGGCTGTCATTTTTAGATTGAACTAAGAAATTGATATCAAAGCTGACAACTTAATTAAGTGTTTGTAAAGCTATATTGAGAATCTTCAAAGTTGCAGCATGTGCAGTTGGCACGTATATTTGTTTCTGTATCTGATTTAAATAGCGACTGTTGAATGCGTTTGTACGATGGATTTCGAATGTTAAATTTGCTCGAAAATTGGCTTTGAATGTCTTAATATGTGGACTTGAAGCGTATGCTGTTAGTTAAAGTGGATTCTTTGGAGGAAGTACATGTTAAATTTAACAGTAACTTGCATAAATGATGCATAGACAATATGAATGTGTTTATACGCAGGCAGATCAAGATATATAGATAACATATGCTTAGGTCGGTGAATTATTGTATTTCGACTGTTAAAAGTGTTTGTCAAATTTAACAGGAGCTTACAAAAATGATGCATAGACGACATGAAAGGGTTTCAACACAGGCTGCTAAAGTTATAAAGATAACATAGGTTTAAGTCGGTAAACTTTTAAATTTTGATTGTTAGAAGTGTGTGTCAAATTTAACAGTAGCTTGCAAAGTTAGGCGATATGAATGTGTATGTGTATGTGTATGTAACATATGCTTAAGTCGGTGAATTATTGTTTTTCGACTGTTAAAAGTGTTAGTCAAATTTAACAGGAACTTGCAAAAATAAGTTATCGACAATATGAATGTGTTTAAAAGCAGCCTAAATAAAATAAATAGATAACATATGCTTGTCAGTGGTTTTTTAAAATTCGACTGTTAAAAGTGCTTGTCAAATTTAACAGATACCTGCCCAAATATGTATAGATGATATGAGCTTTAATTAAAGGTGTGCTGATCATAAAATATGTATACGTATATTCCATTATTTAAATTAGGCACACTCGATTAGTTAAATTAAAGCTTTTATTTTACGGTTAATTGGCTTAACTGGCGCTTTGTTGCGGTACTTTTGTCGACTTCTATACGGCAAACACTTTGATAAGTTTCATGCCTTTATGAAATTAGTTAACAAAAAAGAAAAAGAAAAATCCGGCGAAAAACACTTTGGCATGGCAACTTTTCTCCAAAGCCAGCTTCTACCACATAATGGCCAATACAAAAGGGGCGCAACCGAAAAGGATGGGAAGGGGGGGGGGGCTCAATTGACGTGGGGGCTGGGGTTGGTGTAGTCCGGCAACCGCAAAAAGCTGCTAAGCTGCTTGTCGTTTGTGTTCCTGTTGTTTTTGTTGTTGTTTCTGTTGCTGTTGCTGACGATTTCTAACCATACCTGCAATATCCCTGCTCGGCAGCCCCGCGCTGCCCCCGCCCCTGCTGCGCCCAATCCTCATTTTTTTTTTAACCACTTCAAACAAGTTGCCGCTTTTCATAATTAAATTGAAAAATTTATGCGCAATTAAATGGAAAACTTTGCTTTGTGGTCCAAAGCCACGCAAAAGCCAAAATATAAGTAAATAATGTGAGAGAGGGGCGACTGTACGACCGTTGCATACCCTGTACACGGATTGATTTGAACGAAAAACAAATTTTGTAATATGAAAATTCGTATATTTTCTTTTTGTCAATAACGTAGGAAGGCAAAGGCAATTTTGGGTTTAAATTTAATTCATTTAAATTTAACTTGTTTTCCAATCATCTTTTGACTTAACTTTTTCAATTTACTTTCTGACTTTATTTGCTATTAAATTTATTTATATTCAAAAATCCTGAATCGCATCAATTTCGAACTTTAACCATTTTTCAGTCGTAGCTTTAATCTCGATACACCCTTTGTTGGACTAAGCTTGCCTGGCTTGATGCTACCCATTGCTAGTCAATTTATTATCTACAGGGTATATTGAAAAAAAGCAGAAACTGCAACTGCAAATAGCAGTATAAAGGAAAACAGTTTTCAGCGGCTTTAATATAACGCAACTAACTATACCCTATGACCAGTTCAATTGGTTAAAATGGGTATGACGTGCTTGTGCAAATATATGTAACATAGAGTTAACTATAAAAATGATCTTAAATTTGAAATATATGAATATATGAATATATGAGTATATGAATATATGAATATATGAATATATGAATATATGAATATATGAATATATGAATATATGAATATATGAATATATGAATATATGAATATATGAATATATGAATATATGAATATATGAATATATGAATATATGAATATATGAATATATGAATATATGAATATATGAATTTATGAATATATGAATATGTGAATATATGAATATATGAATACATGAATATATGAATACATGAATATATGAATATATGAATATATGAATATATGAATATATGAATATATGAATATATGAATTCATAGGAGTTTATCACTTTTTCTTATCGAAATTTGCACCTATTTATATTATACCGATAAATATCGATTTTGAGACATGCATTTAAGAGATATATACACCAAACTTGGTTTGTAGGTTCTCGTATAAATTACAAAGTTTAAATGGATACCTCAAAATGAAACATAAAAAGATATTTACAAACAGATATGGCACCCATATTTAAGACCTGAACACCTTATAAGGATCGGACTGTGTATATTTTTAGAAGGAAGCTAAAATGTTTGTAAAGTCAGCTCGGCGCTGGCTTCAGGGTGTCTTTTGGTTAGGCATAGCCGCCTGTCGCAGTCTTACCTACCTTTAATTATGGTGTTTAACAATTGCATTTGTATATATATACATATATATATATTAATTTATTTACATAAAATGTGAACTGAACTTTTTAATCTTTTAATCACGCAGCTGGGCGGTATCCACAGTGACGACGCGTCAGAATCTGGTGCCCCGGCAACTGGCCACGGATTCCGATGTAATACGATTTTCGGGCTTCGAAATGAACCCAATGTCGGAGAAGGGCGTTAGAAACTCACCGATGTCGGCATTGATACCATATTGGGATATGGCGAATCATCGTTGCGGCAAAATAACCTCATACTACAAACCGGCCGCACAGCAAATGGAATGCATAGCCCAGGAGGCATTCAAGGCGGGCGAACAGTTCTTTATCTACTACGGAGATAGATCCAATGCGGATCGATTGGTGCATCATGGGTGAGTGCCTGGCAAGGGATTAAACCCTAGTGCATAATGCATTAATTTGTTTTCAATTCGCAAAGCTTTCTGGATATGAATAATCCCAAAGATTATGTGCAAATACGTTTGGGTCTCAGTCCAACGGACGCGCTGGCCGAGCAGCGTGCCCTGCTGCTGTCCGAGCTGAATATCGAGCGGAAGGCGGAGCTGCGTGTGCTGCCCGCACCGGAGCACATCTCCGGCGAACTGTTGGCCTTTGTTCGTGTGTTCAATATGAGCAAGGAGCAGCTGGAGCATTGGTGCAGCGATTTGGAGCGCGCCGTCGATTTGCTGCACATTGATTGTGCGCTCGAAACGGATCTGGAGACGCGCACCTGGCAGTATCTATATCAGCGGCTCAAGCTGCTGCTCGGCGTGCTCGATGCGACGCTCAAAGAGGCCGATGAGCAGCAGCAGTTGGAGGCATTGCAGCAACAGCCAGCACCATCCGAGATCGATATCATGGTTTTGCAGTATCGTCGCCTCGAACGTCGCATACTCAGCGACGCGCTGCAATATGCACAGGAGCGCCTCAAGGTCTAAACGAAGCGGCGCCCAATCAACTAACTCAAGTGGCCATTTACCAACAGTCGCAGCGCGTCCCCAAGTCAAACAAAATTTTTTTTTTTTTTGCCTAGTACCCATACAAAGACTCCGATCCCAGCGAGAAGCCTAAGAAATCAATATCGATACGATAAAAACCCATCAAATTTGTGGGCTAACATTTAGATTCTATGTCTGGCGGTTTTTTATAGCCGTCGCATAGTTTCCCAAAGTGTGTGTATTTTTTTTTATTTTTTTAATGTATTTATTTTTGCTAAGCTCAAAAATATCTGCAAATTCTTAAATTATTGCTTGACAAAAACAAAAAAAATGAAAAACATGAAACTAGTTTCAACAGTTTTTTGCAAGATTTTGAAATAATTTGCATTAAATTGTTTGCTTTAAATTTCAAATTGCCTAACTAATTCTTTTTTAAATCTTTCTTTGAGATATTGAAATATTATGCATTAATTTATTGCTTTAATTTTTTTTAAAAATATTATTTAATAATTGTTTTACGTTTGCTTTTTGAGCCAAATAAAATAACGTAATAAATAACTTTTTAAAAATTGTTAATGTATCCAAAGCTTGAACTTAAATCAAGCTGGAAAACAAGAAACTATTTACAAATAACATTATATTAGAAAAAATTTGGTTTTCATTTCGTTTGAGTATCAGATTTTTTAACGAGTTTAGTTTTAAGAAGTTTCTTGTTTAAAAAAAGGTTTCTTTAATAACATTTTGTTAAAGAAAATAATCAAAACATATTTAAGTTCATTTCACTTAGGAACTTTTAAAACAATCTGAAATCGTTTTGGTAAATTGTTCCCAAAGCCATTTAGACTTGATTTTCTGTGGTCTTTTAAATACTTAAGCAATTTATCGACATTGAGAGTTAACTAAGACACAAGTAAATTTAAAACACAACATTTTGTGAAAATTCAGGAGCTTTTGAAATCATCTCGTTTCATGTTTGAACATTTTGTTAAGTTAAATATATATTGTGAAGGAATTATTTTGGGTATTTGCACATCGAAATCAGTTAATGGCAGAAACAAAACAACAAACCACAACAAGAAAACAACAGAAAAAAAACACAACAATAATAATAAACACAACAACAACAACAATAAATACAACAAGAATAACAATAAACACAACAACAACAAGAAAGGAGCATTGTTCAAACAAATAGGAGCAAAAAATGGAAATGAGCATTAGAAACGAAATCGCCTTAAAATGTATGAAAATGCGCTTAAGTGCTTAAGTAGCATATAACCCACACACACACACACACAAACACACACATACACCCACACATATACACACACATACACCCACACACACAGACAGAGTATTAGGATTAAAACAAGCCATGCTTTCAACCACGTGTCCATGCGGCTGCCCCTTTGTCAATGTGGCGTGTGTTTTGCTGTGTGTGTGTGTGTTTACGTGTATGCAGGTGTGTGGTGGTGTGCGGCAATATGCGTAGATTTATGTATAACGTAACTGTTGTGCGGCCGAACGCGTACGTTTCAACGTTTGATGAACCGCACACAGACACATCATTTAAACATGCAAAAAGTAGACACGGAAAAGGACAAAGTTAAAGATATTGCAGGGAAATGCAGGGAAATGCTGGGAAATGCTGGGAAATGCTGGGAAATGCACACTATATACTGCGCATATGAAAAGGTCAGGCATGTAAACCAGGTAAGTTAAAGCGTATTTCCGTTAAGTCTAAACTCGTGTAGGCTACGTCTATGCCCAACAAATTATTGGGCTATGCACGTATTTGAAAAGGATTACTTAGCATTATTCCTAACAATATATGTTTGTATATATATGCAATAATTGAACAAGATGTTCGCCGTTTGTTTGTGGATTTCTCGGTAACTTCGGGCAGATTTAAAGACGCGGACGTTTATGCATATAACCATGCACTCTTTAAAGGGGTATTATAATATTGCCATTAAATGTGTAACGCATGGCAGGAGACATCTCCGATCCCATAAAGTGTATATATTCTAGATAAGCATCAATAGCCGAGTTGATATAGCCAAGTCCGTCTATCCGTCTGTCCGTTTCAATGCGAACTAGTCTCTCAGTTTTAAAGCTATCCTTTTGAAACTTTGCATGAGTCCGTCTTTCTGTTGCAGGCTGTATATCTGCTATATCTGCCCTATATCTACTATATAACTGCCATAGGAACGATCGGTCGAGAAGTAGGTTCTTCTATGAAAGACTTCTTTGTTTCTAATGATATCTTGACTTATTCCGGGATTTACTATTTAGAGTATGCTGCTTATATTTGAGTCAACTCTAATCATTATCGCACTACTACATATATTATACAGCTCTATAGGAAGCATCGCTCGGAAAATGAGTTGTTGTATGTTTTCATCAAACTCAGTATTTACGAGCTTCACTATTCTCACATATCTGCAAAACCGTAAAGCAAAATGATAAGTTACACACAATTATCGATAAACAAATATCGATACGTTATATTATATGCATTATATGCCCTTTGTCATCTATCAATGTTTGGGAAACATATAAGATATATGTATAACACATACGCATACAAACTCACACACACCTCACACACATATACACACACTCGCACACGGACAGAGCCTGGCAGTGTCAACAAGTGCTCACAATGTTGAGTGGTCCTTTTTTGCGTTTTGGTCCACTTCTTTGTAGCATGTGGCATGTGTTGCAAAAATGCTAAGCCGCTTACTGTTTGAGGGCCGGTGGGCGTGGCCATTTGCTAATTGCTTGACAGCAACAAATTGGCCAGTCCAATTAGCAAATTTTCCAAAAAGGGGCGGACTGGGCAGGGGGGGGGGGTTGGGCAGGGGGCTGCAACTTTAAGTGATGCGAATGCAATTTCGCCGTTTGCGCTTGCGGAGGAAATGCTAAAACTCAGCTCGACTGCAGCAGGAGCAGCAGCAATCGATGGCATAAGCCATACCAAAATTGCCAACAGGATATGCTCAAACACACACACACACACACACACACACACACACACACACATGCATGCATATATTTCCATCAACTGCCTAAACACTTTTCAAATTGTGCAATTGAATTCCAAGCGCGAAAATCGACTATGCCAACTGCTATGGATGAGGGATTACAGGAAGGGGGGGGGGGTCCGGGGGGTGGGGATGCCTGCTGAGTGGGTGGCTGGGCGTGGCATGTGAATACCCTCTAAATATAGCTATTCAAGTGTCAAATCAAATGTCGCGCAAGTGGTTTGCAACTGGTTGCCGCCGTTGGTTGCATTACGAACGACTTTTGTTGTGCGCCATTTTAATGACGTTTTCAAAGTGTTTGCATTTCCAATTTCCCAGGCAGCTGTGCAGGTGCTGCGTGGGAGGTGGGAGGTGGGAGGGGGGCTAGATAGGCGCCGGGCAGCGGTACGGATACAATTCGCAATCAAGTATGCATTCCGCTTTCAGCGCTGACAACAACAGCCAGCAACAGGCATTATGATTGCAGTTCGACTCCATAATTAACAGTTCACTTCAGTTGGCAGCTGTTGGCAAGAGCTCGAAATATTTCAACCCGGACGCTGTCGGATATTGAGTTGCATGTAAAGTATGTCGATTATTCTTCTATCCCGACTGGCTGACTGATTGACTGATTGATTGGTAAATATTTCACTCTTTTAACTGTTTTTGATTACTATCGGATCAGCTTCGAAGGCGTTTTTCACGCTTTTCAAACATTTCACAGACCGATTCCACCTGCAAGTGTGAATAATTCGTGTGAAACGGTTATAGGAGACTTTTTTTTCTTAACATCGGTTCAGATTTTAACACATTTTTAACGGGCTTTGTGAAAATTTATTGATGACGCGTTTCGCGCTTTTCGAATATCTCAAAATCCAAGTCGTAAGGAAGTTAAGTATACTTTGGGATGGTATTTTGAACAATTCCAACTGCAAGTGTGAAAAATTGGTGGAAATCGGTTGTAAGAATCTTTTTGTGTTTATCAACGGCTCAGTTTCAAATTAATTTTTAATGGGTTTTTAAAAAAATTCACTGCAGGCTCATTTTACGCGTTTCGAACAGTTTACAGACCAATTCCACCTTCAAGTGTAAAAAATGGGTTGAGAACGGTTTTAAAACACTTTTCTTTAGTAAAACTTTTTAACCGTTTTTATTACCATTTTTTTCAAGCGATTGACCTAAAATGTATTTAAATGTCTATGTAAAAGAATTGTCAACGTGTTGGTAAGTCCACTGCGCTGAATGGAAATGGAAATGAAGGTTTCAGTTAAAAAGGGAAATTCGTAATATCGTAAGCGCGAAAAATGCGAGAAGGCAAGCAATGTAATATTAATGCTATTTAATTTTAAATATAATAATTAAATACTACTCGCCTGCAATATTCGTTGAATATGTTCACGTTCTTTGTCAAGCGAAAATTTTGCTTAATTCAATTGCATTGTGCAGCTAGCTGACGTGAAATTCGTTTGGAACTATGTTTTTTGCATTTTATTGGATGTTTTTCCAATTGAATATTGATTAATCAAAAGGAATATCAGAGTATTCCGTTGTAATATTTATAAAAAAGCAGCTTTCAGCTGGCGTATTTTAAGCTCTTTAAAGGATACGCGAACATTTTTTTCATAACAGTCCAACTAACATAAGTGGCTCTCTACTTAACATTCTGGCCTATTAGCTGCCTGTTGGCTTATTAACGGTAATATGTTAATGGCTGGCCATTAACGGAATTCCATTTAAAGAATGCTCAAAGCCTTTGCCTTAACACATACATTTATATGCAATATTACTTTAAATATTCTCATCAATGACTGGACATAATTTGGCCACGTTGCGTATACGTAACGCATGCGATGCCACATAACGTATACGCAGCGTTGCCTCGCAAGGGTCATTAAATGGAATAAATAATGCGCTGCACACATACACATGTGTCTCTCTGTGTGTGCATGTGTGTGTGCTTACAATATGATTAAACATATTTTTCAGCTGGCAACGAAGCAGCAGCCAAAAAGGCTACCTGCACTTAAGGCCAGTGGCTGTTGCTGCTTCAGCAGCGTAACGAGGTGAAAGGGGTTGCAGGGATGAAGGGGCGGGCTATATCAGGTATGCCATAAAAACAGATTGTAATCTGCGTAAGTGGAAGTGGCCACATTTGGCTGCAAGCGTGCCAGTGTCAGTGGCCGTTGCCCATGCCAACACACAAGCTGCCGCATGCAAAGCAACAAGAGAACATTTAAGAATGTTGCAGATGCAAAAGTGCGCAATCGATAGATACCCTATTGCTGCTAGTCAGGCAAACAGAAAAAAGTTAAGAAAACAATCGATAAATAATGAAAAACATCAATGTTAACTTATTGATAAAACTATCGATAAGAAGAGGCAATACATCGATAGGTATCAGACAATGCAGACATTGCTTATGGATAAGGATATTTTTATCGATTAGTTATCCTGGTATTATTGCCTAATATGATAATAAATATCGTTATATGATGTTGGAAATTTCGATAATTATCGATTATTTAGTATCAGTATGCATATCGATAAAATGATCGACAACATTTATTAACTTATTATGATCAAAATATATAAAAAATACTCGATAAGATCTTAAAACCAATCGATTAAAATAATTATCATTAAGCAATCAATGTAAACATTTCTTTAGGATCGATAACGATTGTTCTCAGCACATGTAAGTGGTAAAAGCTAGCCTATTTAGTCCGGAATCGATGTAGATATCTATCTGTATTGGGTATATGAGCGCCTGCGTATCAAATTTGCAACAAGGTTGCTAAAATAGTTTACATTGTGCCCAAAGCTGGCTGCTTTTCCCTATTGTACGCTCTCTTCAACTGCTTTTCATGCGTGCTGGGTAGCACAAGGGGGCAAATAATAGCCCGGCAACTGGTAAGCTCTTAAATTTCCTAGTTGCCATATCGAGAGATCCGCATGTTTTCGTGTTGTTGTTTTGTTACTTGTTTAGTCCCAAAATTCGTGGGGCGTACTCCAATATTTGCATGAACTTTGTGTTCCATTTTTTTTCTTCTGCTGTTTCCTTGCTTTGGCAGCTTTCCCTTGTCTGTGGTAGTTGCAGCCGGATTGGAACAAATGCTGTTGCATGCACCACAGAGACTGCGACTTGATGAAATTTCACAAATTTTCGTTATGCTAGTGGATTTTGAAAAAAAAAAAAAATACAGAAAGAAATGTACAGAGTTATTCTGTACATTTTGAAAGCATCTGCGTAATAGAGTTGAAGCTGTTGAGCACAGAATCGCAAGAGCATTGACAATAAATTCCATTCACAAGCTCCACTCAAATCACGAGTGGAACGAAAATTCTTTAAAATGTGTATGCTTCTTTGAAGTACTATATAAATATATACAAAGAGATAGAGAGGGAGAAAGAAAAAGAGAAGGAGAGCAAGAGCGTCTCGATAAGAGGCTATGGAATCCGGCAAATGCTGCAAGACCTCTTGAAAGTAAAGGTTTAGCTATTTTTCTAGCTTTTTTCCGATTTTATTTCGGGGCTTACTTTTTTCTACACCTTACTCACCATAAAATATCTTCCTTCGCTTTGCTCGCGTTTGCTTCTTTCTTTTATGCTTTGCTTCTTGCTTTACTTTTAGCCTTCTTGTTCCTCCTATGAGCTTCTTCCTTTGTTTCTGGTTTTGTTTTTTCAACTTATAGTTTCTCTTTTGTGATCTGCCTCTCACTTCGCACTCCACTAAGTTTCTTCTTTGATTTCTGACTTTACTTTCATTCCTCTTATTGTTAAGTGTAAAAACGTTGCTTCTTGCTTATTCTTATTATATATTTTCTCGCTTCGTTCATCGCTTCTCTCCTGATTTCTTCTTTATTCGCTGCGCATATTGTTGTTCAATTTAAAATTTAGCTTTTTCCTTCGCTTAGCTCTCGCTTTGCTTCTTTCTGCTCTCTCTTACAGTTTCTTCCTACATTCGTGGCTTCTCCTCTGGCTTTTACAAAAGCCTTTTCTACTTTGTTTTCCTTACACGCTCGCTTAGTTGCTTAGTTTGCTTCTCTCTTCGCATCTCGCTGAGACTTTTCTGGCTTCTATGCAGCAGAGAAAAGAAGCCCAACTGGGCAATTTACTTGATTGATTTATTTTTTTTTTTTTTGTTTTGCCTGCCAGCAAAATTGTTAATTAAATGGAAAATTGTTGTTTCTTTAGGCAACTTTCACTCATCCTTTTGGACAGC
Organism: Drosophila lacicola; assembly: GCA_035045355.1. Lineage (NCBI taxonomy): Eukaryota > Metazoa > Arthropoda > Insecta > Diptera > Drosophilidae > Drosophila > Drosophila lacicola. The sequence goes on along the minus strand of JAWNPB010000148.1, from coordinate 6,304,323 downwards.
AACTGAATTCTAGGTTAGGTACCGCACATCTGCCTCAAGCCTCCAGACATTCTGCAGCGCACTTGCATATATGAGTAGCCGAGTAGCCAAGTAACTGAGTGCTTGAGTGCTTGAGTGACATCAGATGTTGTTGCTGTTGCAGTTGTTGCTGTTGCTGTTGCAGTTGCTGTTGCCTCTTCTGTTGCTGCTGTGTCTAACAAGGTTACCTGGGCAACTAATTTGCATGGGACGTGACTGTACCTGACTGCAGTGGCGAGGCTCTGTCGCCGTGTTTGTTAGCAATTAACTGGGCCATTGTTGCTGTCAACATTCTCGGGCTCAAGCAGCAGTAGCCGCAGCTGCAGCAAAAGCAACAGCAGCTGCAGCAGCGATTGTGCGCAAGAATTCTTGCGCTTTGCATTGGCAATAGCCACGCGGCGGCAGCAACAGAGATAGCTGCTTATTTTATCTGCTAATTGCAACACTCAACGGCAAGCGGCAAGGACGAGAAAAGGACCGAGCCCTCGACAAGTGCTCGACAAGTTTCTTGCAGCAGCAGGAGCAAGAACAGCAACAGACAACATTGTCGCCCCGGGGGCAAAGGCTCGTCGACTCGACGCCCTCTCGCATCCTTCTGCTAACATGGCAAACAAATTAAAAGTAACGCATCTTTTTCTCTCTACCTTTCTCTCTCGCTGCCTCTCTCTCACTCTCTGTTCAACCGCCCCACTCTCTCTCTCTCTCTCTCTCTCTCTCTCTCTCTCTCTTTCTATTTCCTAGATTCAATGCTGCGTCTTCATCTTCTACATTCGCATTCACACTTACATCTTTCTTTTGCTTTAACTTTGCATTTTTTACACTTTTCTCTCGACTAGTTTTGCAGTCAAGAGGGTTACAGTAGGGTGACTCTGATGGCAGGGTGGGCGGGGTTAGGAGGGGCTTTGCATCTTGTCGGACAGGTAAACAAGACACGCACTTGACTGCACATTTCGTAGTGCCCTAGGCTTGGCATTAACCCAAAAGCCGAAGCATCTGCTACTTAACCCATAATTTGCAACATTTTCTTGGCCCAGGGTTGCAGCGCATTGTGTATATCGATAAAAATATCGAAATTTTTACATTTAAGAAAATTTATTTCATCACAAGACTTGGCGTAAATAGTTGATTGCATCTTTTCGATGGATTTTAAACTTATTTTGCATATGTATGTATGTATGAATGTATGTATGTATGAATTATGAATGTATGAATGTATGAATGTATGAATGTATGAATGTATGAATGTATAAATGTATAAATGTATAAATATATGAATGTATGAATGTATGAATGTATGAATGTATGCATGTATGAATGTATGAATGTATGAATGTATGAATGTATGAATGTATGAATGTATGAATGTATGCATGTATGCATGTATGAATTTTTGAATGTATGAATGTATGAATGTATGAATGTATGAATGTATGAATGTATGCATGTATGAATGTATGAATGTATGAATGTATGAATGTATGTATGTATGCATCTATGTATGTGTATGTACGTGCAAATATTATGTATGTATTACTATTATGTAAATTAATGTAAATATTAAAAAAAAACGTATTCTTAAATAACGCCGTACTACGTAATTCTCATGAATTCAGGTAAGTCTCATTGGAGGAGGCGGCTTTAATATCGGAGGAGGCGACTTCAACTATAGAGGAGTTTTTAAAAAAAAAGTGGTATGTAATATAAATATAACTATTATTATATTTAAGTTAAAATTAAAATCTAAATCAAGCGGAAACGTATTAATAAATATTGCTCTAATACGTGATCCCCACTAATTCAACTAAGGTTTAGCAAGCAAGCTGCGTCTTTAATCTAATAAACATTATTTCTGCTCTCCTTTCAGTGTTGTGTTTATAAAAAGTTTCTCTTCCGCTTACTGAAAGATGACAATGAAATAAGCGTGTGTGTAAATTTTCAGGTGAGTACGCATTTACACTTATATATAAATAAATAAATATATATAATATCCAAAAACTGACCGAAAATTTGGGAAAACCAGAGTTTAGTGTTCAGTGTTGCCCCACTTTTTTCTTGCCAGACTGCCAATAAATAAGGATGCATAAATATGGGTATGCGTAAATGTGGGTATATCCAAGTGAATCAGAGTATTTGCTAATTTTATGTTAATGTAAGACCTTGTGGCCTTTAGACAGTTCCCGGTTCTTGGCGGAAGCTATGGACAGAACTTGTATAATATATACAGAGCATATCCGTTATGGGTTTGCCAATTAATAGTTGCTTAACATATACATATCTTACAAATAATAAATTGTTTTAAGGCCCTATTATACTTAAGAGCAAGGGTTTTTATGTGAGCACATTTTCGAAATGATCAAAAAGCACAATACGATAAAAGTTACGAACAGAATTTTATCTTATTCTAATTTCTAGTTGTTTAAGTTTTCAGGTAACAATTTATGTTAAATGCGCGCATTTTTAACTCGTTAATAGTCTTTAAAAACTCCTAAATATATGAATTGTAAACGTTTTAAATTGTCTGCTGGAAACAGATCTTCATTAATGCAATAACAGCTGCTTAACATAATGTTGAAAACATAACATTTGAGCTTGCAACTCTTTTGTTGTCTTGAAAGCAGAGCCCGGGGGGCTATTTACATAGCTTCATAAACAATGTAAAATACAATTTCAATGAATTTGTTGCCGGGCGAGAGTATACGGCCAAGCTATGCACTGTGATCTTTTGAGTTAACATAGAGCTGATACATTATGTAATATGTTAAGTGAAAGATGAGATATTGGAGGATCAGAACAACATTTCAATAATTGCCTTCTACTCTAAAAGATCTGTATATATGGGAATGTAGTTAGATATTTTTGCGAAAGATAATTTCCTATCTATTTCGTAAACCATTTGAAAATCTCTTTAGTCATGTTTACAGAGTATTAAAAGGCTTTCAACAGACATCTCAAGAGCTGCTTACAATTCTGGCAATTTCTTTAGCCCTTCCCCGCGCCCTGTTTACTATCTGTTTTCGCCTCGTCCGTGCTAGACAAATGTCAACATAATAAACTCGTTGCGTCGAAACAATGTAATGTGGGAATTCGGAGCTGGGTATAATATCAGAGTTTTGGTTCTCAATTCCCTTTCAATATAAACCATAGAATCCACGCTGACTGGCAATTGGCAACGGACAAGGGGTGGTTGGGCGAAGGGGGCGTGCATATGGAGCAATGCAGATGCTTAAGAGAATTGCAGAAGAAAATGTCAAACAAGCTAATAACAAGCTTTGCCAGTCAGACGAGCTACATGGCAATGGGAAAGAGACAGTTAGAGAGAAATATGTGAGAGGGAGAGCGAGAGAGAAATAGATGAAGACACAGCGTGAGGCATTTCGAAGGCAGTTTAAGTCAACACGCATACGCCATGTGTGACAGTGCGGCATACAGAGCTGCAGTTGAGGGCTGCATAGGTGCGTAGAGTGGAGATAGGGGTGGAGGGGGGGGGGGGGTGGGGCGTATCAAGTAATCCCCATACAAAATACTTGTACATGCAATGCATATTTCATACGATATGACCAGAGCTGCAGCACTGCAACTGGCCCATTATATATTCATGTTCGATATCAAACACACAAATTGAATATGCTATGAGTGGGGCGGTGGCTGGCCATTTAATATGAATAATAAGTAATAAATGCATATGTGCTTACAATAACAATGACACGACTTGATGACTTCATAATGTTGTTGATGCTTCAAGCTAATGCGATTTCAACTGCTGCTGCTGTGGCGGAGGCGGTGGCGGAGGCGGAGGCGGCGGCGAAGGGGATGGACTCTGCCGCATTCCGATGGGAGCTTCCCGGGCTGAAATACCTCTTAAATGTTTCATAAATTGTTCATTTATGCACACAGATGAACGCAGAGAGCAACATTTTGGTTACATTTACTAAATCACCCAGCGGACCTATACGCTTCACATGTGTGTGTGTGTGTGTGTGTGTGTGCACATTACGCAATCAGACGACGGCGCAAAATGTCCACGGGGATTGGCAGCGGGCAACGAATTGACAGACAGCAGCGCCAAAGTAAATCAGCCCCTTCCAACGGAAGAGAGAGAGAGAGGAAGAGTGGGAGACGGAGGAAAGAATAGAGACATAGAGAGTTGCTGTGATTTCTAGTCGGGGGCTTCACCTCCCAAAAGAAAGCTAAAGACTTGAGATATCAAATATACATTATCGGATACCTTGAGCAGAAAGAGTTTATTTAACATTTGCTAACAGTTTCATTATATCGATAAATATCGATAACGATAGGAAATTCTTTACTAAGCATAACTCCCAAACAAGTAAGAGGCTCTAGTCGGGATTTACCGTCTCTAGCTCTTATAGATTCTGAGATCCTTGCGTTCATACATACGGACCGATGGACATAGTTTTGAGTCTTAACTAGAATATAGAGCATAGTATTTTCTGTAAGTGTAGGTTAGAGAGGAGACTTCAATTGTTGTGCGTGTGTGTGTTCAGATTGTAGCTCAGCTCTCTCATGCCCATGTCCATGGCCCCTTCTCGCCCGCACTCTTGATAAATTAACATAATTGCACAATTTTTCACAATTTGACAGCTTCATAAATATTAAATTTTAATTAATTGAATGCCGTTAAGCATTGCCCCAATGCAACAGTCTCGTGTGTCTGTCTTTGTGTTTGTCTTTGTGTTTCTGTTTGTGTGTGCATTTAATGCTGGCAATTAGCGGCCGGTCAACAGTTTCATAAATATATCAAACAATTAATCAAAGTGAACCCTGTCCAAAAATAAAAATGATACGAAATGCTACTCAATATAAAATAAAGGGTACAAACAAAATGGCAGCTGACATTTCCGTTTCCGTTCGGAGCCGAAGCCGGGCAAGCGCTACTACGTCCATATGCTCGAAATGTCAAATAATTAAATATCAAGGGATTGAATTAAAATTCAAATAGTTATACCGAATTCTTTCATACCCTACACCCTTTGAAAATGGTTTAAGAAGTTTTTACAGGGCTTAGCTGCCACAGGAAAGATCGTTCAAAAAGTAGGTTCTGGTATGAAAACCTTTTTTATATTAAGATATCTTGATCTAGCTCCGGATTTATTAGTTCCATTATAATTCCTATATGTATACAAAATCTTGTCAACATCGAGCAACTATATCCTCTAGCTGCTATAGAAAAGATCGGTGGAATAGTATTATCTTAAAAGGCAAAATATTCTATTTTCAAAGAGTTTTCAACAAATTCAGCTTTCACATCTGCAAGAGGGAAATGTCTACAAGCGTATCAAATCTTCGGCGTGCCGAAGATATCCTTTCTCGTTTTTATACCCTGAACCCATTGAACTTGGCTAAAAAGGGTTTTATGTATTTGTGCAAATGTATGCAACAGGCAGAAGGAAGCATCTCCGACCCCATAAAGTATATATAATCTTCATCAGCATCAATAGCCATGTCGATCTAGCCATGTCCGTATGTATGAACGCAAGGATCTCAGAACCTATAAGAGCTAGAGACTTGAAATTTATAGGTGTAGGTCCTCCTAGTGCCCGCGCAGATCGAGATTGTTTCCGATATACGATAACTTGCCCCGTTTCCAAGTAATCGATAAAATCGATATCGAAATCCAGTTTTTTGAGCAATATTGGTAAATAATAAGTCATAAAAACACCAAACTGGTCGTGTAGCGTATATATATATCAAGTATATTTCATTTTATACCTATCGCTTTTTGGAAGAAGCGGGTTCAGGGTATCCCCTAGTCGGGAGGTCCCGACTAGAGCCTCTTACTTGTTTTTTTTTTTAATATAATGCACAACATATTCAATGTGTATTTATTAAATATTATTAAAAATATGCCGCGGGCGTGAATCATTCGTGGGTCCGCAAAACATATCTGCCACGTGATGGAAATATAGTCCTTATACACACATCATGATATATGTATATATATATATATATATATATGCGCGCAAATGTGCATTATAATTGCGTTATTTAAATATAGTTTATGACATTTAATTTAATTTATGTGCATAGCATTGTCGTTGCATGAAATGCGCTTTCAATGCCATCGATTGCATAATTAATGGCTTAAATATTTCTTAATATTTTATATCTTGAATTGCGTAACAGATGTCAGTGCCCAAAAATGGTCGGGCTTCATAATTTATGACGGCAATTATTGTGGCCTGTGCGAAAAGCTGTCCGAGTTATAATTGGTATATGTAGCCTACAGGGTATCTGAAGTCGCACAATAATAAATTATTTTATCTCTTATCTAACATTAATAATAACTAAAACATTTGTATTATTAATGCCAAACTTTTAACTATATCTGAAATTTGAAAACAATCGAACAACAAGCACATGAGTGAGGTTTACGTTCAAGTATTTGAGTTAACTATAAAAATGTTGTCATGCAATGTGTAATGCATAGAAGGAGACATCCTCGAACCCATAAAGTATATATGTATATATTCTAGATCAGCATCAAAAAAGTTGGTTCTTATATGGCAAAATATTCTGTTATTATTCTTTGATCAAACTCAGCATTTATGAGCTTCACTCTTCTCCCATATCTGCAAAAGGGAAATTTCTGCAAGGATATTAAACCTTCGGCATGCCGAAGATATCCTTGCTTTATCGTCTTTATTATTGTTACAAAACAATCAAATCAAATTTAACTTAAATGTTACTTTACTTAAATATAATCAAAAGGTTTATCAAAGTGGCGGAATGTGCAGTAAAAGAATTCAGAGCTCTAAAATCCATTTCGTATGCAATTTGTGAAAATATTTGGTTAACAAAAGCTGAAACTAAACAAATGCATGAATAAATATGTGAGCATTCAGCTGGCAGTCGGGACACAGTTTGGATCTAGTAATATAATTTGCTCATCTGCATATCTAATGCACAGTTAGTCGACAGTTTGCAATTTATTTAAATATTTAATTTAACAATTATGCAGCCGCAAATGACAAAATTTAGAAAACACAGTGCACACATCAAAGGGCGTCAAATGTGCGGGTCAGTGCTACCAATGTGGGGCACACACACTCACACACACACACAAACAGCCTTGCTTGGCCCAGTTTTTGTTTTGTGGCTTGAAAATTTGTCTCAAGTAGCAAGAGTCGCTTTTCCGAGGCGCTGAATAATTTAGAAACATTTTCCGAATGGGGCAACATGAAAACCGCACACAAATTACTGAAAATTGACCGCACTTAAAGCAAGCACACACACAAACACACACACACACAAACACAACACACAAAAAAACACACACATGCAAAACGATTAAGTATTTAATATGCAAGCGCAATTTTTTAAATCTCGTTAAAGCCAAACCAAAGTCATAAAACAAATAACATTAGCAGAATGTTAAAAAATTAACATGCTGTTAAATGCTCGTGTGACGCCAGTTTGTTTGCTGTTACGGTGAAAAAAAAGGAATTGGATTCTCCCGATCTAACATTTATATACAATTTTCAAGCCCAAATTCGGGCAGCTCTTCAAAAAGTTAAATGTTCTACATAATATACAAAGCTACATACCAAATTTGGAGCTTCACTTAATTTAATGGGTTCAGGGTATAATAATTGGGTAATTACATGAGTAATTACATGTTTTTTCTTGGGATTAAGTGCCTAAAATTATAGATTTTTTCCAGAATATTTTACACTTGAAATTCGCATAATTTTAAAAATGTAGGCCTTCATATTTTAATCACTTAAATAAATTGCTGCAGCAAATTTTAATTACTTGGATAATTAAGTTGCAGGCAAATTTAACAGACTTAGCAAAGTACACACGCACATACACACCATCATATGTGTGTGTGTGTCTGTGTGTGTTGAAAGTAAACTGCAGCGCCTGCCTGTGTCGTAGCATAAAGACAAGAAAGTGACCTGATTGACTGAGTAGGTTGGCATAGGCAAGCGGAAATGACAGCCAAACACACAACACACACACACACACATACACACACACACACAACACACGAACACAACACAGGGACAACACACGGGCAACACACACCATTTGTCTCAGAGGGCGCGCGCCCCAGAGTAGGCAACAAAAAATTATGTAAGCAGAAACTTAAAAAAAAATGAGCAAAAAAGTGTAAAAATAAAAAAAATTACAGAAAAAAATGCAGCTTAAAACTGATGACATTGCACCCGAGCGTGTGTGTGTGTGTCGTGCCGTTGTTTGCAGCAAGTTTTGCCGCAACTGCAGCTACAAAAATTTGTATGGCTCCGCACATTCACGTGTCGCATATTCATTTAAATTTCAATTTAAGGACACGCGCACACACACACACAGCAAGGGTGTATGCTTGTGTGTGTGTGTGTATGTGGGTGGCGTGTAAGCCACAGCTAAGTGGCCGCAACAGTTGCACTCTCGCCGTGCTGCCAAAACGTGCGCCCATCATTTGAATAACTTGCAAATGTTCATAATGAGCTACTCATTACTCGCGGAATAATGTTTACACGCCGTTAGACACGCACTCAGCAACACACTCAGCAACACACTCAAAAAGCACTCACACAAGCACACCAGCACACCAACAGGCAGCACCCCACAATATTCGGCTGGTATGGCAACACTGCTCGCAGCTCTAAGTTGGCGGAACGCTAGCTAAATGCATTTTATACAGCACTCAACCACATATCAAAATTCTTGCAAAAATTTTACCCTCAAATATCTTATATAGACATGAGTCAAAATATCCCACCCCATAACTCGGCCAAATCTCATCAGATTTCCATGAGGTTTGGCTCTTTGTTCGTGGTTTGGCCTCTAGACCAATTTGGCATCTAAATCTGGCAACATTATATTTGGTCAAAATTCACGTGAAAATGGTACCCTCAACTATCCCATATAGACATAGGTCAAAATTTGCCACCTCCAAATCTAATCTCATCGGATTAAAAAGCTATTTTTCTGCCAAAGTTCGCTTAAATTTAAGACATTAAGGATGAAATATTTTTTTGTTAACCGCTTGTCAACAAAATGTCAGAATTAGCTGGAGTTCTGGCAACCCTGTGCCATAGAGTTGGCAATACTTTAGCAACCAGTTAAAAGGCATAAAAAGTCGTTTCATTGTTCAGAATTGCCAGGCAAACAATACTCTGCGGGGTGGCAACGCTGTGAATCTCTCATATATTTTATTATATCGGCGTATTAAACTTTTAACAGATTTTGGCAGGCACAAAAGAGTTTTAAAATTGTATGGCCTTGCCAGAAAAACAATGCTCTGTCATAAATTGTTATATTCAATTTATTATATTAATCTTTCAACAGATTCGAACCTTAATACCACAAAAAGTGTTATTAAAGTACGATATGAAAATAAGCTTATAGAAAAGGGAAAATTTGAGTTTTTCAATAGTTTTCTTTACATTAAAGGCCTGGCCTGGTCCACATATACAACAACTATGCTCTCTAGGCATGTATTCAGTAGAAATGGATATTCGGAATGCCTTTGCATTTTCTTATGCCATTCAGCTGTGCCAAAAAGCAAGCCCTTGTTGCGTTACATATTTGATAAAATCAAAAATTATTATTGAAAATATAGCTCAAAAGTCTGACAAATAAGTAATTGATTTTGTAATTGCTTATACGAAATATCAAAAATGCAGAAGAAAACTCTCCAATTTAAATCAAATTTTCGTAGCGACAACAAATCAATGAGGTTTTTCCGCCCTAGCACTCACAGTCAACACACACACACACACACACACATATTACTTCATAGTTTAAAGATAAAAGTTAGATTTTTGCCTCGACGTTTTTATGGTTCAAATAGACAAAAGGCAGGCACAAAAATGTGAAAATTACAAATGCATTTTCCTAGAAAATGTGGCCTGTTATTTGACAAAGAAAAATTAAATATATACAAAAAGCAATCAGAGCGAAATAAACAATGTACACACACAGAGAGACACGCACATGCACTCAAGCACAGACAGAGAGAGGAGTGCAAAGCGTAATAACTAATTATTTGGGCTGGCAACAACGTTGCGTATGAGTGCTGTGGCATACATTGCGTATACGCAATGTGCAGCAGTCGTAGCAAGAAATTTCTTTCAATTAAATTGTTGTAAGAAATTGTTTGTTGGCTGGCAATGTTGGAAAGTGCATGTAAAGTTGTTGTTGTTGTTACCAGCTGCGTGTTGCCTGCCTATGTGTGCATGTGTGTGTGTGTGTGTGTGTGGCAACAATTGACAGCGACACACATAAAAGCTTTTAAATCTTAATAAATCTTGCATACAATTTGAAAAAGTAAAAGCAGCAGCCGCAGCGCAAGTTGAAGTTTGGTTTCGCGGGGCGTGACCGAGTGACAATGATGTGGCATAGATTGTGGCACAGCAACGTACGTAGTCTTGGCAAGGGGGCGGGGCAGGTAGCTGGAAGAGGAAGGTTCTTCTGTGGGTTAAGCAGCCGCTGCCGTTGCCGTTGCCATTGCTGTTGCTGTTGCTCCTTCAGCATTTTTGGCAACTGGCAGCTGTAGCTGACACGCAACACATCCCAACTAGCAGCAAGTTGCGGCTGCAAGGGGGGCAAGGTGGGGAGGGGGCCGGTTGTCTGCTGCTGCTGCCACAAGTCAAAGGCAAATGGCGACGCCGGTTTCATGGCTTGCAACGGACGCGCACCTTGAGACAAGTCGTGGGGAGTCGTGGGCAGACGGGGAAGGCGTCTCAACTGTGTATTTGGCATACACGCCCACATTTCGCTGACGGGATTTATATATGCATATATAATATATATATTTGTAAAATATATATAAATATATATGCATATATATCTGTGTACATTTTGTATAACTTTTGATGCTCTTTATTGTATGAATGGATAAGCATATTTCATATCCTTCATCTTTCGCCTCTCATAGCTCATATTTTATTTGGCAGTTGTCCCTGAAATCAGCTTCAAGCCGAGATGTTTAAGTATATATGTATGCATATATAAAAATGCTGCTAGCGTTCATTTCACGAGAGCTGCGATCTTATAAGTAAATCCCGAGTTTTTCAGGCTGCCTTTAATGTAAGTAAGATATAAGATAAACAGTCTTTGTGAGGAATGTTACCCTAAAATGGGAGCGGGCGCTGTTAGGCAAAATTCGAAATATTCGTGACCTTCGTATGCCCATCGAGTGAATATGTACCAAATCGGGAGTGTCTAGCTCATTTATTCACTGACATATGCCCTAAATCGATATTTATCGATTTTGAAAAGACATTCTCAAATTTCGAGTATTTGTTGAAAAAATTGTGTTTGTAAGTATTAAGAAGCTTACACAAGAATCTGTTGTATGTATTTGCCATAATCGCCGAGCTGTATTTCGAAATCAATATTTATCGATTTTTAGAGAAAATTATGGAACTATCGAAGAAAAGGTCTAGAGTAACATGCGTACAGAACTTAAAAAAAAAAACAAGATTGAGAAAGAAGATGGAGAAAACGAAACAGATATAAAGATAAACTATAGTAGATAAACAAAGATATTAAAAATATATATATAAGAAATTATTAAGCAACAAAGGTAAAAGAAGGAAGGAAGGTAGATAGAAGGAGCCTGGTAGAAAGTTAATCAGTTATAAGTAGAAGTAGACATCGTGAATATTTATTTGATATATTCAATGAAAATTACTCATATGTATTTGATATCTGTGTGCACCATATTCCATCCGAAGTCGCGATTTAGGTTTAATTTAATTCTTTTCGCCTTTTCTAAGATTTTCAACTAAGCCAAATTCCTCAGCTGGGTATATGAAAAGAAAGAACAAGCAAATGGGGTTGCCTACTTTGTAGAGTTGCCATAAAAAACGCTAGGATAAATTACTTTAACGCAGGCGAGTTTCGTAGTTCGTTGTGACTGCTACTCTTTTTTTTTTCTGGGTACTTTAATTTTGTCGTGCAAGACGCCGACTGCGTAAAGTATATGTATACCTGATCAGTGGCAGAAACCGAGTCGTTATAGCCATGCTCTTCTGTCCGTTTCTATGCAAATTGGTCGCTCAGCCTGTAACCTATTGTTATGAAATGTTGCATAGATGCTCCTTCAATTGCAGACAGTAGGTATGTGTGTCGGAATGGGCCGGATCGAATCTCTATAACATGTAGGAATGATCGTTTGGCAGTTAAGTTTTTGTGCGATAATTTTTTTAGTTTTCAAGTTATCTTCCAGGTATCTTGTAGACTAAGATCGACCGCTGCGAGTGCAAAAGGGTTGCTTACATATGGGGAAAATCTTATCAAATATGAACTATCATATCATATAGCTCTATATAGGAAGAATCGGTAAAAAGAATGAGAATCTGTGCGGAAAATGTGTCCATCTTTCAACATGTCTTGACCAGATTTGGCTTTTACGAACTTAACTATGCTCTACTTTATATCTTTAAGGGTATTTCATATTCGACTTATACAAAGTATGCCTTTCACTTGTTTCATTTTATTATTATCAATATCGTTTGGATTTCATATATCTTCTCTGATGAAAAAAAAAACGTCTGTGGCGAGTACAGAAATATCTCTCACAACTGTTCCATGCCAGCAAGGGTATTTAATATTCGTCACGCGCAAAATAATGTTATTTTGTGTTCTCGATATTTTGTGTAAATCTGACGTTGTTATAAAGTTGCTTTCGCTGTTGTTGTGTGCTGTTTTCAGTTTTAAAAGGGGCAACACAATGTTGCCATACAGAAACACACACACACTCACACACACACAGACACACACACACACAGACACTCACGTAAATACGTATATAAATTTTGCACAACTAACTGCGTCACATTTTGCATAAGTGATGAGATCGATTTCCGGTGATGGTGCGTGATGAGGACGAGGAAGCAGCGAAGAAGAAGAAGCAGACGAGCAAGAAGAAGCAGACGAGCAAGAAGAAGCAGCAGTGGCAGAGGCAGCTGTGTGGCACGTTGCAAGCGCCACAGCCAAAAAATTTTCTGGCCCAAGTTGCCAAAGATTGTCAACAGTTATTGCTTATGCCCGAACGATGCCATTTATAGTGTGTGTGTGAGTGTGTGTGTGTGTGTGTTTATGTATGTGTGTACGTGTGTGTGTGTGTGTGTGCGTGCAATGAACCGCATCGCAACTTGCAACTTGAAGCCGGCAGCCGAACAAAATAAACCGAGAGTGCCATAAAATGTTTGCACACAGTTTTTGGCGCTTGACTTTTGCCAAGAATCCCCTACATACCCTTGCCCCTTCCCCCACCCGCCGCCTGCCCGTCATGCTTGCCTGGGAGCCTGCCCCTCGCGGCATGGACCACCGCATGGCCATTCATCCATTGCCAGAAATTCGCCTCGCACCTTTGCAGCATGTTTTGTTGCTTATTTACGTTCGTTTTGCCCATTTTTATACACGCCATTTATTTGGGGTTTTTTTTGCTTTTTTTTTATTGTATTTTCGTCTGGATTTCTTCTTAATTTCTGCTTCTTGTTTTCCTTATTTATGTTGAGCTATAAAAGCAGCCACAGTTTCTCTTCAGCATACCCTTCATTGTGCAGCGGGTATTTACGAATTAAAGTTGACTTTATCGAAGACGTGCATATAGTAGAAGTTGATTTTATTTATTATAATTGATTTGTTTTTCTTTGAATAATAGCAATTAAACAAATATGCATAAGAGCTTAAAATTGCTGCTGAATTTGAACCGGCGACTTGCCGCTTATTAGTTCAACGCTCAGATGCCTAAGCTACGCGGGCTCATATCAATGAAAGGATTAGTTGAAAAATATATCGAGATGTTGCTCATGAAAATGTTTATTAAAGTCCGCATTAACGAGGCGGAGTCAAAAAGCTCTTGAATTTAAGATATAACTGCCATGAAAGTCAAAAGTTCGCTGAGGTTGAGTTGAGCAGGCAGATCGAGCTCTGGTAAAGAGAACTTACATAGAGCTTTAGTACTTTGTGGTATTCAAAATTAGCTCCCATTTGAAGACAGTTGAGAAGACTTTTGCGAAGAAGTTTTCAGAAGAGGTTTTTTTTAAAGTAGCGAAAAGTGTGCTGACCCGTGGAGTATTCGTTTGAAGGTGATCTCTGGAAAAGTCATTCCCCGAAGAAGGTGCACTAAGCAGGCGTTATTATTAGGGAAATGAGCTTCTGGTGAATACTGGACAGGACTTTCTAAGAGCCATGTCTACTGGGAGGAAAATATTCTCAAAAGCAAATACTCTTCGACGATATCGCGAGGAGGTGTTTACACATGACAAGATTTTCGGAGAAGACAGCTGATTTTAGAGTAGAGCTAGACTTCCTGAGACTAACTTAACTAGTCTGCCAATATCATCAATTCGGCTTTATCTATATATGCTTTGGAATACCTTGTTATAAGAAGTATGTTGCTACTGCCAGTTAAACTAAGGAAATCTACTTCTTAGGGCTGTCCCAAAAGTTATTGCCCTACAAATGCAAACAATTGCGAAATTTTCTTTCAAATCATCTTAGTTAGGGTATCTAAAGCCTCTGCCAGCAGTGCAACAAATGTTGTTTAGCTGTTAGTTTGTGTGTCCAACAAGAAGCAGACAACAACTTGGTGCTTAAGGCAGAATTTAAGTGCATATAATATATAAATATTTATTAAATGCATAGTTTTGGGCTAGTTTATGACGTGCATCAAGTTGCTGGCGTCACTTGAGGTTAATTTTTTACGAGTCTAGAAAATGTTGTTCGAAATTTTATTGTTCAATTTGCGTGTGCTACATGAAATAGAGCTGATAAAGAAAAAATGTTTAAAGTCAAGTTGCGGGCTGTTCTTAGGCATTTTATGATGAGCATTTTGAATTTTGCATGAGCACCAGCAACAACAACAGGAACAAGAACAACAACAGCTAGTTGTCGTTTGGCTTAGGGGTCGGGGGCTGAGACGACCGCATGACACATAAAAACTGACATGAAACTGCCCTTAACGAGCGCATAAATCTTTAACTGGCCTGCAACAACACTAAGAAGTGGGCGGAGGGGGGCGGTGGGTGGTTGTTGCCAGCAGAGAGAGAGAGAGAGAGAGAGGGCGGCTTTAATTTTGATTGTGCACACATTGCAATTGCGAGTGTGCGAGCGTGTGTGTGTGCGAGCGAGTGTATCTTGTTGTTGTTGTTGTTGTTCTGCAGTTTTTGTCCATGTGAGTGCGTGTGTGTGTGTGTGTGTGTGTGTGTGCGTGTGTGTGTGTGTGTGTGTGTAGCTGGCGCTTTGTGGCAGTCAGCACTTTTTGGGCTATGCGCTTATTTTGTAGCATACTTTTTGGCATGCCATTAATTTAATATGCAGCAGCCAGGGCGAAAGGGAGGGAGCGAGAGCGCCAGGAATGAAGTACAAAAAACGACAGATAGGAGGAGAGGGGGAGAGGGAGGTGGAGAGACAGCGAGCTGGAGCAAATAACCAGTAAGGTAGACAGTGAGCATGTTAGTGTGTGTGCGTGTGCGTGTGTGTGTGTGTGTGAGTGTAATTGCGCGCACAGCACTTAAGTCATTTTGTTAGGAAAGTGTGTGTGCGTGCAACTTTAAATGTTTATTTAATTGTGTTAAGTGTCATTTACACTGCAGGACTCTCTCTCTCTCTCACACACACTCACACACACACACACACATTCGCTGAGTGCTTTTGCTTTGCGCCATTTTAGCGGCAAAACTTTTAGCTAACATTTTAATTTATGTGTTGTGCTGCCGCGCCCCACTAACACACATGCACTGCAAAGACTGCCATATACACACACACACACACACACACACACAGAACACACATGTGTGCCTCATATAAACGAGTCGGTTTTCAAAATTAGTTGCACTGCAAAAGTTGCAACGTCTTCATTACGCGCAGATAAACGCCAAGCCACACAGGCACACACACACACACACACACACACACACACACACACTCACGCCCACACACAATCATGTGTGTGTGGGTCTTGTCTAGTGCCAGACAACTTGTCAGCCATTCAGGCTGGCTGGCAGTGGGCGTGTCTGCCACTCATTCAGCTGCATTTGGCTTTGCAACTACTGCTGCCAGTTGAATACCCTGTACGCTTCAACCAACTAAAATGGGGTATATCAAGTGTCTACATCAAATGTAACAGTCGACAGTCTCGCAAGCGTCGTTTGCGTTTGGCTTAGGTTATTCCCCGAGTTAGATCTTATATGACCAAACCGTAAACTGTCTGTCGACTTTTAATACCTTGTAAGTTTTTTCAAGTTTGCAGAAATGCAAATAATTTTTCCATTTAGCATACCTTATTGATAGCAATATCGCCTACCCTAAGCTTTTGCATCTTCCGGCGGGCACAAGTAGCTGGACATGAGCAACTGTTAAGGTCTAGGGTATCTTGCGATCGGTTACTTTTGCCTGGTACGTTTAAATGGGTTTTTGAAATATTGTTGCGGCGCGCTATTTGCATTGCTTGCAGCACAGTTTCCCATCTCCGATGTGTGTCAGGTTTGGGGTATTCAATTTAAAAAGGCTTCCTTACATTCCCATGTTGCCATATTTTGTCACTTTAATTTTTTTTTATTTTTGTTATTAAAAAAATATTTTTGTTAGCATTATCATATTTTGTTATTAAAAAAATATTTTTGTTAGCATTATCATATTCTCTTATCTTGCTCTCTTATTTTGCTGAAAACCATTTTTTAAATATTATTTGGACCAAAAGAATGTTGAAACAATTTCCCAAAATGCATCATTAATAGGATTTATTTGTTTGTTCTTCAAAATTAATAATTTGAGAATTTTTTTTAAATATTTTTTGGTATTTTAAATTTCAATATTTTAGCAATTCTATATTTTATATTTTTCCAATCATATTGCCCCATAATTTTTTTATTTTTTTAATTTATTAATACAACATTTTCTTTAATATTTCTTTTGGTATTTTTAATTGCAAAATTGGCAATATATATTTCCAATCCGGAAATAATATTCAGAATTTCGTGAGAGTTTCCCAAACTAATAGTACTTTTTCTTCAAAATTTATAATACACACAATTAATCCAGATTTGCTTAAGTATTTTTTTTTCGGTATTTTTAATTGCGGTATTTCAGAAATTTCATATTTTTCCAACAAAATTATTTTGCGAACTTCATAAAAGTCTCCCAAAATAACCCATAAATAGGTTAAAGTATTCAGAATTTTTAAATTTACAATTTATGCAGGTTGTTTTTGCTCCAACTCCTTCTCTTTTAAACGTCAAAAATTAATTTATTTAGATAATAAATTTCACTTTAACACTGAACAAAACTCCGGCCGAAACACAAGCACATACTCACATACACACACACATACTCGGGCAAATGTTTAATGATTAGCAGCAGCAAATTTGTTGCTATTGTTCTGGGGGCAGCTTAAAAGTGCGGGGGGTCAGTGTTAAGCTGGTGAGCGTGGCAGTGGGAGGGGGGTAGGGGGGAGGGGAGTAGGGCTGGTGGGCGTAACGCTTTCAATTTAAAATAACAAATAGTTTAAGCGCTTTCAGACTGGGCCTTCTAATTTGTTGCACACATAAATTAAAACGGCAAGCTAATAAATAACGGCTCATTAAGCCCACACACACACACACACACACGCACATCAGCAAGAAGCAACGGCAGCAGGGAGAGGAAGAGAGGGAGAGAGAGCGAAAGCTGTAGCCAGCGCGTTAGTTGCTGAAATTGTGAGCCAGTGGCGCGGTTAAGAGGGGCTGAGCTGTGCTTAGGCACGGGTCTTGAGGGGGGGAATGCTTTTTGCACTGTTCGCATTAAAATTAACTGCCCTTTGAGAACGGCTGTTGGTCATTTGTATATGCGTGTATGGGCGTGGCCGGTACGCCCATGCAGAGCTTTAAAGCCGAGCCGGGGCAGGCCTGGTCTGGCCTGGTCTGGCCTGGCCTGGCCAGTGTTGACAAACGCATAAAAACCGTAAATCTGACCGCTAATTATAAATCCAACGCGCGGTCTTTGTGCCCAGCGCAATGTGCAAGTGTGTGCGTGCGTGTGTCTTGTGTAAATGTTGCATTAATTAGCAATTTAAATGCATAAATTAGTAACGCAATCAATTTAAAATGCAGCGCTTATGAATTTTAGAGTCGCTTTTTGCGGCGGGTGAAAGGGCTTAAACAACACTTGTAATTTAACACCCTCGGGCACCTTTCTGTTATTGTTTGACCAGCATCAAAGTAAACAAATTGATTGAAATCAAACAAAAGGCAAACTTACAACAATGCGCAGTTCTGTTAGCCAAAAGAAAGATTTTGCTAAGGAGATCAAATCAATATTTTTGAGTATATGATTTCCATTGCAGCTATGATGAGAGCCACAAACATAATCGTTAAAACGTTATTATAATTTAATAGATGAGTTACATATATAAAAATACATAATTGATAGATCCATATTCATAGAACCGATATTAAAACGTAGTTCTTCCTAGTGCACGCGCAGTACGAGTTTTTTTTTTCGATAGTCGATATATTGCCCCGTGTTCAAACTATCGATAAAAATCGGAATCAAAATTCTGTTTTTTTTAACAAATCTCTTAGGTTAGAGTCACCAAATTAGACATGTTGCTTCCAGAATGGTGTATAAAGTTACTTTATTTGTTTTTGTCTCTGCACTTTTCCCAACAATTGAAATGTTCTCGCTCTGAAGTGTTAAACAGTTAAATAAAAGTGTTGCAAAACCACAAAAGAGATCAATGGTTCGGTTCACGATTGGAACCAGCTCCCTGCATTTGGGTTCGGCTCGTGCACTAGTTCGTTCACAGTTCAAACATTGGTTTGTTATTTATTTATCAAGATTTTCATATAGGCATCTACCAAATATTTTTATATAAATGGAATGATTGAAGGCTTTAAAGACTTTTATAGATTTCGGCTGATTTTAAAGGAACTGATTTGATTAAAGGATAAGTTTATATCAGGCAATATTTTGTTATTGTATTTACCATTTAAAGTTATACGAAAGGGTATGTACTTCGGGCTAAGTTTGAAATACAGGGTATGTTATAATCATAATTTAATTAATGGTCTGAATGCTAAAGTCAAGGAACACCAAAAAGCGGCTAACATTTCTGGCATTTAAGCCTGGTTCAATACAAAATGCACGGAGTCAAGAAATTCAGGAAATAAACATGGATGTGTGTGTGTGTGTGTGTGAGTGTTGGGTAATCATAATTACCGTTTGACATATGCCAATAAAGAGCTCACAAAAGTGTGTGTGTTTGTGTGTGTGTTTGTGTGTGTGTGTGAGTGTGTGTGCTTGTGTGTTTGTTTGCCTGCTTTATGGTCTGGCACACATACATAAATTATAATTAATCGAGTGCATTTCAACGGCCCCAAAACTGAAACTAAACAAGTCAAATGGTGTGAAATAATTTGTGAAATGTGCACCTAAATGCCGCCAGTGTTGTAAACATTTGCAATTGATATTAACTGCAGCAACAATATTGTCAAGCAATTGCAAACAGCTCAATTAACTCAACAACGAGTTACCCTGTAAATAGCTTGAGAGGAGTTCTAACTATTTAACTTTTATAAAGAGATTAATGAACTTTTGCCAACTACCGATTCTTTGGAACCAAAAGCTTCCAAAATTTGCATTCGGAAATGTTGTAGAATATATGTATATATTACTGTCAATATATACAATTACCACTTATTTTTATTAAAAATATCAGTTATAAGATATCTTGGGTTTGCTGAAATATTAACAGATATTGCAAAAATTCAAGCGAATTCAATAAAAAGCTTTAGTTTACTTAAAGGACAAGATCTAGCATAAGCTAGAACAAAATTATATTAAGTTTGGTTAAACAGATCCTGTGATATCAATGAATACTAATATATACAGGGTATTTTTTTTCTATTCATTTAATTTTTTAAATTTTGGGGATTGAATCACAATGACATTAAATCGATATTCACGGTTTCAAGTTTGTAGAATAAAAATGATAATCAGAATATATACTAGAAATTTTAAGTCTCCAGCTCTTAAAGTCTAGAATAAGTCAAGGATTGTTAGTTAAAAAATACAGAGGTATAAAGACAATTAGAGTTATATGCTTAGCTCTGCGCTATTAGCTAAATAATCGCGAACAACTTTGCAGCTAGTCAAACAACTGAAGACTTAAATAATACATAAAAAACCGTAATACAAAAAATTAAAGAGCATTAATAAGTAAATCAAACATTTGATATTGCAACAAAAACTAATTATATATAATTCGTAAATGCGAATGCGTTACGCCAACTGATTACGTATACGCCGCATTGTCTGGCAGAAGGGAAGAGCAAGTGTCCACGAACTGGCGACCAGTTCAAATCCCGAGGCCAGCTCGTAGAGCTGAAGTAGGAGACGTTTGTCACGTTCATAATTGCATAATGTATTATGCAGATTTTGCATAACAAGTTGCCGCAGCAGGGAGCACAAAATCTGGCGATAGACGTCTTTGGCTTTTGCCTTTCATTGCATTTGTTGCAAGGGGAAGGGGAGGGGGGGGGTGGCTGTGGCAGAGTTGGGGGGAGTTTGGACAGCGGTGGGCGGGGGAACAAGGCAAACAGCTCGATGGCAAAACAAAGGGCAAAAGTGTAAAAGAACTATGCTAATAGCTTGGCCGAGCTGCCATTCTTGCCTGGTCTGACGCTGGCTTGCTCTATATATATTTATATATATTTGGTGTATATATCACTCGGAATTATGGGACGGGGTAAGGTTGACGGAGAGCTGACCTAAGTCTGGGTTATTTTGGTTTAGCTTAATGGCCAGCGGAAAACGTAGCACTTTGATAGGGCAACAATTAGTTAAGATTTGTTTTGGCTGAAGCTGTTAAACAACACTGAAAATCTGTAATAATAAAGTAACTGTAAATGTTACGTAACCCAATCCCACTTTCAGGCAAGGAAATTGACATCAAAGGGGTTTTAACGTCAAAAGTTCATTATAGACATCTTAACGCAACTTATATCTTAGGGAAATAAGTTGAAATCATACGTCAACACGTAATGCACTAAGGTAATACGTAATTAGTAAAATGCCTGCCAGCTACTACTACTAGACTTTAAGCCAATGTGTTAAGCAGGTCAAACATTAAGCCTTCTGTGGCGTAACAAAATACGCGACGTAATAAGCAGCTCAACGTGATGCAAGCTTTAATTCAATTAGTAAAAGACTCCTAGATAACAATCATTGTGTAATCAAAAACAATAAATACTACTTATGTTATCTAACGAGGTAGACTGTAATTGTTGCGACATTTATTCACGTAATAAATTCTTATTTGATTGGCAAAGAACATAATATTCATTGCGTTCAATAGATCATGAATTTAACAGGTTAGTAGGTTGAAAGTGATAGCAAATACTTGTCATTATCTTTAGTTGATGCTCGTTAAAATCAGAAAGTCACGTAACGAAAAGCTTAAAGTGCTGACTTCCTTAACGTAATTAACCTTACGTAGCGTTACGTAATTTGCAGTTTGTCGTTATGCTTCAAAGTTTTCGGCTTATTCAATTGGTATCGCGCACAAAATTCGTTGGCTGCCATTAGAAACCCCTGTGAGCTACCGTTGCTCAAAGTGCAACGGCAATGCCGTGGGAAAGGGCCAGTGTGGAGGAGGTGGGGGGGGGGGGGGGGTGCACCACAGCGGAGCTGTAGGTGTGGCGCACTAAAAACGAAAATGAAAACGTGGCAACAGCAAAAACAGATTCATGCAATTTGCATATTTTCAGCGCTGCTGCGGTTGCCTCTGACGTTGCACTGCACGACACTTTCAGCGTCGTTTGCCAACACTGAATGGGGAAGAAGCAGCAGCACCAGCAGCAGCAACAGCAGCGCAGTCAGCAGCAGCTAGAAACAGCGGCAACAGACAATAAAGTCTTTTGCATATGCAAAGGCTCCGGCTAAGGCCGCCGCCTACGACGCGTCTTTGTTTCATTAAGTACTTCTCCTAGTATTGTTTTTATTATTATTATTATTATTATTGTTTTATTTTTATTTTTTCTTTATTTTATGTGTCAGTAGCAACCAGCGACAGCGAGCGACAACGTTGCCAAGAAGCAAAGTTTGTGTCGAAATATTTTTAGGCTCCGTACGTTTTTTTATTCTTCTATACCCTTACAGAGGGTTGTTAGAATTTTG
Organism: Drosophila lacicola; assembly: GCA_035045355.1. Classification (NCBI taxonomy): domain Eukaryota; kingdom Metazoa; phylum Arthropoda; class Insecta; order Diptera; family Drosophilidae; genus Drosophila; species Drosophila lacicola. The sequence continues at coordinate 6,282,168 of JAWNPB010000148.1, read as the reverse complement.
GAATGGAACTTGAAAATGTTTTTGAAATATATGAATGAGTGCACACCTTTAAGAAAAATCCAAATATATGAAGCTTATAGCTTTGTAGTTAGGCTCAGGTATTAGGTCTTGGTACAAAGAAAAAAACCTTAAATTGAGTTTGTGTAGGAATTGCAACACAATTGTTTGCCTTTAAGCTAAAGTTAATTGAATTTTACTTTGTAAACGTATTCGAGTTATGATCGGTTAACAATATCCTGCAGCTGGTAATTCAATTAAGATGCCAGCAAGGGTATTAATTCTTGGCTGCTATAAAAAAAAGAAGAGAGCTGCTTTTTATAAATTCTACGCTTTGTATTTTATTATTTTCTTGTCTACAGCTTTATTTTTGCAGCGCGGCTTTTGTTGCCGAGCAGCAGCCCAAAAGTGAACATACAAAAGACAAAGTAGCACAAATTTCCATCCATGCGCAGCGGGGGCGGATAAAGCGGTGTGTGTCTGGGTGTGTGTGTAGGTGTGTGTGTGTGTGTGCTTGGTGTTGTCGTGTCTTAGAGACGTGCATGCCGTGCAGACAGTAAAGCAAAAGGCGCCAAAATGAAAGCCTTTTATGCCCTACGCCTCCACCCCCCGTGTCGCTCTCCCAGCCGACCCTTCAAAGGACTCGCCAACAAAGCAGCGACAGAGCCAGACTCGACTCGAGGAAATGCCAAGAACAAAAGAATCATCGCTTAACACAATTTTTTTATTTTTTTCTTTTTTTTCTTCTTTTGGTTCAAGTGGATTGCGGCACACACACACACACACACACTCCAATACACAGCGCCCACGTTTTATGCAACTGCGATTTTCTCGGCATCAAAGGGGGGCATTACGTATATAGAAGTCTGGTCTAGGCCCGAGTTGTCCAACATCGTCTGCTTCACATGTAGGACAAGTTGCCCCTGTCACTACCCCTGCTCCGCAACCCTGTCCCCACACTCACACAGCGGTTGTTGTTGATAGAATTTATTTAGTTATGCACACCTTCATTTTAAGGCCCTTTACGTGCCGCACGAACACATGCTTAAGTGTCCAAGTATGTGTGTTCGTGTGTGTGTGAGTGTGTGTGTCGCAAAGTTTTGGTGTCACGGCGCCACATGAAATTATAGCAACGTGTGGCCCACATTGGGCGTGTGGGCGTGGTCTGGTCACAGTTAGAGCGGTAGATTAATATTTCATTATTATTATTATTAAAATTATTTTTATTATTATTATTATTATTATTATTATTATTAATTTTATTGTTGTTATTATTAATATTATTATTATTATTATTATTATTATTATTATTATTATTATTATTATTATTATTATTATTATTATTATTATTATTATTATTATTATTATTATTATTATTATTATTATTATTATTATTATTATTATTATTATTATTATTATTATTATTATTATTATTATTATTATTATTATTATCATTATTATTTTTATTATTATTATGATTATTAGTATTATTATAATTATTATTAACATTATTATTATTATTATTTTTATTATTAGTATTATCATAATAATTATTCATCTTATTATTATTCGTTAATATTAAGAAAAGTAAAGCAATCAGCTTTTGAGAGGCATTCATTTCCTTTCTGATTCTACGCGCGCCTATGTAAATCCCGTTATAGCTACAGTTCATTCCGTTAAATCGCTCGTCTGAACTGATTGAGAATTGCAATGCCAAAGTTGCTGGGAATTCGAAACGCGGCCAAACATTATCGACATCCGCAGGGCGATGCATTTGAATTTGACTTATGGTGCGACGGGACTGGGGTTGGGGTTGGGGTTGAGGGTTGGGGGTTGGGTACGCATTATAAACTGACGCCGCGGCATGCCACAAATTCAGGCGGTGGCACGGCAAATATGTGATAAGGCCCACAGCTGCAATTAGGAAATAGCCAAGCGGCCAAAATGTGCACTCAATTATGGTCAAGATGATGTAGAGTCAGGTATATGGGGGGTTGGCCAAGAGCAGTGGGGATACCAAGGTCGAAAGTGGCTTAAAGTTGAGTCAAGAGAAAATGCTATATTTTATTTGTATTTATTTCAAGTGTGTTTATATTTGTGTGTGTGTTGGTGTAGCCGTGTCTAACACAAACACACACAAGTGTGCTGGAAAACACTTTGCATTTTCGTAATTGCTAAAAATTTATGTGTTTGCGGTGGCGGTCAAAGACACTGTGAAAGGTGCTCGCAGTTGGCTTAAATGCGCGGCGAGGGGCGGGGGAGTGATGGGTGGGAGAGAGAGGGGTAGGGTTAATGTTGTGTGGGTATGCAATGGGGTGTTGGTAGGTTAGTCTGTGGCATTTGCGGTTAGCAGCTATTTGCTTTGCTTTAGCTAAGTGTTTGGGCTTTGATTTTCCACACCGAAAGCCACAGCTTCGTCTCTCCCCCCTCCCCTCTCTCTCACGCTCTCTCTCCTTCGCTGACTCTAGTTTTGTTCAGCTTCATTAACATTGTAAACGTCGTCAAGCTGCAATTACAGACGTATTAAAAATTATACTATTTATCATCTAGAACTCATTTCACACCTTCGTCTCTTAGCTGGGCTCAAAGGGAAGTCTAGTTTTTCCACATATCCTTGAAGCTAGGCTATGCTTGAAGCCAATGCCAAGTACTTTCAAATTTATTATCTGATTGTATTTTTTTGATTGTTTAAATTTTGAAAGTTCTAAGGTTTGAGTAATGTGAAGTTTACGAGACATATCCAGACAAATAATTAAGACTAACACAGTCTGACCCTTGAGAAGATTACGTAGAAGATTTACAAGCTCACATACTTAGATACATCCTTAGGACTGGAAAAATGCCCATTCCTAGAAACACCATAAGAGTCTTATCCTGTATAGAAAAACGCTTGAATAAATTCTCTAAACTTATTATTAATATAAATTAATATAATTATTATTAATATAAAACCTAGATGAAACTCTGGGAAAAATTCAGTTCATTCAGCCAAAACATGCTTCTAAACATAAGCTTAATCGTCTATAAACAGTTCTTAGCAGCTGAGTTCCCTTAAAGCTGAGTTTCCTTAGAAGTCTTTTAATGCTCTTTAATATTTGATCAAAAATCCAATTGGCTGATTAGAAATGTCCTCCGTTCAGCTCATTCAGTTCGTAACTTAAGCAAATTGCATTTAAGATTTATAAGTTTTAAGATTTCGTTTCAAGCCCAAGTCAAACACAAATATACAAATCAAACAACTTTCAAAAAGTCAGGTAAAACAAGTCGAACAACTGGATAACAAAAACTTTTTTCTGATTTGTCCGAAAAACTTTTGCATCAACCCTCTCTCTCTCTCTATGTTCTAATTTTTTTTTTGTTTATTTACTTCAGCCTAAAAACAGCCGCAAAATTCGACCGTATTTCGTTTTGTGGGGCAGGGAAAAGTAAATGAATAAATAAACAGACTGACAGGACGACATTGTGACGTCACAAGGCTGAACGCTCACTGTCCCCTCTCAAATTATTGAATAGGTCACAGACACACACACACTCGCATGAGATGTCAATTAGGCAACCCTGTCACTGGCATATACAATTTACAATTTCAATTTCCATATTCCAATGAATATGTAAATTTATTGAGGATGTACCCGCAATCACTTGCTGTGGGAAATTAGCTTGAAAATAGAAAAAGTGAACAATTTTCGATCTATTTATACTCGAACATATTATACTTCCTATATTTGGTGTCTTCAACTCTTATTAGCTTTGAGATCTGTCCAAAATACGGGAATTCGATATCGATTTTTATCGATTTTGTGGTGCGATCTATGATTTGATATAAACTCCATATTATCGTGCTTTTGGATGAGATCATCTTAGATGAGATGAACGAAAAGACAGGACATGATCTTCGACATTCTGATCAAGAATATGAACATATACTTAATGGGGTCGAATATGCCTACTTCTTAGGTTAGGTTGAGTATAGTTAAGTTAGGGTAAGTTAGCTTTGGTAAGTTTTAGTCAGGTTAAGTTGAGTAAGGCTAGGTTAAAGGTAAAAATACCTTGAATTAGGTTAGGTCAAGACATAACGAAGCGATAATCCGGAGAGCGCGCTGGCCCCATTGGCCAAGCCATCACAAGCTTTAAACCTGATAAAGAGTCATAAAGCCAGGAAAATATATGGACAGCTGCCGAATGGGGCAATAAAACAGTTAACCAATTTGTTTGGCACGTCCAAAATGCCACATGAAGATGCCGCAGAGGAACAGATAAAGAGAGAGGGAGACAGACAGAGACAGAGACAGAGAGAGAGAGAGAGAGCAAGAGCCAGATGCAGTCAAGCGCATTTATCATAAATATGCGCAGCTAGTTGCGATTTATAGCTCAACTTAAAACCACTAAACTAAAATCCAAATGTTTATAAACGCAACTGAAACTGAAACCAAGCGCCAGAGCAGGCCGTGCAGAAGATTGGCCAGCGGTGAGGGCCCAGTGTTGGCTGTCGGGGAAATTTCGGAATGCCGAAAAAAAATAACTATGCCGGAAATACGTGCTTAGCATGGAAACGCACAAAACAACATCTAGACAGGCGGACGGATGGACGGACGGATGGACAGACATATAGGCAGGCAGCTAGGCAGACGGAGGCTGTGCACTATAGTGCTAACACTAATACACACACATGCACACACACACACACACACACACACACACATATAAACCGCTTAACAATGCCACTTCCGTTTTTGGCATGCGGTTTACCCCGCTCGGTCGCCGGCTTCATGGTTAGACATCAGTCGTTGGTCATTGTCGTTGCTGTTGTTGTTTTTGTTGCTGCTGTTGTTTACGGTTTTTCACACACACACACACACACACATACGCTCACACAAACACACACATACGCTCGCACACACACACATACACACACTAGTGTTGTAGGCAACATTTTCACAAGTTGTGCGCCGCCAACGTTTGGCAAAATGTCAGCTTTAGTTAGTTTAGCTGAACAATCGTATACCCTATAAATGTTGTCGTCAGTGGCTATGTTAAATTTATGCATATAAATGCAACAGTCGTTGAAATCAGATGAAGTTGCATATTTTTTTTTTTTTTTTGAAGAATCGCAGCTGAGTCCATGGAATGAATGAGATCTTTGCGAAGCGTATCTGATGTGGTATCTGTTTGTCTTCAGAGATCTATTTTTTTTAATATATGGACATGTCCTATTTGAAAGTTTACCTCGAAACGTCTACTATATCATAATATAGTATAATAGGAGTGTAGTAAAAATAGAATATACAATTTATAAGGAAACAAAAATTACACTTAGCTTAGCATTAAGCGTAAGATGGGAATTTTAAGTAGGAGCAAAGTTTTTAATTGAACGGGAAATATATCATATATCGTAAATATAAAACATATTTAACAAGCAAAACATTTATTCAAAAAACAACTTTCAATGATAGGCTTTACGTTTACTTCCAAGCTTCGATTTTGCTATGCCAAAGTTAAAAAAATGGTATATACCTATTTGGGATGTTATATGAAATAATAGGGCAATAAATACGGAAGATATCTAATAACTACTTTTTGCAGGGTATCTTTGGGCCTTGACTCTGGCATCTTTGGGCTGTTGTTGCTAGTCTCGAGCGCAGACTGCATTCACTCGAGAAGTGTTTTTGTTGTTCGTTGTTTGTTGTTTGTTGTCTCGTCTCATAAATAAGCATAGCTCGTTTGGGCGCTTGATGTCAAAATGAAATTATTTCAATTACATTAGTAACTGAGCTAAAACAAATGACAGGCAGCAGCTGCTGGCTGCCGCCGAATTATCCACATTCTCAGGCCTTCAGCCCTTTAGCTGTCAGCCTGTCAGCCCTGGTGGCTCATCCTTATTCTTGGCCACAGTCTCAGTCGCATTCTGTTTGGCATTTGCGATACTTAATTTGAACACTTGAACATTTGTTTAACAGCAGCTGTTGCTAACTTCTATTTTCCGCTCTCTCTCTCTCTCTCTCTCTCTCTCTCTCTCTCTCTACCCCTTGCTCTCCCCCTCTCACTGTGTGTGTGCTTCGCATGTTGATTTGTGCGCGCCTGAAAGTAGGCAAGGAATTTCGTTCGAGCTGCAGTTGCCACAAGGAAAGCATTCTCGAGTAGCATTTGCTGCAATCGCTTTATTACTGCACATTTGCCTAATTTGAAAGAAAAAAATAAAAAAATTTCTGCTTAAAAATAACTTCTAACATTTATGATAATTAATTTAACATTTTCATTAAAATTTTGTGTTTTCTTAAGCACTTGGAAAATATTTATTTTTAATAAGCCCATCTTAGTTAGCTGGCAAATTAGTTTGAGAAAATAAGCCAAGGCCATTAGACACGACAATCGACTCAGTTTTGCGAATGTTATCAAAGTCTGAAGTTTATATATTATGGATCAGAACGAACCGAGTCGATCTTGCCATTTATATTGGAATATATTAAGTCACGCATATCATGCGCCGAAGAAGTTAATAATTTTTTCAATATCTGTCCCAAAATATCGATATGTTAATCGAGACGTTGTGTGTCTTGGTTTTATATAAACGTAGCTCGCGGATCATAAAAGCTAGCCACACAAAACTTGGTGTGCAGTTTCTCTAATAGCTTATACAGCTTGAAAGTATTTCCCTTTTTGGATACCTCCACAAGTGCCTCGAGCATCATGCTGCAAGATGCTGGTCTTAGGGTATCTTCTAGTCGAGCAACTTTCCTTTATATATAAGAATCTGCGATAAAACTGTAGACTTGCATCCTGGATCGTTGGGACTTCTATTGTCCGCGCTGATTAAGTTATTTTAAATGATCGATAGCTTATCTAATCGATAACTATCGATTTCAATAGTTTTTTTTACTATATCTCTTATCTAATCTATAATTATCGGTTTTAATAGTTCTTTTGATCATATCTCGTACATCAAATTTGGAATATGGTTTCTCTTAGATTCACACACTTTGACCTTTAGGATACATCCCCTATGCCTACCCTCCCCCCCCCCCCTCCCGCTTCCCTTCCCTCATTAAAGTTGTCTGAAAAGGGGATGTTTTAAAAATCCTGTTTTAATAATTAATTTTTTAAAAGGTAACCAAGCTATGTCAAGCTTGAGGCACACCTCGATTGCCGCCACTCGAAGGAGTGGATTCAATGGGAAATGTTTGCCTGGGAGTTGAAACCTTTTGGTTGTTTTGGCTGCATTTGGCTCGGCTCCACCTGTCAATAACTGTCTCGTTAGGAGCAAATGCCATTAGAGTAAATCGCAGCTGAGCTTCTGGCGCAGACTGAGGGCTAAGATACACTCAGCCGAAATCTGGTGCTAACTAAATTCACACACTTAGCGCCTGCAGCGCTGCAGATATTCGGCACTGAAGAGCAGCGGAAGGGGTAGACAGATGGGAGGAGGACGGGTAGGAGGGGGGGTGGGTGCATTTGGAGCGTAGCAGCGGGTATATCGTCTATCAAGCTGCGATGTGGCGTTGAAATGCTTTGGCAGCTTTGGCAAGTGGCAAAAGGCTGCAAAATCCACTCAATTCTCGCCAGCAGCCAGACCCCAAAAAAGAATTTACAGTCAGCCAAAAAGCCAAAACAAAATGCCAGCAAAAAACTGCCAAGAATGCAAAAGCTATAGATGCATGACAGGAAGATACCCTGTAGCTGACTAAATGCAACTTTTATAAGGCTTGACTAACTGCGGTGTTTATAATTAAAACATAAAACTGTTTTAAGAACTTTTAGTAGACAAATTGATATGTGCACTTGAAAAAAATCAGTATATGATTCTTAAGTAACTGCGGATCGTCAAAAAAAATTTCAGTATTTGATATAGACATGTTAAAAGGTTCATGTTAAACAAAACAGATTTATATATAGAAATCTACAGGATATATTTGTAATTCTTAAATAACTACGTTATTTATAAATGGATCATAAGAAAACTTTCAGAATATGTTGTAGCCACTTTCAAATGTGCGGGTACCAAAAATCGGTACTATACCTGGGAGATTATGGGATTTATTGATCTATGACGATAGCAACAACTTTCTCGAGAAATTGTTTTGTGTTCATGAACATTCATATCATAGAATACCATATATTTGTTATCGTAACCTATTGATTATAATAATATTTTAAAGATATTGCATTAATTTCTGATGCACACACCCTACACACTAGAACATTTTAAAGTTTCTTTTCAATCAATGAACATGTACCCGAGCAATTATTTATCTTTATTTAGACCCGATCTTTAAGAAACTTTTTTAAAATGAATTTTGTTCTAGTATTTATGGTTTGGATACAATTTTTTGTTATTGTTGTTTGTCCCAGCTCTGACTAAGCGATTGTTATGCCGATCGGAATATATATCATGCCCGCTTTTGCGCACGCAGCGGTTACAGGGTATATATATATGTGTGTGTTTGAGTGTGTGTGTTCGAATTGAGTTTCGAGTTTTGGTTTTCATCGTTTTACTCGCTTGTTTTCACGTCGTACAAAATGCTGCGCATTCGATTTTCAGTTCCATTTTCAGTTTTCAATTTGTCTTCTTCTGCTGCTGCTTCCTCTGCATCCGGTTGTGTATGTGTGTTTGTGTGTGCGCGTATGTTTGGGCTCTTTAAATGTGTCATGGCAAGACAAAATTTCGTCGACTGGGCCTTTGTGGAACGAGGGCGAAAGTATTTTCACGTGCTTGTCAGGCCCTGTCACTCGGCCAGTCAATTAGCCAACGCTTTTCAATTACAAACAAATCGAAGCAATGGACACGCTCAGGGGCGGTGGCTCGATTTACATCAGGGGGGGGCGTTGTCAAAGGAGTGGAAAGGGGGGGGGGGGGGTTGGCATCACTTCGTTTGCAGTCGCTGTCACTAGGCTTTACGGCAGATGCTCAAAATTTACATTTGTCACCTCCCCAAAAAGTGGGTCACAAATGGACAATCGGATAGATACGCCCCCTCCCACACACAGCCCCCCCCTCACCACCTGCCCAACCCCCGCTTTAAAAGCAGAACCGCACAAACCAGAAATGAAGAGAAAATTGAAATGAACTGAACAGCTCAGTGTAGTGTTCCGGCAAGGGAAAGGGCAGGAGTGGGCATTTGTGCATTTTAAATAACATATTCCCTTTGCACGGGATGGTGGAGGCTGGGCGAGGGGGGCATGGCAAAAATTGATAACTTAAGCAACTATTTGGGTCACTCAACTGTGAGGAAATGTGCAAAGCTTTTCAAAATCTTTATTAAAATTGGGGTTGCCAAATGGATTTGAGTCGAATCGGGCTGGAACGGGTAACACAGAAACCCAGTTAAGCGATCGAAAGATAAACAAAGTTTTTAGTAATATAATAAAATTTAGTAATAATATCATATATAGTTATTATCACAACTATCTTTCGATCCTTTGAATGTCGTGATTTTAACAGGGCTGCAAACCAAAGAGAACTGCCGTTAGGCTCCCAGCCTTAAGCTTTGCTTCGGTTCGTTAACCTGATTCCCCAATCCGTAATGAAGCAATTAAATGTTTAATTATAGTTACCCCAAATTATTATCTACCAACTTTTTTTTAGATAAATGTTTTGTCTGGTGCCCAAGCTATTTCTGGATTAAATTTTGTTTGTTGCGGGATGCGGGTTGATTTTTTGGAAAATTGTTTGGTTATTGGTTCGGTTCATTATAACCAGAATTTCAGGCTCGAACTGGTTCAATCCTTAAAAGGTCAAGGTCTTAAAATCTCTAATAAATGCATTGGCTGTAAAGTTTGCTGAAGTATTATTTATGTTAATGTGTCGTTAACAGTGAGCTGTTAATATAGCCATAAATATATACATTTTGTATGACTAGATATAAGATGTGAGAATTAGCATTAGTTTTAATAGTATTAACATATCATTCTCTATAAAAATCTTGAAAATTGTACAATTAGCTTGTTTAGGAATCAGTTTACAGTGAATGGTTGTATAAAGAGTTGACAGTAGAGAAGAGAGGAAACTACTGTTATTGATATGTTCAACCTCTGCTGATATGGTTGACATATATATAACCACATTGAAAGAGCTGTCGAAACACATATTTGCTATCGGCATCGATAACCTTGGTATCGATAGTTCGATATTCACATTGCAACACTTAAGTTCCACAAACTAAAAGAACTCAAGTCCTTAATTTCATTGAACTTCACTTGGTTTAAAGCTGGCACAATTATTCCACACATCAAGCAAAAAAATCCTTGTAAGCTGTATTAAAAATGCCAGCTCTTGGTTTGCCAGTGTTGGATAAAACGTAAAGTACGCAGCGCATAATTGAATTTGGCATATTTTAAGTCGTTGAGGTCGTTTGGAGGACGCATTTAAATAATTCAATTACAATGTAAATCCCTTAATCATCTGAATATTAATTATAGTTGGCCAATGCGCACATCGACGCCAACTAACTAAAGTGCGCCAATGTGGGGCGTGGCAATTGTAGGCAGGCTGAGCAGGTGTTGCAGCAACGTGTGGTGTGGGAGGTGGGAGGTGGTTGGTGGGGGTGAGGCGGGAAGGGAGAGTGCGATTCGCAGTCATGTAAATGCATTTACCACAGCATTTCCGGCACACTGAGCGGCGCATTGAAAAATGCGGAAGTGCAGATTTCTGACAGCAAAGTGGGTGTGGCTGTGTATGTATGTGTGTGTGTGTGTGTGTACACACAATGCCCGGATTTCAAGCGACAACGCGGCATCTTTTGCCTGGGCTCATCGTCTGTTTGTGTCATTTTGAGATGATTTTCTTTTCATTTAAATTTTACTTCATTTTAATTTTTGCCAGGCAAAGTTGTATTAAATATGTGTGTGTGTGTGAGTGTGTGCACACATTGGCCACATTAATGCGTGTCTTTTACATTCGAACACGCCGCAAAATTACGAAATTTTAACGCAATTTTAAGCTCGCCGTTAAATTTGGCAACTCGCCGCAATTCGCCTCGATGCTCCTTAATGCATTTAAAGCACACACACGTAATTTTATGGCAATCAATGCGTCCGCATGAAGGATGAGCCGCCATTCCGGGCTTGTGGCCATAGCTGGATATACCCTGTGCCTGGCTGGCGGGTCGCTCAAGTGCTTGCGCCAGGCTTTCATCAATAAGTTCTACAAAATTTATATATTTTATGCACTTGGGATGTTTGTTAAGTAGCTTATCGATTTTGTGTTTATCGATAACAACACCTTTCTACAGTCAAGCCTCATAGTGCTTCAAGTATCAGATTCGGATTCTGATCGTAAAGTTTTATTCAAAATGGCTTTACGATCGATAACCATAACGATTGTATTTGTATGTTCTTTATATTTATCGATAACAGCCTGTCACGATGTGAGCCCTTTTTTCCGACGGTTTTGTGGGTCTTCCTAGATCACAAAAAAGGGTTTATTTTTCGAATAAAATAATGCATTTCAAGTTTTACTTTTCATTCTCTACTTTCTTGTCACCATAAATGAAGCAAATCTTAACCGAAGTAAGTTTTACATATTTTGTGCGTCTGAACTGTGTTTGAAAAGTTATCGAATTTGTTATTACAATAGGCTATAGACTTTCAAGCAAGCTGCCACAAATCGATATTATTGGGGAGTCGCAAATAGACTCTTGGCTTCTGCAGCGTGTTATCGATAACAAGTTATCGAAAAGCGATACTTTCAATAAACATATACAAATTCATAGAAGATGGCAACATCTCAAGCAGCTCTCGTCTTGCCTGAATTTGCATTGCCAGCTGCCGAAGAAGAGGAAGAGGCAGATGAAGAGGTATCATCTGCCTCTTCCTCTTCTTCGTCTGAGCCAGGAAAATGCAGAAACCAGAGGCGGGAGCTCACCCGAACTGAACGCAAAGTCGTTATGGTGCTCGGAAAAGTTTTTGGCACTTTGGAGCATTGCATTTAATGTGGCATTTAAATGCCTATGTGAACGCTTTTCTTCCTTTTCTTTGCCCAATTGCAGTTGCTGTTGTTGTTTTCGTTGTTGTTGTTGTTGTTGTTGCAGGGCAGATCGTTTGCATAGGCAATGGAAAAGTTTGCATGCGACATCGTTGGCTATTAAAACTTGGCACCGGCTCGTGTAATACGCTTATGATGTGCCATCATAGCTGAAGAGCAGCCCGACAGCTCCTCGCACACCGCAAACAAATACCCTGCAGCTGCGATACCACCCTCCCTACCGAACCCTCCCCGACAAAGCTGTTGGCACGTGCCAATGGCAAAGACTTGTAGCTGCAATTGAATTTAAATGCGAGAATCATTTAATTGCTTTAATTAATTGCTCTGACGTGGCGCTGTCTGTGGTTTGCACTGAGTTTAGTGCCTTTAAGCTTGTATACCCTGTAAAATGGTGAACTAAGGGGGGAGCGAGCTGCTTGTGAGACAGCTCTGAGCTAAATGAGTGCTTGATCAACAACAAACCAATTTATTATTCGCAACTATCTAAACATCTCTCTGATCTACCCGAACTCCGAGTTTCTCAAGTATGCTCATCTGTCCAAACATTTCTCTGACCTACCCCAACTCAGAGATTATTTAAACTATTACAGAACTTAGCCATTCAAGAGGAGTGTCCTCCTAAGATAGAGGGCAAAGTTTTTCAGTCCAATAATAATAGCTCAAAGTGAAAAGCAAAGTAAAATGGAGCTGGGCAGCTCTAGTTGTGCATTCTTCAGCTCCACATTTGGATAAAATAATATCTATAATATCTAAGACCATGTCGAAAGTTAAATATAGGCTATATATAGGGCTAATATTGCATTAGATAATTTTCAAATGCAATAAACAGAGCGAAGTTTGATTTTATGCTCTGTACAGGGTATTATCAAGCCGGTTAAGTTCGACTAGCTTATTGTTTTGTTTATTTTATTTTATTTTCTGTTATTTTTTTCCTTAAAGCGTTGCCCACGCGCCCCAAAAACATGAAGCGAAACCTGCAGCAAAGAGTTTCCATATAAAAGAAACCACTGAATTTCAATTGAAAATCGATCAGTCAGTCTGGCATGTGTGTGGGTGTGTGTGTGTGTGTGTGGGTGTGTGGGTGTGTGTGTGTGTGTTGGTGTTGTGGCTGCTTGGCTGTAACTTCCGCTTGGCACTATAAACTATGCATTGCTTTAGCCCAACGCCCAACCGCTCAGCCCAGCTGCAATGCTTGTGTGGGTATTAAATCTTCTCTCTTTTTTTTTCGGGTATATAAACAAAGCATATTCATTGGCCATGTGTGTGTGTTTGTGTGGGCGAGCGTGTGTGGGTGAGTGTGCCAAATCTGTCTATGCAAGAAATTGTCACGTTTATTGGTTCGATTCGCTCGGGCTTTGCGTTTTAGGGCAATGAATTTTTGCATATTTGAGAGCCGAAAGTGCAAAACAATGTCAAATGCAGTTCGCAATGGCCGGAACTAAGGACTTTTACTTTCGTATAGTGCGGGCCGAGAACTGGGCGGGGCACAGTTGAGCGACAATTTTGGTAAATGTTTGCATTTATAGAATTGTTACTTTGTACCTATGCAAATGTAAGAGCTATGCGAAACTGTTAACGCTTAAGAATACCCTGCAATATTTTATGCTCTTAAGAGTGTGAGAGTGGGGAGAGAGAGAGAGCGAGAAAGAGAGAGAGAGAGAGGCAGACATGGAATGGAGAGAAGATTGTGTGTCTAAGTGAAAGGGGGAATATATGGAAAACTGAAATATGTGCAGCGAGAAGCTTAAACTGAAACCGATTCTCTCTCGTGCTATATAATAGGAATATATGTACGTTATATGGTCGCAATTGCTTCTTTTGGCCTGTTACAAACGTATGCACATAGCCATTATACCCTCATAAGCTTTTTTCAATGAGTCCAGGGTATCAAAACTTGAAATACGTTATCAAATTTATGCATTCTATTTTGACATTTCTCTTGTCTTTACCAACACTTATGTGCAGCGCGTTTGAACGAATTTTTAGGTTCTTAAAATGAAATAACAGTTGAAGGATTAAGTTACATAAATTATCAGATTAATTCAAGCTATGCGTAGATACACACAGCTTCCCTTATTATTCTGGCATTTATCAACACTGATATAAATCTTTAAGATTGACAGAAACATTCATTTTAATAACTAAACTCAACAAATAATTTCAGCTTATGCTCAAACTTGGCGCTGCTTAGCTTATTTAGGTGTTTTCCAACACTCATGTGCAGTACGCATAATCGAAATGTATAGCTTAAACAAGGGCATTACCCAAAGATTAAATATTAATTTGCTAACTAAGCCATATAGAAAAGCACATTCACATTCTGAACCAAACACATTTAGCTGGCATTAACCAACACTGACTTATTAATAGAACTAAGTGAATCCTAGGCTTGACCGCAAAATGTATATTATTAATTGAATTCAACAAATAAACAATTCGATGAGATTTGCTCTGATTTTTCTGTGCTTAAATATCTACTGGCATTTACCAACACTCAAATGAATCTTCCACGGCACTCAACTGCATATTGAACGTTTTATGGCTAAATTACTTACATTAAGCGGGCCACAACAACAAGAACAACAATTGTAGTTTATTGATGACCCACATGTGAACTGTGAATATAGCTGGCAAACGCTTCATTACACAGCCCCACACACAGATATTGTGACTGTTGGCTTAAACAGGGGAGGGATTGTGGAAGGGGGGGGGGGGGGCTGGAACTGGAGTCAGTGGTTGTCACTCAATAATTCAATGGGTTCTGCTTCAGCTGGCACTTCTCCTGCTGCTTCTTCGGATGCCACTTGACTATGAGACGACTCAACCTCAAATAGCTGGGGCACTCAAACTTTGCTGGCGCTTGTATAAATCTTTGCTTAACCTCGTCTGAACTTTGGATAGTGAACACACACACACACACACACACATACACACGAGAACACACACACATATACACCTGACAATTTCCGAGCCAACACCTTTGCAGGTGAAATCAACTGTCATGCAGTTTTAAACAGTTTACGAGGCGTATGAGCGATATTTGCACAGGCATTGCTTTATTTTGCACACAGCTGCGTGTGTGTGTGTGAACGTGTGTGTGTGGTTGTGGTGTGTGTCTGTGCTGTGCTGTGCTAGGGTGTCTGTGTTTTTCTCCCCTCCTGCTAGCATTTTATTTTCGCAGCGTCGCTTTTACCCTGGCACTTAAAACAGCGTAACGTTTCAACGATTGATTCAATGCAGCCAAGTGAGTGTGCATGAGTGTGTCTATAAGTGTGTCTATGACTGTGTGTGGGTGTATGAGTGTGTGTGTGTGTGTGTGTGTGTGTGTGTGTGTGTGTGTGTGTGTGTGTGTAAGTGAGTGAGTGCTCAAGTGCGTGTGCTGGCAATTTAATTACATGATAAAATGTGGACATATCACGTTATAAATACAAAATGCAAGCAGAGGCACACACACACACACACCAACAGCTTACAGATGTGCGTGTGTGTGTGTGTGTGTGTGTGTGCATAAACTTGCCATCGGCTATAACATAGGGTCGCACATTTTGCGACAGTATTGCCAACTTTTATGCGAACCAGACGCGAATTACTGGCATGCACATAAGTACAACAAGTCAGACTACGGTAGGCACAGTAATGCGCGACGTGGCGATACCCTGTAGTCTCTGAGTGAACCAAAAAAACAGCATAAATCAAATCAGGTACAGTGTACATTAGGCAGCTGCTGTTCGTTTTTTTAAGAAAAACTCTTCCAAAACTTTTGGCATACTTCGATAACAGAAAAAAATTGGTTTATATTCCAACTTAAAGCTAAATTTTTTTAATATTTAGGCCAAAAAGCAACCAGATACCAAAATTGCGGGCTGCAGCTTTTATAGTCTCTAAGATCGATGAGTATATGCAGGCATATATAGTCAGATTGATTGGCCTGAATGTCTTCTGGCTGCAATTAATCCATCTATCGGCTGTTACACATCTTTTCGAGCCCACATTCGTTTCATAATTACAGGGTATAAACAGGCAGTTGGAAAAACAGCACAGTTAGTTAGTTGCATCCCTGGGGTAAGGCAACGGGTGGGAGGTTTATCGACTAGTTTTACGCCGTTAATTGCAATTGTTATTGCTGTTGCATATTATGCGAGTGTCGAGTTTACGGAATGACAACGCAGTTATCATTAGGGAGCTGCAGCAACAAAGTTTTTAACGCTCGTAAGGATATGGTAATTTCGATAATTGCATGTCGAACATAAGGCTAAACACAGGTGAAGTTGTTTAGAGTGCTTCAACAAAGGCGTATATCGAAATGACAAAGTTAAGCAAGAAACGGTTGAAGCAAAGTTTACTTGATATGTGTTCACTGGTTCAATGTGAGCATAAATAAGTTTTATGTTTACACGTTTAATCTCCCGATTAACCTGTTATTGAGTACCGATTAATCGATTATCGAAACAACTTGTCGATTAGTTATTAAAAGATTATCAAAAGTACTTAGAAAGTGTTTAAAATAAGCATAAATAATCTTATGTTTATACGTTTAATATATCGATTTCATTATTATTGACTACCGATTATCAAAACTATGTAGTATTATTGATTACCGATAAATTGGTCATCGAAACTACTTGGCTTGAGCTCAAAATGAACAGAAATAGTTTTATGTTCATACGCTTGATCTATCGATTTAATTGTTATTGATTCAAGATAACTTGACTCTCGAAACTTGGACAAGTCGACAAGAAATCTGAACATAATCTCAAAAAGACCAATCGATAAACTATCTATCAATGTATTTGGTGTCCATAAACATACTTGACAATTTAAGGATAAATGCATTTAGGCATGGATACAATAGATTTAATGAAAAATATCATCACAAACTATTGCAATACAACTCAACGTTCTGAAATACTTAAAACAGTCTTAGAGATATCGATATGTTATCGATATGTTACATGTATAAATAGTTTTCTTATAGATTTGTGTATATAAACAGATTTATGAGAAATTTTTACACATGCGATATCTAAAATAGATAGATAGATTACAAATTATCGATATGCAATCGGTTTAGTATGTGGTATCGATTTAAATGTTATAAATTGTGTAAATTTGTTTGTTGTGGAGTTAAGTTGACATAATTGTAACCAAAGCCATATTTGATTGGCTTTATATCGATTTACCTTTTATTGATATGCCACTTATCGATAACAGTTGTCGCGTTTGTCTGACAACAGATAGCTGAACGAGCTATTATGCAAACGGTGTAAAAATGAAACAAATAAATTAAATTGCCAGTGAAACAAGTGCAATGAATGCAACAATTCGGAATTCGTGTTCAACGGCCGATAACATCGCCTGGCATGGAAATTGTGAATGCGCTGAAGTTGTTCGATGGGCCATACTCGTATTTCGTTTCGATTTCATATTTGTTAATATTTGCATTTGGTGCTCACCGTGCTCTGAAGCGTGCAATCACGCACCCACACACACGCACAATGAGCTGAAAACATTTAAACATTTATCTGAGCTCTTAACTGGCCAAGTGCCCGAACAGTCGCTGTTGTCCGTGTTGCAGTTGTTCACAGTGAATCGAATTCCCTGTGGCTACAGCTACCCACTCATCGCGTAGACCTCCTCATATAACTGTGTGTCGAGCATAGAATGCCACAACAAAGTGGTAAATGGGCATTTATTAGTCACCCGATGGGAGAGTCAAATGTAATTTCACGTTTTATTTCACTAATTATTTAAATAGGCCATTGTGAATACCCTGTAAAGGTGCTAGCGCTCCAAAGGTGTATGTATTGAATTTTAAGGCAACTTTCGATAAAAAGTATACAACTGCAATTTTGTAAATACATTCGATTGTTGAGGGTAGTCTAAGATTTACTTGCATACTGTGCCTCTTCTCTATCTCTTATATTGCATATTATATTGTTTTCCAATTTAACTCAGCTGATTCCGTTTGTAACCTAGTTGGGTCATTTAACATGCATGTTATCTTCCTCATTGCATTCTTTACTACATTATCAATCGATCTATATTAATCTTTTGTATTCCCTATCTTTTGATATTATTTTAATAATTTTGTTGCTGTTGTTTTGTTTCTTTAATTTGTCTCTCATTGCGACTCCAGATTGTGACTTTGCTTAGCTTCTTAACATGCTTGTTAACTTTTTATCCTGATTGCACATTATCAATTATCTTTAGTAATTGGTTAAATTGCGATATTTTTCAACCTACGAAGAGAAAAGGCTGTTTTATTTTTAGTTGCTTTTTGGGCATACTTCTCAGCTTTTTGCTTTTACTATAGGGTATTTTATGGCGTATCCCGATCATTTTATATTGTGCACCGCGTGTATCGTTGCCCTTTTACGGCAATCTTTTAGCCCAATTGTAAACTTTATGTCGTTTTTAATCGCAGTTTCTGTTCAATTGTGCGTTTTATACCCTAAAAGAGGGTATCAGAAATTTCGCATGGGATTTGTAATGCGCCGTGCAAGGCCTGTATGAACAAATTCTATGTGAATTTGTAAGCTACTTGCTTCTAGACTCTGCTAATCAATCGTTTGACTATATAATAAAGCTGACAGAAGAAATATAGGTCGAAAACTTTGGTTTAACAAAAAATATATTTACATTATACTTGTGACAGATTCTAGTGGGGATTAACTGACTAAATCAAAGTTATTTTTATGAAAGGGTATTTAATATTCGGCTTGTGCCATATGTACGTGTATTTTCATAGTATTTACCGTTTCCCCATGGTGCATTTGGTTTTCTCCTTTTTTTTTTTTGGTAATTTTGGCATTCGGAATTTAATCAATTTTTCGGCCGGCGTTGTGGTGTCAAGGGGGGGGGGGGGGGTTGTGTGGCTAGGGGGCTTGCTATATATTTATTTAGTCAAATATTTGCATCTGCACTTTAATTTGTTACAATTATTTAGTTTTTTTTTTTGCTTTTACTGCAGCTTTTAGGCAAATATTTAACACCGGAGCACCAAAAATTGCTGGCAAATTTTTAGCTTTGTGCGAATTAAGTGTGTGTGGGTGTGTGTTCGGGTGTGGGTGTGATGTGTGTGTGTTGCACATTTTGTGCTAATGAAGCTGTTCCTCAATGGCATGATTGCTTTGGGTGTGTGTGTGGACTGTTTGTTCAACGTGTGCTACGCTTTTAAATTGTGAAGAATACGAACGACTTTCGAGACAAAGGAAATTTTAATTATAAAAATTACACAAATTATTAAAGAAAATTTATTTTATAACAATTAAGGCAAATGATAATTACTAAAGGAAATCTGCAAATATTAGCAAATATATTTGTATTGCTGCATTTGTTTGCAGCCAAAAAAACAGTTTATACCCTAAGCATGAATAACTAAAAGTATATTAGCTTTGTGCTAATGTGTGTGGCAGTGAGAAGGAAGCTTTGCCGCCAGCATAAAGCATAAATATTTCTGATCAGCATCAATGGTCGCGATGATTGTCCGCTTCCAAGATATCGATAAAATTTGATATCGAAATTATGATATTTTCTTTAAGTCACCAAACATGGATAAAGTTTCTCTTAGACTATAAACAGATCCAAAATTGATTGATTATTTAATATGAATTCTTGTGTTTCGTACTACTACTACTACCATATCATATAGGTGCTATAGGCATGATCGGTCAAAAATTAAGTTCCTGTAGGAACAACTATCTTCATTTTTAGACATCTTCTCCAAACATGGCAACCTAGTTTCTCTAGGGTTTCCTACATATAATGAAAATTATTTCAGCAGCTAACTATATCATATTATATAACTTTGTAGACGGAACTCTCGAAAAATGAATTTGTAAACATTTTCTGTTATTTGAGATATCTTCAGCAATTATGAGCTTTGCAATTCTCATCACAGATAGTCGTTCTTAATGCTTTTATTTTTGCGATTCGTCTGTGTTTTCTTTTTGTAATACCCTGTACTCAGTTTTAAGCTGTCGAATAGACTCAACGCGCGCCGAAAATGCAACTGTCTCTTGATTTTGATTTTTTCTTTGCAATTGCGCCTGAAAGCCTGCAACAACAACATCAACATCTCAGTGTCGCCCAGCAAAAAAAAAAGAGATATCCAGAAATGGCTAAAATGTTCGCAAAGGCGGACAACGTCGAGAAAAATGGCCCAAACAAAGCTCGGGCAACGTCTTGTTATGGCAAACCCAAAAGCGCAATAAAAGCTGCTCAATTGCTGTCCCGTCTCGCTCAGCACCGCCCCCCCCACCCACCCCCCGCCTCGCTCAATGGCAATATGCAGTATCAACTTGAAAGCCAACTACTCTCTGGGGAGGGCTGAGGAGGGGCGGGGCGGGGAGGATTGTCAACTGGCCTGAAACGGAAATGCGCTAATTATGCGGCGAGCGCATTACAAAAGCGAAACTCAGACCAAAAGCTGATCAAAAGTAAATATGCATTGGGCTTAAGTGTCGTTGCTGATCGACTAGCGGCTACCCTGTAGAATTCGTACTTGGATACTGTTTGGGCTCCAATTTTAAGGCAGCTCATTTAATGCACAGTAATTGCAGATGCCATTTTTTGTGAACGTTTTTAAGAACGCTTAACACAAGGAAAGTTTAGCATATTAAGGTTTGAACCAGCGACCATTATTTTGAGGTTAGAACAGGGCTGCAAATACGAAAGTAACTGTCGTTGGTGTTGTTATAAATATAATTTTAGGTTAACCTAAGCATATGGGGTTATCGCTGAATAAATGGGTTTACCCTTTATATAATGCTGTGTCCTGACTAAGTTTACAGGGTATTCGCGCAGTCAGTGAACTACTGCATCACGTTGGCAACAGTAACACATGCGCCCTCAAGCTAGAGAGCTGCTACTGAAGTTCTCAATTATGTTATTTACCTAGCCAATATACCTTTTTGTCGTGATGGGCAATACAGGGTATTTGGGCCATTCAAATTGTTATTAAGATGTGTAGCGCAAAGACAACAGCGCATCAGCAACAGGAGCGACATTGCCCTTATAAGGATTCAAATGGTTGGGTGGGATAGAGTGCCAGGATAGTTGGATAGTGGGCTGGTGAGGGGTTTTGGGGCTAGGGGTAAGGGGAAGGTTGTCTAACCGGACTATAAGTGTGCTGGCATTGTGACAGTCCTTATTGTTGTTATTTAACGGCCGTGATTTTGTGCGGAGCGAAGAAAAATAAAACGAATTTAGCAGACGAAAAAGTGAAAAAGAAAAGATGACAAGTCTGTGTGTGTGTGTGTGAGAGAGAGAGAAAGAGGGAGAGCGAGAAATAGGCAGGAAGAAAGTCGTAGATGCATATAGATTGATTAAGGAAAAGTATGGAAGTCAAAAGAGAACGAGAAGATGGACAGGCAGAAAGAGAAAGCGAACAGAAGCGAAGGCTACAGCTAAAGACAGAGAGAGAAAGAAAGAGAGAGAGAAATAGAGCCAGAGAGAGACAAAAGGGGTGAGATAGAGGAGAAGCTACATCTTAAGACAGAGTGAGAAAGAGAGAGAGAGAGATAGGCGAATACAAAATGATTGAGAGATAAAGAATGAGAGACTGCAAGGATTGACAGAGCGAGTAAGAGAAAGCCTGGACAGCACAAAGAAGGCAACAACTTCAGCACCGTTGACTGAACCCAAAATGAGGCAACATGCAAAATGCAATGGATGTTGTTGTTGCTGTTGTTTGTTTTTGTTGTTGCTGTTGTTGTTGTTGCTGTTGTTGTTGCTGCTGTTGTTGTTGTTGTGCTTGCAGCGCATCCTGTTGGCTGCTCTCGCCTGAAAAGCATCCAGAGACACAGCCACAGACATGGACCTGACATATTTCTGCATTTGTATGCCATTTCCCTCCCCATAAGCAGGAACCTCCCCCCTTTCCCCCCCCCCCCCACCCCTTTCGCTTCTGTCGCCACTGCTTGTGTTATTTAATCCGCTCCGGGCTGTTGTTTGTTGTTGTTGTTGTTGTAATACCGTGCGCTTAAAGAGCTTCACTGGCGCTTATCATTCAACGCAGCCACCGCCGTCGACGTCGACGTCGCTGCCGCAGTCGTAGTCGGCGTTAACGTCGCCGTCAGCTTCGTTTGTTTTCATATGCGAAAAATTGAAAAGTTTTCGCTGCTTTTTGGTCAACCGCACAAAAAATTGGCGAAACCGTGAGTGTGTGCCACGCCCACCCGCCCCAGTCAATCCCCCCGTGGTCCAAACAGTCCCCGTTTCCTTTGCCAACAACAAACACAACAACAACAACAACAACAATTGAAAGGCAGCGGCGTAAAATTTTTGCAACTATTTTGTGGCAAGTTTATAACGAAATGCTGCAAATTGGTTTGGTCGGGGCTTTGGTTTTGGCTTTTTAGGGTCTAAGCAAACGGCCCCCGACAAAAGTCGAGCACAAATCGAGAACCTGAAAAAATAAACAAAAAAAAAAAAATAACCCAACATTTGGTTATTTGAGTCGAGCCAGAAACGCACAGAGATTCAAGCCGAAATGTTGTGGGAAATGTAATTTTTGTTTTGTGGGAGTAAAGGGCTAAGGTGGCTTGTAAAGCGGCTTGTAAAGCGGCTTGTAAGGCAGCTTATGGCAGTCATTGCAGGGCATTACGGAACGCAGTTCTTGACTCAAGACTCTAGACGTATTTTCTAATGTACCTGCCAAGCTTAAGAGTCACTTTGACATCTTGTTAAGCCCGCTTGTTTTTGCACATGTATCCATTAGCTGATCTGCTTGTAAAAGTATGCCAAAGTTGCCACCTTGCAGCACGTTGCAAAGCTGGCAACGCCAATAAATAGAAGCCAAATTTCAAGCAACAGCTTGATATGAAAAACACAATTTATGACTAGCGCTGCCAGCTCGCTCTATTTTATTTTATTTTATTGTATTTTATTGTACAAAGCACAACAAAGTGGCAGCAAAATATATTTATTTGACTATAACTGTCAATTAATTGACGACTGACAAAAAGCTGGACATTTTTATTAGCATGGCGTTGCCACACTTGCTTAAAACTATATTAATTTGTCAACTTCATGTCAGTTAGCGTTGACTTTGACGGTAACATATACGCAACAAGGCATCGAAATGAGTGCGCTGCATTCAGGCAAAAACTTTATTTTTTATACCCTGTACAATGTATTTGTGAAAAGGTGTGTAACAGGCAGAAGGAAGCATCTCCGACCCCATAAAGCATAAATATTCTTGATCAGCATCAAAAGCCGAGTCCATCTAGTTATATCTGTTGGTCTGTCCGTGTGTATATACGCAATGATCTCAGAATCTATAACATCTTGGTCAAAAT
The DNA here is from genome assembly GCA_035045355.1 of Drosophila lacicola. Lineage (NCBI taxonomy): Eukaryota > Metazoa > Arthropoda > Insecta > Diptera > Drosophilidae > Drosophila > Drosophila lacicola. The sequence continues at coordinate 6,258,894 of JAWNPB010000148.1, read as the reverse complement.
TCATGTGAAAATGGTACTGTCAAATATCCTATATAGACAAAGGTCAAAATTTCCCACCCCATAACCCGGCCAAATCTTATCCGATTTTCACGAGGTTTGGCTTTTTGTTCATGGTTTGGCCTCTAGATAAATTTGGCATCAAAATCTAACAACATTATTCTTGGTCAAAATTCATGTGAAAATGGTACCATCAAATATCTATATAGACAAAGGTCAAAATTTTCCACTCCCATAACCCGGCCAAATCTCAACCGATTTTCACGAGGTTTAGCTTTTTGTTCGTGGTTTGGCCTCTAGATAAATTTGGCATCTAAATCTGACAACATTATTCTTGGTCAAAATTCATGTGAAAATGGTACCCCCAAAAATTCTATATAGACATAGGTCAAAATTTCCCACCCCCATAACCCGGCCAAATCTTATCCGATTTTCACGAGGTTTGGCTTTTTGTTCATGGTTTGGCCTCTAGATCAATTTGCCATCTAAATCTGCCAACATTGAAACCGATTTGTTTTTTGTTTTGTTTTAAAAATTGCGCCATTTCTTGGTCAAATATTGTGCAAATTGTTGTGAAATTTAATACCAGGAGTTACCCAAGCAATTTTGCGTGTTGCCAACTTCAACGTAAGATACAGCAAAAATAAAAAAAAAAGGAAAAAACATCGAAGGAAGCAGAAAAAAACTTTGGCCGCACGCATGCAAATTGAAATAGTTGCGCAAACTTGGGTCAGGCTTCAAATAACCTTTTGTGGGTGGCTGGGCGGGGGGAGGGGCTAGGCAGATGGGAGGAGGCGGCAAGTGCAAAAGGGCGAGCGCTTAAGCTCTTGGCAATTATGAGCTGAACTCCGAAAGTGAACGAGCTGCTGTTGTTGTTGGGCCTTGGATATATATAGTTCATTAATATATCAAGGTTTTAATCTCCGTCTGGCAGCCGCCATCATCCGATGCTAAACAAGCGTAAAACGCTTTTTACCGGAAACTTATAAACGCAACGCGCTAATTATTTTTCGCGTGGCATGTAAAGGCCATGGCTTCCAAATCCCGCCCAGCTTTCTGCTCCCCCCCCCCATTTCTCCCCGTTGACGCTTCCAGCTTCGTCGCTGGCTGCGGCTTAGCGTATTAAATTTCTGTGCGCGTTGCAAGCTGTGAACCAGTTGCAAAGTTTTCCTTACACTTTGTGGCAGCGCACTTGGGGGTTGGGGGGAGGGGTTTTTGGGTGTGCAGGGACTACGACTAGATTAGGGAGCGGGTGGCGCGTGCTGTGGCGCATATTAGCGCCAGGACATACATTTCATTTTGGCTTAACAGCGAGCGTTTCTTTTTAATTTCTTCAGGCAAACAACACTGCAGTTCGAGACTGGAAGGACTGCCCGCGCACAGTGGGCCGGCATGATTCAGTTTTAGTCCAAAAATGTAGCAAGTTAACATATTGTAAAACTAAAGTAGCTAACACAAGCAAGGCAAAGAAAATTGCCTAAAAATGTTGCTCTTATCTAAATTCAAAGCTGAAGAAACCACGAAAAAATATATTTTAATAAATTACAACTCATAAATTACTCTCATAAATTATATAAATTCAAATATATTTTTAATTTACATAAAATTTTAATTAAAATTAATTTGATGACAATTTTTAAGCTTATTTTTTGCTTAAAAAATTGTATTATTAACAAATTCTAAAAAAATATTGCTAATTATTTGAAAACCTAAACAAATAAAAACACTAGAAACTAAAAAAAGGTTTAATAAATTATTCTAATTAATTTATAAAATTAATGATTTATTTTGTATATATCTTTTGTATATACTATATCTTATGTAACTTTTTTAAAAAAGTATGTCTTGTGTTTTGAAGTGTGAAATCTTCTTTTCTTTTCAAAGCATATGGCAAATTTTCTGAGATTATCGTGCTGGAATTAGATTTATATTTATTTATTTTCTATCTTACTTTTTTTTTATTTATTTATTTATTTTTTATTTTAATTTGTTTTCGTATCTTCGTTATTTTAATTTTAATTGATTTTCTACCTTTATTTATTTATAATATTTTTATTTATTTTCTAACTTTATTTATTATATATATTTGTTTTCTATCCTTATCCTTTCTTACAAGTGCATTTTTTCTTAACGCTTGGCCAGCCCACTGTGCACAGGCGTCGGCGTCAGCGCCAGCGTCGGCGATGCTGCCATTTCCTTTTCCGTTTCCGCCCGCACGTACGTGGCGGGCACTTTGGGCCTAACAACTACTTGCTACTTGGATAGACACGGCGAGAGTTTTGGCATGCCGCACACACACACACACACACACACACACACACAGTCGAATACCTAGTGTGGTGTTTACATTGTTGTTGTCATTTTCTAGTTGCCAGCTCGTTTTGGCTTGGCTTGGCTTGAAGCTGGCGCTTATTGTAGTTAAGTTTTATGCCGCCATTTTCTTCCGCTTTGCGTGCTGCACGTATTGCGCTCATCTACCGCCCCTCCCCCCTCCCTTCGGTCCACATCTAGCTGTCTATTCCGCTCTCTATATGCGGCTTTTAGGCGCTGTCTTCTTCTTCGTTGCTGTTGTGGCTGCGTCCTCTCGGCGCCTTTGCACCTAATTCCATTTTCACTTTCTTTGATGATGCTCAATTTTTTGCATCATTAATCTTAAGCGATTTTCAGCTTTGACGCTGACACACAGCAACTCAACTGGCTCAATCTCTTTCCCACTCTCTCTCTCTTTCTCCCTCTCTCTCTCTGTCTCTTGCGCCCACTCTCCGTCTACTTGCCACTCCCCCTTTCTCTTTTAGATTCACTCTTCCTTTCAAGCACGCATTGGGGCATTAAGATATGAGTTTCAGTCATGAAATATATAATTTTTTGTGTACAGATATTTATTATATTTAATATCTATTTTGAATAGACCATTAACCTGGAATTACTCGTGTCTGTACTAATCGCCCCTAAGAGATCTTTGCTTATTTATCTGTTAACAAAGCATAACATACCTGCATTCAGTTATTTTTATTATTCTTATGTTGTTATTAACTTAAGCTATTATTTTAAAGAAATTCGTTAATATTCTGTTAACTCAACAGAATATGAAAGTAACTGCTTGTTCTGTTGAAGTAAACAGCAGCTGAATGTTAGGTAACATTTCAATTCAGATATGTTAGCACAAAGAGCAGCTAAATGTTAGCTGATTGTCAACTAACATATTACTGTTAACCGCTCTATGTTAAGCTTACACTCAATTTACAAAAATAACATAAATAAGAGTTTCCAGCAATGTTAACAGAAACCTTGGAAGAATATAACTTAACATTTAACTGTTATTTAAGCAAATAGTCTTATGATTGCGTTACCCACAATATGGACATAGCTGACATTGTAGTCACTAGCAGAATTGTTTGTCTTAATTTAAAAAAGTTACAATTTTCAGTACACACTTTTATTGCTGAGTAAATTAAACTTGACAGCAGTCAAGCTAACATTGTAAATCAAGTTAATCGCTGTTATGTGATTAACATAAAAATGGAATTATTAGTTATGAAACATAGCTTTTAAGCTGACGCTGTTATGTGTTACATTCTGTAAAGCTACCCGCTCATGTTACTGCGAGCTGTCACTTCTGTAAACTCTCTAAGCCCGCCACAGAGCATAGGGCATTAGCATTGACATTAACAGCGACACTTTTAAACTTAACGCTAATATGAGCTTATGCATATATATATACATATATATATATATATTTATGCATATATGCCGGGCTGGAGGCAACCCTAACAATTTTCCGCTCGATTTGCTGCTCAGTTTTTGTCAGCTTACAGCGCTGTCGCTGACTTTTCATAGTTTGCCCAACAAAACAATTTCGGTTTTTCCCAAATGGCGGGTGAAGGGACTGGGGGTCGTGGGGGGGAGCTAAACGGAACTGAGCCAAACCAAATGAAACAAAACGAATCGAAATAAAATGAAACGAAATGTTAGCAGAGCCTCTGCTCCGTCCCTGGACGGGGCCATGGGTTCGTTCGAAGCGCCAGCGTTTTGTAGATTTTAAGAGCCATAAATTTTAAGTGTCAATATATAAAAACCGCATATGTGCGGCCAGCGGCGGCAACGAGTCGAAATTCATAAATTTTGCCATGGGACGAAATGGTAAAATAAAATGCAGCAGCTTTCGTTGTGGCCCAAACGCACACGCACACACACGCATGGGTTATATATATGAAAGGAGTTTTGCTTTATAGTTTTTGGCTGCGTATGTGTGTGTGTGTGTGTGTGTTCCATGTCCGTTGCATGTCGCCGCAGGGCATTTGGCTGGCTCTGTGGCTGGGTCCAAGCTATGCTATGCCACATGACGCTCCCGATTCGGTGTGGATTTTATTTTATTGCAAGAAAAAGAGTAAAACACGTAAAAATATGACAACAGCATGTGCTTGACTTGTGGATACCCTGTGAAATGCTGCTAACAAGGTGCAAAACGATTAAAGACGCATTCAAGCATAAAAATGAACTTTTAAACACTTTTAACTTTCATTTTACAGGGAATCTTTTTTCAATCATTCTTTATTATAATAAAGAACAGCATGCTGAGGAAAAGATATCCTGCAAATGGAACTATAATAAGGGTCTGACCTGTTAAGAATAGTCTGCTGGGATTGCTCGACCTAGCGGATACCCTGTATTTCTATTAGGGAAGAAAGTCATGATATGAGTAAAGTAAACTGTGATATAAGAATCTCTTTGATAAGAATATGTGACAAATATACTTAGCTCTTTAACACTCTTAGATAAGCTCAACAAATAGGAATTGGATATCGATATTTATCGATTTCGATGCAAATATATCCATATTAAATATCTATTCTTCCTATTTTCTACGCAAATTTAAACACTCTAGGATTTAATTTGTCGATCCGATCAAGTATATACTTATACTGTATGTGCTCATAAGTAGTGTCTTTTGCCTGAACTATACCCATTTGCAAAAACTGACAATAATATACCCTGTAAAATGATTTAAAGTTAAATATCTCAGCGCCTTAGCCGACTTCATAATACCCTAGTTAGCAACTTTAACATAAACAGGGTATAGCTAAGACGAAGCCAAGTTGTTATAAGAAATACCAAAAAATAAATACTGCTGAAAGTAAAACAGATGACAACGGGCAGAACAAGAAGAAAATAGACGCAGGAGTCCAAAAGCCAGTGGAAGCTGGTCAGCTGGTGGGCTAGCCTGTCAGCTGGCCAGACAGAAGGCAATCAAGAAAGCGTTGAGTCAGTGCAATGTCTGTCAAGCCTTGGCCAAATATCCCTTGCATTCTCTACAAATATATTTTTCGGTGCAATAAAATTTCGCTAGCCACGCGAACTGCGAACTCCGAGAGTCCGCTATAAAATATATAAAAAAAAGCAAAAGCAATCGACAATCGACAATCGCCAATGGAATCAAACACAAGCAATTTTCTAACAAAGTGGTTTATGGAATCACTTGTCCATGTGAAAGGGGGCTTCGGTTATCGCTGGCGTTTTTTTTTTTTTTTTTTTGCCTATGTGTGTGTGTGTGGGCGTGTGTGCGTGTGTGCGGGCACCGCAGGCGCCGAATGTGCATCTAAAATAGCTAAAAATGTTTGCTTTCAGCCATTTGAAAGATATTTTCAATATGATTCTTTAATTAGAACATATAATCGATATATGCAACGCCAGCTGCAATAACTTTCGTTTCATTCCAATTGACATTCCACATAGAACCACAATGCCATCGGCTTTTAACAGCCATGTACATGTGTACTAAGTTTAATTTGTTACCAGCTTGTTTGCAAAGCCATATAAGTAATGTTTCCTACGTGAACCTAATGCTTTTTAACATAGCTCTGAAATATATGTTGCCTTGTGGTTTTTATTAACAGCCAATTAACAAAGCATCGAGCTTCATAACAGTTTATAAAAAAAAAAATAAGTGTTATTATCTTTATCACAGTTTTACTTAAAACCATCTACATATGTGTTTAACAGTGACTTTTTCATTAACAGTTCACTAACATAGCACACTTAAAGCGCACTTTAACAGCTGTTATGTCTGTGTTTTTTGCTTTGCATAAGCAGTTTTATAATTCTAGCCGCCGCTTCTACACTTCTCACCCTTTTACACCGTGCCTCTCTTTGCGCTTCTCAAACTCAAGCGTCATCGGCATCAATGCGACTGCCAAACAACTTGCAAATTCGCCGCATTTTTGTGGGTTGGCACAAAGTTTTCCAAATTAAATGGCTTTGGCTTTGGCTTTGGCAGCGGGCACAAAAAGATGGCCAACAAGAAAGTTGGCTCTAATTAAATATAACTTAAAGTCTATCAAAACCAAATTAATCACTAAGCGCCACAAATTGAGGGTCTGAAAAAAACAGCAAGAAAACACAAAGGAAGAAGAAGGCAATGCCCAAGTCAAGGCTTTTTTTTATTATTTTGCCTGCTGATTTCATTTGGCTAATCAGCTTATTGAACTCTGGGTTGAGGCAGAAAGCAGACCGAACAGAGAAGTGAAGATGAAGTCAAGTGGAATTGACATTGAGATTTCGCTCTTTAAGCAGTTGCAGCTACAAAATCGCAATCCCAAATTCAATTTGTTGAGCACTGCGAACAAAGCAGCCCGAAATGCGGAGTGGAGCGTGGCGAGAGCCGTAAAGGTGACCAGGTTGCAGCCGTATCACCAGCTTAATTAATTACAAAAGGAGTTTATTAAATCGCAAACAAACTTCGCCAACAAGTTCAGCTGAATGCTCGCCGCGCAGGGCTACAAACGACTGCTTTAAGCGACTGCAATTAATATTCAGTTCGAGTAATTTATTACAAAATGTGTTTCTGATTTGCCAAGAGTTAAGCTAAATACGTGCTAATCAAACCGTACTTCAGCGATCAATCAGCTTTAGTCAATCTGTTTTCTTCCACTTATCTATTTATTATTTATTTAATAAAATAGCTAGTTCTATACTTTCAAGCTAAATACCCTAATCGGTTACATCAATCTCACTCTCATCAGTCTTCAATCATTTTTATTCGGCTTCATCTTCAGCTGTGTCAATCAACACTTGTTAATATCAATACAAGTTATTCATACACATCAAAGTCTATTGACATTCTAGCTTCAATCAACTTCAGTCTGCTGTTGGAAAACTCATTAGAACTTCAATCAGCTTCAATCAATTTTCAATCAAATATTTATATAAAAATGATGATCATATTTGAATTTAAATTCAAGCCAAGTTCTTGAATGGTAACTGAGCATTTCTCGCAGCTGCAATCGCATTTAACTCTGCTTCAATCAAATATTTATATACTATACAACACCTACCTGGGTTGGTTGTGTGGCCAGTAAATCGATGGGTTGCTCCGGTAACGCCTGTGCCGCTGTGGGCAACACTAATTGCTGCTGTTGCTGTTGCTGTTGTTGTTGCTGTTGTTGTTGTTGCTGGAACTGCTGCTGAAAGTGTTGCTGCTGCTGATATTCATATTGCTGCTGCATTTGATATTGCAATTGCTGATATTTCAGTTGCTGCTGCCCGCCAGAGGTCACCTGATGCTGCTGCTGCTGCTGCTGCTGATGTTGCTGCTGTTGTTGTTGCTGCGGCTGCAGCTGGGCCTGCACCAACAGCAGCTCGAGTTGACAGCAACAATAAAAGGCGATAGCCAGCAATTGAAATGTGTTGGCAACACTGCGTGCTCTGGCCCTGCGTCGAGTTGCTCTTGCTGCTGCTGCTGCAGCTCCTGTTGTTGCCGCCGACAACAACGACATGTTGCCGCCGTAAGTGTGTCCGTGAGCTCGTTGTAACTGCCAAAGTATGCAACAATTTGGCTCGTTGCAAGTTGCTGCCTCTTGTGGTTGTTTTTTTTGCTGCTATGTTATTCTTGGCCGTTCAGTTGCTGCTGTGCTGCAACTTTATTCGCAAATTGTCTACAAGCAAAAAAAAAGAAAAGGAAGCAGTAGAAACAGTAGCAAAAGTCACTTGAAGTTGAAGTTACAGCTGAAGTTGTTGTCAATTTCAAGTGGATTGTCGCAAGAAAAAAAGAAAACACATTTCAAGCAATCTGTGAGCTATGTGGAACGAGCCTGAAGGATAACAACAACAACTACAGCTTCATGTATAGACGTTATATTAATGTGACGTTTACAGAATGAAGCTAAGAAAAGATGCAATTATGTTGCTTGGCTAGCAGCCAGTTGAATATGGGAGCAATTGAATGTTGGGTTTTGTTAGAGTGGGAGTCAACATTTCATATTTATGTCGCGTGCGACGTTAACAGTCTGGCATTAACATAGAGAGTAACAGGTCTTTATGCTATGCAAGATTAAAGCTAACAAGACTTCTTAAATATCTAGAATATTCCATTTTCAATCGTTTACATATGTACGTTGTTAAGTTATGTTGATGTGACGTTAACAGCGATGTTAGAGGTGTGCAAGTTCCTTCTAAAATTAAAGCCGCTGAGAAAGCTTGCAAAAACTATTCGTTAATTCATTTCGATTCGTTTTTGGTACAAATATAATGTATATCCAATCGGTTACCCTACTGTAACGTTAACAGTGATAATAACAGACAAAATTAAAGTTTTTATGAAAAATCTGAGAAATTGAAAAAATATTGAAAAAATAGAATGTTCACTTTAAAAACAATCAGAACTTGGTATAATTCTAGTGTCTTAATTTAAAGTTAAAGTAACTATGATAATAACATGTTTAACAGAATAGTAAAAACATGTTCGACAAAAGTCTCAAATTTGGATTTTGGTGTTATTTGTGGGGTAAATATGTTGTATATTAAATAAGTTTTGCCACTGTAACGTTAACAGTGATAATAACAGGAGTATTACTTATTTTTATTACATACTTAAGAACAACCATAAAGCAAACTAATTATATAAATTAATTTTCTTTGAACGTTAAAGTGACGATGTTAATAACATGTTTTTATAACCGAATAGTAAAAACAATTTAAGCAAAAGTCTCGAATTTGAAACTAAGGCTTGACTAAAGTTACATAAAATGCTCCTGTGGATGGGTTTTTCGATTGAATTTAATGAAACTGAATGATTTAAATCTATGCTTAATTATATCTGTTAAAGTGACGTTAACAGCTGTGACAATATGTTGAGCATACAGACTAATAACATAATTCGTATCTGAATGAAAACTTTTCTGTGGCGGATTAAAAGACAGGGTATAAGCTCAGCTGGTTGGCTTTAGAAATTAACAAAATTTTCTCCAACAATTTAAGCAGTCCACACTTTGCCACGCCCCCAAATCTGCGCAAGTACTTAAGAGGTTTTCTTTCGAAGCGAATACGCATAAGTCGTATAAAATGCTGAAGAATTCGTTAATTTCAATGTTTCATTTGCGCAATTATCGTGCAATTAAAGCGGCAATTCAGAAGACGCACAAATGCCAACAATTAAGTGGTGCTGAGGGGGGAAGGGGGAGGGGGCTTGTTGCAGGTGGTTGAAGTGGCAAAAGAAAGGCGAAACTCGAAGTAATGGAAACTGCGAGTTGGAGGAACATAATGAGCAAAGATTTTCGCTGGCCAAACTGAGAGCACAAAAGTAAGAGCAAATATTAAAAAATAAAAGAAAATCATTTATATTTGTGTATACAATTTCAATAATGAATGTACAAGAAAATGCCAGAAAACGGAGAAACATAAGAAGAGAAACACAACAAAAAAAAAACAAGGAAAACGAACAGCGATTTTCACTTGGCAAAATCAATTTCACTTTTCAATTAAACGCGATGAGGAAAAACCAAAGCAAAAGCTCGCAAAAACAAAATCTCAAAATTGACCAAAGATAATAAATTTCATGATGTGCTTCGTAACGATGCTCACGATGATGATGATCATAATGATGGTGCGATGTTTGTTTGCTGCTGTTAATGTGCACTTTACAGCACTGGCACAGTGCTGCGGCACGGTAGGAGGGGGGGAGGGGGGTTGTCTGGCGTTGCATGCACAGCTTTCAGGGTGTGGCACAAGCAGCGAAATGAAAATAATATGCAATAAAAATGTCTGCGAAAATTGCGCTTTGATGTTGCTGCTGCAACAGACGCCGACGCCGACGTTGACGCTGACGCTGACGGCGACGCCGCGAATCAGTGGAACGTGCAACACGCGGCACAGCTAGGCAAATTTGAGCAGCCGAGGCGTGCGAGGCAGTGGCAGCTGCAATTAAAAAGCAACGTCGGCGAATTTTACAGCGCTTCTAAAGTAACAATAAAAACACAAAATTTTTGGTTGCGATCATTTTCAATGCGGCTCGTGCGCTTCCCTCTTCCCTGCCCTTGCCGCACAAGCGACCTTTGCTGCAAATACCCTCACTGCCGCCTCTCACTGCAATTCGTGAGGCAAAGCGTACATTATAGTTGGACCTATTCGCGAGCTGAGAGTAGTCGATTACCTGATACCCTGTAAGCATTAAAGACCTGCTCATGGATATTTGAAATTAAGTTCCATGGCGATCGAGTGAAGCACCAAACGTTGGATAACAATTTTTCGCTCACTTGTTGCAACAGTTGCTCAGTCTTTTTAATTAAAGAGCTTGCAAGATCAGCCTGAAATCAAAGATAAACTTTCATTTCTACAACATTTGACTGTTTTTAAAGATCTTAAGAAAACAGATTTCCGTGAATTTTTTACATTTGCGGGTGGAATTCCATAAGGTAATTTTAGCTTCTTAGCTCTTACGGCTTGTGCTGCGTGTTCATCTCCAATCAGTCAGTCAATTTATGAATCAGTCATTCAATTAATTATTCAGTAAGCCAATTGAATCAATCAGTTGTTCAGTCAATAAGTTAGCTAGTCCCTCGGCCTATCAGGCAATCATTATGTCAGTCAATCAGTCAGTCAATTTATAAAGCAGTCAGTCAGTTGTAAAGATATCAGTCATTCAATCAATCAATCTGTCAGTCTGTCCAACAGTCAGTTAGTCAATCAGTGAATCAGACAAACAATCAATGAATCAGATAGTCAACTAATCAGTCAGTCAGTCAATCACAGTATCAGTGAAGCAGTCAGTCAGTCAATCAGTCAACCAATCAGTCATTCAATCAATCAATCAGTCAGTTGATCAGTTAGTCAAGCTCATCAGGTTTGGTAAGGTAGCAGATTGAATCATATAAGTCTTCTACACAGTTTCCCTTGCATATCCAAATAATTGCTTGCAGAGTATAATATAGGAAACATTAAAAGAAACTTTGCACTGGTAATGGAAGAACAAAAATATATGTATGCATATAAATATACCCAGGCATTTGTAGAATATATTTGCATGTTGCAACCACAAGAAGAGCCCAAATGGGCTATGTGGACGAGTAAATACCCTTACGGAACAATTTGTGTGGAATATAACACAGTTCCATGATATTAAATATCCTTTGCATAGATTTCATATCCTTTGTTTAATTATGGCAAGCCAATACATATGCAAATGTGCATATATTTGCAAATAAACAAATGTATATAGACATATACGAACCGATGTGTTTTATGCTTCTTATACTAGAAGCGAAAGAGAGAGCATTTTATTGCATATTCCAGTTGAGCTCCTCACTTTATGAGGCACTTTTAATACCCTCTATGGAGGGCATTAAAAATTATATGAAAATCACGGTGCTCGCAACTTTCTGAATTGTGTTAACAATATTTCAGTTGCTGTTGTTCTTGTGAATGTTGTTGTTGTTGTTGTTGTTGTTATTGTTGCTGCTGTTGTTGTCCTCGTTGTTGTTGTTGTTGATAAGGATGCACTGGCTGTGACTGGGCGTTGATACTGCTGCCGCTGCTACGCTTGTTTGGTGTCAATGATAGCGTGAATGATACTTTGTGTACACATACACACACACACTTACACACACACTTACACACACACACACACACAGAGAGGCTCATACAGACACTGCCATAACGCTTTTGGCATCCTTTGCATAAGTGGGACGCCAGTTTCCGGCATACGCTGCGTATACACAATATGCAAGACAAATACGGTAAAAAAGGAAACAAACACATGCACACACACACACACACACACACAAGTGAGTGCGTGTGTGTTTGTGCCGCCTTTAAAGCTGATGTGCACTGTGTTGAAAGCGGGCGCGCGATACACAGTGGCAACTGTGAGGTGTAAAATGTGAGATTCGTTCAGGCATCGGGCATCTGCTATGGAGGTAGGATATATGTATAATCCAAAAGTACGGACAGACGTCAGGCATTGCGCTGGCAATCACAGCAAATCATTGCATTCACATGGGACCCATAATGTAATCCTCGTATGGTCATAAATCGCTTCAACTCAGACTTAAAACTGTACAAAGGCAAATGAAGAGCACCTAAATTAAAAATCAAGGAGGTTTAATGGCTGCTCATTAACAAGAAAGAAACAATTAAAAGACTTAACTAGAGGCATACTTGAACCAGATCTGACTGACTGACTGAGTCGCGATCAAGCTCATGTGATGTAAACACACATTTAACCACGGGTTTTTAGAAAATTCCAGAGTCGAGTGCGGAAATTTGGTGGAATTCGATTGTCTGAAACTATTAACTTTTTTAAGATCTATGAGAAAAATGCATTTGATACGAGCCTAATACTTTTCGATATGTCAAGAATGAAAAACTCCTAAGTGATGCTTTTTTGTCGTCCGATCTACTTTAACCCAAACAGTTATGTAAAACTTATTTATAACGCGATTGCCTTTAGGTAAATGGAAAAAATTTAAAAAATTCCATGGGCGGAAAGGGGCTGAAAAATGTATATCTAAAGATTAAATATAAATACTTGGACGGGCAAGGCCGGGGAATAGTTGAGTTTTATTTGAACTTATACCAAACGTAAATAAAATGTACATCACATTTCTGATAGCCTCACCCGCTGCGCAGATATATTGCTCTTCTATGCGATTCTCACGAATTTAAGTAAGGCTAACAGGATTTCATGCTTTGATTTTAAGTATTATATTAGCAATTAGAGTTGGCAGTTGAAAACTTTTTACCTCTGCTTAAAATCTCAGTCCTACCTACGCTCTTGTGCTCTATTTCCCTCTCTCTCTCTGTCTCTCTCCTTTTCTCTTCTTCTGTCTCTTTCATTTTATTTCTCTTTCTTTGTGCAACTCTTACTCTAACCGCTCTTCTCTTTTGTGCTTTCAGTGATATGTATAAATAAAATTCTGACTACCTTCGCTGATATAAATCGTGAGCTCTGGGGTAAGTACACATACCTATTTCTTTTTTTGTATAATGAATATTTGTAAGGATAGTTCAGATCAGGCCTAGCTTATTTGCTACTTTTTATTATTATTATTATTGTCATATTTGCCTCATCATATTTTACCAAGATTTCCATCTTCAAACTATTTTTGTATGTCGAGTTAACTTAAGGAATAAAAGTGCCTAAATTGTAACTTGCAAATTTTCATTCCCCCAATTTTATTATTGCCTTTAAAATCGATACATTCTTGGCAAAAATTGCAATGTGTGGCCGGGCTCATAAAATTGATAAACAATAACGAGTTGTCAGAGTCCGAGGCTCATCCGGTTACATTTAACTACCGCTCCCCTCAAGCTCCAGGGCATGTAAGCGTATTACGTATACGTAATGTATGTTAGTATTTGGGGGAAGTGGCACTTTATAATGCATTTTAACGGCCCATTGGACCCGGCTGGCCAAACAACTCAGCGTTTTATGGCCGGGCCCAAAACTTCAGCAAGCTATATATAGATATATATCTTTTTACATATATATGTGTCGGTTCCGCCTGCAACTTGCGGCCGCAAAAATGAGCGAAAAATTGCAAGCGGAGTGTAAAATTTATGATAAAAACGTGCGACGCTGATAAGAAAGGCGTTTGCCGTCGGATGATGAGGGGGGGAGGGGGGAGGGATGTGAATGGGACGGGGCAAAAAAAACTTCAGAGGCGAAAGCAGGCGGAAGTGCAAGGCACGGTCAGGCAGCGTGGGCGTCGCTGTAGGCGTGGCATCATCTTGTTGCTCGTTAGCCTAATAGCGAGCGCTTGTGGCGCCTCCAGGCGCGGTGGGGCATTCAGATTTACGGCGATGATACAGACCCGAAATTGCAATGCACGGCAAAACGTGTTGATAGGCGCCGCAGAGAAAAGAAAGTATTCAAAACGATAAGTCATCGACTGTGAGATATCCTGCACACATATCCAATTTCTTTACCCCTTTAATGCATTAAAAAAATCCTGTGATTGGTTTGGGAAACATGTTAAAATTTTGTAACAATAACAATTATATTGATATGTATATTTTTTCTCTTTAGTGGAATCTTGGGTAATTGAATTTTGGCTAATAAAATTTTGTGTGCGCCAGGCATATTATATTCAAAGCTTTTTGGAGCGCCTACGTACCACATTTTCTAGGCCTAGCTTTGCTAGTTCCTGAGTTTGGATGGTTTCATCGAAAATAATTGATTTGGTGATATGTATTTAACATGACATATACCTAATATACATACATGACATATGATAATGGAAGACGTGAGAGTAGAAGAGTTTGTATTATCTTATGGATAATGTATAAATTGATTAGACTGGGGCTTAGAGAACCGACAAACCAAATATGATGCTCCTAGTTCTGATAGGTCCTCCGTACCGATAGCTAGGTATATACATATATATCACATATATAACTTATGTGAGTATTTGTAAAGTAGAGACATATAGAGTTTTTCATATTATAAGAAATCAACAGGATCAGTTAATAGGAATTGTTGCGCATGGTGAACCAAAGATCACATTAGTGCCTTAGTTATATGTAGACATCGGCATGATATTGCTTGGATGGCTTGGGTATGCAACCCTTCTATTGCACAGCCTTACAGGGTATTCAAGTGTTGTAGCTGGCTACAAAGAGCAGGTGGCAATTGGCCTCATCAGCTCGGCACCGTGGGCAATGCAATCATGACCATGCCGATACTCTGAAGCAATGCATCGCCGGCGTGGAGGCCCGTAGGCCGTGTAGATTGCTGTGTTGATTAAAAGCGTCGAGCCTTTGTGTGTGCGGGAGGGCACAGCTGCAGCATCTAATTCGATTTGCATTCCGTGCCAAATTCGATCACGGCCAATTCGAACAATCCGGCTTAACTTTTGGCCAGGCTAATGAAACTAACTGAGAGCCTAACTCGATGATATTCCAAAAGGAAGGCGCCAGCGAATGAACATTTGTCAGCAATTAACCTTTCTGGCCTAATGCCCAGGGGGGACAGGGCGAGGGGAGTTGACAACTGGCCAAGCTGAAAGTCAAATACAAAGCGCATCTATTTCAATATTTGACAGTCGAGGCCAAGGCGCTGAGAATCTGAAATTCCCAAAACTAATCAGCACGAAAAGCGAGAAACAACTCACGACATGTCCAAAATGAATCAAACGCACACACACACACGCGCGTATCTATACACTCATACAACTACACACACACACACACACACACATATAAATATATCAAATGATAGGGCAAACAACTCGCGTCCGCTTGCCCGTCGCTTAACAGTTACAGTTACTACTGTAGCACAGTCCCCGCTCGGGCGCCTCTATGCGGATCCCTGCTCGGGCGCCACTATCGCGGTCCCTGCTCGGGCGCCGAGTAATAACACGCATTTTCAATGGCAACGTTGCTGTTGTAAACTTGTCTCATAAACGCAACGTTGTGGGCCATGGCGCTGCACAAAAAACCATTAATCAAATGTCTGCCCAAACAGCCAGCAACCAGTCTGTGCCTAAGCCCGCCCGCTGGTGTGCATGTGTGCATGTGTGTGTGCGTGTGTGTGCGTGTGTGTGTGTGTGTGAGTATGCAGGAAACGGAAGTGTTACACTAAGCCATTTTGTCTGTAGCGTTTGTCAAGTGTCAGTTAAGTTCAGTTCAGTTCAGTTCAGCTGAGCAGTAGCAGACAAATGTGATACACTTCAAAAAGAAGTGCTTACAACGAGTGCGAATCGGGACAGATTTAAATGTTGTCAGCTGTAAATATTATTTGAATTACACGCCGATTTGTCATTGGATTCGCATATGATTGAAAAAGATGTAAAGAAAATGTGCTGCATATAAAACTTTAAGCTTTAATGGCACTGGGGAGCGTATGAAAGATATCCAGCGGCTGGATAAATGATTTTCCAAATCCCTCACTATTAGCTCTAAGTTTTGTCAGTTCGTGGTTGAAATACGCTTTGAATGAACAATGCCAAAAGTTAAACAAACAATTCAGTCTCGCAGGTGAAACATTTTAAGAAAAACAGCAGAGCCGTGCAAAGCCGACCAATATCAGCTGGTTTGGATGCGTGTAGGGTATTTTAGCTACGGGCAGCTCTGCCTTTTTCTGCTGCCAAAAGTTTGTTGAAACATTTTTGCATCGCATTTCAGGCAAATAGAAATATTACACACGCACATTTATAAATATTTATTTGCCAGCCGTTGCAGCTGTTGGCCAGCATTAACTTTTGGCCAACCGCCCACCACTCCCCCCTATCACCTGGCTCGGCTCGGCTAGCTTTTAGCCCGTTCGCTGCCTTGGGGCAACAGCCAGAGCCAGAGCCAAAGCCAAAGCCAAAACTTTTTGCTGAGTTTTTGGCCCGGCCTCAGCTCAGTCGTCGTTGTCGGGCATGTTTGACACGCACACTAATAGATGCAAATACATACATTAGACACACACAAGCACACACACAAGCACACACACACACACACACACTCAGACCTGGTCACAACTTTATTGAGAACATGTGTTTGCGCATTTAGTTGCCGGCTTTTGGGGCGGGTGCGGCCCAGACTTTGTCCAAGTCAATTTGATGAAGTGCGAAAAAAAAGCAACAAAAAAAAAAGAAAAGAAAAGGAAAAAGCAACAACAGGAGCATCAACAACAATAAGGTGCTGGGCTGTGGCAAATCAAAGGGCCGACAGGCGTGGCAATCTATTTTGTTGCTGTCAAGGCTTAAAGCTCTTAGCCCAGGTAGCCCAACCCGCCCCAGCCAGAGCCCAAGCCCAATCACCACCCCAATCCCAAGCCACTGATTGCCAGTGAACTAAAGTTGTCTAAGCCAGGGTTTTGCTTGTGCCTGCCTCAACTTTTGTTATCGGAAGTCAAATCAAACAACTACAAGAGTGGCTTATTTGTGCCTGGCAATCATTATCATCCGCCGTCAAGGCACTTGCTTAAGCCTGTGCTTAAACCGCTTGCGAATTATAAACGAAAACTAGTCGTTTGTGTGTGTGTTTGCTTTTCATTGATTCGCTTTGCTTGCAACTGCAACTATGAGTTTTCCAAGCACATCAAATGCGAATGAGGCGCAGCAGAAGTTAAGGTATTCGTATTCATTGTGATCCCACAGCTGTTTGTTGCAGCTTATGTATATAAATTTAGCCAACATCTCTGTAAAAGCACAGAAAGAAAATGAAGTTAGGTCGTTGTGCTTTGAGGGAAACTAAGTGGAAAAGACATTTCGAGAAATTATCATAATTTGTTTTTAGCTTTCGAACAAACTTTGTCGCTAAATAAAGCTAAAATATGCTTTAACATTTTGCGAATTAGAAGCAATAACTTACTACTCCCTTGAGCTTAGAAATAACTTTAGCAATTGTCTGAGCACATTTTGCAAGCAATTTGATTTAATTCCTTATTGAATAAATGTTTAGTTGAGTCTAAAGAAAAACTTAAAATTTTAATAATATTATTTATTTTAGTTATTTTCAAAAGTTTTTAAAGGCAATTGAATTTGCTTTTCATACACATAATTTGTTTTGCATAAGAAAAGCAAAAGCTGTTAAAAAAACAGTTTTAATTCAGAAATGACATTTTTAAATGGCTAAGATTAACTGCAAAGAGTTTGTGATAAATGAGAATATTTAGTTTCACACAACATCAGGAAAGGAAAAAAATATATATAATAAATGGGAAATCAACAGAAAATTCGAATATAAAGTGAATAACAATTTAATTAACAAACAAAATACTTGATTGGACGTCATTTGAGGCGCAGAGATACCACAAATCAATGGGAAATTATAGACACAATCACAGTATAATCTAACAGCAGATTATGAAAAAAAAAATTAAAAAAAAAAATAAAAATAATTAAATGTAATACATTTATCGCAACAGAATGCAAATATTGGCCAAACAATGTTAATTCAGATATAACAGCTACTCAGATTACACAGAAATAATTATTTCAATTTTCACAAAACTGCAGTTGGCAGTTTTTGTATTTTGATTTAATTATGAGGAAAACACAGCCACACACACACACACACACACACACACACACACACACACACCCAACTAGATGAGTGTAAAGTTTTTCACGCACAGCTGATTTATGTGTTTATTTATTTATTTATGATTTTATTTATCAGTCTTGCTTTTTATTTATTTATTTAGTTTTTGGTTTTTAGCTACCGCGTGATAATTGAAATGCATTTCGAATGCTTCGCTGGTTTTGCTGGCATGTTGCTCCTCTCCGCTGATGGGCTAGAAAAACTGTGGGGCGTTGCGCCAGTGGGCGTGGTCGTTTATTATGTTTGCAACCAAACTTTCGATGCTGGCCAGCGAAATATTTATTTAGCTGCATTTTATTGCTAGCTTAGCTGGATCCATTTAGAAAAAGCCAAGCAATAGAAAAAATGAAACAAGAATATGCAAATCGGCGTAAGGCACCTTTAGAGACCACATGCAAAGCACAATTGACGGCTTCTCCACAGACCATGATGAGGATGGTTTTTAAGTCAATTTTAAGCTGCCCGGCTCGAGGTACATTTTATGTCATTTTAGTCGACTAACAATAACAAGGTATAAACATAGAGAGTGAGCAGGTTGTTTGCTTAGCTATGTCAAGAATCTTTCCGGTTCTATCATCAGCAGACTTTGCCATCGACTCCAGATTTTCAAGATCTTGTACGCAGTCTACAAAGTCTGCCCAACATTGACCTCACTAAAAACATGTTGTCATATAATTAATGGAAGACTATTTGTTGGGAAATATACTAAGGTTTTTAAATAAACAAGAAAAATAGCCTTTTTTGTAGAAACTATTGGCTTCTGTTTATTTGATAAGAGCTTTGCTCTTTCACAGACTAGAGTAGGCCTTGCTTTTTAGTTAGCTCGTCTTCAGGAGCATAGCTAAATAACTCTGGCGACATAACTCCGTGCAGTACATGAAGGAATTATGTTGCTTTTTTTCTAGCGAAATTGTGTCGTTTTAAATCGAGATGACTCCGACCATCTAAAAGCGACATATCTCCGCGCGGAGACATAATTTAATGTGAAGATAAATCTTGTATAGAACGGCGGGGACAATGTCAGTGCGACATTATGCCGCTACCCTGACTTTGCCATGCTTATAATTCTCAAGTGGTTAAAGCTTCGAATCCTTTTCAGCCTGAAACCATTTCTTTTTATCATACACCAATCCTAAGACGACCTAGTTGGATAAAGAAAAGCCAAATCTAAAACTAAACCCAACGATATTGTTGCAAAAGCTTGCTTCATTACAATTTTATGCCCTTATAGAGGGTATTATAATTTTGTCATGAAATGTGTAAGGCATAAAGGGAGACATCTCCGACCCCATTAATTATATATATTCCCGATCAGCCTCAATGGCCGTGTTGATCGAACCTATCCTTTAGGCGGGCCGTTGGCTCGAATTGTGTTAGGTGTGTGGGGCGTGTCATGTTTAAAATTGACAAGTTAACATGAAAGATACAACAAAATTTTGATTTATTTTTAATGGGCATAAATGACAGCTGAAAATAATCAGTTGAGTTGGGCAAACACACGGCTCGATATAATTGGTATTAATTTCATAATTAAAACATGAGCCAATATTTAGCAGCGTAATTAAGTCCTTCAATTGTTGTTGTTGTTAGTTTGTGTAAAAACAATTTAATTAAATGGCACAAAAATAATAATCAAATGCAACAAATCGCAGCATAAATTGTCAAACGCTTGACAGCCACCGACACTTGACATGAGGTCGAAACGGCGAAATATCAATAAATATAAAAATATATATATAACTATATATATGGCTATATATCACATTATGGATGTGAAGTGTTTCTCTATTAGTCCAGACGTAAATCTAGAATTTATGCAATTTTGTGTGTCAATTGCACAGCGAGCAGGAAATTTATTTCCGAACATCTATTTTTTTCACAAGGTATATCGACAATTTGTTGTGCATCCACCCACTCATTGTGTGTGTGTGTGTGTGTGTGAGTGTGGCATTCGTAATGAAAATTGAATTAAATTGGGTAAATGCTTTTGGTTATTGGATAAAGTGGCAAAAACCATAACGAAATTAAATTGCAATCGAAACCAACAGTCATAGAAATTGTTAATGAAAATGCCAAGCAAAACAATTTGTTCAATTGAATAACATTTGCTCAAAAACACTCGATAGAAATCAAATAGCAGCAACAACAACTTCAACAGCAACAACAAATCGTCAAATCAGCAAATTGCCAGCAAAAACGATGCAATCGAAATTCATTTACAAAACAAAAGACACACAAACCGAAAGCAACATTTGCATCTGACAGCGTACTTTCATTTAAGAAAGAGTGGGAGAGCGAGGGAGAGAGAGAGAGAGAGAGAGAGGGAGAGGGGTGGAGAGAGCAAAAAATCACACCTAGAAAAAAGGATATTTACAGAGATTCACTTTTTAAATCAAGTTGAGAACATTTACAAAACAGATTGGTTTGAAATAGATGTAACTGATATCACGTCAGGTACTTTTTCATTCTTTTTAGTATTATCTATACCAGATAGATGTATATCTATTAAAGAGACCCGAACATCTAGCGCCAGAATATGTAATACTAAGTTTCCCATAGATCATCATACTTCCTCTTTCCCTGATTCCACGCTGTGGTAAATGGCGTTCGTGATTAATTTGGGTTTTTTCATTTCCAACCTTTACGGACAATTTTCAGGGTATAATATGATTAATATATATTCCCTGGTATATAATATTGGACTTAAACAAGTCACATGTCTGTCTCTACCTACAGACATTGCTTATCAACCGAGAAGTGAACAAAATTTTGTACGAGAATCTACATGCAAAGTTTGGTGTATCTAGTTCTTATAGCTCTCGAGCTATGTTGAATAAACAGGGTCTTATAATCGATAAATATCGATATTGTGAAAATGGCGGAAGATATCGAGCAAAAATAATATACACACATTTTGCACGGGCATATGAAAATTTGATCAAATCAACTCAGCTGTAGATGCCTTGCCAGAATATGATTATGGTATGAGAGATGCCACCTTTCGCCTGTTACAAACACACGCATAAGTCCAATATACCCTGCAGCCTACACACCTCTGCTCCGTCAAACTAATCCGATTGCAGCTGCAGTTCAGGGCCAATAAAATATGAGATTTTCGGATTTAAATCGATTTGCGTTCTTGGTTTTTATCACATAAGACATTTCTAGTAAAAGCTCAAACTGAACAGTGAACCACTTTAGGAGCTGAGGCGAACCAGCTGTGAACCGGTTCGCGAACGGAGAACAAGCGTTTGCTGCGTTTACTGCGAGTCGCATATCAAATTTGTGTGGAAACTTCGAAAAGCATTTTCACAGTGAAATTGTTGGTAAAATGAAAATGCGAGAAAAAGCGGCAAATATAAATAACTATATTTTGTCTTTGTGTGAGTTCGAGTGCGTGTGAGTGTGTGTGTGTTTAAGTCGAGTGTGAAACAAACAAGAAATTTCACTTACCCATTCGCCACGACCAATTAACACACAAAATTTTTGCGTTTTGCAGCACAAATGCGGCGTCAAACGCTGCGTATGCGTGATGTCAATTGTTGTTCAATGTTGTTGCTGCTGATGTTGTTGTTGCTATTGCTGTTGTTGCTGTTGAGCGTTGATCAACAATGCGAATAAAATGGAATTTGTTTCTTATGTTGTTCTTGTTGGTTTTTAGTTTTCGAGTTGTGTTGACACAAATAAAGTCATTGCACATGCAATTTATATTTGCAACGTGGCAAAATTGTCGTTGTTCAAATTTTCCATTTCTCTTCTTTGTCACTTGCACACTCTCTCTCCCTCTCTCTCTCTCTCTCCTTATTTCTCTTGAGTTCAGCTCATGCAGTGGGTGGAGTCATTGGGCATTTTATAAGCGCATCATTTTGTTTTTTATTTATTTTTGTTTTGTTTTTTTCGGGTACCCTTCGTTTACTTTGTTCTGTCTAAAATTGTTTGGCAATGGAAATCAAATTAAAATAAGCCAGAAAAAAGTTGCCATCTAAATACAACGTAAATCGGGCCGCGAAAAAAATGTTGGGGCCAAAGGTAAACAAAGGGCAGCAGCTTGGGTGTGCGCTGCTAGTAGATACCCTGTAGCTCAGTTGCTCAACATAACCTTACACTCACATCATGCAGAGTATAGCCGGCCGGCTAAAGAGCGTATTAATATGTTATAGATACGAGAACGTCTTCTGCTTTTCTGCCAGCAGCTGCATATATTTTGTACAACTTAAGTAAATAGAAGCAACAACAAGTAAACAAGTTAAGTTTATTTGATAAGAACGTTAATCCGCGCTGTCATGCCCTTTTGCAGAAAATTTCAAAATTACAGGGTATAACAGGCACAGCAACAATGCAGGCAAATGAGTGAACGCGACAAGGCGGCAAAAAAAATGGAGGAGCCAAAAAAAATGCCGCCAATCGCAAATGTTGCGGCACATTTTTTCCTCCTGCACACACACACACACAGGAAGCGTACATACACACATACACACATACACACACGCACACAGCTGTAGCCTGCGGGACACGCAAAATTTTAGAGACTCGCTTTGTTGTCTTGACATTGTTGTTGTTGTTGTTGTTGTTGATGCTGTACTTAGTTGACAAATGCTCAGAGGATGCGCATTATGAAATTTTTAATCAAATGAAATGACAATAAGATTTTCACTGCGCTAAGAAATGCGCTAAGCATTCAGTATGGAAGAAGAAACAGAGGAAAGCGGCCTTAATGGAATTTTCACAGCAAAAATTGAGGAGGAAGGCCGTTGATTGCGGAGCTAGCCAAAAAGGTTAACCAAAGTGAATTCAAAAGATTTGCGCTCTCAACTTTGATATTATAAAGACAAAGCGCGATTTGTTGAAAAGCATGACACAAAAGTCAGCTAAAAGTCAGCTGACAAAAGTCAGAAATAAATGTTATTATTTAAACGATTTTAAAAAGAAATGAAGAAGTTATGTTCAGCAAAATTCTACGTTAGTCATTTAGGAAACCTCATCCCAAATTTCATAAGCCTAGCTCTTAGGATCTCAAGTTCAATAAGTTGAGACTTACGGATATATAGATGAATTCTACTATCGATGCTGACAATAAATATGTTTATTAGATTTATTGTTTGCCAAATGTCAGCTATATCTCGCAACATTCAGGTACACATGCATATGTTACACCTCTTCTAGCTCAGCTGGTTTACAGGGTATAACAAAGTGACAATGTAATTGAAGAGCCTGTCGCAGGAAAGCCTTTGGCGGTGAAAGCCACACACAAACAAAAATGAATGCGGTTTGATTACCAGTGAAATGACAAACCGCAAATGGAAGTAAACTACAAGCAAAAAATGACTAGTTTTTTTTTTAATAATGCGTTTATAATTCGCAAACGGTTTAAGCGCACAATGTATAAAGCCAAAGTCAAAGCATGGCGAAGAAAATATAGAAGATAACCAAACTAAAGACAAGTGGAAAAGAGAAGGAAAAGAAAGAGAGAGGAGAAATGAATAAAGATGGGGTTAAAAAAAAAAGTGGCTAGACTGCTTCTAGACAGCCCGTCGAGGCATGAGCAAAATGTGTTGAGTAAAATAAACAAAAGCTTATTCTATATATTTGCATCAAATTTAAACAAGTTAAGCTCAGAGAAACTTATGAAAAACGAGCACGAAATGATTTCTGCAGATGTTCAAAGTTTTAATCAACTGTATATGGTTTGTACCTATGTATGTGATGAGGTAAATATATATGCCAGATTTAATAAATTTTCATCATAGCCCCGAAAGTAAGACAGGTTGGCTTGGAAGCATGCAGACATGTCTATAATATGGATGTTACCTTCCAATATCTTGATCAATGTCAAAAACTTGATTGATTTAAATATTGTCAGGAGCATCAAAAAAGTACATCAAATATTTCCAAACATACGTATATTACCCAGTTTTAGACTGCACATTTCCACTTTTCGTTAAGCTCAGTTCCTCATACGGATACGGATCAGGAATATATAAAGTCACAAGAAATTATGCAAAAATTTAAAAAGTTTGTAAACTCTTTTGGCGTATTATTTATGCAGAATGAAAAACGAAAAAAAGGACCCCGAGAAATAACAAATTTTAAATGCTCATTGAAATATTAACTTTTAAATATACGCACACACACAAACACACACACACTCAGCTTTTGCTTTGAGTTTGTATAAAAACAACTTTAAAGTTATTTTTGTTGCCAAAATAAAAACACAATGAACAAAAAACCTTTTAGAAAACTTTGTTTTTTGCGTTACGCTTTATTTAAATTAAGTAAAAATTTATTTTAAATTTTTTTTGAAAAACATTTGAAATTTGTTTGTGCAAAGTTGGGCGCATTTGTTGAGCTGCTTGCAATTTCACTGGCAATTAGCCCCCTGCC
This sequence comes from Drosophila lacicola, assembly GCA_035045355.1. NCBI lineage: Eukaryota > Metazoa > Arthropoda > Insecta > Diptera > Drosophilidae > Drosophila > Drosophila lacicola. The sequence continues at coordinate 6,234,216 of JAWNPB010000148.1, read as the reverse complement.
CCCCTCCCTCCCTCTTTCTACCCCTTCACACTAATCAACAATCGCTTTTAGAAATAGCAAACACTTTCACTAAATTAAACAAAAAATAAGTGGCAAAATTTAGTTATTCGCTTTTCTTCAAGTTGCAAATTGCAGCGGCGTCTTAACACACACACTCACACACACACTTACACACACACAACACGCAAACAACAACAACAAACAAATTGCAGCCGCCGCGCAGCACGTGGCACGTGAAAAACGCGCGCGAAAATCACTTGAAAAACACTTGAAAAAAATAAACGAAGAAGTGTAAGCAGAAAACATACGGAAAAAGCACGCGACGCTTCACGGTGACTGCGACTGTGACTGTGACTGTTCACGATTGTTAACAGTGACTGCGACTGCTCTACGGTTCGACTTCTACTGCCAGGCACACAACGTTCACACGCTGAGCGCTCGCTTGCGACTGAAGTCGCCGCCTCTGCCTGGACCTGATAATGCCGCCGACGCTAGCTGCGACGCCGACGCCGGCGCCAAGCAGCAGCAGCAGCGACAGCCGAAGCCGATGGAAAATCGTGGCGCCTCGTGCAGACACAGGTTTGACCACTTTTCTCCACTGCGTGTGGTGAAAACTAGCGCCAAATTATGGACTTGCATTTGGCCACTGTTTAACAGTTGGATGACACCCCTCCCCGATCCGCTCCGCTCTGCTCCGCTCTACTCCTTCCCTCTCCATCCGACAGCATCGCCCCTCCTTGCTGCGGCGTCAACTCAACCTGCTGCTGCAAGTTGCAACTGATGAGCCTCAAGCTAAAAATTGGCTCCAATAATGAGTGCAACAGTCACTGCGCTTCGCATAACTGCAATATTTATCTAAACTGTGATGCCCATAATAAGGGTGTTACCTTCCAATATCTCGATGAATGTCAAAACTCGATTGATGCAAATATTGTGAAGCACATCAGGCTGTAATTTATAAATGTATATAATATTAAAAATTAACGTAAGTTTGCTTCTTATTTAAGATTTCACATTTCCACTTATTTTCCGCCCTTATACTCCTATTTCCACTTAGTTCTATGGAGCGATTGGTGAATCTCGTCTAAAATTCAGTTCCACAGATGTTTTAGGCGAGTTTAAACTCGATCCTGAATCAATATAAGTATAAAACTTCATATAAAAGTTTTTCGCACATTTTTCGACATGGGGAGTGGAATTGCCAAAAACGCTGAAACAAGTATTGTATCGTTTTTTATGCAGAAGTTTGAAAAACGATTTTAAGCTTATCGGACGAGGCTTCTAACAATTCCAATTTTGATTCCACTTTTCGTGTGAATTATCAAGTAAATTCCTACAAACTGATAAGTCTCATATCAGGCTTCCATATGTGTGCCTGATATGTGTACCTGATTACACCTATGCCAAATGGAAGCACAAGTTTCGAGGGGAAATCAAAAAGCTAGATATTCTGGATCTGTGTAAGCTCTACAAAATTGGCAAATCACATTTAGTGTCTCTAGCTCTTATAGATAAGTTAAAAGCAAAAACTCGAATCTGATATTCGATATTTTCGATTTTGCATAAGGAGGCTGAGTTATCGATCATTTGAAACAAATTTAATATTCGCATCTAAATTTCGAATTTCAATGTCGAATCGATTTTCGACTTCTTGGTTCTCTGCCAGATAATGTCTATGCACAAATCCATCTCGAGTCAAACCTTTTAAGCGCAACAAAATAAAGCCGCTTATTCGAGTGTCCTTGTGGCGCCCCAAACAGGAAACGCATTTAAAGGCACGGCCGTAATCCCAAACGGAATACGCGGACAGCAGCCACATGAGACGCGGGCGCTATCAAAACACATAGAATAAAATTAGGAGCAGATAAGAGCAGCAGACAGGCAAACAGCCGCATCCCTTGGACCCGCCGACTCCAGCACCGACTCCGAGTCCGACTTCGAGTCCCACATCAACTTCAACCGGCTCCGACTCTGACTGGGAGCGACCTTTGGCTGGCGATGCCATGTTATGTGCATGTGGAACGCCAGACATTCTTATGCCCTAACTATGGGTATAAGCTTGCTCTCGTGTATTTCAATTAGCTTGATAAGTTAACATATTCAACTAGATTGAATTGATTTAGCTGACAACTATATTATACTCAATTGGGAATTAATATTAAGATGTTTACATAGTTCTGTTATATTTATTCTTAGTCTAATATCAGAGCTAATGAATTGTGGTTATAACAAAGTACTGCTAACAGTTAACTGTTAAGCAGTTGGCTGTTAAGCAGTTAGCCGTTAACCTAGCGCTGTTAACTAGCTGTACTTATGTGAAAATTCAAAATATTTCCATAACGTCTGTTAAATTACTGTTTCAGTTAGGCTGTTAACGTTGCTTTGCTAACTTGCCGCTGTAAACATAATGTTATAGCTTTATTTCAGCTTTGCTGTCCCTGGAAATTATATATTTATTCCGAATCTTATGATTTATTTGCATTTGCTAATGCAGATTGAATATACAATTGTAGTGCATTAATAGGAAACTAGAAAGGTTGTAAATGTTCTTCTTTTTTTCCAGGAAAGCTGTTATTACAGTTCTGTATTTAAACATGAATGCTTTCTCTGTATTATAACTTATATAATGCTTTAATTAACAGAATATGTTAACATAAAGCTGTTAACTGGTTAAATACTGATAAAAATAATAGTTGTGTATTGTGCATTTATTTTGAAGAAAACCATTATTATTATTATTATTTTCTTTTAAAGGGTATGCCATATGCGTTCTTGGCAAATACTTGAATTGCATTTGATTATTTTCACTTTTTTTTCGCACACATTTTCCTTTTACATTTTTTGTTCCCAAAAATCTTTGACAAATGTAAACAGTTTGTGTTTTTTTTTTTCCTGTCCTACTCATGAGTCTTCTTCTTGCAATAGAGTGTTAGTGGCAATGCGGGCTGCGCTTTTTTCACTCTCTCTCCACTTTTTTCTGGGGCTTGCCCTTCTTTATTTTTTGCGTTTCCCTGTTATTCTTTTGGTGGGCGAGTTCCTACTTTAGATTAGAGTTAATCAGCTTAGCGTGTCACTTTGACTATTAAAAACGACGTGTCGCCAAAGGGTTTTGGGTCGTTATTGGTGGCTTACCCACAACACACACACACACACACTCACACATACACACACTTGCGCGCGCGAACAGACACACCCATAGAATGGAGAACTTGGACGTAGACGCGAAAGTGGACACATGTGATACGTGAATGTTAATTATAGTCCAACATTTGGGTTGGCATATTGTCAGAGGTCCGACAGCCTGTTAGTATTATTTCTTTTTCACGAGGCTGGAAAAGCAGAGAGAGAGAGAGAGAGAGAGCGAGAGAGAGAGAGAGATGGAGATAGAGAGTCAGGCAGAAACATTGGGCAAAAAGATAAATAGATGCTAAAGCTTGTTAATGGAATTGCCAGAGTCAGGTACAGCGTGGCTTTAGCTTTCCATCATAAGACAGCCTTATTTGACGAATAGCAAATTTAATTAAGTAATGGAATATTGTCTCTTATATTATAATAAGTATACATTTTTAAACCTGAACCCTATTCGGGCAGAAAAAAAATGCTTACATGGAGTTGCAGGGTTAGAACCAGTTTGGTTCAAATTCGATTCGTAGTCCTGATACACATAGGTTCAACTAATTATGTATTTCTGCTTTGTGCTAAGTGACATTCACTTGACTTTAATAAAATAATTAAATAATAAATAATTATTATTTACAATTTTAGACAATTATTGATTTAGTAAGAAATTCACCCTGAAGAGTCCACATTTCAAGTCCAAATACTCCGATAACATTATGTAACGGCCAAATTGTATCTGCAAAAACCTAAAACCTAAATTTGACTTTGCTGACTTTTTTAATTAAATTTATTAGTTTTTAAAATATGTCGTTAATTCATTTTAAATAATATATTTTAATGCAAAAATCTGCAAGCAAAGCTGACACCGAATCCATTTAAAGCCGGAATCATAATAGTTTATCTACAATCAGAAAATTCTTTTAAAATATTCTTACATAAATTTTAAGCTTTTGACATTGCGCTAAAGCTAATATAAATATGAAAAGTATAAAAATATTCATATTTAATTTGTGTAGAAATATTTATTTAGTTCATGATAAATTAATAATAAACAAACTAAATTGAAATCGAGAAGTGACAAAACAGGTTCACGAACTGAACCGAACGTTGAACCGTGAACCGAACCACCAAAATAACGTTTATTGCGCTTGCAGCCATGTTTACAACCCTCTGTCTAGCCCATGTACTCGAAGTGCCACGCCCACGCCAAAGGACACGCCCAATGTGAACTGTGACTGCTGGGAAATTCGGCCCGAGTGTTGCGACTGCAATTGAATTTGGTGTATTTAATTTATTTGGTGCAACAATTGTTTTGGCATTAAAAGTGTTCAATAGAAATGCGCTCTAGAGTTGGTCAAAAAAAAAAAACAAAAAAAAAAACAAATGTACCAAAAGAAAAGTAATAAAAATTACAAGGAGTACAGTAAAGCCTGTAAATTGATGACCCTATTGTGTGAGTTGTTGCTGCTGGTGTGGCATGCCACGTTCGTAGCTGTCGCTGTTGCCATCCATCACACTCAAAGTGAAATAAATTGAAACTAATACCAAAAGGCAATCAATGTGTGCTTTTGTTGTTGTTGCTGTTGCTGTTGTTGTGGCTGTTGTTGCAACAGCTGTTGACGCTGTTCGCCTCGTCACTGTTACTTTCCCAAACAACTTGAAAATCCTGTTTGCTTTGGCATTCATTTGCCAAAGTCAAAGTCAGTTTTTAGACACAAAATAGCGACCAGCGGGGAGAGGTAGGGTGGGGGGGGGAGCCGTTGCAGGCGAAGGCGTCATGGAAAGTCAAGTGCTGTTTCGGTGAAAATGTTCGCATGCTGCAGCCACATTTTCTGGAACAACCGTCGCAAGCAACCATCCAGCGGCCAGTGGCCAGTGTCCATGTGGAGCACTTTCTATGCTGTAGCCAAGTCTTGACAGATCTTGACGGCGCCAACGACAACGACAACGCAATTCAGCGAGAGCGCGTTCCGACATCTGCACACAAACGGCATCTTCAACGAGCTCCAAACTTGGCCTCAAATGGCCAAGCTGTTCAGAGAACTGTCCAACCATAATCGAGGCTGTTGTCAATGTGCTTCCTTGACTAATTGAGCGAATCATTTCCTATATGATTAGCCGAATCTTTGATCATGGCCCAAGGAACCTTTTCGTTGGTTCTCTATCTTGCCTCAAGTTGCGGCTCGGTTCGTGCCACAATTTAAGCCCATTCATGTCTTGACACGTCAACTTTCAATTTCATTTCTATAATTTTATTTATTAAAATTGTTAAATAATAAATATAAGTTTCGATTTAGTTGCCTTCGTTCGAGTAAGTGCCGAATTGGGCTTAAAAGCTTTTGGGGACTTTGCTTCTATTTTGTGCTTTGGCAAATGTCGCTGCAACATTTAATTGCCCAATGAAATGAAACATAGCTAGTTGGCAGCTCTCTATTTTTTTCTAATTGACCCATCAAATCGCTGTTGCAGCCGTTTTCCAATTGACTTGCCACGCACAGCTGCAAAGCCATTCGTGGCATGCAGCGGCTAAAACTGGATCCACATCTATTTCTGTTGCGAAAACCAGCTGACAATTAAATGTGTCACTAACTTATCCGCACACAAACATGAGGCATCTTCTCCTGTGTCCTTGCATAGCTGATGAGCCCAACTGTTTGTAGAGTATTGTCAACTAATAACATATTTCCTTCATTTCCTTATGGGCTCAAATACTTGCATTTAACTCGAATTTTTCTGTATCTGTATCTTTATACCTTATTCTATATTTCCTTTCATCTTTTTGTTGCTCTTTGTTTATCTTCATATTTATCTCCTTCTCCCCCTGAATTTTGACTGAATTTTGTCACTTCACTGAAACAAACTCCGTTTACAGTTCAACTTCCAGATGTCAGAGGTCAATCACACAGCTTGACAGTTGGGCCAGGGTAATCAATTTAATTGGGGGGTGAAAACCCAAGAAACAACGTAAAGAACCAGGCCCTAAGTTTGTGGAGATTATCAGAGCTATATATATAAGACTTGGCAATAAGTTAAAGTATACCTTCTACAGGGTATCTGCTTGCTTGTCGATTTTCAACTCCCACTTTAAATAATCGACTGCAATTTACATATTTTAAATGCCGTCTGAGCCAGGCATTAAATGGTCTAATGTTTTGTGTTTTACAACATTGTGTTATTGTTTTTCTTTTTTTATTCTTGTTATGCCCTGTATATTATAATCTACTAGGTATATCAATGTTATTGATAGCTTTGGGCTATAAGCTCATCAGTGCAGAACTGTATGCCAATCAAAGCTGTCCAGCTTTTCATGTCAAGCCAGCTGCTAATTAGATGCACCCACATAAGTGTATACACATTGCGGGCATTTTGTGAAGCACAACTATAAGATACCCAGCACAGAAACTTGCTTACTTTGCTATATTGCACATACCCTATGACTTGGGCGACTACAGGGTATCTGTGCCCCTTTTGAAAGCGTTATTAGCTTTTTTAATGTCCAAAACTGCGGTGAAGAGCTGTCAAAATTAGCGGCATAAATCGAATACCCCATGCTTGTGGCAAATACTGGGTATCTGAAACAGTTCAATACTCCCGTTGGCCTGTAAAACGTATAATATTTCAGGACTAGCACGATTTCGTTAGGTCTGCCAACATATTGTTAATATATTTTTGGGCACTTCGTGCATATACCCCATGCCCAAAGTGATTACAGGGTGTGCGGTGCAGTGTAAAAGGTCCACCACTGCATAAAATTGAATAAATAAGAGCGAAGCGAGGTATATTTATTAAATTTGCACAACATCCGCTGCTCTTGTTAACCATTTCCTCGTCTGCGCCAACTGCGAATGGAAAGCACACACACACACACACACGCACACACACCAACGGGTGGGTAGGCGGCAGGGGGAGAGGGGATGGATTTTCGATATTGTAAAAACCGAAATATGCGAGCCATAAATTCATGTGGAAAAAGCAAGCGCTGCAATAATAAAAACAAATACAATAAAATGAAAACCTGAAAAGTAGGCGTGGCAAAATAAAATCAAATAAAATGCACATATGAGTGGGAAAGTGCAGGGGACAGGGGCTGGGACTAGGGCTGGGGTTGGGCTTGGTGCAGCATGCAGCATGCAGTGGGGCAAAAACCATATCAATAATGACGATGATGATGTTCAGCGAGCAACCGTGGATAGAGGCGTAGACTGGGCGAGGAGTGGCAGGTGGCGTGCTTCAGAGGCAGAGAGAGGCGAGGTAGCTGAACATGTGCGCAATGTATGTAACAACAATAACAACAAGTATGGTTATGTTTAAAATGCAACCATTTTTCAGTTGTTGTTGTTGTTGTTGTTGCTGCTGGCAACTGAATTATTGCCGGTTAAACAACTTTTGGTGCCCAACATATTTCAATTAAGTGCCAAAGTTAAGACATGGGAATTGAAGAAAAACGCAGAAAAAGACTGAGCGAGAGGGAGAGTGTGGGAGGGAGAGAGAGCGAGTAAGGAAAAGGCCTCCTAATTGAATTGCAGCAATCGAGGCAAAAATACAACAACAACAACAACAGCAACAAACTGGTCTGAATATTAATTGGAAAACTTCAAAATAGGAACTCAAAGAACTCAATTTCTAGTTTAATAGATAGAATGGAGAACAACATGAAATTGGGCGAAAGATGAAGCTAGATATTTAAAAGCTCAGGTGCATTTATAGCTTAAAGAAATATATAGCTATATTTATATATAGATTCCAGTTGAGCCCGGGATAAGTTTTTTTTCTACCAGTTTAGACATTTAAAATAAAGCAAAAGAAAAAGAAAACATTGAAACCTGTATTCAAACTGATCTTTGAAAATAATTTTCTAGCCGATTAGGTTAGGTGAATAAAAAAGTTTTTCGACAATTTTCACAGCTTCACGAAAAAATTTAAAAGAAAGAAAAGCCTGAAAAACATTTTCAATAAGTTCCGTTGGAGAGCTTTGAAAACAAATTTTAAGCCGATTGGGCGAAACTTGAACCGAATCCACGCAAAACCTTTAGAACCAATTTTCCGCCCAAGAAGGGCGGACATTTAATGCAGATTCCCAGACATGAACCAATTTTCCCCAGTTTTCCACATTCTTTCAATATGTATTATATATTTATTATCTATCTAGATATTATTATTTAACATATGCCTGACTGCAAAAGTGCAGAATACCTTTAAATGGAATTTGTGGGCGTGAGTTTTTAGAGCAGCCTCCAGGTGGCCGGGCAGGTGGGGAAAGCAGTTGACAAACAGTCGGCGACAGTTTGGCCAGGACAAAGTCAAACCGTTATTTAAACGCTGGACCACAGGAGAGACTGCAAGTCAGGGGCTAGAGAGGGGGGGTCCGACAAAAAACCGAACAGGACAACTGGCCAATGTCAAGTGTGGACAGCTGCAGCAGTAGGAGGCGGAGGAGGGGTTATGGAGAAGGGGGGAGGGAGGAGGAACAGCAGTAGAAGGCAGAGCAGTGTCGAGAGTCGCATGCACGTTGCAAGTACCAGCCCTCCCCCCCCCTCACCCTTTCCCTAAGCCCAAAAAAAAGTGTGTCAAGTAAAAATAGACAAAATGACAAGTATGAAGGCATTTAGAAGCAGGCACACGACTAGCATATACCCTATACCCTACCAGCTAAGCAAATATCTCGTAAACATATTCCAAACGCAACTTTTATTGACTCCCCACAATTTAATCAAAAGTATGAAAACAAAAGCTATCAATGAACGAAGGTGTCTTATGCCTGAAGCGTGCATGCAGCACTTGCCCAGTTTTTACAGGGTATCGAAATGTATATGAGCAGCAGAGCTCTAGGATTTTTCCGGCATTAATCTTCGAAATTTGTTTTGTGACCAGAGAGCCAAAAGGGAGCAAGCCGAACAAAAAAAAAATGAGTACCCTATGACCGCGGCCTTTTTACCACGTGACCCAAGGTTAAAGCGAGTGCAGCTGGCATTAGGCAGGGGTGCGGATGGTCGGAGAGGGGCTGGCGGCTGGCGGCTGGGGTTGACCGCAGTCAACTGCAAACTTATGGCCCAGCGGCAATTTAACGCTTGCGATTTCCGTTAAGGGATTTGGCCGTGTCGGGGGACTCGCGATTGAATGCCAAAATGCGCACAAATTGTGCAAATGCCGCTGCATACTTCCAGGCGACGCCAAAACACACACACACACACACACACACACAAAAGCGCAATCAGACGGTTGGCCGGGGTGAGGTTAGGGCGAGCTTAACTGGGCTTTGACTGGGTGCTCGGGGCCGGCTGTGCCCGTCACGCTCTGCAGCGTCTGTTTCGCTGTGGAGCTTATAAAATTCACACGCTGCACTTTTCTACTTGTTTTTTTTTTCGACTTGTTTTCGCCATGCAAGTGCTTCATGCGCGTCTCAGTCCTGGCCACGCCCCCGGGCGAAACCTTTTGCCAAATGCAATTTACTTTTGTGTGTTTTATAGCCGACTGCGCCCCGCGACCCGCCCCCGCGCACGCAGCAGCTGCCTTTCTGGTTTTGGCTAATTAAATTTTATGCTTGGTAATTTTAGAAAAAGGCCTTCCACGTTTTCTTCTCGTTCTCGTGCTCTTTTTTTTTGTATTTTTTTCTTTTTTGGCCAGCAGCGCGCTCGGAGAGTAGAGAGTCTGGCATAAGTACGTCTCTCAGTGTTTTTTGTTGCCTTTGCCTTTGCCTTGGTGCAATTTACAAAAATCGCACAAGTTGCGCATAAAAGAGGCGACCGGCAAATTGCAGGCAATAAATAAAACATCCACGAAAAATCGCTGCATACTTTCGGGCGCGTAGGGAGAGGGCAGCGGGGAGGCGTTGCTGTGCGCTGCACGACGCGTGCTTCACTACCTAAAATGGCCGCATTTCTTTGCCCCGAAAATGTACAAAGCCAAGCAACGCCAACAGCAGCAAACAACAAGTACACTGAACACAAATATTTGTATACTATAATTAACATAAACTCACTTTTAGATAATTGGTAAATATTAGTTGTAAAATTAGCAGGGTTTCGTATTCTTACGACATAATTATTTTATTTATTTAACATGCTTTTCGCATGCGCGAAGATGCTGTTGATAAAACCACTTGAGAATTATAAGCAAAAAGTAGGTATAACCGAGAAGGCATGCCAAAATTGTTTAGCTAAAAATTTCTTTTTAATTTGCCAAGCTATTTCATATTCATATGAATCATATTTTTAGTTTGTGGCTGCCTGCTTTGGGCTTATATCTAACACAATTTTCGTTGCCAAAACAACTTGAGAATTATAAGCAAACAGTAAGCCGAGCCGTAATAAAACTTGTTGAACCCAAAAAAAAAACCGTTCGTTGAATCGGAACAAGGCCGAACCGTAGCGTAACCTTGTTTTATGGTTGGGACAACATAGTTTAAAGAAAATATTAAACAAGTTGCTTGAGCCTTAAGTTGAGTCATCTATGTAGTTATTAAATTCGATATATAGTCTTTAGCGTTGTACAACATTTTATAAAATTATAAAACAGACTGTATGGAAAGGCTTTTCATGCTAGCTAAAAGTATATAAATAATATAGGAGCTATTGCCCCTGAAGATTAAATTCAAAAATTAAAATGTAAGCCATTCAGAAAAAGTAGAAGAATGCATTCTATGTCCCACATCTGGATAAGATACTCCAGTGATTTTTCTCAGTGTAGAGCAGCAGCTGCGACAACTAGGGCGAAACAAGTTTAATTGAAAAGTAAAATAGAACATTTTAAAAAATGTATATACAAAAAAAAAACAGAAAAAAGAACGACATATTAAATTGAAAACTAAATAAGCAGCGCATTAGAGCCGTCGCCTAGCGGCGCCTAAATGCATGCATCATTAGTCAATGGCAGCTACTGATCCTTTAGCCTGGACCCCCCATAAAACATATATGTATATATAAAAAAATACGAGACCCCGAGCATCATAACAATACATAATAAATAGCAGCCGATGCGACACGCCAACAATGAAATCGATTTTCGAGCGACAGCAAAATGCAACAAAAGCCTCGCACAACATAAAAAATCGTCTGTGAAGTGCAAAGGAAAGCGTCAAGCGTCAGAGCTGCACGACTGCCAAATGCTCTACAAAAGATGTTGAAATTTCGAAAAAGACGCTCAGCGCGCTCGTAAATTGTAGTTAACAGCAGTTGTGGCAGTCTTTCACTCATCTGCCTTTGCTCTGTTAGACAATTACAGACTTTAACGAAAGTTTATAATGTTTTATCTGAAAATGTGTAACATTTGTGCATAACATTAAGATGCATGTTTTTGCATTTTGGAGAGAATGCAACCGTGAGAAAGCGACGATCAGGGAGAGGGCAGAGAGTGAGAGCGAGTGAGAGAGATAGTGATAAAGAGAGTGAGAAAGAAAGAGAAAGAAAGACAGGGAGAGAGAGAGAACGAGAGAGAGAAGAAGGAGAAAGAAAGAGAGAGAGAGAAAGAGAGAAGAAAGAGAGAAGAAAGAGAGACAGAGAGAGAGAGAGAGCGAGAGTGAGATTGCGAAAGAGGGAGAGAAGAAAGAGAGAGAGCGAGAAGAAATAGAGAGAGAAAGGCAAAGGGAAAGAGAGAGAAAAAGGTGCAAGAGTGAGAGATAGAGAAGACAGTGTTAAAACTGTTTTTTGAATTCCACACAGTTTACAGCTAACAGTTTACATAAAACTTACTTAACAGGATGTTAACGCTCATATAAAATTGATAACAAGGCGGACAACAGTTTGTTTGAATTAAAAGTTATTTTACCTCAGAATTAAAGTATCTTTAACATTTGATTAAATTAAAATTTAACAAAAGTAATAAATAACTATTAGGAACGGGCAATTCGTAAGTGTTCAGCTAACCCAACAGGGTATCAACATATTCATGTGAATGCCGTGCGCTGGCGTCGTGCCGTAAAGATTTTTCGATTATGAAGAAAAATGCACAGTTGACGGGCGGACATTTATCACTTGACACGGCGGGTGGCAGCAACTGTGGCAGCCGGGACAGCTGGGGCAGCTGGGGCAGCCGGGGCAACTGGGGCAACCAAGTTGCGACTCCCAAGGAGCTGTGTGCAGCCGCCTGCAGTTGAGACATACGGTTGCCAGCATGGCAATTAAAATGCATATTTGAAGTTGATTAAAATGCTGATCGCCTGATTTTGATCAAATTATTTGCAGCTCGTTTAAGGCCACAAGCAATAAAGCGGCAAGGCCGTGTGCTGTGTGTGTGTGTGTGTGCTTGGATTTTATGCTACAATTTAATGCCATTAAATTTAATTGTGCATAAATTTTCAATCAAAATAGCCGCAGAACGAGGGCAAAAAGTAGCTGCCAAAAATGTACGAAAGCCGCGCCGGGCCAGAGAAACGGAGAAACAGAGGACAGCCGGGTCAAGGGTAGAAGAAGCGACCGCCCATGACGGGTGCTTAAAATTTGATGAAGCTTAAGTTTTCCAGCAAAAAAATAAAAATAATATAATAATAAAAAAATGCCAGCACGAGGTGTTGAGAGTCAAGCACAAATATTTGCCCAGCAGCAGCAGCAGCAACGTACTGTGTGCGCTTTTCGCACACAATATGTGTCCAGGAAGCGGATATTAAAGCACAAAAGCACAGCTACTGCTAAGAGTGCTCCAGTGGGGAGTGCCCGACGAGCAGGTACCTGCATATTCCAGCGACGAGCTGCCATATATGCACACACATACACACACACATGCACAGCTTGAAGCACACTTGACGCAGCGGCTGTGCTGCTTCTCCTCTTAGTTCCACTCGCTGGGGACGTCTTAATGATCTTCGGTACTTATTGTCCGATCTTTATTAAATTTTTAGGTCACAAATGTGGCTTTTAAATGAGTGTAAATACTTAGGACGAAGACTTTAGTGCATTAATGTTTTATTTCTGGTGTATCCGAAAAGTGAAATTACATTTTTTAACTGTGCGGTTAATAAGGGAAGGAAATATTGCTCATCTGTGTTTGCTCCAGCTCTCATAAGCATTCAACTTCGACAACGAAATAAGATTCCGATATCGATTCTTATCGATTTATCGTTATCGATAATGTGAAATAACCGCAATCTCTTCAAACTTTGCTCAAAATTTCAAGCTCCCATTGTCTCTGACATGGAACGAGCGATTTTTATCGATTTGTTGATGTTGTGAAATAAACTCAATCTTTTCGACCTTCTCTCAGACATATTGAGCTCATATAATCTCTGCCCTAGAAAGGGCAGGCATACGGACAAGCCCCATACACGGATTCCGATATCGATATTTATCAGTTAATCGTTATTTATTATGTAAAATAAACGCAATCTCTTGGATATTGGCTCGAAATTTCAAGCTCATGTAATCTCTGGAATGGAACGGCACCCATTCCCAACAATAGGATCTTGATATCGACTTTTATCAGTTTATCGTTATCGATGATGTGAAATCAACGCAATCTCTCAACTCGGATCGGAGCCTTCTTCCCTCTGTTGCATAGATTTGCACGCAATCAATATACCCCTTCGACCCACTTTGAATGGGTTCAGCGTTTAAAAATAGTGAATAAATGAAATTTCTAACAGCACTTACAAATACTCCATAATCCCCAGCTAGTATGATTTATATGCGCACGCATTATAGCTCACAAGCGGCAAATATTTTTCAGACTTTTCTTTTCTTTATGATTTGCATTCGAATAACTTTCCCGCATTGTCAGCCGGCGTGCGAGAATGCGAAAGTGTGTGCTGGCTGGCGATAAGGCACTTAAGCCCCACTGCCCCACTGCTCCGTTTGAATTTTATGTGGCTCAGAGTCATTAATGCTTCCAGCTGGTCAGAACTAATGACTGGCCTCTTGCAATTTCGAAATGGCAGCTGCCATCTGATGCCACACTTCAGCCTTGCCCAAAGCCCCCTTATACAACTCAAGCCACACAACATTTTTGGGCCAACTGTCAACTGTGCAAGTGCCAGTTCTTAATTCTCAGAATCACAATCTCTGCATGCTGAACAGCATGTGGTATACCCTGTAAAATATAAATATGGCTAAGATGGCTTGTTAAATTGATTGCAGCAATCAACACGGTTGGTTGTGCGATTTATAAGCCATCCAGTTTTGTTTGCCCGTTTTTCTCCGGATCTATCGGAACTCGCGTCAAGAAATTCAGTTTGTAGCTTCTTGAATACCTTCTTCAGATCATGTTTATCTTCTTTTTAGTATATCTTCTTACACTCTTATTCTTGATAATAACGAAGTAAAAACACACTTTAGAGGGAGTTGCTAAACTTGTCTAAATATTTGAAAAGCATTAGTTGGTGAACATAAAAGTTATTGTCAAATAGGGATATGAGATTAATAGATGCTCTATAAGGAGTTTTTCCTGTGTGCAACATTGTTTTTTTATTAGTTAGTTAGTTAACATTAGGTTCTTCGTATCACATCTGTCGAGTTATTCCTTAAGAGAGCTCTCAACCTATCGAAAATCTTCCAAGCTAAGCACCTTCACATGAAGATAAACTCTTCATTAAGTGAAGTACTCAGAAACTAAAGCCTGTTAGTTGCTTTCTTTTCAAGTTCTGCGAAGAATTCTTCTATTACTATAACTAATTCCCTGGCCAATTGTAGATCTGTTAAGCTGCCCTATTCCTCATATATATATATATATATATATATATATATATATATATATATATATATATATATATATCGCATTCAGGTATGCCCCATTCTACACTTCAGCATACAGGCTCTGAAGCTCCCCAATAAGTTGCTTTATTCCTTTTATAATTGCCACTTTATTAACTCAAATTTGTTCAGGGTATAACAATGTCAGCAATTGCATTGATATTTTACTCAACCATCCATTTTTAGGCTATTGCATAATTGATTTGGCCTTTGTGAACTGTTCACTCGCCGTTTAATTGGCTGCCAGTTCGAAAACTGACAAGAGGTCTGGGGGTTAGATACTATTGCTCGAATGGCTATTATCGCGCGGCACTTCATAGTGAAAATAAAAATAATAATAAATGTAGATTAAAGAACACACTTGCACACACACACGCACACACACACACACACTCTGAAATTTCGAATAGCCAACGAGTAGAAAATGTCATCCCATGTGAATTTCATTTCAAAAATTAAACAATATACTAAAAATAAAATCAAGTTTAGTCAGTGTGTGTGTGTGTGTGTGTATGTGTGTGTGTGAGTGTGCCGTATCAATTATGCAATTGCAAACAATTTAAACAATTTATACTCTCTATTTTGCTTCACCCGCTTCACCAATTTCCTAACAAACATTGTGAGATATTTTATAGATATATAAATATATATGATATTTAATAGATATATATATATATATATATATATATATATACACATATATACTCTATTTATATATAGTGTGTATATAGTATATTTAACTATACATAATACATAGGCCCATTTAGATCGAAAATCGTCTGACAGACAATGAAATGTAATGCTTTAGCTATAAGAAGTTGGGTAAAATTAGATGATATTGTTCAGCTATGTTGCATTATATTGGGTTGAGTTAGGATTTATTACGTTATGTTAGCTTATGTTCAGTTGTGTTATAATGGGTTGTTTCAGGTTAGGTAAAGCTTTGTATCTTTTTGTTGGGTCGTGTAAGTTTATGTTATATATGTGAATTGTGTTATGGTAATTTCGATCATGTAAGGTTAGTTTGATTATGTTAGGTTATTTTACGTTAGATTATGTTCAGTTATATTAGATTATGCTGGGTTGTTTCAGGTTAAATTAGGTTATATTACTTTATGTTGCGTTATATTAGGTTAGGTTAGGTTAGGGCTTAATAAAGATTGATTGGGTTTGATTTAAGTTACGTTGTCCTTTCTCGATTCTACAATTCTACAGGAATGCATGTTATTCTTACCCTATTTGATAGACTTTCCTCTTCCCTTGGGGCAAAAAAGAGTTTCTTGACAGCTTCCTATTTTTACTCGTTCTTAAATATATCTCTTGGAAAATAATGTTATGAGTTCCAATCAACCAGTCATGCAAAAAGGTCAAACATTAGTAAAAACTAACTAAAGTCTAACAGTGCATATGAACCCATTCGAAAATAACATTTTTACTATGTTAGTTAGTTAACAGTTAAATGTTGCTTACATTATGTTAGCTCTCGCAAAGCATGCACTCTGCTTCTTCCACTACTATTACAACTATTAAATATTGAATGCAATTTCAAAGAAACTCTACGTATCTTGAGGCTTAATTCCATCATTGAACATTTCAGCTAACGCTGTGAGGCGTGGCAAAAAAAAAAGAAAAACAAATAAATAAAAAACAAAAATTTGATCTGTCTTTTGGCACTGGAGTGTGTGCATTATGCATTATGCATTTCGCATACATATGTCTGTCAAATAGCTGGTCGAGAATCTGCGCCAGTGTCAGGACCTTTTGCATAAGCACACACACGAACACCCGCACACTCGGACTCACTCACACACACACACACACACACATACACACCCGTACACACACTGCGCTGATGGCTCACTCGTGCCTGGCGGGCGGACGATAGCCGGCTGTCAGTTTATTTAATTGAAATGTTCCTGGAAACCTATAAATTACAAACACATGGAATTTGCATATGCGCCAAACACACACGCCAACACACACACACACACGCTTATGTACATTAGCAGCTGAAATTTTATGCATGCCAATCCGCAAAACAAACAAACAAACCAAATCAAAAAACTGCTTAAGTGTAGTCTCAGAGATACCCTGTAAAATGTACTTGCCGCTTTCCTTTATTGAAAATTGCCTATTATATATATTTTATGGACAAAAGACATTATGTGCGAGCATAGGTAAGAATTCAAATAAAAAGAAAAGCATAACCAGCATAAGTTATTCCTGAGCCAACATGCTAAGCATTCAGACTCTATACCCTATATACTCTATACCCTATACCCTATAAGAGATTCCCCTATAAGAGATTCAATCATTTTTCTTGCCAGTGGTAGATCAAGCAAAGGCTTGCTCTAGCAAGTCCCATTTCTTTTAACTTTAACTTTAGCATTTTTAATTTCCATGTGAACAAGTTTACAGGGTATCACAAGCAAACTTGCATGAACTTGGGTGCAAGCAAACGTGCACTCACTTAGCTGGCAACGCGTTGCATACTTTTAGGAGCCAGTCAGCCAGAATTGAAAGCCGCAAGTGACAAGCAGCAAGTGCAACATCCTTTGCTTGCAGCTGCAACAACAGATGCAGCGAACTGCATTAGGTAAAGTGACAAAAATACTGTCTCCAAATATTTATGGGCCAAATTTTGTGGGGTGTGATGCACATCCGCTCACCCATCGCAGTTGGGCGGCAAGTCCAATTATGCCAAACTTTGCCATAAAGTTAAGTTAACGTACAAGTTATTTGTTACACTTGCTGAACAGCTGCAGAGCTAAATTATTAATGTTGAGCAAAAATATTATATATTGCTTGCCTTTATGTATTAATGAGAATCGCCGAGAGAGGCTCCTTAAAGCGCTCGATAGGTGCTTAAGAAACTTGATTGAGAAAAAAGATTCAAAAATAATGGAAATATTTTCTAAAAAAACACAAAAATACACCTGGACTGTGCCAGTTCAAGACCATTTGAATTCCAGAGTAATATCTTATATAGCACAAACTGTTAGCTGATGTCGTTGTACACGTTTTGGTGTGAAAAAATATTAGATATTCTTTATGAACTTATAAGAAGTGTGACCTAAAATTAACGTTTTTGTGGAAGTCACAAGTTATTTTGAAAGATCTGAGTCCCTTGAACACAACTGAAAACAGAATACGGAATGCATTTCCTACCATGATTAAAAGTGTATTTTAGAAGCTTAGGGTCTATATTTTCCCTGCTACCTCAACTGAATCTATGATCTGCCCCAAATTGATCTAGCATCTGCATCTTCAAATTCTACTTAAATAAGCTTAGTAACTGTCCGTTTGAGGAAAATGCCTGCCATGCATTGAGAACCATCGGAAAAGGCTCACACATTCGTACTTCAATCAAAATCAATTTTAAGGCGAGTCATGCATAGTTGTAGGCTTGCGAGTGCTGTACTTAACAGACGGACGAGTTAGAATCGATAACAGCAATTTATCGCTCAGCTGCTGGGCAGTTGGAGAGGTGTAATGGCTTCTTAACTACACTGACACACACACACACACACACACACACATACTTCTCACAACAAACAGAGAGGCACAATTTGCATTCGGCACAGGCATAGTTACAGTTATTTAATGCTCGCACACGCACACGCACACAGACACTTATTCGCACACCTGTTTAAGTATAAGTGGTTGTGCTCGGCCAAGCAAATGAAGCGCTGAAGGACGAGACATAGTGCAGCCAGCCGAGTCCTGGCCAGTAACAGCTCGCACTGCACACTGCTGCCCACTAATGTGCATCCGTGCGAGCTGCCCCGGCGTAGCCGTCGAGTAGGGAGGGGGAATCTGACTGTGCACCCCAAAATGGTTGTCGTAAAGTGTAAAGTCAACATTTTGTGCTGCAATTAAAGCCAAATTGCAAAAGCAAATAAATTTGCCAAGTAAATCGCTCGAAAGTCACACAACTACCAACTGGGGAATTGGCTGACCACACGATGCAACTCTCCCGGCCAAGGCAGACACGAGTATCAGGCAAAAGAATTTCATCCATGCTGGCTAACAGGTAGATCACCTAAAGAGTGGGTACAACTACAGCTTTTTTTACTACACCTTACATAGCTCACACGCTGAAATGCAAGCTATTAGAAAGCGTGGCGCCCAACGTGGGCTTTTAAGATTAAACAAATATTAAGGCAAAAATAAACTTCATCCCTGGCACCTACAACTGGACCTAAGTTAATAAGTAAATCTAGTCCACGCATATCTCAATTTGCGATTTCTTAATGCATTTGCATGCTTGGCGCCCAACGTGGTAAGAATTTAATTTGCAAAATTATTAACAATACGTGTAACGTATGCAACCTTAAGCGCCAGTACACAATATAATAGATACAAATTTGCTAGAGCATGCTCGGCTTCGGTCTGTTAAGGATTTGGCCATGTGGTGAGAGTCAACACGCCTAAGCATTTGCCTGAGGCACGTGTAAACGCTGAGATGACGCACATGGAACTTTACGATTTCCAAAGCTAAACCGTAAGCAAGGCAGTAGCTGTGAATGTAACTGTAACTGTAACGGTAACTATAACTGAAGCAAAAACGGGCACACAAATTTAAGCTGACAGGGCCGTGGCCAGTGCTCCAAAAGCCTTTAAGCCATGTTATGAGAGACTGTGCGAGATAGACTAGGGCACCAAAAGGGCACCGGGTGGAGGGCCAACATACAAGTTAGCCTTGTCAGTTGACGCCATTGGTCTGGCTAACTCTTGTTTACCGCAAGTTTTGCCCGAGTTTTGATTGCGGTTGGCATTGCGGCCGTATTTACCAATTGCCTACCGCACTCTGATTTCAGATTTACTGATACAAATTCAGATAAAGCTTCCGCTCCAATTCGGCTGTGGAAGTGCGTCTGGCAGTTATTAAATAACATTTGCGGTTAGCAATGGCAAGTCTTTCATGGTTACTATTTTATTCGTATATCGCTCGTTTTGGCCACTTTAAAGATTTATGCATGGTATGCGGTGCATGTGCGTGGCATCAATTCAAATTGTTTATGGCATCACATGGCGTATACGCAATTTGTTATAATAAACATGTTGCTCGGCATTTTGAACGTTGCCAGCGCTCCAGCATTCTTTTGTATTCTCCCTACCCTACCAGCCTACCTACACTCTGTTCATCTGTCGTACATCCTGTCAACTTGTCAAACAATTTATTACGCCTGCCCCGCCGTACCCGGCCTCTACAAGCCGTACGCAAAGCCGTACCCAAGCCATCACATCATGATTTATAGCTGCCCGCCTGGTTTAAGTTGTCGCCTCCACTTGTTATTTCGTTTCTTTACGTTCTTTTTTTCGTTCTTTGTTTTTCAAAAATTTAATTTTCTCGCATTGTTTGTTGATGCCACATACAAATTTCCAGCTGGGTTCTTTCTTCAACGTTTTCAATGCGAAGCAAACATAATTGATGACGAACACAGTGCATGAATTGGAACCTTATGCATGATATATGTATATAGATACATGTGTGTGCGTGTGTGTGTGTGTGTGCTTGTGTGTGAAGAGTGTATCAACAAGCTTTAGAGGATAGAAGCTCGTGTTCATAGAGTAATCAATTCTGATCACACATGCTCAATGCATACAAATGTTAATACAACAGAAACAAACATGAATCCAATTTATTTTAAAATTGGCGCCAAACGTGGCCTTTCCAGATTTTGAAGATTAATTTATTGGCATCAACAGTTATCAAATGTATTCTGTTGCTTAGTACAATCCTAGAAAAAAGCTTCAACTTAAGGCAGTTTCTAGGTATCTCCATATATAAAACTGTTTGTCCTGACTGACATAGGTCAAAATTTGCCACCCCAATAGCTTGGCTCTTTGTTCATGGTTTGGCTTTTAAATCAATTTGGTATCTAAATCTGGCAACATCATTCCTGGTCAAAATTCATGTGAATATTGTAACTTCAAATATCCTATATAGACATAGGTCATAGGTAATTTCCCACCCCCAAAGTGGCGCCCAACGTAGGTACATTAAGATAATTTCAAAATTTACGCAACAAATGATTTGGATTAATTCCCAAATGCACCGTCTCTTAATTGTGGCTTTATAAAGCATTGGGAGGAGTAAAAAACAAAAGAAGCCCCTTTATGCTTTGTAATCTAAACTTTGGTGTGGTTGCATAAACAGACCTTCAGATAGACCCAACATTCGGTTGGATAGCTCAAGGCTTAGCCATCTAATTGACAATCAGATTGGCAATGGTCATTGGTCAGGCGACGCTCGGTTGAGCGCCCAGAGACTCCAGTTACCAGTTAAGCAGTCCCCAGTTGACTGTTGGCCGAGCTGAAGCTCATCTTCGTCTATCTGGCAATGCGAAACCATTTTGCACCCGCACTTTGATATCTATTACAATCAAATTGCAAATTAAATCAGAGAACGGAATTAAGCGACTTGTGAAAGGGAACGCTGAAGACCAAAAGCAGCAAAGCGAAATGCAGAAAAGCCAAGGCGACCAAACGAATGGAAAGGCATGGCTAAAACAGACGACAGCAGCAGCAGCAGCAGCTATCGCCGGCGACTCTGTGGTCGCAGTGTGGAAACTGTGGAAATAAGATGAAAATCGTTTAAATGCGTTAGTTAAACAAGTCAAGTTATAAGTTCATTTTCCGGTAACCGCACATATCCGGCGAAGGTAAACGCAAATCCCGCAAAACCCTTAACCAAACCCCACCGAACGCCCGAACGCCCGAACACCCGGGCCTCCCTCACCCTCACCCTCAGCCCACACGCAGCTGTCTCAGCGCTGCTGTCGCCAACAGGCCAGCGAAGCGTGTGATTCCATAAAATCATGGCCAGGTAGGGGCAGGAGGTGTGCTAGCTCAGGGAATCATTGTCGCTGCCAGCGAATGGCATACCGAACATGTTAGCTCTACGGCCAGGAGACCAACTAACCATGCACCAAGTCAAAACTGTCCCCACAGCAGCCCACGCCTTCACGAACTGCAAAAACTAAAGGGAGGAAAAAAATGTGATGAAATTTCATGGAAGAACAGCCGACGCTCAAATATCCTTGTAAATAGAAATCCATACTAATCCTCGCTTACAAACTGAAAATGAATATAGATTGAAGACAATATAAGAAACAGATTTTGATACAAATGCGCTCCATTAAAGACAGACTATTAAGAAGATAGAAGATTGAGTTAGATAAGAAG
This sequence comes from Drosophila lacicola, assembly GCA_035045355.1. Taxonomy (NCBI): domain Eukaryota; kingdom Metazoa; phylum Arthropoda; class Insecta; order Diptera; family Drosophilidae; genus Drosophila; species Drosophila lacicola. The sequence continues at coordinate 6,212,230 of JAWNPB010000148.1, read as the reverse complement.
ATGATATAATCGCGAAAGATGATAAAACGGGCCTCACTTAAGAAAGAGGATAAAATACAGATCGATAAATATATATGTAGACAGATATACATAGTATATGGTCGGACTTCAAACTTTTCCAGCGGCAGATAAATAGATAGATAGAATAGATAGAAATAGATAGAGAATAGTTTAATTTAAAAGAGATAGACCTTATTTATTGACGACTTTATACATATATAATGCATAGATTGATGGATGGATGGAGAGATGGATACAAAGATATATCGACAGATAGCGAGATATACGAAAGACTATTTATGTAGAATATATATAGGTAGATCGATGGATGGATATATAGATAGATAGATAGATACATGGAAGATATGTGAGAAGAATTTAAAAAGAAGATATATAGATATATCGACGGATGGATAGATAGATAGATGGATAGATACATGGAAGATATGCGAGTTCCTATGGTATCTATGTATGTGATACAGTAATGTAATCCTAAATTGAGATACAGGCAAAGTTTCGCAATGACAGACCGAATAATTAAAATGCATACTTTTTTGGAAAACAGAACTATCTGTGTCCACTCGTTACATATGCGTGACAATATTTGGTGTACCTCTGCTAGGGTATACAAAGAGTAGTCGGAACGAGTTAACGCTCCCAGTTGTACGTTTTGTAAGGGTCTTCAGCTTCGCCTGCGCTCGACTGCTCCGCCACTCAACTGGACTAAACTGACGACAGCACAGCTGGGAGCTCGGAGCTGGGAGCTCGGAGCTGGGCAGAGGGAACTGTGTACTGGAAACTGTGTACTGGGGTATTGGTGTATTGGGGGGTAGCCCTGTTACTGGCGATTGGTAGCTGCTGGCTAAAAGATGAAAACTGGTGACTGTCAACTAGCTGCTGCAGCTTTACCCAATGCAATTCCTTTTCCCAAAAAAAAAAAAAACAAAAAAAAAGGTTTAAATTTAACCCCCCAAACAGCAGCTGAGCAAGTTTGTTAGACCAGAAGGTCTAAAGCGGATATTTCGGAGGCAAATTAAATGCTTCAGATGGGGGCGCCAAGCAACTGCAGTGGCCGGTTCCAAGGGGCTGCGGCAACTTCTAATGCCGCATATTTGTGCCAAAAGCTGCCAAAGTGCCAAAACGACCGCAGACTGACAAAGCGTGTGGCTGGGGCAATGGGCGGGGTAATGAGTGGGGCAAAGAGAAGCGAAAAGCGTTTAATTAGCGTAAGTAAGTGACATAGAACTGTCAGCCATTCATTGGGTGACAACAACACCAACACCAACACCAACACGAGTTTAACAACAGACCTCTCAATCGGCCCACCCAAAAGAGCACACACCCATTCGTGCCCTCATCCGCATAACTGCCCGCATATGGCTTTGTGTCCGGGTGTGTGTCTGTGTCTGTGTCTGTGTGCGTGTGTATGTGTGTTTTGTGTAACCAACCGCGATAACAAACACATTGGTTACGCCTGGAAGGACGTAAACCGTTTTAGTCCGATTGTTGAACGGACACGAGCTTCGACCAGCTCCCCAGACGAGCAATACAATTTGCGCTGAGCTTACGATAATCCGGTAACGTTTGAATCAGGGCTACCAACTGTTTTTCAACCGAACCGGTTCGAACCCGGAATTTCAATTTATTTCGTACAACGGACCTTGGGCCTTAGGCCAAATCAGCTGCTGTAATAACAGGCGAGCTGTTGCAGCCCGAGCCCAATTTCTCTCATAAATGCTTTCGTTCAAACAAATATCGTTTGCCCTAGTTGCAAAGCATAAATAACTTGAGCTCCAGCCTTTGCATAACTATATTTGGTAGATGTCAATTTGGCTAGAGATCAAATTTCGTACGCAATTTGTCTATGAAAAGGCGATTTTCAAAGGGACTGCCAAATGTAAGTTTAAACTTTATTACTAACATTGAAACTTTGAAAATATGAGAAGCAAATTTGAGGCAAAACCTGGCCTCGATGATGTGTAAGAACTTGCTCACGTAGCTAACCTAAGGGCAGTGAGTGGGTTTGAACCAGCACTGGTTCGAATCGGTATTCAGTAATACTGACTGTGCACGGGTAGATTTTTTATATTTAATTTTGCAGCTTTGAAAGTGAACTAAAAGCTCATCGGAGAAGAGCTAGAACTTTTTCTTTTGTACATATCTGTATATATTATTTGCAATCTACAAAGCACGTCTCAAATAAATGAATACAAATTAGAAATGAATCGTGAGAAAAACGAAATGCATTCCATACAAAAGTAATCCACCCATTTTCCGACCATATGAGTGGATTATTCAAACTGAATAGAGCTAACATTCTATATTGTTAGATGCCATACTTTTTAAAGCCTAAAATATATATTTGATGACAGACTACAACAAATTTGGAGCTTAAAGCTGTTTTAGACAAAAATTAAGCTTGACATTTTCACCTAGACACGTGAAATTTCGTTTCCATTTTTCACCAATTTCACACTTTCTGGAGGAAAAACTAACTTACAAGTAATATTTTTTGTGCATGTTGCGGAAAATTTTAAGGAAAATGTCAAAATGCGAAAGCAACAAATAAAGCAGAACAGGAAAAGTGCTAAAAAGGAAATGTACAGCTGAAAATCACAAAGCCAATTAAGAAATGTGCACCAATTTTGCTGCTAATGTTGAAACTGAATTTTAAGCAGAAGTCGTGAACTTCACGTTAAAGTTGAAGTTGACGTTAATGTTGGAGTTGAAGCTGATGCCAGCTGTCCAAACGCAAACCCGAAAACTTCTGAGAGTTGAGTAAATCGCGCTGGCACTGAAAATTGGCTAACCAAAATGGCAGTGCATATTTTATGAGATATACATATATACATATAGAAGCGCAGATATATGTATATATATGCACACATATACATATATACATAGAATTAAATATATGTATATGTATATTACGTATACGTAAACGTTATTTAAAGCGTTATAAATTTTGGCATTGCCTGCTGCTCGGGCATTCCCTGCCCTGTCCGGCTGCGACTGTGGTTGCCACGCTGACTGTGTCGATGTGTGTGTGTGTGTGTGTGTGTGTGTGTGTGTGTGCCACTTTAGCACCCTTATGGCATGCATAAATGCAGGCAGTGCACGCCATTTGCCATTTGCCATTAGCCAGCCGCACAGTTGGACTTTTTGGCCATTGACCGAGCCCACACCCAAAGCTGGTCATCGTGTCAAGATGCCCTACGCATACCCTCCCTCCCTCTTCAGCCACCCTCTTCAGCCTCGCTCTTCAGTTTCCCTCTCCAGGCGAAGCCGCCGCTGTCCATTTTCTAAATGCAACTGGTAAAAGTTGTGCGAATTTAATTTCTCAACGCGAGACGGACCCCAAATTGTGATTAAGAGATTTAACGGCCCCAAAACTGTGCGACCAGCATGTTCCGATTCCATTCCATTCCATTCCATTGTCCTTGTGTCCTTTCCTGTTGCTGTTGGTCTGCATATCCGCTGGCAACATTAATATTAAACTTTTATTTTCTATGCATAAATGTAAAATCTAAACAAATGCTCAGATCAAATCAAAATGAAACCTTGTGTCTGTGTGAGTGTGTGTGTGCGTGTGTGTGTGTTTTGCCATTCAGTGAGTGTTGACATGACACCAAAGCGACAACTCTTTATAGTTTTTGAGTATACAACAATATACGAGCGAGCGAGTGCATAAACGAATGACTCGACACTCCACTGACTGTCAAGACAGACAGACAGAGAGAGAGAGAGAGACAGAGAGGAAAAAACGACAGTGGAAAGGAGAAAGCAGCAGTGAGAGAAAAGTAACTGCTCTGCATGTACATGGCACGTGCCCTGTGACCCCCATGCCGGAGCAGAGACAAAGAGCAATGAGATGACTTCAAGAGCTCTTGCTCTACACTCAACGGAGCCCCATGCATCTCATGTGCACTTTGTCATACATTTTTATAAAGCAGAGGTAGATTATTTATTTAGTTAGTTTTTCACTTTCACTTTGTCAAAGATTTGTCATGGGAAATGTAGACAGCTTTGTTCCACCATTCCGTCATGTGAAAAAAAGTACAGGAAACCCACATCAATGTCTTGGTTCCATAACATGCGCAAGTGTTTCATTTCATCATTCCTGCCGCCCAACTGTTTCGTTCCACCATTCCGTTAGGCAGATGACGATCATTTATTAAATTACAAATTAAATTTCAAGCAAGCCCTATAAAATTTATAGGGGATTCTCGCAGCTGATTATTCTCAGAGCGTTTCATTCCAGCATTCCACTGAGTTTTTTTCTAACAAGACTGTATACTCAAGTAAAAATTACACCAAAACTGACGTCCTTAAGTGTGTGGTGAATTCAAGTTTCAATAGCATGCCTTGCTGTTTCATTCCATTATTCCACTAGGTAAGTTACGAACATTTCATATAAATAAGTAATGTAAAGCAGCACGCTTATGGCTTATAGTGAATTCCCACAGCTAATTAATGTCAGAATGTTTCATTCCAGCATTCCCCTAGACAATTTTACAGCTGTCAGTTTAATTCCACCAACCTATTGAGCGACCTTTAAGTGCTGAAGTGGACTGCAATCCTTGAGTATGTTGTATGCTATGTTCCATTCCATCATTCCCTGTCATACAATTTTCACGCAGATTCTTCAATTCATGACAACCTCAATTCTATAATAAATTGGCACTGCTAATTAATGTCGAAATGTTTCATTCCAGCATTCCACTCAAAAATATTACGCATTGGCAGACTGTTTCGGATTTTTAAGTGCTTAAGTGGACAGTAATCCTTGTAGCTGTTGTATTTAATGTTCCATTCCATCATTCCGCGCCATAAACTCTGCACTAATATTCCTAAATTGAAAAGAAACTCCGTATAAAAATAATATGTCCGTCTAAATAATCTACACTTAGAGCATTTCCGCTTCGTCAGAGCGAGTCTTAAGCTATTTTTGTTCTTTTTATCTGCTTCTTCTTAGCCCGGTTGTTGTTGTTGTTGTTGCTAAAGCATCGTTACTTGGCTTTTGCAGTGTTTTAGTGCACGCCTGATGCTCATATGCTTTATTATACTTGTACTTAACTACATATGCAATGCTTTTTACGGTTTCTACGTGCCTTTTTAACGGTACAGCTATAGCAACGTCTCCAACACTGGCGGCGCCCGAGCAGGGATTCAAAAGTGTTTGACATTTTGTCAACTCTGCAGTAGCTTAATATTCGATGAGATTTGCGAGAGTACAGACAAATTTTTGGAATTTTAACCTTAAGCTGGATTTGGGAATTATGTTGGGAAGTGAGTTTGGTGTAGATTTTGTGATAACTGGGAAGATTGCAAGAAAATCGAAAGATCTTATGGACTTAACTTGGCTAAGCTAAGATTGTTGTGGGAGCTGGCCTAACGAAAGGACTTGTGAGAATGTGCAACAGCTCCTTCTGGAGACTATGCCACTGGACTGAAAATCCACTCAGTTGCTCGCATTATAACAACATTTCAGTTTAAAAAAATATTCTTCTTCACGTGATTTCAACTGCCGTTCCAGGTGCAATGATACGAGAGGCAGAGAGAGAGAGAGAGAGAGAGGGAGTGAGAGTGAGAGGGGGGCTGTTGATAGACAGTTTTACGCATACTTCAATTAGCACATAATTTACTTTGGACTCATCAGAGTTCATCAGAGCGCTAATTGAAGCGCTTTTAGTTGCAGCCATAAAAAGTGTGTGTGTGTGCGTGTGTGTGCGTGCTGCTCGGAAAGTGTTGAGGTCAACTCTTTGCACCTTTACGCCTTTATACGAGGAGTTGATGCTTGTCCATAACAGCAGCTCGGTCCATTAAGCAATATTCCCAAATGTTGCCCCATGTTTTAAACGTTGCCATCTCTTTCGCACACTCTGTTAGCCTCTCTTTCCTGCACGTTCAGTCAATTATTTTGCAGTTTTTGCGGTTCTCCTTGGCTAATTAAAACCAAAACAAATGCAATTGTCACCGCTGGCAAAAATAGCAAAAGCTGTCAGCGCCACAACAATGTAAATGTGTCTGTGTGTGTGTGTGTGTGTGTGTTAGGGTGTGTGTTAGGGTGTGTGTCATTGCTTAGCCATTGCAGCAACCGCAAACAATAAGCAAGGACAATGCAAATGAAGTGGGCAGCAGGCGGGTGCAAGGTCTAAGGACGACAGCAATAAAAAAGCAACTTGGTGCCCAATTGTCCAACTCCAGAGTGCTGCACTAAAAGATACCCTGCAAAAACGCATACATATCTAACGTAAGTGCTACAAAATGAGACAGGGCTTTAGAAAATTCGACTCGTAAGGGGCAAAGGAGGATGATCAAGGTTATATTTGTGCCTGAGTAGCTGCGGGAGGTCGCAGGTTCGAATCCAGCTTAGCTGCTTAGGGTTTGTATGGTTAAGGGAGTGGCGAGCATCTGCCCGATGTTGGCACGTTTTTTTACCCAAGCGACGGCGCGTAATTTCCTCTCCGCACTTTCTTCTTCTTCTTCACTCTCTTCCATAATACCATATGGAAAATGTGTTAAGAGATAACATCCAGTTTTATAATCTATTAAAATAATACAAACTTTCGAAACTTGAATATGACATCAAGTTGTGTGAATATACCAAAGCACAGGACAAAGCCTTTAAGAAAGATTCAACCTTGCGGGTCTTGAAGTAGATTTCCAAGAAGTTAAATATTCCTGAACTGAACCTACATACCACACAATTGGTGTCCTTGAGATATGATCAAAAGCTACCATTCAATTGCTTCTCGTTTTGAGAGAATGCAAGGAAAAAGCTCAATATCGATATTTATCGATGACAAATATTAAATTCCCTTTTTACTCACTAATATCGAAATGTTCATAAAATTTAAATGATTTCAGCTGGAATCAGCGAAACTTTTGTCGGTCTGTTGCACGCCTTTGCACAACTTTATCATACCCTATTTTCAATATCTTTCTGGTTACAGGGTATTAAAAAGGCAAAACTAAGGACAACAACTGCACACAGACAATGAATGTCACTAGAGTGCGACACTCACCGCTGCCACCAGAAACCCTTCCTTCCCCCCCCCTCCCCCTCCTGCTCCTCACCACTCGACCTACCCCTTTGCCGGCCCAGACACTGAATGTTGCTTTGTGTGTGACCGTTTGCTTTGTTGTTTTGTTTGCTTTGAAACATATTCCCGCTGCGTGCTGTGGCTTTTACTTGTGTCCCATTCCCGTTGTTGTTGTTGTTGTTGTTGCTGCTGTTGTTGTCGTCGTCGCTGCTGCTGCATTTATATCACAGTTGGACAAAGGGTCCCAGAGCCAACAGTGAACAGATATATCTAATTTTTAGCTGGCTTTTACAAATTTAAAGACTTGCCGGGACAAGGCTGAAAAAAATATAAATAAAAAGCTACAACAATTTTGAAAGACATTTTTTCCGATTTTCCCAAACCAAAATTATATATAAGCAGAAAATCAAATCTATTTTTTCTATTCAAATTAATTTTCATATATTTTGGATTTGTTATGATAGCTTATGCTTTACGAATTCCTTATATCATATTATATACTCTTATATCATTTTCAAAACTAAACCGACTTGTAAAGTGCCTGGTAAATGCTCCTGGTAAGCTATACTTTTAATCTTTCTTGCCTATTTCAACTTGTGAAGTGCCTGTCAAATGGTCTTGGCAAATGTTCTTACTTCATTGTCAAACCGAACCGAACCGACTTGTAAAGTGCCTGGTAAATATTCATATATGCTTATGTTTTTTTTAATTTTTGATTAGTTCTCTCTATTCTCTATTTAGCACAAAACCGATAAGGTTTTCCATTTTATTAGTGTCAGGTATTTTTTATTTTTTAATAAATATATCCAACTTGACTCGATGGTATTTTAATTTTATTTGTGTGCTGCATAAAGTCGAGTGCGACTTACAAAACTGACAGAGCTGCCGCCTCTCCCCCCTCTTTCCCCTTCCGCCTCGGGCTTCTTAGTTGTCAGCATGGAGGTGGCATAGACGAGACCAAACACTTGGCTGTGGCTATTGTTGAACAATATTGCTTGTGTACAAGTGTTGTGTGGCACAAGCGAGCGGCGCCCCGCAGTCGGTGGCAAGCTTTGGTGCTACCCACATCAACTGACATGGGGCAGGGCGGGCAAAGTGGCCGCACGGCCGTGGGGCAAAGGAATTGTGTATCCGGATGCATGAGAAACTAATGTCATAGTCATGCCGCATGACAGTGACACCAACAACAATAATGCACTCCTGATGAGGCTGACAACTGGCCGAGGGATGTATGGGATGTGTGGGGTATGGGGTTTCAATGCAGCACCTGTGCCCGCAATATGTGTGCGTGTGTGTGTGTGGCGTGTGTGTGTGTGTGGCGTGTGTATAATGTGCGACATTTGCCATTTGACTTTGTTGCAAGCTGCAAACGGAAGCAACAGTCGCTGATTTGCCATATGCATTGCTTTTTCTTTTTGTTGCCTCACAGCTGTGGCAATGTGGCTTGTGCCCTCCTGCTCCGGCCAACGCGCTTGCCACAAATGAGCTGCAAGCTGAGCATCGAACGGGGGCCGCCATGCTGCACAAAGACTCCAATTATGGCAATGAGAGCACACGATAACTGTACATTGCATTACATGTTGCTGTCGCGCCGGCTAATGGCAACAAATTTTCCATGTGCCTCTGTCTGTGTGTGTGTGTGTGCGTGTGTGTGTGTGTGTGTGCGTGTGCGAATTTTTACTTGCCAGCACAGCTGACATCGCCTTTTGTGTATGACAAATGGCAAAAAGGCTCATGGGGAGGCCGCCTGTCTCTCTCTGCGCTCTCTCTCACTCTCCCATACTCTCGCTATATCCCTCCCGCTCTCACTCTCTCTCTCTCTCTCTTTCTCTCTCTGTCTCTCTCTCTATCTGTCTCTGTCTCAGTGTCTTTGGGTCGGCAGTTGTATGCGCTGCAAATGTAATAAGTAATGCATGCATAATAAAATAGATGTGCCTGTGTGTGCGAGTGTGTGTGGCATACTTTTTGGCGCTGCGTAAAAATTTGTGAGCTTAGAATAGTTATAAATCATAGTTTGAGTGGATGTGTGTGTGTGTGTGGAAGTGTCTGCGTATGTTAAAGGCAACGCAAATTTACAACATGTGCAATTTAAACTTGAACGCAAAGTAGACGCAAATTTGATACTCATCTCAGCTTTATAATTCTCAAGTAGTTTAAGCTAGAACAATAACAAAGACCTGTTCAATATGCTTGGCAATCACAAAACTATATTTAAAACAGTCAAGTTTCAGCCAACTTTCGCCTGTTTAAGCTATAAATTTTTCGCACATTTTCCGCTTTTGTTGGCGAATTCACCAAAATGGACGAGTTTGACTTTAAATTGCGCTTGGATAATTGAACTATCGCCCATTTAATTTCGATAGTACGCCTCTTTAAGCTTTAAGCTTAACTTGAAAGTTAAAGGGATTATTAACAAAGGGTTGCATACAACAGTTTCCCACCCAACTTCCGCTGGTGTGGGTGGATTTGCACAAAAGCGTGTGAAGCGTATTCATTTATGTTTTTCAAGGCTTTCAAGGCTATATTAAAAACAGTCAAGTTTCAGCCAAATTTCGCCTGTTTAGGCTATAAATTTTTCGCACATTTTCCGCTTTTGTTGGCGAATTCACCAAAACGGACACATTTGCGTTTAAAATGCGCTTGGATAATTGAACTATCGCACATTTAATTTCGATAGTACGCCTCTTTAAGCTTTAAGCTTAACTTAAAAGTTAAAGGGATTACTAACAAAGGGTTGCATACAACAGTTTTCCACCCAACTTCCGCTGGTGTGGGTGGATTTGCACAAAAGCGTGTGAAGCGTATTCATTTATGTTTTTTTGAGGCTTCCCCACCAACATAATTAAAGCTATTATAAAATTTACCTGCTTCAACTTTAGTTGCGGCAGCTCGCTGGCATATCCAAAATGGCTGAATCGCAAATTTTAATTTGGTTCTTCACATGTGAGTTGATGAAATGTCGAAGACCGTAAAATAGATGGAAATAAGCTTCGCTCGAAAATGAGCAAAAGCTGATTAACAGGCACAAAGAAAGGCTGTTTGGATGAAGTTGTTGTTGCAGTTGCAGCTGAGGCCCGTTTCTAACCTGGGGCAGACAATTTGAAAACATGCCTCGTCTTTGGCATCAGTTGCCAACTGATAACAACGGGTTGCAACAGTGCGCTGCGATACAATTGATATGCAAAGTGTGGCAGTTGCAACTGCTGCACCTGCAACTGCAACGGCTGCAACTGTCAGTTGAAGAGAAGTTGCCGCTCGTCAAATGGTTTACTCGCCTTTGCCGCCAGGCAGAGGCAACAGACCAAGCCAAAAGCCATCAAATGCTCCACTGACTGGCTTATGGAAATACTACCTGCCACGCCCCCTGACCACGACTCACGATTCCAGTATTATGCAGCACACGTGGCGTATAACGTGTAACTTCTGATGAGCTGTGAGCCAAGGCAAAAGCCTAAAGCAAAGCATTGCCAACAAATAAGAGTGCTCTTAACGGGATTGCACGACTGAAAGCTACCCTAGCTACAAATTGCTGTAAGTTGAGGTGGATTTTAATATGTTCAACTTACTGAGTGATTGATTGACTAAATGATTGGCTGATTGATTGGCTGACTAAATCATTGGTTGACTACCGTGCTGTATGAGTGATTGAGTGAGTGAATCACTGACTGACTGACGCTCTGACTGAGTGATTGAGTGACGGAGTGATTACGTGACGTTCAGACTGACTGACTGACTGATTAATTAACTGACTAAGTGACTAAATGATTGATTGACTAACATACTGAGCGAGTGACTGAAGACTGACTCACTGACTGACTAAATGATTGAGTGATTGACTTACTGAGTGAGTGATTGATTGACTGATGTAAAGACTAACGGACTTACTGACTAATTGACGTACTGGCTAAATGATTGAGTGATTGACTGACTGTCTAAGTTATTAATTGACTGACGTACAGACTGTACAGCTTAAATGATTGACTGACTGATTAAGTAATTGATTGACTGACAAACAGACTGACTGACTGACTGGCTGTCTAACTGACTGACAGAATGACTGATTGACTGACTGACTGACTCAATGAGTGACATACTAGCTGACTAATTGACCAACTTTTTTTTCAGGTCACCCCTAAAGCATATGAGTGTGTGTATATCCCAAAAATCCAAAAAATTTATTTATAAAACTCAAAAATACCAAGTTTGAAAAAGGACGTTGTTCATTTAAGAACTTAAACTTTGACGTTTAAAACAAACGTAAAGATGAATTGCGTCTTTACACTGCTTCAACCTCTTATAGACTCTTATGGACATACATTCAGATGGTTGTTCAGATTAAGAATATATATATATATATATATATATGTTGATGTTCTCCGAATTGCTGTCTTGCCTTTGCATTTGCACAACTTTGTCAGACTCTTTTTTAAAGCCATTTTCCAAGGCATAAAAAATCGTAAATTGCGCTGACATTATCATGGCCTGTGCATAATTATGTAATAAATATAATTTCCATGGAGAGCACATGATGGTGACAACGTTGCGAACCAGTAGGACGAAAGGGGGAGGGGGGAGGTCGAAAGGGCCTGGAGGGGTTGTAGAGTGGCAGGGGCTGGGACATGTAGCTATATCTGGAGAATAGAGGCGCTTCGGCACAATGTTGGCCCACAAAATTTTGTAATAATAAAGTTTCGGCACAGCGAATGCAATGTGTGTATGTGTGTGTGTGTGTGTGTGTGAACGCCTCGGGTCAACACACTCACAAATGCATGTGTGTGTAAGTATGTAAGTGTGTGTGTGTGTGTAATGTGACTACTATATAATTCATTATTAAAAAGGCTTAATGACAAAACTTTTGGCATTTTAAACAAAATACAAATTACCAAAAAATATGCACAACAATTGGTAGGCCGTAGCGAACAGATGTGTGTGTGTGCGTGTATGTGTGTGTGTGTGTGTGTTGGTGTGGAACAACTCATTTAGAGACAGTTTGCTGTGACAGTCTATAAAGTTTTTATAATTGGAATTAATAAACCAAATGAAATGCCTAATAAACCATCTAATTAAAAATAAAACTGACAGTGTTATAAATACACTATATTAAAAATGAAACTAATTGAACATTAAGTAAATACTTTAAAACAATGTGAAGACGATTCCTCTCAGTTTTTTTTTTCTCATTCAAAATTATATTAGGTTATTTTATTTTAATTTGCTTTAATCACAAAATGTTTTTTATTTCAATTTTTGATATTAGGTGATTTAATGCGATATTCCTGGTTGTATTTAATTTAGTTTCAGCCATTATCTTTAGTATATTTACTCAATATTTAATACATAAACCAAGTTTAAAAATATACTAACTTTTGCTTCTAAAGCTGAAAAGCTTCGGCTCTATAAGGTCTATTAAAATATATATTATACAAATTAAATATTTAATAATAATTAATTTAATATTTAATGCTCGTTTAGGCGAACTTTCCAATTTTTAAATCTTTATTTAGCTTGGCTTTCGAGCCGGACCTTGAGCCAGCTAAATAAAGACTTCATTAATTTAATATTTTTAAAACTATTGGAGCTTATATTTGTTTCTAATCTAGAAAGTTAAGGCACGCAAAATTCAAACTAAATGCTCTTCTTGAAAACGAAATCTTGTTTGAAATAGGCTACGAAGGAATAAAAGCTTCTTAGATGGCTAGAAATTTAAAATCCAAGTCGTTTAGATAGTCGACTTGAAATAATGCCAGCAATTTCACGAAACTCTCAAAAAACGAAAACAAATAGAACGAGAAAGTACGAGTATATTCGGCAAGCCGAAGATTTAATACACTTGCAGACATTTGCCCGACGGTTTTGCGGTTATGTGAAATTTAGTGAAGTTCGTAAATGCTGAGTTTGATGAAAATATCTTTCAAAACAGAATATTTTCATTTTTCGATCGATTTTTCCCATTGAATTATATAATATAGTATATATTGAATTATAAAGTGTATAGGCATCATGATTAGAATTGGCGCATATGTAATCAGCATAGTCAAAATAGTAAATGCCGGGTTTGGTAAAGATATCTTGATAAACAAAAAAGTTTTTCATAACAGAACCTACTTTTTGAACGTGCGTTATTATGGCAGCTTTATGATATAGTGCTCCGATCCGGCTGGTTCCGACATATGTACTACCTACAACAGAAAGATAGAACTATGCAATGTTTAAAGAGGATTGCTTTAAAGCTGAGAGACTAGTTCACAAAGAAACAGGCAGACGGACTTGGCTATATAAAGTCGGTTGTTGATGCTCATATAGAATATATACACTTTATGGGGTCGGAGATGTCTCCTACTATGCGTCGTGGCTGCCCGACTAGGAGATAATCTGAACCCAAAACCTTCGAAGATTCTTCCATTTATATATACACAAGAACAGATAAATATATATAAATAAACAATCGCACGTGCGGAAATGAATCCTTAATTATCTTCGCTGTTTAAGGTCCGATCTTTATGAAATTTGAAGGGCTTAAACGGAGCTCCTTTTTAAGTGAAATATTTAAAACCTCTGTAATCTATACGAACGCATAAATGAAAAGTTTAATGTATGTAGCTCCTAAAATTTTCGAGCAATGACAAAAATCGAAAGTTATCGATTAAATGAAAATAGGAGGAGATATCGATTAAAAACGATGGCATTGAAAAATAGATGTATATTTTTTTATATCTGAAACGTCTGTTACGCGCATTTTCGCAAAACCAATATGCCCCGTTTCGATGGGTTCAGGGTATACAAAAAAAAAAGCTCTCCCCCAAAAGCAGACAACACATTTGAATGCGCGCGGCAATTAGCAACAAAAGTGACTGCCAGAGAGATAGCGCAAAATGTTAATGTGCTCGAACGAGAAAGAGCGAGAGAAACAGAGAGAGAGAGAGAGAGAGAGAGAGAGAGAGAGAGAGAGGGGAGAGAGAGGAAGAGAGACGTGACAATTATGTCAACATATCGTGGCAGCCATTTTGTGACGCTTATTATTACGATTATTAGCTGAGGCGCCTTTGCGCTGGCAACAGTTGCGGCTGAGGGAAATGCCAGCCAGGCCCCCAGCTCCCACGTACCAGCTCCACCCCCACTTACCAGCTCCACCCCCACCCACAGCCCAACCCCACCCACACCAATCGCAGGCCCACAGCTAACCCAATTGCTGCCCACTTGACTTGAGGCGGAAACGGAAATTGCGTTAATAAAGTGCGCACTGCTGTTGCAGCGACTGCATTTGAAGTGCTCCTCAATTTCATTCAGTTCCGTTTGCCCAAGCCGCACTCCCCGCACCGCCCCGCCCCGCCCCGCCCGTATGGGGGGAGGGGCGCTCGCCATGCTTGATTGGCTTGATGGCGAGTCCATTTAATGGCAGCAGTTGACAAAATTGTCGTAGCAAATGAATTATTTCTTATTATTGACCGGAAATCCAATGACAACGATTAGTCGCAGCGCTCAACCCTTGACCCCAGCTGCCCGCCACAGCCACAGCCCCATCTATGAAATTTGTGGCTGTTGTTCGCAGCTTGTTGTTGCGGCAAATGTTGTGTGGCTTTAGCTTTTACATTTGTCGAATTTCAGTTAATTACTTAATCGCCACTAAGTGCATAATTTGTGCTCTTTGCCAAAAGTCGGATTTTAATAACATATTTGGCTTTGCTGCGAAATTTATTTGCTTCAATTACCTGTCCGTTGCCAAGGCGATGTCAATGCTACACTCGGCAAATACGTTTGACATTCCAAAAGTTAGGTGTATTCATTTTCAGACAGACAATTTGCCTAAGCCTGTTATTATATTCGCTTACAAGTTCAAGAGAATATGCGACATCTTCGTTTTATGCGTATGAATGCAATAGTTTAGGCGCTCTGCAAGTTAGAGACTTGAAACTTGGGATACATACGCATCAAAGCACGCCGAAATAGCATACCAAATTGGACAAGTCTAGCTTCTTTAGGGTCTGAGTTCAATGGGGTTGTTAGGACTAGCATGGGTAGCTTCTTTGAGCTATTGTTGCCTATTAAGCACATTGTACATAATTTATAGAGAAACAAAAATATAATTTAACTATATAAATCAGACAGTTAACATATTGATGTATTCTTTGTAAATATAGGGTATTAAGTTGCGGCTTTATCTATAAACACAGGGTATCATTTTAAGCATAGTAACTATTTCATTGGAATTTCGGGTTTGGACCGGTTCGGTTCAGGGCTTACTTTTTATTTTTAGCAGAAACAAGAACGGAAAAACAAAAAATGCTATATCGCCAAACTATCGCCCAGGAAGATAAAATGGCGATGGATATATATATGGATTTTCTATTTCTCTCAACTCTTTTAAGCCTGTTTAAAGGGTTTTTATTGTTTCATTGAAAGGTTATATTGAAAATTCGGGTTTGAACCGGTGCGGTTCAAACCTTGTCTTCAGCTTATGTATTTACTAGCCTACATTACTGAATTCCATTCATTTTCGACTACGATGCCTAGAAAAAGCAAAAATGATATATCGCCAACTTATCGCCTGGGAAGATAAAAAGACGATAGGAATATATTTGAATTTTATGCATCTTTTAACTCTTTTAAACCTGTTTAAAGAGCATGTACTTTGATTTTTGGTTTGATTTGGGGCTTTTTTCATGGTAACAATTTTATTGGAATACCAGATTTAAACCAGTTCGGCTTAAAGAAATAAATACTCTCACTATTTGGATTAAGCCTGTTTTTTTTTTAAATGTGTATCAACATGTTAATAAATCCTATATTTTAAGTCCCCACGCAGACTTTATTTAAAAGAACTTTAATCAAATGTATTTAACTCATTTGTGGTCAATTCCAGTGCACAACATTTTAAACATTCTGAATGAAAATCATGCTGTTTCACATCCACCGAAACGACGTTAATCAGCACTAAATGATCGTCAGTCGGACAGTGGCAACGTTTTATGTAGTGTTGGAAAGCAATCAAAAACAAATTTCACTTAAAATAACAGCACAGAAACACTTTCCACTTTAATTAATTGAGATGAACTGCTGGGCGCCGTGTCAAAATAAAAAAACTTTCGGAAAATCCCAACGGGTCGACTTTGAGATGCCGCGTAAAAAGAGAAAATTGTCTAAAAAGATTTCAAAGCCAAACCAAGAACCAAATTTAACTGAAGCACTGGAAACGAGTTGGAATATAAATATTAAAGACTTCGGCGTAGATTTGGTAAAGTTGGCAAAGTTTTCGCTAGGCAAACGATTTGCATTAGTTTCTGGTTGCCCATGGGAGAGGCGACTTGGAAGCTGGCATATTATGTTGCGTTAGCTTAGGTTTTTTTCCTTTGGCAGCCGCAGTTAGCAGCTAACTAATTACCAAAGCCCTTCGCCCCAGCACCTCAGGAGGCTACAAAATGGCGGCGTCGGCGTCGGGCAGCCACACTTAAGTAACCGCCAACTTTTTACTATCAAAAAGTGTTGAAAGAAAATAGAAAACACCAAAGTATTGTTAGCCAAAAGGTTTGCCAAAGCTTAGATACCCTAGCATATGTGCACTTTTGTTAGCCACGATTCGAGTTTAGGCCTTGCCTCGTCTTTGCTATCGCCATGGAAGATAAATGCATATAAAACGTGTTAACTTGCGGATGGGCCTTGATTGGAAACATTAAACAAACTGACGATCATAATTCATTTTATACAAATTGTTTTAAAAAAACGCCAAGAAAGAAAACTATAAATATCGCTAATTTATCTTCCTAGCGATAAATTAGCGATATTTATAGTTTTCTTTCTTGGCGTTTTTTTAAAACAATTTGTATAAAATGAATTATGATCGTCAGTTTGTTTAATGTTTCCAATCAAGGCCTAGCGATAAATTAGCGAGAACTTGTTTTTTTTTTTTGTTTAACTCGGATTACAGCTCAGCTGAATCTTAGGCAAATAGATTGTTTAGGTTGGGGTTCGATTCATAGTCAATATTATATTAAATTTTCGGGTTCGAACTGGTTTGGTTCAAACCCAATTTACAGCCTTGGTAAAGTAAATAACGAACTAATTTATTTGCTGTACTGTCGACAAATGAAGATTATCGCCTGGATAAACTCAAATGCGATATCGCCAAGTTTTCGCCTGGGAAGATAGGAAGGCGATAGCTATATATTTGTATACTATGCATCTTAAAGCCCCTTTAAATTAATTTAAAGGGAATTCACTTGCTCAGCTCTCTTGCTAAGGCACACTCATGTGCATAGAAATGCCCACTTCAATGCAGGACGCAACTCATGCGTAAGCTAATGTGCCCATTGTTAGTGTATGGAAATAGTAGAATTGTTGCAGCAACCAAGCAAAACAGTCAACAACAACAGAAACAACCATAGCAACGGCAACAATGGGCGACAACAATAACTGGCAATGAACTGAGAGCTGGCTGCAACTTGGGGCGTCTTTGGCTAACACAAAGTGCAAACGTTTTGGCCATTTTGGGCGGCAGCAAGACATGGCAAACTTTTTGCAAGTCACCAGCGAAAGTTGCCACAACATGCACGCACACACACACACACACACACACACACACACACACGCACGCACACACTCGCCTGCAATTGTAAAATGTTTTTTAATTTGACCAAAAATACTTTTGCAATAGTCACGAGCCGGCAAAAACAAAAACTTGGTAGCCAAACATTTTGACGCTCATATCAAGCACACGAGCATAGGGAAGGCGGGGCAAGGGGGAAGGGGGAAGGGGGGCAGCTGGTGGGCTGCAGCGAGCGCTTTGCTCAGGGGACAGTGGGCGTGGTAGCAAAACAAATGAAAAAAAAAAAACTAGAAAAAAAAGGCATGACGAATATTAAATGCCCTGGCAGACATTCGACTTACAAATTTTTCTTAACTTCTTAAGAGAATTTTTGTTTTAAAAAAGAAATTTACTTTTTAGAAAAACAAAGAGCATTAAATAGAATTTTTTGGAAAATATATATTTTTATATGAACAAAAATTTGTATTTAATGTCAATTTTTTAAAATTTTGGAAAAAATAGTAGTATTAAAATTTTCGTATGCTCAAAAACTTCTATATGCGAGCTATATGATATAGTAAATGGATTTAGGATACAGGCGGAGTTTGTTAAGATTGAAAAAGTTTTCCTTATAAAAAAAAGAACAACTTTCCAGCGATTCTGGCTGCAATGATATAGTATGATATAGTAGTCCGATGTTGATAAGATTCTCCACATATCTTTGGTATGTCGAGAACTCTTAGAAAATACCTAAAAAGTTGTTCATGCAGGAACCTTATATCCTACTTTCTATAGAAGGTCTATGACATAGTGCACCAATCCGACTTGCTGATCAGGAATATATATAAATTACAGTATAATTGCACATATTACGTGAGAAAAATTTAACACTCTCTACTCTTAAATAAAAAATTGAAAAAAAATGGAAAGGTAAAAACTTATGCACCCAAAAACTTCAAATGCGAAAAACTGCAAAACGCTGGACACGGACCTCGTGGGTGGACTGGACTGGACTCGTCTGGTCTGGCCTGGTCTGGGCAGGTCTGGGCAGGTCTGGGCCGGGCTGGGCTGGTCTGGGCTGGTGGGCGGCGGCAACGAAAGATGGGGGCGTGCCGGCCACAAAAGCAAGCAAAAGTTAACAACAGTGTCTAGGCAGCATGACATGTACCAAGTTCGGCTATAACAATAAAAATTGCACGTTACGCTCCGAAGCGAACGGCAGTTGGGTGGGCCGGATGGGTGGGCAGGTGTGTGGGCGTGGCAGGAAATGCACAGCTGGACATGGCATATCAAAAAATATGTATCCTTGCAACAACACCAGCTAATGTTTATGTATAGAGCTGGAAAAGCAGCAGCAGCAGGAGCAGGAGCAGGAGCAATAGGAGCAGCAGCGGAAAACGAAAACTTTTCGTTGTTATTTTCAACTTAATGAAAATGTAAGACACACAGCCAGGAAGCGCGCTGCAGTCGTATAAAAGTAAGTAGGTCCGGGCAGCTCGGCAGTGTGCACTTACAGATAAAGTGGTCAAGTGCTTATATATTTTGTATACCCTTATTTAGGGTATTTTAATTCTGGGTTATGTGTAACGCATAGAAGGGAACACCCCACAAAGTATATACATATTCCAGATCAGCATCAACAGCCGAGTTGATATAGCCAAGTCCATCTGTCTGTTCCTATGCGAACTTTGCATACTTCTTCATTTCTGTTACATTTAGTATATACTTCAAAATCGGACCACAATATCATATAGTTGCCATAGGAAAGATCGGCCGAAAAGTGGGTTTTTGTAAAGAAAACGTTTTTTTAAACAAAATACCTTGACCAAACTTGGCATTTATAAGTTTTATCATGATCTCTACTTATGCCAAATCTTATCAACAGTGGATTGCTATATAATATAATATAATATAATATAATTGTTTCTGATATGGAAACCTTATCTTATATTCAGATAACTTGACCAAACTCGTGAGTTATTAAATTACATTATGATTCTTATATATATATATATGCGAGATCTAATCAACATCGGTGGTTTAGTAGGATCTTCTAAGGCAAAATAGAAGCTCAGCATTTTCGAGCTGCACTTTTCTCGCATGTCTGCAAAAGGGAGATTTCTACAGGGTATTAACTCTTCGGCGTGCCGTTGATATCCTTACTATCTCGTTATATTATTTTTTTTTATATTTTATATATTTTTTTTGCAAAAGCTAGCTAGCGTTATGAAAGTTACTTTTCAATACCATTCACTGCAAATAAACGCTATGCACTTTTATGGCAAATTCACTTCAACACCCTCGCTTAATATATTATATTCACAACAAATTTGCTGACTGCGAGTTCAATGGGGCTGGATAGGGGGGGGGAAGGGGCACTATTGCTTGACTATTGCTCATATAATATTTTATGTTAGTTCCTATAGCAATTGGGCCTATAGCAATTCCCACAGCAATTGGGACCGTTAACGTGAGAGTTAAGCGCCATCAGCTTTTCTATATTTTTAACTTTTTCTCAAACAGTTTTTGTATATTATTTGGTTGCGTTTGATAACATATTCATGTGCATCGATTTGGGGTTACATTTCACATTTAATTGAGATTTATTTAACGCTTGATACATTTAATAGAAATTTATTTAAAGCTTGATATTCCACACTAAGAAAGGACTCGGAGTACAGAAGAAATTGTCAAATAATAAAATATTTACATATACAAGTAAATACTTAAACTCTGAATAGTTTTTGAGCACAATTTCAAATATTTTTCGCCAGAAAACAATTGATACCTATTATATATCAAACATACATGCTGTGGCTGTATTCTGGGTATATGTGTGTGTGTGTGTGTGTGTGTGTGTGTGTGTGTGTGGGCGTGTGTGTGTTAGTGTATGCATGCATGTGTGTAAGCATGTTTGCTTTCTAATACCAAACGCAGACCAAGCATATTTTTCGCTGTGCGACAGGTGCTCTCCTCCTCGATTCTCAAAAATTCTAGTAGGCTCTGCAGTTTTGCATGCTTGGCTAGTGCTGTAGTGTTTTTTTTTGGTATTTTTGTTTGTAATTTTTTTGTTGTTTTTTTTTTATGTACTTATGCATGCACATTTATATGTATGCACATACACACGTATGTATGTATGTATGTATGTATGTATGTATGTATGTATGTATGTATGTATTTATGTATGTATGTATGTATGTATGTATGTATGTATGTATGTATGTATGTATGTATGTATGTATGTATGTATGTATGTATGTATGTATGTATGTGTGAAACACCCCTCAAGTGAATTTGAACAAAGTTATTTGAAAATGAGCTTGAAGCCGATCGGATTGTAGACATGCGGGTGGAATTTCCCGAAACCCCACCTTAAAGTGCACCTTCATCACATAAGGTAACTACAGTGAAAATTTCAGCTTTCTATCTCTTACGGTTTGCTCTGTGCGTTGATCTCCAATCTGTCAGTCAGTCTGTCAGTCAGGACAAACAGTTTTATAGAGATGATAAATTCAAATCATTCAAAATTCAATAATAAAATATATCTGAAAAGGTTTGAATTCAAATTAAATAGATAAAGCACCATTATCATAAATCTTGAAATCGGCTTAAAAGTCCAACTAAATTAAAGCATTTTCCAGCGCCGCAGACAATAGGCCAAACGCTTTAAAATTAAACATATCTTATAAATTGCCCGGCTAGCCGTATAGATTGTTAAATAAATAAATCTAAAAGTTATCTAAGCGTGTCCAAATTCGATTTACAGCTGCAATGAACGCGACGGCTGCTCAAAAAAATAAAACTAAAATGAAATAAAAATAAAAAAATAATAAAAAAGGCAAATCGAAAAACCGAACTGAAACGTAAGCAGAGCGCAGGAAAAATAATATAGTAGAAATGGAGCTGACCACAAATAAAACAAGCGAGAATTTAGCCTAATGCTCGACATGACGACTACGAAATACTCTTTTTTTACAAAAAAAAAAAAAAACACTTGTGATATATCGGACTGATTCTTAAAAATATTCACCCTAAGCCCTGAACCGTTGCAAAGATTCTAGGTTCTTCTTCGATTATCATATCATATTTTAATCCTCATCAGAGACTACACACATACCCAGTTTGGCGCATCAAACTCTTACAATTTTCAAAATCGATAGTTATCGATGTTATTAAAAATAAGATTTGTTATCGAAAAACATGATAATCTTCAGATTAGCAGCTATAGACCGCAATAAATACAACTCGTTTATTCATATCGATACATATATCGCTTATTTCTATATCGATACAAATATCGGTTATTTCTATATCGATACATATATCGCTTATTTCTATATCGATACATATATCGTTTATTTCTATATCGCTACATACGTCGCTTAGATCGATTATTTAAGTATTTAATGCAATCTGTAGAATAAGCTCGTTTTGACAATATGAAGCGGGTGTATTTTATATTTGAAGTGCTTAGCCGAGATCGACGATCGTTTAGATAGAGGAACAAAAGTACGTACATGGCTAGATTCACTCAACTCGACCTTCCGATCATATATATATTTTATCGGTCTTAGATGCTTTCTTCTGCCTGTTACAAACATTTGCATAAATACATATTACCCTTTTTGGCCATTTCCAATAGCTTCAGGATAGAACAAGGGAAAAACCAAACAGAACTTTTGCATGCAACAACTCAATATGACATGCTATAGTGTGCCGATCCGTCTGATTTCAACAATTGAACTTTCCAAAGCAAAAAGCAGCAACTATTCCAAATTTGATCAACAAGACTTGGCCGAAAGCTGAGTTCGCAAAGAACAGATGAACAGAGACAGGTTTCTACATTAGCCCAACTTGGCAGCTGAACACATTTTCCGAAGAATTCAAAATACTCTCCACAAAGTTCGTTTTTAAACTTTAAACCTTTGCAGCATATATGCGAATAGTTTTTTTATTTCTATATGAAATTCGTCTATCGGCGGCTTTGTGCATTTTAATTGCTTTTGTCTGCCATTTATAATTCCTTTTTTTTTCGTGTCATATTTAATTCCCAATTTTTTTCTACATTTTTTCCTCACAACTATTTTTTTGTTTTTGTTTAAACGCTCAGCAAATAAACATCGAAGATTTATTTGTTTTAGTTTGATACCCTGCATTCATTGAAAATGGTAAATAGGGTATATTGCTTATGTGCAAGAGGCAGCTACGCTGCCATCATAAAGGGTATATATTCTTGATTCGGACGACGAACTGAGTCGATCTTGTTCTGTCCGTCTAACAGTCCGTCGTTAGGAAAATTACAGATTTTCGATTTTTCGATAAAGAATCGATAAATATCGATTGCAATACATAATTTTCAAGATTAAGAATATTTAACTGAGTCAAAGTCTAGGTTCAGGGTATCGCCTAGTCGATCCCAAAAACACACACAGAGCTCACTTATTTATGAATTATTTAAACAAACAGCAAATATTCGCATTGTTTGTGTCGGAAGTTGAAAATTGATTGATGCGACACGAGCTGTACGAATTACTTTATGTAAATTTCCCGACACAAGAACAGAAATCATTTGGGCATGTTACGAGACATGGAACTACGAGAAAATATTGAATGTATATATAGAATACAATTATAAACATTTAAATCAGTTCAAGCTAAAAGAAGGACATTTCTTTTTTATAAAATTTCTTCTTTTTTAACGTCGCATTAATCTGTCTTTCTCAAAGTGGGCAGTAAAAGCTCCATTGTGGTGGCCACCGGGGATAATAAAGGGGACATAAAGGGTAAATCTTATATATTTAGATAAAATTTAACTAATGTTATGAAGGTTCGCAAATTGGGCGCTACACGAATTAAGTTTGAGAACTTCTAGATATTAAACGTCTGAGGACTATTCGATAATCATTCAAATAATCCAATTCTAACCAAATTTATAACAAATTCAAAGGGTTTACATCACATTTTTTGCCAAAAAGGGAAATATCGGTTGACTTTGTTGAATGTCCGATTTTGAAATTATAAGCCATTTTGGACGATAGATAAAATATCTATCTATCTATCTATCTATAATAACTCTAGCAACAGTGGCTGAGAAACTACAGAGTTATTTGAGAATATATATTTACATATATACATTTTTAAAAGTTAAAAAATAATACAACATATAGAGCAACAAGATATTTATAGCCCATGCATTGTCTTCAGAGCATGATCCGCGCAGCAGCTGCGCTGCCAGCCAACTGAAAAGGACACGAGCGTCGCAGCTGTGCAGAAGCCGACAGCAATTCAACACGACTGTGGTGAATTCGCCGTGGTAAGTTGCCTACAATCTGTGAATGATTGCAGCGTGTGGTCGTCGGGCGGGTGGCAGGGGGCGGCGCCCGATGCGCACGGCGGCTGTTGTTGTTGTTGTCGTTGTTGTTGTTGTCGTTGTTGTTGCTGTAGCTGCGGGCTGCTGTCTGGACGGTTGTTTGTCGCGTTGCTGTTGCCGTTGTTGTTGTTGTTGCTTGTTGTTGCCTGTTTGCCGGTGATTGTTTGTCTATTTATATGCTCATTATGTTTTCGCGCTTGTTTTACCAGGCGCAATGTGCGACAACAGCAGCAACGACAACAACAACAACAGCAACAACGGAGAAAACAAAAACATCGCGAGTCCTTTGAATAATGTGCGGCCATATATTGTGGCAAGCAGAGATGTGCGGCTTTTGGTGGCAGCTTTCTTGGTTCCTGTCCAAAAGATACAAAAAGATATATATAAAAAAAACACACACACACATACACACAACCGTCGCAACCCTTTTTTGGCACAAGTTCAACAAATTTTTTTAATACCCTGTAGCCGCAAAAAAGTTTTTGAATTGGCGTTAGAACTGGCGGACGGAGACAGCTGCTAATCTATGAAGAACTTATCTATAAAACAGCATCAAAACCTCCTACTGAGTGAACCCATTGATCTCGGCTGATACTGGAGCTTGAGACAGGAAATTGGGTAAGTAGGTTACTTTATAGCTCCTGCATCATACTATTATAAATTTATCAGCAATACCTTATCAGTTCTTCAGATTTCATAAAAGTATGTAGCACCCGAATTTTTATATATGTATGTGCATATTTCTGTTGATAATTGAAACAAGTTTAATTATACATATAATTGTCATTATCGCTAAAGCATCTTCCAGGCGATGCTCTTTCTTAGCTCTACGGGCATACAGCTTAAATAATCTCTTAAACATGTCGCTAACTTTTATATATGTGCATATTTTAGAGGATAATTGAAAAAAAGTATCATTGTAAAAATATATATTTCTATCGCTAGTGCATCTTCCGGGCGATACTCTTTATTGGCTTTAGTATCGCAATGGAAAACTGAATTCGTTTCATTTTCTTGGGAAATTGAATGTGTGTTCGCTATCGCGAATGTATCTTCCAGGCGATACAATTCTTGAGATATGCTAAGAAATGAGAACGACTAGAACTCGAGTGCAGGGTATCAGACAGTCGAGTAGGCGCATCTTAAACAATGCCCCGGACTTGTTTTTAATCTCGTTGTCGCTTACAATCGAACCGCTTGTCAATCACATTATTTTCTTTGTTTTATTTAAGTGGACAAGTCAGCCATTAGGAATGACTAATTATACAGTAAGCTGCACATAGGGCGTGGCAAATCAAAGCGAGAGAAAACAAATTAAACTTCAGATAAAAAAAAAGAAACAAATTTAATGTTATTTAAAAACGTGCAAGAAACGCAGAATGTGCGAAAAGTGCCATACGAAAAAGATAGCATGGCTGCTGCGGGGCATAAGGGAGGTGGGGGGAGGGGGGGGGGGCGGTGGTGAGGGGGCGAGGGCAGCGCGTTTCCTGTCCCCGAGACTTAACGTAGCGAAATGTTTGCGGTTTTACTTCATAAACAATTTGTGCACATATTTCACAAATATGCATTCATATACATACATACATAC
Source organism: Drosophila lacicola (assembly GCA_035045355.1). NCBI lineage: Eukaryota > Metazoa > Arthropoda > Insecta > Diptera > Drosophilidae > Drosophila > Drosophila lacicola. The sequence goes on along the minus strand of JAWNPB010000148.1, from coordinate 6,186,707 downwards.
ATATATATGTATATATGTAGCAGATATCCATATACATATGTACATATATTTATGTTTTTTTTCCATTGTTGTAATATTTCGCCTTGGTCCACTTCGTCATTTTGTTGTTGCCCTTTGTTTGCATATTTGCCGTTTTATTTGCTGGAATTACAGTTTCTGATGGGACATATGAAAGACCCGGCGGGCATACTTTTTGGTGGGCAGTATGTTGCTGGGGTGGGCGTGGACGTGGGCGTGGGCGTGGCAATGGTGCTGCAGGGAAGGGCTTGCGCGATGTTTGGACGCGTTGCCGTTTGCTAAAGGATCAACTTTTTCTGTGAATATGGCGGAAAGTCAACGTGTCTGCAGTTGAGCGTAAATGTGTGTGTGTGTGTGTGTGCGAGTATTACTGTGTGTGTGTATTAGTGGTAGGCAAGGCCACAGCTTTTGTTGTTGCTGCAGCGCCATGTTTCATGCTTTCAAACATGACCAGCGGCAATGTGTGTGTGTGTGTGTGTGTGTGTGTGTGTGTGTTGCCATATGCGTTTTGTTTATTTACACACACACACGCACACACACGCTGACATTCACACGCAGTTGACAGCGCGAAAGTTGCAGGTAAAGCTCCCTTGGGTCGTGTTTATCTTGCGCTTACGCTGAATATTCCCTTAAACTTCGCTTCAGACATACACTGCGCGAAAAGATGGACCAAAAATTCGGAAATGTACAAAATAAATAATAATAATAACTTTCGCAAAAACTTGGCTGGCTTTTGAACGCCTTTTGTTGTTGTTTTAAATAAGACTGTGACTCGATAGTCAAAAGATTTATTTTTAAAAAGTTCTTAAGCTAATAAAAATAAAAACAAATATAAAAAAAAATAACTAATGACAATGAATAACAATCAAAATTCTATGTCTATGTGGAACTGTCTACAAATTATACAATTTTTTCTTATTTCTTTTTTTAAACTATTATTCCATTGGATTAAAACATACTTTTTTTTACTGATAAAAAGTGTTGTGAAACAAATAATATAACATTTCAGACTTGATAAAGCTTATTGTTAAAGTTAAAACAATAAAAATAGAAAATGTAAAAAATCAATTTTCACAATCAGGTGAAGTAAAGCCCTCGAGAACTTTTAATTTATCAAACTTTACTTAAAATTTTCCCTTGTTTGTTTTCCTAATGAACTATTGTTAGCCTAGTTTTTCTCCCAGTGCATACCTTTATACGTATGAATATACTCTATTTAATGGGGCATTAAATACTGCACTCATTGGGATATAAAATTAAAACATTATCGAAAATTAATAATGTCTGTCAGAGGGAATAAAGTTCTATTGAAATTAAAATTACTAAGAATAAAAAGCTGATGAACAATCAGTTTTTCTTCGGTTTTTGCTCTGCTTAACGACTTTATACCCTACGTAGAAGTCGCAAGGGCATACGAAATTCGACTTGATAGGTCCTGCCTTTATGTCATTACTTTCCCATCGTTTTTTTTTTTTTTTTTTTTTGTCATTGTTTTGCCCTGTTGCAGTTTTTCCGCACAGTTTGGCCCCAAAGCATTTTATTGCCACTGCACGCGCGCTCAGTTTTCATTTTCACGCAATTTGTCTCGGGGTCTAGTTTTTGGGTGGGACGGGGGGGAAGAGGGTTGCCCATGGGAGGCACTCCCCGATGACGATAATAAAAATATTTGTGACGTGACGTGGCCCATGCGAAATCATAGCCCGTATTTGGCTCCCAGAAGAATTGATAACTGGCAGCGATAGATTTCATATGCATAGACTAGATTTTCACATGGGAAACTCGCATCAGTTCCAAAGCGGTCAACTTTCTCATGCCTGGCGATTGCTTCGTCAAATTGTTGCGACTGGGTCTGCGACTAGTTGACCATCTGCTTAAGAGAGAGAGAGAGAGTGAGAGAGAGAGAGAGAGAAGAGAGCACAAGAATGTTGAGGGTTTCGTTAAGTCTACCGGTTACCATTTCCACTTCTCCACACACACACACACATCTGAGTGAATGCATGTGTGAGGCACACGAACCTGTCCACTTGTGTGTGAAGTGTCCTCATTGTAATTGACCAGGGCTTGATACTGTCTCGTTTGACAATGACTTGGCACTTTTTACCACTGTCATTGCCGGCCTTTAAAGCTGGAGTTTTGCCTTACGCACATTACGCACATATTCTTCCCAATATCCACTTTAATTTTGAATTAGCGCACGCGCAAACAGCTTATCGATTTATAATCTGTAGGCTTAAAAACGATTATTTAACGATTATTTCTTTTGGGGCGCGCATCAATCAACTGTAATTAGCAGCTCATGTTACAGAAGTCACAATTAACCCTTGCCAAATTACTATTTAAAAACAGGTTTAATGGACTTCACAAAGAATAACTATTGTGTATTTAGAATAGACAAAACGACCACAAAAATGTAAATTATTATAAAGATTTTAAAAAGCGATTATATTGCTATATGAGTTTTGTTTTTAAAATTAAAACAAAGCATCATATTGCAAATTACTTGAATTGTAAAAGAACTCAAAATGATTGGCGCTTCAACGCAGTCATGCTAATTAACAGTCTGGACTGTGGCTGTTACTAACATAGCCATGTAAAATATGCATATGTAAGCATTAGAATATTCTCGTGGCAGCTTTGCCAGCCCTGGTCCCGTTACAAATGACGTTTCAGAATAAACGCAAGCGGCCAGCGAAGAACGGAAGAAGTAAAACGCGCTTAGCTAAAAAGAATTGGCCAAGACGGCAGCAACAATGAAGTTTGTTAATGTGTGTAAACGTAAACTGCTGCTCCGGTTCCCAAGGCACACACACACACAGACATACTGGCACACACACACTCGCAAACACGTGAGAGCTGTGGGCGCAGACGCAAAGTGGCTTCAATTGTTTTGAGCCCTGCTTCTCAGCTGTTGCGTTGTCATGTTTACGTTTTTCTCATACCCTTTATTTATAGCGCATATGTAAGCAAGGGTATGCTGGTTATCAGAAATCAAATTATTCAGTTTTTAAATACTTAAATCATTTCATATCAACTTTATATATAAACATGTTATTAGGCAGACGGTTAAGTATATAGAGGAATATCCGACTGGCTTTGCACTCATCAATCTCGAACTTATGGCTCTGCTATACCATATTATCACTAACCAAAAAACATATAGACTGGACATGCCGTGTACAATAGGTGGTCTCCAAAAATTGGTTTGCATCTGGTCCAACGAGCGAGTAAGATATACATATGACATCTTTTGATCGCTCACACTACAGGATTAGTGGTTAGTGATATTATCAAAGCTCACGCCATTATTTCACTGATATCGATAAATATTGATTTTATTCTTAAGCTTTTCTAGAGAGAACACAATTGGACAGCTATTTTCTAGTATTGCACATACGGAATTATAGATATTTGAATTTTTAGTAACCTTTGCGCACTTGCCCAAAAATTTCAATAGGGGCAAATTAAAGTGCATTTCCCAATTTACTTTTTTTTAAGGGAGTATATAATGAATGCCCACTAAGGCCGACAAGCACGATTGCAGTTCTTTCAATATGGACTTAAAAATCCGTTTTAAAGAAAATAAATTCATTTTGTTTCGCAGTTTTTCCAAATCCAATTGAGCGCAGATAAATATTAGTCATGATATTTAACACGCTCTACATTGACAAACTTGTGTTTGCAGGAAGATGTCTAGCTTCCATTTAAATTTTTAGTTCCATTCTCATCAACAAAACACCAAGAAGAGATGTAAAAATAAACTAAAGTAAAGAGCCAACGCAGACGATCGCCTAAATAATCCGATAAAGGAATCAGATGTGCGTCGCTGCAAGAAGCACAGGGTATTTAGCAGTCGGTCAGTCGCTTGCTTGTGTGCCAGTTAAAGGCTACACAGTGAAGGAGTGAATGGAAGAAAAAGCAAGTGTGTGCAACGGGGTATTTAGCAGTCGGGCAGTCGCTTACATGTTAACAAGTCACTTTTACCTGTTGCCCGGACACACAGACACACACACACACACATAAACATACACACACACACAGAGAGAGAGAGACGGGCGGCAATTGCAAAGAGAAAACGCAAAGCAAAGCAGGCAACAAGCAAAGCGAACCAAACCAAAAGCCAAGCTTGTTGTTGTTGTAGTTGTTGCAGTTGTAGTTGTTGTTGTAGTTGTAGTTGTAGTTGTTGCTGTTTATTGTTGCCCAGCGACAAAGAATGGCGTGTGTGAACGGGCGTGCGTGTGTGTCTGCATGCCTACGTGTGAGTATGTGTGTGTGTGTGTGTGAGTATGTGTTTGTGTTTGTGGATGGCCCGCAACGGGTTTGATGGCCCCGCGCACAACGACTCCGACTTCGAGTCGGACTCTTTGGCTCTTTGGCTCTTTGGCTGTTTGGCTCTTGTCATTTTTCACAACGTCACAAGCCAAGAAGCTGCGCAGTCGCACAATTGGGTGAAACGCAAAGTAACAAGTGCGCCGAATTGTAAGCTCTGCTTAAAAAGTGACAGTAAATAGAACAACAGTAACTGGAAGAAGAAGAAGAACAACAACAGCGACAGGGTCAGCCGAATGACACCAGCAATTGAAACGGCAGCTGGGCCAACGGGGGGGCCAGTCACAGCCGAGGAGATGCGTCAGAGATGCGGCACCGTCTACACATGGAACTGTGCCGGCGAGCTGTACGGGATCGAGTGCGAGCTGTGCGAGGAGCGGCCCCTCTGCGCTCTGGATGAGTTCGCCGAGCATATGGAGCTGTGGCATTCCGATTGGCAGCAGTCGCCCGTCGACGAGCTAATGCTGGAGGTCTTGGCCGAGCAGTCCAGCGGCGGCGAGGTCAATGAACTCAAGCAGCAGCTGGTCCAAGAGCTGAATGCCCTCGACGCCGCACACCACCACAACCAACAGCTGACCGAAACGCTGCAGCTGAACAATCAAATCAAGTTCGATCGGAACGTAAGTAGGCAATCATATGGCATCTATATCATATACATACATATATATACCCTATATATACCCTATATATACCCTATATATACCTATATTCCCCTTCGCAAGGGAATTGGAAAATCCCAAATGAAAGCAAATTAAAATGTTCTAGTCGGGTATGCCGGACTAGCAGGTAGCCTCAGCCCGTGCTGCTTCTTCCCCGTGCCCCTACAATATTTATGGAAAATGCATTCTTGCATAACTCGGGTATTTCTGGTCCGATCTCTATGAAATTTTCGGTGTTTAATTATAGCATTGGAATATGTGTAAATCCTAAGATCCGAGAATATGCCTCGAAAAATGCCTCTTATACAGTTTTGTGGGGAGAAAGCGGAGAAATATATCAAAAGTGTGCTATAATCTAGATACAAGCATGCTCTAAGGAAACTGCATTCCAAATTTAATGTCCCTAGCTCTCATTAGCTTTGATATATGCTCAAAAAACAGTTTATCTAGAGCTATTCTTTTCATTATAATAAAAACAGGGCGAGCTATCGCTGACCTGATATAAACTCGATCTTCTCTCGCACTAAGAAGATCTGTATCCAAAACTGCAACTGCCCCGCTCGTAAAGTTCCTGAGTTGCGACGAAGAGGAACTCTGCCTAGGTAGATAGATAGAGATTATTTATGCTTTATAAGGGCAAGATGCCCTTACAGCCCCATAAAACACGTGCTTCGGAATGGAATGTCATAAAAATGAACTATCAAAAATCAAAACACATTAAAGCAAAAAGAACATTAAAAAAAAAGACACTCGTAAACAAACACGAATTTGGTCAGAAGAGCCATATAAAAAAAAAAATGTTTAAAAAGAAAGCAAACTAAATTGAAATTAAGTACATATAAAGAGCCGACTGCGTAATACTCGTCCAATAACAGTTCAAAGCCAAACTTTTTCAATTCTCCACAAAACATTTTAGGTTCGTTCTTAAGAGCAGCCCATCAATATTTTACATTCCAAATATGGTTACTCTAACTCTGGAACTTAAGCACACATCGATTTTTCCAATTTGACACGCCCACATAATCAATATACTCCTTTCAAGTCGAAGCATAAGGTGACATAATTCCCAAAATCACAACAAATTTGGAATTTTGTGCAAGATAATGAAGAAAAAGAACACGAAGAAAAGAAATCATTTACAGAAGCTTACAAAAACACAAAAGAAACACAAGAAGAAATAGTTAACTACGGACAGACGAATATTAAATACTCTTGCATACAAAAGTTAGTCTTCTTCTATAACCTCTATAAGAGAGAGAAAGAGAGCGCGTGAGAGAAATTACTAAGGGATTAAATTCCATCGAGCCTTGTCACAAATTTTGGAAGCACATGAAAACTTTTTACTGTAGGACTCGGTTGAGATATTCTGAAAACCAAAAGGTTTTTTATATAATACCTAAATTTCATATGGCTTGATATAGTATGATACAGTATTGAGATGTTTTTAAGATTAGCTTGAAAAAAATAATTTTATTATTGAATAGCTAAAGAAATAAAACAAGATTTCATTAAGACTGAGGAATATAAGTATAACTCGACTGCTAATACTGATCAGAACAAGCATATATATAAATATATACATACTTTATGGGATTTCGAATTGCGTATCAAAATCATCATACCCTCGGTAAGGGTATAACAATGGGGCAGGAATATTAGAAAGTTGAAAAAAAGATAGAAACAAACAAAGTCGTTGCCGCAGAAACCTCTCGACTGTGCAAAATGCTGCGTAATAAATGGATTTCTTTCTTTCTTTTCTCGACCTTGAATAATGTCTTTCATCGAAAATCCCATAAATCAAAAGTTCTGACAATGGGCGTGGCAAAGAAAAAATTGTTAAAAAAAAACGAATCGTGAATGTTTTTGTGTATTTTGAAATTGAACTTTACTAAACGGAATGGAAATCAAATAAAATAAAAGTTTTTAATAAAAGTAATAAATAAAAAAAGAGAACCAAAACAAAATATAAATTTAAAAATAAAATCTAAATAATAATTAAATATTTATTACAAAAATTAAATTCGCAAACAAATTTCACTCGCACACGTGAAAAATAGGCGGGAATCGTTGAAGAGAAACACATTTGTTTACCAACTGATTGGCTGCAAACCAATTTTCACGAATCCTTGTGAAAATGCATGTGAGACCTATTTCACACTTTTCACAATCTTCACGGTGGCAAATGGAAGTTGTTTAAAATTATTGAAGGGCAAGTTGTGGATTTAATTGAAACCCATTTTTAAAGACATCTTAGTGAAATCTTATTAAAGACTTCTGGTTAAAGGGATTACGATTAGATTGAATTTTTAAACGGGTGGAAAATGGGTGGAATAGTGAAGCAAAAAGCTTGCCCGGCTAAAATCAGCTTCTGCCCACCAATACAAATATTTTGCACAATTCTGATTATTCAGTTTATTAATTTGTGCGTATGCGCCCCCCCTCCTTCCGCAGAGTCAGCTGCCCGAAGTGGAGCCCCAGAAGCTGACGAGCGACCACGTCCAGCAGCTGATAGAGCTATATCAGGCGCATCCGCGCCTCTGGGATCAGTCGCATCCCGAATTCCGGGACGTGGACCGGGGCCGTGAATCGTGGCAGCAGATAACGGACGCATGGAGTGCGCACTGCGGCCGGAGCTTCAGTGTGACAGACGTGCGGATACGCATCTCGACGCTGTGCCAGCGATTCCTGAAGCAGCGGGAACGCGTCGCCGCCGAGGGCGAGCTGGAGGAGAGCATCAAGTTCGTGCACTACGACCAGCTGCGATTCCTGTGCGCGCAGCAGTCGCTGCTGAAGCGCCAGGAGCACTTCACGCACGAGAACCGCAAGCTGCTCGAGATCTACGAGCACTATCCGATCCTCTGGCACAATGCCCACAAGCGGCTGCGCTGCGCGGAAACGGTGCGCCAGCGGCACGAGGCGCATCGCGGTCTCCAGCTGGCGCTGCGCATGTGCGGCGTCAAGCTCTCCGGGCTGGCCATACAGCGGCGGCTGCAGTCGCTCCGGAAACGATATCGCCTGGAAAAGATACGGTATCTGCACAGCGTGGTCGAGGGCAAGCAGGCGGAGTTTGTGTCCGGCTTCGAGCACTATGCGGAAATGGAGTTCCTGCACAAACATATCGATCCGTATGTGTGCGCCAGCTGTGGCAAGATCTTTGAGAATCTGGTCAGTCATCAGGCGCACGTGCAGGGCAACTGCGAGGAGCAGGCGCTGGCGGGCATGGAAACAGACCACGAGACGGAGGCGACTGTGGGTGAGCTAATGGCGCTCATGGAGATGGACCAGGAGCTGGAGCAGGAGGTGGAGGTGGAGTTGGAGGCGGAACCGAAGGAGCAGCTGCCAGAGGAGCAGCAGCTGCCGCATATAAAGGAGCACACGGAGCTGTTGGAAGCGGAGCCGGAGCAGGCGATCGTGGCGACGCAGCCACAACCGGCGGATGAGATAACGACGAGGCTGCACAGTCTAGCCGCCGCCTGTGCCGCAGACGTGCAGCCGGCAGCCAGCGGCGCCGGCGGCGAGGATCTGACGGAGACCTCGTCCGAGGGTAGCCTGTCGCCGGGCGTCCAGCTGCGCATGCGACTCAGCCTGGAGCTGACGCACCGGCTCATCGAACTGTACCAGGCGCAGCCGCATCTGTGGGATCCGAATCATCTGGACTATCACGATCGGCAGCTGCGTCGCCAGGCCTGGCACGGCATTGCCGCCGAGCTGAACGCCTATGCCGGCTGCCCGGGCCGCTTCAGCTGGCAGATGCTGCACCGCAAGCTCACGGACTATATCAAGTATTATCGCAGGGAACGGCAGCGGGAGGCTCTGGCCGTCGAGGGCAGCGGCGAGGGCACGCGCTGGGGCTTCTACGAGGCATTCAGCTTCCTGGACGACGTGGTGCCCATCAACTGTGTGCTCCAGAAATCGCTGCAGCAGCGCGACAGCAACCTGAAGATCATCCAGGTCTACCAGAGCTACGAGCAGCTCTGGTGCACCAATCATCCGGACTATACCAAGCGCAAGCAGCGTTTGCGCCATCTGGAATCGCTGTGCACCCGACTCCAGGAGGAATGCAATCTCCAGATCAGCGTCGAGCGCCTCAAGAGCCGCCTGATCGAGTTCCGTTGCCAGTATCGACAGTGCAAGGAGGCGCGCCAGGCGGCCATGAGGCGCGGCGAGGATTGGCAGCCCAGCTACGAGTACTATGCGCCGCTGCAGTTTCTCGAGCTGCACGTCTCGCCCTTCGGGTGTGGCCACTGCTCGGCGAGCTTCAAGCGACGCAGCGACTACTTGCGCCATCAGCGCAATGTCCACCCCGAGCAGCTGCAGCAGCAGCAGCAGGAGGAGCAGCAGCAGGAGCAGGAGCAGGAGCTGCCGCGCCAGCGTCGTCGCGGCAGATCGAACCAGGGCGGCGTTGCCCAAAATCCGCTCGAGCACATCTGCCACATCTGCGCCATGAAGTTCTCGCTGCGCAGCAGCCTCCAGGCCCATCTGCGGCGTCATCTGGGCCAGCGTACGCACGCGTGCAGCGACTGCCCCAAGAAGTTCTTCAACTCGACAGCGCTGCAAGTGCATCGGCGCAGCCACACCAAGGAGCTGCCGTACGTGTGCGAGCACTGCGCCCGGGGATTCGTGAATGCCAGCAAACTGAATCAGCATGTCAAGCGGCACACGGAGAAGCGCGATCATCCCTGCAGTCGCTGCGACAAGGCATTCTATACGGCCCACGAGCGGGATCGTCATATGCGCGCCCATCTCAACATCCGGGACAAGGTGTGCCCGTATTGCGCGCGCGCCTTTGTCGTCGGCAGCGCCTACTACGCCCACCTGAATCTCCATCGGGGCGAGAAGCGATACAGCTGCTCCGGCTGTGGCCAGAGGTTCGCCCAGTATGCGGGCCTCTACAAGCATCGCAAGCGCTGCACGGCCATCCAACTGAAGGAACTTAAGGAGCAGTGAATGCCTTTAACACTCACTCCCATTCACTTGGCCATATTCATTCCATTCAATCCATTCATATTCATTCCATTCACATCCCATTTATTTGTAGCTTTTATTCTCTATTAGTGCAATTTTAGTTTTAGTTCCAGTTTAATTACTCATTCACATTCATTCACTCGTTTATTCATTCGTTTATTTGTTTCACATTCACTCACTCAGTTTCGTTCATTAAATTCATTTCATTTACATCCCTATTTAAGTTTTATCTATTATTATTTTAGTGCAATTTTAGTTTTAGTTCCTGTTTAATTACTCATTTATTCATTCGTTTATTCATTCGCTTATTCATTTGCATTCATTTGAGCATGTGAAACATATAATTCGTTTAAAAACATTCACCATATCATAACATACTTGAAAGAGACTATACGTCTTTAATGCTCACTTTTTCCTTTATTCATTTCTGTTCATTATATATTTTGTGAGTTATTCATTATATCTTTCTAGAGAATGATTCTTGATTTATGCCTAGAATCGAATCATATGCTCTTTGAATATTTAGTAATCAACTTATGAGTCCCTTTAAATCAGCGAAATAAGGAACCAATGAATGCCTTGAACACTCACTCGCATTCACTTGACCATATTCATTCATTCCATTTATATCCCATTTAGTTGTATCTTTTATTCTCTATTAGAGCAATTTTAGTTTTAGTTCCTGTTTAATTACTCATTCACTCATTCGTTTATTCATTCGCTTATTCATTTGTATTTATTTGAACAACAATGTGATTCATTCTTCCACTCAATAAAATCACTCTCAATAGCATACACATTTTAATTAGATAAAATCTGCAGTTGTTTGTTTTTTCACTTATTCATTCATTCGTTTCTACTTCTTATAGTGTAATGTGAATCATTATTATTTATCACTAATAGTTGCTATATTCATATAACAAATCAGCCAACTGAGGGTCAAGTTAATGCATTAGCACTCACTTCCATTCACTTGACCATGTTCATTTTTTCATTCATTCATTCATTCCACTCATATTACATTTAGCTGTTACAAAAGATTTCTTTAATGTTATTCCAATTATTTGTTGCTGTTTTGATTACTCGTTTGATTCACTTGTTTATTGATTTGCTTATTCATTTGTACTCATTTCAAAGAGAAATTGTTTAATTCTAAGAATTATTAAAAACATTAATGTTATATCATTTTTTACATGAGTACTCACTTTGGCTCTTCTTGCATTCAATTATTCATGAACACATATTTGTGAGTTATTTGCTTATTCATTTTTTTTATTATTTATTCATTTGTATTCGCTTGTTAAACATTTGATTCATGATAGGAATTAGTAAATCAATCGAATTACTTACATGATTTGTAGTTCGGTCATATTCCTGGCATACAAATATTCGTTCACTCAATTGTATTCATTCATTCACAAACTTATTCAGATAGTAATACATTAATATTATCCCCCACTCTCCCGATCATATTTTTGAATCTTAATACTCCAATCTGAGCCAAGCTCTAGTTATCAATATCAAATCATCTTTAAGATATTAATGTTGGCATTATGAATGCATTCGCAAAATAGAGCTTCCCGGAATTCCTCTGCATAGAAGTCAAGTTGGTATTCACATTCACTTCCATAGAACTTGTGGCAACTTTTTAAAATCCAAAACATGTTCAATTATTCGAAATAAATTTGTAGATCTAACGCAAAAACATGTATTAAGTTTTTCTATATGTTTTAATAAAATAATATTCCATTCTGCTCTTGGTATGTTCTTGAGATTCTTAATCATATATCCATGCACTTTTCTCGAGAAACGATGCGTAGATGCACTCGCAGATACTTATTGTATTATTCCTCTCCCGCTCTTGTCCAAACAAAACGTTTACGAATGCGACACAAGGCAGATAAGTGTTTGAATTAAACTGGCTGAAAAGTACATTATAGTTCTTTACTAAGTATTTCGTCTTGTTTCTTTTTATTGCATTCGTAAACGTTTTGCTGGCAGCATAAATATACTATTCCCTTTAGAAGACATACATATATACTTTTAAATGAAAAATCGCAACTTAAAATTTTAACTGGCCTTTGTGACGCATTCGTAAACGTTTTACTGGCTGCATATGTATTTAAATAGATATGTTACACTCTCAAATTTGTAACGCTTAAAAGATTTTAATGGAAGTTTTTGTATCTCTCTCTCTCTCTTTCTCTCTATATATATCTTCTTCTCGATAGAGCGAGCATTGCTTTTGCAATTCTTCTTTATACAACATTCTTAAACGTTTTATTGGCCATGCAATTTTGAAAAGTGCATGAGCTCTTCCTGTACATTATATCTTATTTAAAATTTGTATAATTACCAACCAACTATTGCTGTTGAGTAGGTTCAAAAGATTATTCAAGCTCAATAGATAAATAGGAAAATGTTTATTTAGGATTTAAAATACTTTCTCTGTTCTTATGACTCTTTCGAGGCTGAAACAAAAATGAATATTTTCTGTTTGTTGTATATTTGCTTTAATTCTTAATCAGTTACGACTATGGTTGCTATTGTACTTAAAATTGTAAGATTGAAAATGTAAATTTCTGTTGTAGTTGAGGGGCGTGTGTAAAAAAAAATTGCTATAAAAATAATTGCCAGTTGGCCAACTCAATTGGACTTGGCGAATCGCTTGAGCTGTCGCAGGCGATAAATATCATTGGTGGGCGGCGCCGAGGTCTGCAGCTCATCATCGCTGTCATCGCCGCCGGGCAGCAGGCGGCGTCGCCTGGGCGCCATGGACGTAACGCTATGCTGCACGCCCGTATACGTGCTGGTGTCCACGATCCAGTGCACCGATTTGGCCAGATCGAATATCTTGGGCGTCAGATCGTTGTCGCCATTCGGCTGTGGCGCAGCTGTAAAACGGAAAACAAAATATACATATGAGCAGCTGTGTCTTGGCTGGGGCGGTGTCTAGGGCTTACACTCTGGCAAGTTGAGACGCATAAAGATGTCAAAGAGCAGCTCCACGCTGACAAAGGGGCCGCGAAAGCTATTCGGCGGCGGCAGCGCGGCGCAGAGTGCAGCCAGTGCCGGTGGCTGTGGAAAGACGCCGCCGGCCAGCGGATGGGCGCCCGGATGGGCGCATGAGCGCGGCTTGAACGGTATCATCTGCGAGAAATCTGGACGTGGCAGCGGCTGTGTCGCCTCCCCATCCGTCTCGTTCTCGTTATTATTGTTGTGACTATTCGCGCCGCCGCTGGCGCCGCCCACCTTATTCAGTATGATGCCCACGTTCTGCAAATAGCATTAGTTACTACTTTTAGCTTAGGCATATTTGTTGTCAACCTCACCTCGGCATAGCCAATGGACTTGAGCTCGGTGCTGGTGCAGGGATATAGATCCAGGAACTTGTAGCGATCCACTAGCTGTGCGGTTTCCTTGCCCTCGTACTCTTTGAGCTGCAAATCAAAGAGTAAGTTTAGTTTGACTAGAAAGAAATTTTATAATATTATATATGCACATCATTTGCGGTTCTAGCTAACACATAAACTCCGAGGTGTAAGGCAGTTTATAATTAAAATATGGTAGCTAGTCTTGAACTACATCTATTCAAAATTTCTTCTTTGTAGCCATCAATATCGGACTGATATCTGACATTTCCCTGAGATCGATGGGCTCAAAGTTGATGAACTCACATTTTCAAAGACCGCACTGCGCCTTCGCTCCACTTTGACAATGCTCGACAAGTCGCCAATGTTGGACTCGAACTCAAGAAAGCGATTCCAGACCTCCACGCTTTTGTGTGGCGAGAGGCCACCCGAGCTTAGGACGCGCTCGAAGAGCACCCGCGTGTTGTTGTCCTCGTTCAAGTGCGAGAGGTAGTCGATATAGCACATGACGTACTCGGGACTGCCGCCGAAACGCTTTAGGCCCAGTTCGAAAATACGAAATGCAATCTCCTTGTCCTTGGAACAGTAATACTCCATTAGAGCGGCCGCCACAAAGATGTGATAACGCGAACGCACATCCTCGCGCGCCTTCTTGAAAATGCCACGCGCGGACTTGATGCCCTCAGCACGACGAGCGAACTTCATGTACTGCACGTATACCTGAAGCGGGACAGGTGAGTGATTAACAAAAATTAATATACACAGCTTTTATTTGTAAAGTATATAATAGTGCTAAAATGGTGTGATATTTAAGGCAAGACTCTAGTCGTAGAAATCATAACTAATGGAAACTAGTTTAAAACTCTAAATGAATATTTCATTCACATTGTTTTTCCCCCACATGCCACTGCTGTAAGTGAAATGACTTTTCACATAAAGTTAAATTAAGCAAACACTTAATAGATAGATCTATTAAAGGAAAGGAAGTCATTATTCTATGAAAGCCAAAAGGGAACATCTGTTCACATATTTTTCAAGTCTGAATTTATCTATCTAACAAGGTGCTCCGATCTATATGCTAACTAACAAATTTTTACAATATAAAAACGAAGAGAAGCACAGTAATGGAGTGAAAATTCATATAGGCCTACCTATAACTAGATCTATATCTATGGTAAATACGTGATATAAGCTAAAGATGATATAGTAAAATCGTGATATATGACAAAGCTACGATAAAGCGAAGCGTACAGCCATTTTCGATTTGGATAAAGCACGTTTAAAGATTAAATATAAAATATAAATATTAAATAATATAAATAACTAGTCCATGACTATATAATCCAATTCCTAATTTAGAAACATATTTATATACAAGTTATAATTATAAACGTAAAGCGTATTGTCAGCTGTCTGGAGGCATCCAAGCTTGAAGGTTATTTTTGCTTACCAGCGTGGGATCTATGTCTGGTAGGGTGAGCAGCTTGTTGTACATGCTGTGGACCTTCTCGTACTTGAGGCGGCCCTCCTCGAAGTCCGCGTAGGCGAAATAGAGCAGCGCATTGCGGTTGAGTACACCGTTGATGGAGCGTTCCAGTATGTTGGCGCATTCGTCTGCAAAGATTTTGGCTGCTTGCACGTCCTGCAGAAAGAGGTGGTCGAGATATTTATAATGTATTTATATATATGTCATAAGCAGATGTGTTGTTATTTTGTACAGCTTCTGTGGGCTGGGGCGGGACGGGACGGGTGTGGTCGAGTAAAACGCGTGCGGCCAGTGCCAAGGGCAACGCGGCAAGTGCGCAATAAGGGGGGGGCCACTATTTACGGCTGTCACGTGCCGCTTTACCCAAGGGGCGACACTTCACAAGTAGCAACAACAAGAGACAGAATTTTGATTTTGCTGGCATTGATATATAAGTTTCTATTTGCAACATTGCGACAAATTGCGGCAGCTGTTGATATTGGTTTGTGTTTTGAATACGACTACGCACGCCTTTCTCGGTGAGAACGCGCGCACTGGTGTCCAGGAACTGCGATGCCTGATGCCAAACGGCCGGATGATGCGTCAACACCAGCAGGCACTGCTCCGTGGCAAACATGACGCGACGTGTGACCAGCGCCGTGTCCTCTGTGCGCAATGGATTCGATTTTTCGTAGGTAATGAAACGTTTCCACAGCTCCACCTGTTTCGTCTCCTCTTTGGTCAGCGTGGGCGGCACAGCAGGCAGGTTTCGATTGAGGCCCTTTGTATGGTACTCCAGCTCCTTGGCCACGCGACGTGCATTCATATAATCCCTATACAACACACATGGAATATAAGAGTTTGGGTATAAGCATTATGATTTAGGCCTTGACGAGTCATATATTAGGAAGCTGAACGCATCAACACGCACTTGGAACGCTCCAGACTCATTTTCTCCGATATTATGGGATTTATGTTCTGCTCGAAGGCAATATAGTCCTTCCACAGCTGCTCAATGCCCACTATGGGCGTCACCACCGCCTTCTGATAGACACGCCTGACGGCTGTTATCTTTTGATTCTCCGCATAGTTGCCCACTGCTTCGACGCCGCGCAAGAAATAAATATAATCCTGCCAGATGCTAAACGAATGCAAATCCATGCCGATCTTCTCCAGCGCGAAGTCATACGCTTGGGCCATCTTCTCTCTGTCAAGGAATACAGCAGGGATTGGCTGTTGAATATTGGTTTTTGGTTTTCGCAATGGACAGTGGACACTTACTTGTGCGTGCTGAGGCCCGCCTTGGTCTCCTTGACGTAGGTCAAGTAGAGCTTCCACAGATCAATATTGAGGATTTTGACCAGACAACGCTGAAATAGCTTCTCGACGCGCTCATAGTACCGGCTGCGCATCTCCATCTCAATGTAGAGCTTCCAGTAGCGCGCCGTTGTCGGAAACACATTCACCAGGGACTCGTACAGGCTGCGCACCTCGTGAATGGGCCGTGTCTGCGCCTCGCGCAGCATCACAGACCACGACTCGATGTCATATGGACGCAGCTCGACGACCTGTTGGGCGCGCACCAAACGCTCCATGCCCCATTCCTGCATAGATGCATTCCGATGATGCATTAGTCGCAAGACTTACATATATTTATATTTATTGCCACTTACTATATCAATTTTTATCAGATCCCTTGCAGATGTCATTGCGGTATTTGTCGTTGCCGGCGGATTGGTACTAATTTTATTTAATGCAGCCACAGTTGCTTTTAATTAGCTCACACACTACAGCAAATTCTTTATGTAAAATTAAATAAATTATCTCAATATTTCATATTTCCTTTAAAGAAATATGACAAAATTGTCTACAATAAATAAAATGCGGCTTTATAAAACAACAGTGTTGTGAAGTGCAGTTCTTAACTAGTTCAGGCTGAGAACTAAAATTTGCAACACCAACAAAATATTTTTATTAAATGTTGCGAACTGAAAAAATAAACACTGTTTTTTTTTTCATTTAAAACACGCTTAATTTAAGAAACATATTGAATACATTTCTCAACGAACCAAACAATCAAAACATATGTTCCATATATTTTTAGAATTGTCTGAACTACAAAAACGCGGATAGGTTCGCGAACTGTTCATTTAGTTCACGGAGTAGAACAAAAGTTCACAATATATCGATAACTGCAACATAACGCACGATTGATTTATAAACCCGATAGTTTTTGATAGTTCACAATTTAAAATAAAGAAATTGCAAAGACATTACAAGATAAGTTATATATGCGGTACATACGCTGCACTATGTAAACTTAAATATATTCTGCGCAGCTATGTTCTTCAAAACATTTAACGTAATATGCTAAGGCCTGGCTCAACAATATAATCGCGTTATGACAGCAGCTTGTTGCATTTGCTAAATGGCGGTAACAATAGCTAAACGATGGAAATTTCGATGGGCTGCTGG
Organism: Drosophila lacicola; assembly: GCA_035045355.1. NCBI lineage: Eukaryota > Metazoa > Arthropoda > Insecta > Diptera > Drosophilidae > Drosophila > Drosophila lacicola. Next base: position 6,169,428 of record JAWNPB010000148.1, on the reverse strand, counting down.
ACTGCTAAGCAAATCTATCGATTAACACACAACCTGGAAGTGTATCGATTTCCAGCAATGCATCGAAACGAAAATATCAAACAACAAAACCAAACGAAACAATCAAGCGTGGCAATCAAACGAAACGAAACGCATTAAACAGCAGGCATACAAGTATATTGCAAAAGAACATTAATAAGAATAATAATAAAAAAAATAAAAGGTGCATTTGGCGTTGCCGTCTCAGGCGAAGATGGCTGTGAGGAAGTGATAAAAAAAAAACAAGAAACAAATAAATAGAATAAATAACTTGTGCCCTAATGGCAAGTGACAGTTTTAACTGCCAAAAGGAGAGAGAGTGAAAAAGCAGACAGAAACACACACAAACACACACGTGCGGGCACACGGATAGGACCAGCTGTTGTGTTGAACAACGACAAAAGAGGTTAATATTAGCGGTACATTTGTTTGTTTGATAAACAATCAATACGCTTTTTATTTGTTTAGCTATTATTTGCGCTGCATGTGGCGACATATATAAAGCCAATTTTATGTTCTATTTTTTGTTGCCATTTTTAAATGAATATGAATTAATTATTCAGTGGCTGCTATTTAGCATCTGTGCCAAGTCTAATGCGAGTGGCGGCCGCTGCCCGTTTCCTGAAGTATTTGTCTGCGCGTACTTGTTGTTGTTTTTGTTGTTGTCGTTGTTGTTGTTTTTTGTGTGGGTGTTGCTGTCAGTGGCTGCTTCCTGCGTAGCGGCAGCAGTTTATTGACCGTGCTATGTTGAAAAATTATACTTAAATTGTATATACATATACTGTGCTTGTGTGTGTGTGTAAGTGATAAGGCATAATAAGTGTGTCACACAGACATGCGGCGACAACAACAAGTAAAACGGCGGCTTTTGTGTCAAAGTGGAGCGAAAACCTTTTGCTGATTGTGATTGTATTTGCTTATAATGTAATGCAAGCCAGAGTGTCCGTAAGTGTGTATGTGTGCGTTGTTTGTTTGAAAGGGAAAAGCTCACGTATGTGTGTCAAATACATACACACACACACACGCACACATGCCCAGCTAGCTGTCAGTGTCATTTGACGAAACTCTCTCCTGCTCGCTCGCTCACTCGCTCTTGCCCGCTCTCCGTCTCGCTCTAATGCTGCTCCTTGCACATGATGACAACAACTCTTAACGGTTGTTTTTAATTGTGTGCATAGTTTTAAAGCCATTTAAGTGGGCCGTGGCTGCGCGCATTGCCTACATTCAGGCGCACCGCACGCAAACATAGATGCACATGCATGCATGTATGTGTGCATGTGCATGTGTGCATGTGTGTGTGTGCATGTGTGTGTGTGCTTTGCTGCTCCCCCTCCGCCAGTCGCTTGTCTTTGAGGGTCCTTGCTAGCAAATAAGCATGGCAATTACTTGAAATGGATACTGCTACGCACACACACACACACACACAAACACACATGCATACACACACACGCACACAAAGAGCGACTTCCTGCGTATTTGTGCAAATGAGGTTGAATTTCTTGTGAAATTTTTATTAACTATTTATATCCGCATCAAATGCAGGACTTGCCTTGGGGCAGGCTATAGCCCCAGCACCAACCCCCCCACCCCTCCCCTTCCCCTTCCGCTATCCATTGTTTTCATCCCCGTTGACAGGGGCCAGCTCAAATTGCAGTTTTAATGGGTCTTCTGCAGCAATTACTCATAAAATGCCCGCTAAGTAAAATGGCGCTGATTTGCGGTAAATTAATGAGAGAGCAGACGGTTATGTAGGGAATGAGCACACCTGCTTCTTCCGCTGATTGATTAACAAATCGCCACCGAAACTTGCCAATGACAGTTAGACAATAGACGTCCATTTCATATGATATATTCGATGTGCTCTATTTCCGTCCTCCGTCCTCTATTTCTATCTGATGCGCACATTTAGATATTGCATTGCATGTCTTTATGTCATCATCAGAACTCGAAATTAATCATCCGCTCGCCCCACAATTCTATATATGTATGTTTACTATTCAAACCCTTGACTGATGTGCCGCTAAAGTGCCTGCATATCAATCTCAATTGGCATATTGGCATATCAATAATGCAACAAATTATGAACAGCTTTTCGTAATGCCTTTTTAATGCTTATCCAACTCGACAACGTTAAGCCGTACAGCACTTACCTAACATAAGTGGTAAAGCGCTTTTCAAGGCCGAGATGTTAGAGTGACGCAGTTAATGTTAATGTTAAAGTGGCTCATTTATCATACATAAATAGCAAAGCTGCAAAGCGCTGCTCAAGGTCGTGATGACGCGTTTTATGTTACCATCCAATTAGTTGTCCAATTAGCTGCCCTCATTAGAGCTCTTAAAAAGTCCTCGTGCCGAAGAGATGCTGTTAATGCTTAGAACACAATCACACAATGCTATAAATAAACTTTAAGCAGCTTTTGCAGCGCGCTTGTGGCACATAAAATAAATAGAGTACTACTTAAACTAGTATTCATATTAACAGGACAACTTTAAGCCACATTCACTGTTAGTTTATGCGCTCATATTAGAGCTTTAAAATCGCTGGCGCTAACTTGACTGTTAAGTTCGCACTGTTAAAGTGACGATGTTATCGAAAATATTGTTAATTGTTTATAACATAGCGTACACATAAGTGTTAAGTTCGCACTGTTAAAGTGACGCTGTTATCGTAAATGCGAATAATGACTCTTCCGATAACGTAACAGTAAATGTTAAGTGTGCGAACTGTTAAAGTGACGCTGTTAAGGCGAGGCTGAAGCGCAGATACTCAATGCTCAAAGGAAGCAAAAGATATCCAAACTTATCAGAACGCAAATTTATATAAATATTGACACAAGGCCTAATGAAGACCCGAAACTAAAACGCACAACGCTCTTTCCAATTATAACGTACACACACACACACACACACACACACACACACACACACACACACACACACATATGTTTATGCATATGTATGTTTATATACAGTTATATATATGGAATCTGCCTTTAAATTGTAATTAGAGACTGTTTTGAAATGCCAAATGGAATTTCATTTGCCTGTTATCAGGCCGCAGCTCAATTAAGTCGAGGCCAATTGATTGAAGCGCCTCGGGTATGCACTCGATTGTTCCCGGAATGTTCCCAGATCGGGGCCACAGTCTGTTTCGTAATGATTTATAGCGCAACTGAAGTGCCGGGTTACCGAACATTATTTGCTTTTTATAGCAGTTATTTGTTGACAATATTTGTTTTGCATTTGAATAACATTGTTTGGCTTATTGTTGCTGACGCGCCAACAGAAACATGCAAATGGGCCCCCCAAAAAAAAAAAACGGAACGAACCAAGGGGGTTGGGAGGGGGGGGAAGGGGTAGCAATTGTAGGTTTGGATGGGATGTACCAGTTACAATAGTTAACGACATGAAAACGACTAATTCGACTATTGGCAAAGGCACAGGCTGAGCATACCTACCTAAACAACTGTTCTCATACCCTGTACTCAGAGGCAAAGGGTGTATTAATTGAGAAGTCTCTGCAAGGAGAAAGCTTGCACTTTATTTTAAATTGAAAGGCAACTATATATCCCAACTTTAAAAATTGCTGTATATATATTCTCGATTCAAACAGATCTGGCTGTCTAGCTGTATAAAGGAACAGTTTGTATGCAGCTCAAATTGGGAATTTTAATAATTGTATATCAAATGCAGCTCTGTTTGAAAAATATTTGATATCTCTACGTAGACACAAATCGATAATTATCATAAGCTAGGTTTATTTTGCGCGAATTCTACAAATTAAAGTAGCTAAAAGCTCAAAATTTGCTCCTCATTTACCATACACAATTCAACTTTCGATTTCCGATAGCTGCAGTTATTCTTTTCCAATTCGATAAATATCGATCTTTAGCTTTTTCGATAAAATGTACCTATCGTTTATTTTCTTGATGTCATATGGAATTTTTCCATCACAGTTATTCGATCAACTCAATTTACAAAGTATCGACTAGCCGAGCATTTGCGTGGAATAAGAGGGGAACTGGGGCTCCTGGGGTCCTTGACATCGAGGGGTCCTCTACAAATCGCTGACTGACGTGATAACAAATAACCGCAAATTGTTGCCAGACAGAAATATTGTGATTTTGTTTTGTTGTATCCAATCAATGCAAATACAAATGTTTGTACATAATTTCCACCCCCCTTCCACGAATATCCAGCTGGTTAGAAGCTAGAGGTTATGATTAGTTGCTCTGGGTTGGAGCCCATCAATGTCAAGTCTGTAGTTTGCTTTGTTGGCTACATCCAAACGGTTCGGCCGGGCAGCAGGCGCGCGTGATTTAGATATATATATATATAGAGTATTGCTATAGTCCGATGTCCGATCTGGCAGTTGTGGGCCTGCCGCTGCGCGTGGGCGATAAGTTTGCGCCGGAACTGAGCATGCGACGCATTTTTAACACAAAATGCTTTCGCGTCGAGCGCCAACAGCACGAGGTGGCCAATCATTATCGCGACTTTAAGCTGCAGCAGTCGTTGCTGCCGCCGACCCGCAGCTGCTACCTGCCGCTGCGGCAACGTCTCGTGCGTCAGCGTCGGGCACGCAGTCGCCTCCAGCGTCCAAACTTTGCCTCGCCCTGTGCTCAATTCCGTGCCGAGTTGCCCCCCCATGTGCACTATTTTCCAAGGTACACAACACTAATTTTAATGGCTCTGCGTATGTGTGTGTGTGTGCGTGTGTGTGTGTGGGGTGTGGATGACAGTTGGTGTCATAAACGTGTATAGGCCGTTTGCCCCACCCTGGCAATACGACGGCAATGCGGTTGACGTGAAATTTCCGACACATCTTCAGCTCGAGTTTCATGCCCTTTGCCAGCCCCTCCGTCCATCCCCCCCCCCCCTCCCCACCAGCTCGTCTGACGTCAGTGTTGATAAGCGTTGGCACATGGTGTGGTGTGTTGGTTAGCGAAGCGAGAAGGCGGGGCCAACATTCTCCATTGGGTTTATCCACATTTAAATGCTGATAGTGCAGCAAAATATATATTCGGAATATCCCAAAATTAAGCGTGTCAATTTATGCTGGCATCGTAAAATAAAATAGTCCATAATGAGGCTCAAAGCGGAAATATACACAGTTTATTCTCGAGATATCGCAATCTGAGTCTTTATTGTAATCGAAGGAGGAGAATTCCTTTCCTTTCTATTCGATTTCAATTAACAAAACTAATGGGCTACTTAAGGGAATAGAAAGGAAATCCACATCGTAAAATACTTCCGTAATATCATATAGTTCTATTTTTTTATATTCCATTCCATTCCTTTCCATTCCATTCCAAACCATTCCATTCTATCTCTTATTGACTATTCTAATAGTATAAAATAGAAGAAATTTTCATCGAAAGAATAAACTGAGTATTTTACTGAACAGTTGTAATCCAATCTTATAATCAATCTGATACTTCACAAAAAAAGAATCGAGGTAAGGGTCATAGATTATACAGAAAAGAAAACTTCCTAGTTCTACCCAGAGTTGATTCGTTTTCGTGAAACGGAGCTAGCATCGATTTTTGAGTAAATATTTTCATGCTTTTGAGCTGGCAGCTGTTTAATATTAACTTTTGGCTATCAAAGCGCTCCGAATTTTGAGACTAAGCTAATAAATTAGGCAGCCAAGAAGCTTAGCTCTCAGCCTGCAAATAATGAAGTACAGTCCCATCCATCATCTTGTTTTACTTTCATTAGTTTTTCTATTGATTTTATCAAACAAGCAACACGGTTAACATCGAGTTCAGCCCCGGTTAACCTTTGCCAAAGGTATTTCCAAAGGAAAACCAGAAAGAGAAGAAGAGTAGAACAAAAAAAGGAAAAAGAAAAGGAGCCACTTCCGCGTCGCACTTAACCTCACTTGTTGACATTGCCCATAAACGATAACGATAACGATAAGTAAATAAGCTGCGTGCTTGTGTGGAAATCGTTGTTTGATTTTATTAGCCCATCCTCCCATCCCCCCCCCCCCATCCTCCCATCCCCCATCCCCCCCTTGGATTCCCTATGCTCGTTTGTTTCATTTTGTTATTTATTTCATTTGTTTGGCTGTTTGTTCAGTCGTACGTGAATACGTCTAGTTGGCTTGGCATTGTTGTAATTAATGTTTCGGCCTCTCTCCCCTCCCCCCCTACGCGCCACTTTTATGGCCGGGCCTAATTACAGATTCGACAATACGTATGCGCCCCGTGGCCGGCAAACGATTTGCTCGGCTGAGCCACCGGACGACACCTACAACGATACGCTGCGTCGCATCAGGAGCGCCCACAGCAGCGCCCAACTGAAGGCGCTTGTCGAGCGGCATTTAAACTGACGCAGCGGCGTCGGCGGCGGCGGCGACAGCGGCGCCGGCAAGAGGGGGGCAATTGGAACGGGCACGAGGACGTGCAATGATGGCAACCACAAATGGCAACAACGTGACCAACGCGGCGTACGCAGCGGCAGCACCAGCAGCAGCAAATATGAGCAGCGTGTTTTAAATATTAATACGGCAAAGGTGGAAAGCCTACAACGGCAGCAGCAGCGACATCGTCGCATCGATCTGTCTACATATTTGCAACTCGCCAGTGGCTACTACGAACGGGGGTTGCATGCCAACATCAAGTACCTGCAATCGATTGGTCAGCGTAATGCGATAAAGCATCAGCAGCAGCAGCAGCAGCGCCACAAGCAGCGACGCTTCTCATTGGAAGCCTGGCCGCAGCAGCAGACAGTTGATCAGCAGCAGCAGCAGCAATTGAGTACATTTTTTAAGAATTTGCGCCAGCGCGAGCGTTGCCAGACATTGCTTGACCAGGGCTGCACAACAGATGCCATAAGCGTGCACATAACGGCAGTGCTGCGCGCCGAAACGGACATGTGTGATTATGCAAGGCAGTGTGGTGAGAATAGCAACAATAACATTGAGAGTAGCAGCAACAACAGCAACAGCAGCGATCGCAGCAGCAGCACTAACAGCGCTTTAACAGCGGCAATCGATCAACGCCAGCAGCAGCAGCAGCAACGCAAGCTGTACGAAATTATCGATAACTTGAGCCATTTGAGTTTGCGCGATAACAGTCTGCCACTCATTACGCTCACGGACTACACGCAACAGGTGGCGCTTTATGGCGCCAATTTGGATATTGCCGGCGATTGTTTAGTGCAAACACCCAACGAAACCGAACCACCAACATAATACAACTGTAATACGCGATAGCAGCAGCAGCAGCGGCAACAACAACTGCAATTAATTGCCAACAACCAACAAAAAAAAAAAAAAAAGAAACAAAACAAACAAACAAGCAGCAAAAATAGACAACAAAATAAACGCTGAACAAAGCAAAAACGCGCACGTCATCGGAAATCGTATTTTTTTTTTGTTTTTTATATGCAAACGGCAGACAAACAACGACCAGAAGCAACAATAATCACAATAACAAAAACGACAACAACAACAACAACAACAAAAACAACAGCAGGCGGCAGCTCATAACGGCTAGAACAAAATATAAAACGGCTTTTGAGCCAAACTATTGCGTATTTGGCGAGGCGCTCGAACAATGGTTGCGGCTGCTGCCGACGTTCAAATAACAGCAATAACAACAACAACAACAACAACAACAACTATTAGCGACGCAGCGCTGCCAACGCCAGCAGCGACGACGACGACATCAGCGAACGCCAATAGCAGCGGCAGCAGCGTTCAATTTGCAGCATTAGCGGCCGCAAGTGCCAGCGATACACAAGCTGCGACCTCCAATTCAAATAATAACAACAACAACAACAACATCAACAGCAGCAGCAGCAGCAAAAAGCATATTGATAAGCGCGACAGCAGCAACAACAACAAGAACAACAACGACAACATGTCAGATGCAAGCGACGCCGATGCCGCCAAAGCAACAGGCACAACAACAACACCAACAACAACACTAACAGTAACAACAACAGCAGCCTCTGCTGCAGCCGCGCCCACCAAAAGCGCCGTTAGCCAGCGCAATGTGGACATCAAAATCGAGAAATGCAGCAACATGGAGGCGGCCACACAGCAGCTGACCAAAAAGGTGCTCAAACTCGATTTGGGCGGCAAGAATCTGGATGAGTACTCGCTCAAGTCGCCAAAATCGCCCATCGCGGGTAAGTTTCAAGAATATATATATACTATATGTATGTATGTGTGTATGTATGTATGTATGTATATACAAATATGTGTGTGCATATGAATTGAACAAACCCCGCTCCTAAGCCCCAGCTATGTTCAAGGTAAACGCAAACAAGCCAGCGCCTATAAAGAAGAAAATTAAAAAAAAAACACACACACACAAGTAGGCGTGCCTAGATCAGAGAGAATGCCCGACTAGGAGATACCCTGAACACAGTAACAAGCTGAAGCTGTCGCAGCGAACATTCTAGCTTTTTTCTATACATGTGTGCACAACGCACACAAACACAGACACGCACACAGACACATTTACGTACACAGACACATACACACACGCCCTCACGCTGCGCACTTTACGCAGCGGCTGCGCTTTTAATCCCCCCCCCCCCCCCTGCACTTTGCATGGGAAATGCAGTCTTGATTAAGTTCGGTGTTTGCAGTCCGATCTTTCTGAAACTTTCAGTGCGTGAATATGACTTGCATATGTGCGTTTTTGCGCAAGAATCGATCTTTAAATTAGTGTAGTCTACCAACTTTTAAGGGGAAAGGGGAAGGTATCTAAAGAGCTGAACTATATTTGTACCTTTCATGTGTCATGTTTCGTGTGTCTAGCTCCTATAATTTTCGGATTATGTTAAAAGAACCTTGTTTCAAAATCGATACTTATCGATGTTTAAAAAAATTAACTCGCTCTGAATATTTTAAAGAGTTTTATATATTTAAGCATTATTAGGAATTTTGTACCAAATTTCATGCATCTTGCTCCTATATAATTCGGATTATGTTTAGGAAACCATGTCTCAAAATCGATAATTATCGATATTCCAAAAAGAATCAACTGGCTCTACATACATATTGTATGTATTCCCCCATTTCGAGGGCAAAAGTGTATCTAAAAAGTAGAATATATCTGTGCGCACTATACAAGAATTTAATTTAAGTGCTAAATTTTTACGATTATTTATCGATATACATCGATATAATCGAAACAAAAAAACGTATTAACTCGCTCTGCGTATAATATATAAGAATATATATATATATATATATTTCAAAAGTCAAGTCTATTTTCTAGTTTCATGCACACAGGCAGAAACAGAGATATAGCTAGATCTCCTCAGCTAATTGTCCTGATCAAATATATATATATATATATTCGGAGATGCTTCCTTCCGCCTGTTACCTACATTTGCACAAAAACATAACACCCTTTTTACACATTTTTAATGGGCTCAGGGTATAATTATCAATACGCACATGAGCTAAAGTACAGTAGAACAAATGGCACAACGACTGCAGGAACTAAAAAATATGTTGTCTATTTTGTTAGCCAGTTTGAACCTTTGACTTTTACGCTCGTTTTATCACTAAACAAATAAAATAGATTTTTATGCGTTGCTTCGTTAGTCAAATATTTGTGTTAAATGTGACAACAGCGCTGGCAATTTTATTAGCCGCCAGCTTTACAGCACGTAAACTCTTCTAAAAAACTTAGAAATTTCGGCAAAGTAAACGTTTGCAGTGCCGCGAACACAAAGCACGCGCCGAACCAATTCGGTTTTAGCAACCAACAAGTCGGAGGCACATTTTGTGGGGTTCCTTGTAAAGTTCATGTTAAATTTACGCATTTTTTGCAAGTTTGGCAACTTCATTGTGCAAGAAAGGTTGCAACTCTGCTTTTAGATCGGCCAAAGCTACAATCAGCCTTAAAAAGTTTGAGTTAATTTGATCAGACGCTTTGCCATTAACCAATTGGAAGCTACAATAAGTTTAACCACCTGTTAAATATGTACAAAATGTGATGACAGCGTTGCCACCTGTTTAAACTAAATACTAACTTAATACTAACTTAACTATAACAAGCTGAAATTTATTAGTGTTAAACAACATATTATCGATAACTAAACGATAAGTGTTAAACAACATATTATCGATAACTAAACGATAAGTGTTAAACAACATATTATCGATAACTAAACGATAAGTGTTTGACAGCATTTTATCGATAACTAAACGATTAGTGTTAAGCAACATATTATCGATAACTGAACGATAAGTGTTTGACAGCATTTTATCGATAAATATCGATTGATTGATTAGGTTTTTAGGGCATAACTCGAAAATTGTGTTACAGATCGGAAAATTTAGTTTCCGAATTGCCAGCTTTAATTCGTGGGCTGAGAAAAGGGCACGCTCAGCGAACTGCAGAGTTTTTGAGGCAGGCTTCGTTTCCGTTTTTGCGTGTCCTCACTGTAGTTTACATAATGTTTTGTATATATGTACATATATGGCGTTCTCTCGGCTAGCTCAAATGTCATGTGGCTTGAATTGATTTTTCCATGAAAACTGATCTAAAACACACGCACACACACACACGCACACACACACGCACACACACACACACACACACACAGCTGATATTTCCCTGAAGCATCGGCTGGCCTCAAGCCGCATGCGAAAATTAATCTGCGAAACATTTGAAAACAAAATTTTCGACTCGGGGCTTTCGGTTAGACGCCAAGAAAGTGTGGAGAGTGCCCGTTTTTAAATTTATATATGTATTTTCATTTTTTAATTCTTTTTAACGATCGTCTTGCCTTATCGCATGTGTGTGTGTGTGTGTGAGTGTGTGTATTTTTTATTATTATTAATTAATGGTGTATTTATTCGCAGCACGTTTGCCGCATCAAACATCATTGACGTCATCGGTGGACGTTGAAGATCGAAAGACATTACGAGAGGCCTTATACCAGGGTATATTCCATCGACATCGGCGCACCATATTCGCCGTCGGCAGCTTCCTTCGAATGCTGCGCAGCCGGAACTCGCAGTATAACACCATACGCAGCTCGTCGGAGGGCGAGGATATCGATGAGGTTAGATAAGAATATATCCAATCTATGGGGTTGCCTAACCTATCATGCTAAATGTGTAGTGTATTGGCCAGAGACAACACTCGAAAACATCAGCATCAGCAAAAGCAACAGCAACAGCAACAGCAACAAAAGCAACAACAACAGCAACATCAGCAACAACATCAAGAACCACATCATGAATACATCAACAACAATAAACAAGAACAACGACAATCTGGATTATAATATGGAACATGTTTTAGATGGAACGTAGTGCAGCCAGTCGCACAACTTGTCGTTCGTTGCATTCTCTATTTTATTTTCATTTAATCATCAGATCTTCTCTTCTTTCTTAATATTGCAATTATTATTTAGCATGATATTCGGGTGGATCCATTGGTGCAGGCCGCGTCTTGTTCTTTTTTTTGCATTTTTGTTAAGCATAATCTAGTATATATACCTATATATATATATATGTATATATATATAAAGCATATAGCTTCTAGTTTTTAGTGTATATGTAGATTCATTGTAATCATGGCTTGTATGTATGTATTTGTATCTATTATATACGGGGCTGCAAAGCCGCAAAAAACTTGTTGCTGGTTCACGGTTCACGCGTGGAACCAGTCGCAGCTCGTCGCCTGGTTCACGGTTCACGCGTGGAACCAGTCGCAGCAAAGAACTTCGAATCCGGTTCAAGATTCAAATTTTGAACAAATTTGTCAACGCTTAGACTAAAATTTATAACTATTTTGTATTATTTTTAAGTTGGTTTCTTTTTGCATATTATAGGAAAGGTTTTTTAACTTGTTTTAGTATAAATACTAATACTAAGCTAGTCGGCTCAAGGCCCATGTTAGTTTTCTTATATTTATATATATAGATAATTGTCGAAAGACATACATATGAGCAGGATTCTATCAAACAGCAGACTTTGCTATCGACTCTAGGCTCTTGCTCGCTCGTACCTAAAACTTGTTGCGAATTACAAGTTGATTTGTTGTTGTCAATAACTTATACTTGTTATTATACCTAATGTACACAGAGCTCAAGCCGGCCAGCTTAATATTAATATAATAATAATAATATTTTTTCGGAATTAGTTAAGATATTTTATCCAAAATTGAACGCCGGATTCGAAGTTTTGCGGCCTGCAGTCTCGGATGTATCATTTATGGCTATGATAAAACAAAGATATACAATTTCATTTATGATCATGTTAAGCTAACCTTAGCATTATATACAAGAAAGAAAAACAAAAATAGTTTAATTCCAAACAGCAAAGCCCCAAAACAAAGCAACCATAAGACTAGCCACAATGTTGTGTTTAGCATTTAGTCAGCGGACTTGAGTAAAGTCAAAGTTAGTTGCACTTAATTATTGTTTAGTTGTTCATTTATTTCATATTTAATGCATTCCGAGAACATTTTCAACAACAACAAAAAAAAAACTGAGCTGAAAACATTCCCTCATCTGGACAACAAATTTGTCTCTGTCTGCTCCTTTGCCTTTTCCCTTTCTGCAAGCAAACGGATCTGAAAGACGCCTTATATTCAAACAAAATAATAATAATAATAATAATAAATAAATAAACAAATAAAATAATATAAAAGAAGTAAATAATTTTAGTATTTAAATCCGTTTTTCTTATATAAGCTAAATGTGAGCCTAAGCTAGAAGAAATGCATTAATATCCATGCATGTTATAATGTAATACCGTAATACTGTCAAACTGTAAAACTGTTATACTATACAACTGTAATACTGTTCATAACTGTACAACTGTTATACTATACAACTGTAATACTGTTTATAACTGTACAACTGTGTAAAACTGCGCCTCGTTAACTCGATAACAATTCGATTATCGATCGATCAATTTTGGTTTTGAAACTTGCAGAGAGCTTGTTGATGGTTCTTTTAATTGATTTATTGATTATAAATGGAAAATCCATGACCATATATCAGACATTATAATTATTATAGATATATATATTAAGTGTCTGTCTCTGTTTATCTCGAGCCAAGTTCACAGTTCTTAAGCTTAATTTTCTCTTAATCAGAGTCTCATATATTATATAACAAATAGAATATTACAGAAATTGTTGTTACGTTTCTTCTCTTAGCCTTGGCTAGAATTTATCCATAGTATATATCGTAACGCTTGGGCCCATTTAATTTCTATGAAAACTATGTTAATGAAACCTGGTAAAGATGCTTTTTTTTTTTGATACAGTTAGCACATAAAACGCAATAGACTTGATCCGATTAGTACAACATATAGTAGCCATATTTATTAAGTTGTTAAATCGAATAACTTTGATTTTTACACATAAACCAGACCAAAATCAATAAGAACAAGTTTCCGTAAGCCTTATACAAAATATATATATATACACATATATATATATATAGCCAAATTTGGTTGGACCAATATACAAAATAGATAACATAGAATCCATAGATATTTGTGTTATTGTGTGGTAAAGTTTAAATATTTTTTATAAAAAGGCCTATTCAGAAACCTGATCGATATAGGACTCGTAGAATATATATATATAGATATATAGAGGCTATATGCAGGATCGATTGCTAGACTTTGGATTTAGATCGGTTTGTCTGGGAATAAAGCTCTCTGCAAGTGCCAGCCAGATGTTAGCTTCTTACTTTTGATTTAGTTTAGAAAACATGTTTTTTTGAGAAAATTGTTAAAGTCGGTTTTCATTGCTAAGGGAACAAACAAAAATATAATACTTATATAAAAATATTGTAAAGCCGCACAAGAACCTAATGCATATATATATATTGTATATAAATATATATGCATATAGTTCGATATATAAATGCCTAGTTATAGTTCCAACAGGCAGTAAACTAATGTATACCTCTTGATTTGCAGTAAACAGGCTACACACGCGTATAAGTATGTTTGTACACATAATATGATATGATATGATATACATATATGTATTTTAGAGCATTTTTGTTTAGTGCTAGAGAAAACTAATGTTTAATGAGATTTTGTACAGCGATATACCCTAAGTGTATACCCTATGAAAAAAAAGAAACAAAACACATTCATGACATTGTACCAGACGAAACAAAAAGAAACTGTTGAAAATTGTTTGATAGTTAAAATTTCATATGCTATAAAGTATACATTTCATTATTACTACATGATTAAGTTTTTTTTTTTTTTTTCCAAATAAAAACCAAAAGAATTTCCAGTTAATGCAAATTGTTTTTTTGTTTCCAGTTTCTCAAGGCGCGTAAACTTTTGAAATTGCCGCATCTGTTCGGTCGCTGATGGCGGCGAATCCTCGGAGTTTCGGATGTCTCTAAACTAATTGGCATTATTTATTATAACTGGAATCGGAATAAAAGCGCAATTTCAGGCAAAAAACATACGCGGACGCCACCAAGTCGCATTCGGCAGCGTGAATGCGGGCAGCACGGGCATCGGGAATGGGCTACCAGCTGCTCCAGGGCTGTTCACTTGGCCCAGCGCAGTCAGGAACTGGAAGAGTTGGGATTGATTATAATGTCACGAAATATGCTCAAAAGGATTACGGATTTGATAACAATATCTCTTCTATCTCTTTCCGAGATTGATTATATTCGAATCTTATGGATCGGATAGAGTTTGTATTAGTTTTAGAGTAGGATATATATTTATGATATATCTTTTTAAGCTAAGGCTAGATTCATATTGGTGCCACGTTTCTTTTTCGTCAGTTGCCGAAAAAAACTGTATCTACCGAAACTTTCGGCTTCAAAAACAGTCTTTAAATTTTCGAATAATTTTCTTTTAATATGCAGTTTTGAATGCAGACAGCGTATAAATAGATACCAGCCCGATCGGATTACCATATCAAGTAGCTGTCTTAGAAAGTCTTAACTACTTCGCGTACAAGTCGAATATCAGAGTAGAAATGGAAAATTGTTTTCCCTAGAAACATTTTAAATTCAATTATATAGAACCAAGTTTAACCTGAGGTAAATTAGTCCGATAGATTAAGTGCATTGCAAAGTTCCTGCTAATAACAAGCTGCACTCTTTTTAGACAAGTATGGCAACGTCACGTTTGGCAGGCTCAGTTGGTTCGAGTATTTGTGCAATTGTTTTTGAACTGACAAAATCGGAGACAATTGAGAATATGGCAATTAAAAGAATTCTCGGTGCTGCCAGATGTGCAAAGCATGGCCAGGTGGCAGCACTGCAATTCTAGCTTCAGGTCAAATACTTAACACCTAGATAAACTGTCTCGCAAGTACATACATATATGCAAAAGTCGACAAAAGTGCTTGTTAACTTTGACATGCGGATACCAGAGATTGAAGCTTGCTTTTAGCGACTGTTGCTGCTGTCATTTGCAGCACTCACCTGCTCACTCACCTGCTGCGGACTGGCGGCAACCATGTAGGTGCCCTCATTGACGGCCTTTTGTATGCTGGCACGTATGTCGGCCGTTTCCTGTAGCTTCTGCGGCGTCACGCTCACCCTTGCCGCCTGTGAGGAGGGCAGCAAATCCGGCCGCATTAGCCACATGGGCTGAACCACCTGACGACGCGTCCTGGCCGCTGGCACGGCCCAGACGTGGACGAGGCAAATGCCAATGCAGATGCAGCTCCAGATGATGGCACGCCCATGCATGTTGCGTTAAGCTGTAGACGTGACGGTTCACTGCTCGAGTCAAAGCTAGTTGGAGCTGTCGCAACTCAATACTCAAAAAATAGTTCATCGCAATTTGATGAGGAAGTACACAATTCTGGCTTGTATTTCAATGTTGGCAGTTGTTGCACGCGAAAACGTGCCGCATTTTGGACATAGACAAATGGACAAAACACACACATTTGGATGGGGGGAGGCGGTGCGAGTGGGGTAAGGTGTAGGGGAGACACATTGATTTGAACATACATAGTTTAGTATACAATTGAACTTAGCTTAAGAACAGTGTCTGTGTGTGTGTGTATGTATGTGTGTGTGTGTGTGTGTGTGTGTGTGTGTGTGTGTGTGTGAGAGAGAGAGCGAGTGAGCATATTATCCGCCTCTCTTTCATATTTGCGCATTGGTCTGCTCGGCTGCTGGGTCAAATGTCTCGGCCGGCTCGTCTTTGATATGCACATCGTCATCTTCCTGGTCCTCCTTGCTGTTCTCATGCAGCAGCACATATTCGCGCGAGCTAAAGCCAAACTTGATGACATCCTTCTCCATCAGTTCATAGTATTTGCGTCCATCGATTTTCTTGTTGTTGAGAAACGTGCCATTTGCCGACTCCAAATCGATTAGATATAAACGCACCCGTTTGCCCTGACTGCCGTCATCGCGTGCGAAGGGCACCAGACGGTATTGGAGTGCTGCATGCTGCTTGGAGCAGCTGGGATGATCGACCGCCAGGTCGACCACTTTGCGATCGCGTCCCACCAGAAAACAGCTCTGTCGATGTATGTGAAGCGTGGGCAGCGCCGTCTCACCCTTGAAGGGATACAGACGCCAGCGACGTTTGGGCTTGCGCGCCTCCGGCGGCTCCGAGTATTTGACGACAACACCGTTCACTTTGTTGGTGTCCTCGGTGAGGGCACCACTCAGTCCAAAATTGGGTTTCTCCTTGTCGAGCGGCTCATCATCATTGGACGCCGACGGCTTGTCCTTGTCATTTGGCTTGCCCCACTCAAAGTGCTCCTCGTCCCGGTTGCGATTGTCATTGCGACGCTGCTGCTGCTGCTGGTGGCGACGCGGTCCACCGCCGCGTTCCCTATAGGAACGCTCCCGTGGACTGCGGCTGTGGCTTCTGCTGCGCCTGCATGGGACGTAAATAAGGTAAGGTAAGTGTCGCACTCTTAAGTCTTCTTCTACTTACCGATGTGAATCGACGGGCGAGCGACGTGGTCGCTCCCGACGCTCGTTGCTGCGCATACGCTGCTGCTGCTGTTGCCGGCGATCCTTGCTGCGCTCTAGATCTCTATCGCGTTCCCGTTCCCTTTCGCGTCCGCGACGCACTTGATTGTCACGTTCACGGTCACGATCCCGCTCCCTGTCTCTGTCCCTCTCGCGTTCCCGCTCCCGCTCTCGCTCACGTTCGCGACTGCGACTTCGCTTGCGGGCTTTGTTTGTGTTTTTGCCGGAACCGTGTCGCTGGCTGGCGCCGCTGCGTTCAGGACTGTCCCATTTGGAGCGCTGCTCTTGCACTTTGCTCTCCACCGCAGCAGGCTCCCGTTGTTGTTGCTGTGGTTTTTCTCGTTTGGGCGTTGCGTCCTTGAGCACTTTCGTTTTTTTGGCGCGTTTGTTGTCACCGACAGATTTGGAGGCTTCGCTGCTGTCGCTGCTATTGCTGCTGCGACTATTGCTGCTGCTGCTGCTGCTACTACTGCTGCTGCTGCTGCTGCCGCTGGAGGAGGAGCTGGAGCTGGAGCTATCGCGTGCTATTTTTCGCTTACGCGTTTTGCTCTTTTGGCGATTTACGGCCTCTGAATGCTTCTTGATTGTCTTTGATTTTGCTAACTTCGATTTGGTGTCGTCATCGCTGGTCTGGGCCACCGTATCATTCTCGCTGCGCATGGCGCTCTCCTTGCTGCGCGCTTTGGCAACTTTCACCATATTTCACTTGAAATTATAAAAATATATGCGGCTTGATAAATCGAAAACACAAACACCTTTAAAATTATGCTAGTGATGACAATTGACTGATAAGCGGCATTGCCGTTAACAGCTGTTTGCCTATCGATACCCATCCCTGTATCGATGCTGGCTCAACTATGCTTATTTCAAAATAATTTGAAATATGGTATTCAGCTTGATTAGCTTTTGATATGCAACATGTTTATCGATGCCATTCAAATGACCTCACTTTGGTATAGTTAGCTCGTTATTTCAGTAAATCTTACACATCGATGTATCAAAACGACTCAACACTGATAACACTGGAATAATTTCGATACTATCGATATTCTAAGCTTAAACCGCGCCATGTCCATCACAAAGCGCTGTGCCTGTGCTGCCGTTGCAGCTGCGTTTAACACATAATTTTGTGCAAGGTTGCGAATTTTTTTTTTAAGTATTTGTTTTTGTGATAGTGTTGCAGTGCCAGCGCCATGTTAACGTTATTGCTGTGCATGTAATAAACCGAATCTTGAAGAAAACGCCCAGCAGCTGCAGCAGTAGTCAAAAAATAAATAAAATAAAGAAAAACCCGGATTTAAACAAACTGCAAGCTGCATTTGGACGGCGTTTTCGGCATTCACAATGACACCATTTGATGATTTCGTCTATTTGATAAATCACGTGCTGCTTGGCGAAGAGCCGGTAAGTAGGAACAGCAACAACAACAACAACAGGAACAGCACACACACACACAGTGTTGCCAGACAACACTAATCGAATTTATAATTGATTTTCATCTTCTATGCTCATATCAGACCATCGAGGATTTCATATTGCTTGTGGGCACACTGGTGGCCTTCATAGCGTTCATACTCTGGTGTTGTTTTCCCATACAGCCAAAGGTAGGTAAAAACATACGCAAACGCAAATACTGACACACACGCACACACAACACACAAGCACACACACACACACACACACGCTCACACAAGTATGTATGCATATGTATGGAAGGTATATGGAGGCCAGTTACTAATTTGCTTTTGATTTCATTTTGTTTTTGCATAGGAACCGGGCCAGCATCGACAATTTACGTGTAAAATCATACAGAATCACATCAAGGCATTCGATGCGGCCACCAGTAATGACAATGGCACCGCAACTGCAACGGCAACTGCGACTGCGACCAGCAGTAACGGTAGTAACGGCAGTAACGGCAGCGCCAGCTTCTTAAATGGCGCCGGCAACACAAGTACACAATACAATGGCGGCGGCGGCAGTTACAGCAAAAACGGCACCGTTGCCATGCACAACTATTACGTTAAGAACGGACACCACTGTTGCACCTAATGTGTGTGTGTGGCCCAATGAAATATGGAACTTAACCAGGCCCAAGGCACTGGCTTCAAAGCTTCGACCAAGTCAACAACAAAAATTTTCGAAATTGTTTGCCAATTCTGATTTGAAATTATTTAACTTGCGTTTGTTACTTTCTCTCTCTTATATTAACTCGGAAATACTTTCTTCAGTGTTCTATGAATGTCAGTAGAAATTGTGCCAATTGGTTGTTCAAAACGCAGCTAAAAGCTATAAAAAGCGTTCTGAACGTTGCCCTCCCCCCCCAACCCAGGGCAAAGAAAAGCCCCCTGTTTAAACATGTTTGTATATGTAATTTGCAGGCACATTCGAATTGTAATTGCTCAGACTGATTTGTTAATGGGGGGAAAAATGCATTTTATGCCTTCCCCCTTGACGGCTAAGAAAACCACACAAAAATGTGTACGAAATGTTAAGCGTTCGTTTAGGGCGCAAGTTTTTAAAACTTCTCTTATTTAGTATGTATTGTATTGCGTTCGAATACCAAAATTACACACGAGCATGTTAAGAAAAAATAAGACAAAAGTTGAACAGATAGAAAACAAAAAGACAAGGAAACCAAGCAACTATTTATAAGTATTTATTATGATGAAAAACAAGAACTAATTGCATATTTATACGCATGTTAATATTACTACAATCGCTTACGATCCCCAGACATTTGCCCGCATAGAGCGCAAAAAAAAAACTAAACAAAAAAGAACAATTATTAAGTCTAGCTAGCTTTATGGAGGGCGAGCAGCTACAGTGCTGGTTATTTGATTAGAAACATTTATCGGAGTAAAGCTAGTGACGCGAATTACGGATTATCTGTTTTATGTCTGTAAGATATACTCACACACACACACATTATCATACAAATTGACTAGCATAGTTACAATTATGTTTTAATAAGTTGTCATTGAAAATTGTTTGGTATTTCATTTCTCTCAGTGTATACACTTAAGATACTTTTATATATATATATATGTTTGATCTCATTTAGCAACTTATTTATGTGATGAAACTTTAATGAATTTCTCCAATCCGAAGGGTTATTAAACAAAAACAACAAAGCAAGCAAAAACGGTGTTTCCCATTTTGTTTATCAGCGCCTTAAGCACAGTGTGCGACATAAGTATGTACACTGTGCACACACTAATCAGCAAATCACACAGGCCACTTGAGAGTCGAGCAATGAGACACTTGAGTTGTTTTGTTTTTAGTTTTTAATTTATTTTATTATTATTTGTTTCTCTCTTTGCTATTTGCTATCTGAGCAAAATCGTTAAAAATCACAATTGTTAATATTTGTCGTTAAATGTATTTATAAATTAATAACAAACGGTATTTGTGTAGATGTTTAAGTGTACGGTAACAGTAACAGTAACGGTAACGGTAACGGTAACAATAGAGTCCACACATTATGGAATATCAACAGTGATACATAATTAAGGAAAGTCTAGCCGGTGGCCATAAATATCGCAGGGCACTTACGTAATCGTACTTGTAGTTAGTTGTAGTTATAGTCAGTAAATATATATATACATATATATTTATATACAATGATTACACACATACATATATAAATATATATAGCATTTGGTTTCTAAGTGGTAATTCGCTTGAAGTTTTTAGCTACAGTAGAATGTCGCGCTTTGGTACCAGTTTAAAATTTGTGACGTTAGCAGAGCCTTTGGGGTGGGGTTTTATAAATAGTGTACAACAGGATAGTTTGTTGCAATCAATCAATTATTTATACCTAAACAGTAGACAGTCTTAAGGAGTACCTAAGCTAGGAAAATAAAAAAAAAAAATTGTATTTAATTGTATAATGTGAACGTATGACATTAATTAGCTTGATATTTTTGGTTAGGTTGAAGCATAGTGAGTTTTTGTAAATCTCCTTTATGTTGTAGATCGTTGTTGTTCGTTTTCTCGTAGGTGGCAACCCTAAAATAATACGTTAGCTTGGCATTTAAGCCAAATTTAGCCTGAATTAGTTCCATGAACTACATCAACTCATACTTAGAGCAAAACCCAACATTTTGGCAACCAATGTCATAAGCCCCATTATCGATATGTATATACATATTAAAACTAACGCAACTCCAAGATCTCGTATATACATTAAACAATTAGAACGGAAAACTTAACCGAACTTAACGTCAGGCAGCGTGCTGCTCTGGTGCCAGCCAGAAGCTCGAAGGCATAAAACTTTAACACGAATACCGATTATTAAACTGGAATCGGAACTGGAACTGGAACTGGAACTAGTGTTGTGGTTATTAGCTGCTGCAGTCCATGGGGAAGAACACATTCATCTCGATCAATATCTGCAGCACTATGAATACCGTGTAAACGCTGAACAGGGCTATGCCCACGCGCTTCGTTAGACGATATCCGCTGCAGCTTAGCACGATGAATAGGGCGATGGTGCAGAATATCAGGATCAATATATTGTACTCGATGCCCTGGGTGCCCACCTGCTGCTTCTCGCCGGTGCCATAGTTGATGCAGTTCTTCACGAACCACGGCACGCCCAGGGACAACAGAATCGCCAATGAATTGGCGCCCAGGGAATTCGAGACGCCAATGCCATTCTCGCCTAGAAGTCCAAGAGATTAGTCCCAAATGCGGGCAGCTCTAGTATCAATTTTTCTTACCATTTCGCAGCGAAATAAGGCTGGAAACCGCCTCGGGCATCGTGGAGCCGGCGGCCAAAAAGGTGAGACCCATGACAATGGTGGGCACACGTATCGCCACACCAAAAGCCGTTAACATCCAGACAATTAGATAGGCGTTGCCGCCAATGCAAATGATGCACATGATGAAGGACAACGGATATAATCGGCGATGACGCATGGGATGTGGAATCAGCATGCGCAGAACTAGTTTAATTGGGAACGTAAAGACCCACCAGCATTTCGTGAAAGTTGTAGCGCCGTGTGGAAAGGCGAAAATGCTTCTCGGTAGCTGATCGTCATCATCGTCCTCGCCGTTCCCTGGGGAGACACAAAAAAACCAACAATCACAATAATGTGTTGAAAAACGCTTTAAAAAAGATCAATTCGTTTTGTTATCGATAACATTTAGCGCGTATCGCGATCTCTATAAGCTCGAATTACAAGTGTCAAGATAGCAGCTATTTTTTTGTTAAAAAAGAAAGCATGCCCACGCGATAAATTCGTTTTGTTATCGATAACATTTAGCACGTATCGCGATCTCTATAAGCTCGAATTACATATGTCAAGATAGCAGCTATTTTTTTTGTTAAAAAAGAAAGCATGCCCACGCGATAAATTCACGTTGTTATCGATAACATTTAGCGCGTATCGCGATCTCTATAAGCTCGAATTACAAATGTCAAGATAGCAGCTATTTTTTTGTTAAAAAAGAAAGCATGCCCACGCGATAAATTCATGTTGTTATCGATAACATTAAGCACGTATCGCGATCTCTATAAGCCCAAATTACAAATGTCAAGATAGCAGTTGTTTTTTCGACAGCGGAACCAGTAAAATAATTTGGAACTAAACTTTTTTACTTTTGCTTTAATTCACACTTACAATTCTTGGAGTGCGTCAAATTGGCCGTAGACGACATGGATGAGGTATTCTCCGGAAAATTGACCACAAACAGCCCGTCGCCGGAGAGTGGATCCTTTTTCAGCGGCAGCTGCGCCTTGGCGCTGTTCTCAGGTGGTTCCGTGAGATCTATTGAAAGTGTGCAAATGTTCCTCAACAGATTCGCTGGGTAATCGTTGTGTAAAGTCGACTTACCGTAACGCGTGGAGAAGCAGCAGTTCATGCGATCCTCGATAAAGACGCGTATGGCTGGCATAAACTTATTGTTGTTAAACGTGATCAGATAGTAGAGCACCAGGAAGCCCATCATGACGCACGATTCCACAAAGCTGATGCTGCCGCCCCAGGCGAGCACCAACAAAACGATCGTATTGAAGATATAGATGGTGCAATCCCGTGCTATGGGCCACCAGTCCAGCTGCACTGGCTGCAATTCAACCAATAGCTGGCTACAGTAAATACAACCTAAGACGGCTGCCCACAAATGCTTACCTTGTTGATGGCCAGGGCGGCGAGTCCGGCGACGCCAAGTGTGTTGAACATCAGCGACCCGATAATGGTGCCCAGTCCCATGTCCGACTCCAAGATTAGCGTACTTATCGTGTTCGTAAAGAACTCTGGCATCGAGGTGGCTGTGGCCATAAATGTGGCTGCCGCCACATCTTTCGACAGATGCAGATCCTCGCAGATGCACTCGACGGTGGGCAGAAAGTAGTCATTGCATATGATGGCCAGCAATATGAAGAAATAGATCGCGGCGAATACGTGCAGAACTACCCAGCCCTGACGCAGCTGCTCCACTGTTCGAACAAGAGAATATCATAATTAAATTGGGATTTTCTGGATATAACCCCAATGGATCTGGAGTTCTATATAAAATATTTCAATTTCAAGATTGAGATCTACAGAGATCTAGAGATAACGAAAGGGCATAAGCCAGCTATATGGTTGGGCGGAACAAGAGACCCCACTGGCACAATTACAGGGCATAAAGACTCTATTGGCATATCATGTAGATAGAGAGTTTTTGCTATTTATTACATGGCCTGAGTTTGACTGGGGGCACACACACACAAGTATGCGTATCTGTCATGTTCCAAGTATTGTAGTTTAATTAAAGGTTTTTCACGACTTGGCCGCGATAAGAAGCACGATTTGAAGAGCAGCAAAGAGATATGTATATAGTATAGATATATATATATACTATACTATATATTCGCGGACATGTGTGTACATAGAAGATACGAGTCGAGAGTACGTACGAAATGCCCGTTGCGCTGTGAAAATAGACAATCTGCGGGGTGAAGGTGGTGAAGGGGGGAGAGGGGGGGGGCGTTGTAAGTAGTAGTTCATATGAGGCGCTTCTCCAGTGTAAACACATTTGCGTCGACTGATTTATTGGCCCATTGAGTTTTTGCCGCTTATCGGCGCACTTGTATTGACCCTGGCCCAGTGATAAGAGCCGTGCGCGAAGACTCAGCCGGAAAACTATTGACCAATGCCGCATGGTCAGCAAGTTCAAGTCTCTGCGATTTGGCCAAGCAAATGACAATTAAACTAAATCCGAAGGCTTTCTCGAGCGGCACAGATTAAACACAATCAGTTTCGTTATCCAGATGGATAACCAGTGCTAGCTGGTTCCTCTTATTAGAAGAGCTCAATTCTTCAATTCGCATTTCTATTGACATAGACATACCTGTAAATATATCGGCAAATTCATCTAGGGGCGCATCTGGCTCCTGGCCGGGGCATGTGGCACGCGGCAAGATATCGTACAGCAGCTGCTCATCCAAATATCGGAGCGATGACTCCAGGAAACTCGTTTCATTATTTGCTGTCAAATGGCAGAGAAGAATATTTATATAGAAATCATTTAAATGCACATCTGCCTAGTATCTCAATCTGTGCAAGCTCCTATATCTCTCTATATGTATATACTTATATATATTATATGGGCAGCACAATATAGATAAGAAGCATTCAGTGGGTTAATGAAAACTCTGATAAGATTGAAGCTGCAACCCTGAAAATCATAAATGCACAATTTTTCTAACTAGCATGCAAGTTGCCTGACACGTTGCAGTCATGCGTATACGACTTGCAGATACCCTACATCTCATGGTTTCATTTACGT
Organism: Drosophila lacicola; assembly: GCA_035045355.1. Lineage (NCBI taxonomy): Eukaryota > Metazoa > Arthropoda > Insecta > Diptera > Drosophilidae > Drosophila > Drosophila lacicola. The sequence goes on along the minus strand of JAWNPB010000148.1, from coordinate 6,144,708 downwards.
GTATAATTTCTGCTCGTTTTTTTTTAACTAAATAAATCATATTCCGTGTTGGAATTATGTATACAACTTTTTTCGTTTATTTAACAAATTTGTATTAAATATAATATAGATCTATCTTAAATTATGCATAAATAATGTGACCATGGAGTACACTAACATCAAGCCTTACTCTGCTCTTTTGATTAACTTTATATTACTTTTAATATTGCCTATTATTTTTTTTTGCAGAAAAATGTGACCTTGAAGTATTTCAGCATCATTTTACATATGTAAAATGTCTGTAAACTATGAAAAATAATGTGACCAGAACTGCAGATAAAACAAAACCCAAACTGTGATCCTTTAATTAATTATAATTACGAGTCCAAAATGGTATAAAATTCCCAAATCGGACATTATTTGGCCTAGATATACCAAAAAATCATCTAAAAAGGTTGACTTTACAAACGAATCGGTTTTTGGTCAACCACTTCTTTTAACCCATCGATTTTTAAAATGCATGCCAATTGATAGTAGGCATCCCAACGAATTCAAAAAGGTATAACATTTCAAAATCTGTTAATATTTACCCGAGATATTCTAAAAAAATCATCAAAAAAGTTTTTATTTTCGAACCGACTTTAATTTTTAGAAAAAACGTGATGTAACCCCTTGCCATTTGGCCGATTTTGGTCAAAATTTAGATTTTTATTTTTTGATTCCAATTAATAGTTTTGATCCTTACGAGTCCAATATGGTATAAAATTCCCAAATCAGACATTAATGGGCCTAGATATATCAAAAAATCATCTAAAAAGGCTGAATTTACAAACGAATCGGTTTTTGGTCAACAACTTGCTTTAACCCATCGATTTTTAAAATGTTTGAATGCCAATTGATAGTAGGCATCCCAACGAATTCAAAAAGGTATAACATTTCAAAATCTGTTAATATTTACCCGAGATATTCTAAAAAAATCATCAAAAAAGTTTTTATTTTCGAACCGACTTTAATTTTTAGAAAAAACGTGATGTAACCCCTTGCCATTTGGCCGATTTTGGTCAAAATTTAGATTTTTATTTTTTGATTCCAATTAATAGTTTTGATCCTTACGAGTCCAATATGGTATAAAATTCCCAAATCAGACATTAATGGGCCTAGATATATCAAAAAATCATCTAAAAAGGCTGAATTTACAAACGAATCGGTTTTTGGTCAACCACTTCTTTTAACCCATCGATTTTTAAAATGCATGCCAATTGATAGTAGGCATCCCAACGAATTCAAAAAGGTATAACATTTCAAAATCTGTTAATATTTACCCGAGATATTCTAAAAAAATCATCAAAAAAGTTTTTATTTTCGAACCGACTTTAATTTTTAGAAAAAACGTGATGTAACCCCTTGCCATTTGGCCGATTTTGGTCAAAATTTAGATTTTTATTTTTTGATTCCAATTAATAGTTTTGATCCTTACGAGTCCAATATGGTATAAAATTCCCAAATCAGACATTAATGGGCCTAGATATATCAAAAAATCATCTAAAAAGGCTGAATTTACAAACGAATCGGTTTTTGGTCAACAACTTGCTTTAACCCATCGATTTTTAAAATGTTTGAATGCCAATTGATAGTAGGCATCCCTACGAATTCAAAAAGGTATAACATTTCAAAAGCTGACAATATTTACCCGAGATATTCTAAAAAAATCATCAAAAAAGTTTTTATTTTCGAACCGACTCCAATTTTTAGAAAAAACGTGATGTGCCACTTGGCCGATTTTGGTCAAAATTTAGATTTTTATTTTTTTGATGCCAATCGATAGTACTGATCCCTACGAGTCCAAAATGGTATAAAATTCCCAAATCTGACATTATTTGGGATGAGATAATCCTTTTGAAACTCGTTAAAGTGACCATGGAGGACGCTCGCTGCTCGTTTAAACTAAACCGCAATTGGGAATGATATTTTGCATTAAATTTTCCTCTGCATCGGTTAACGCTAAACAAACTTCTGCTCGCCGATTAACAGAGACTTTAATTGTTTCTCACGCAAAAAAATTTCCACAATTCGTGGGTAGATAAACAATTATATGGCACAGCAATTAGTTGCCAGATGGCAGTCTAATGCTTAATTGTATAAATAAATCAAACTAGACCGAACATAAACATTAAGTGCGAGTAGCCCCCCTCAACCCCTCAACCCCCCCCCCATTAGAGTCAAGTTGTTTCAGCCCATTTACAAGGCGAAGTTTGGGGCCATTTTAATTGAATTCCGCTTCAATTGAAAGTTTTACGATATTTTTGTTATTTAGCCAAGCTGATTTGTTGCTATTGTCACCAATATTATTATTATTATTGTTGTTGTTGCTGTTGGGTTTCAACTGAAATTGTCATCGCATTTGAGTTGTCATCCGAAAATAATGCGAATAGTCATTTGGCTGGGCTCTGCTATTGTTATTTGTTTTCCTAGGCATTTCTTTTATGAACCATGATTAAATTCTTATTGTTGGCCATAATTTGTCTTAGCGGGAATGGGCAAATAATTCCCATAACGATGTCTGCTTTATTTTCTCACTTCTTTTTTGTTTTTTGACTTATTTTGTATATCTACTTTATGGCCCAGAAATGCTGACAATTGGCGGGGCCCTGGCCGTTCTGTCTGATTGGCATGTCTTATCAGCATTTCTTGAGCAAACTTTTGCCAGCGAAACCCTCTCGCGAAAAAGTGATTCATCCGTTTTATACCCTGTAGCCATAAGCAGCAATTATGTGTGCACAAGTCTTTGCCAAGTCAATTAGATATTTATGTGCTCGATTTAAAAGCGCATCGACTCGAGCTATCGTATCTCACAGCAGATATGTGTATTTGGATTGATTTATCTTGAGCTATTTGACAGATTTTAAGCAAAAGTATATACTTTTTATACAATGATTTTGAGCCGGCGACCTTACGCTTGCCAGTTCAATGCTCAGACACGTGCTTAAAGCACGCTGCTGACAGCGCGATGAAGGGTATTTGTCAGTCGAGCACGCTCGCCCAGCGCACTCTTTCCACCGATTATTGTTATTATTAAGATTCTTAGTGCCCGTCTTGAGCAGTTTGGTATTTGGTGTTGACCTTTTTCGCTTGAGACTCGTTCAGCACGTGCGATACGCTCGGCAGCTTTTCACCAGGTTTTTATGCTCAGCTTATTGTTCTTTCTTATTCTTGTTATTGTTATTGTTAGTGTTTAGATTGTTTTTCTTTTGTTCTGTGCAAGCTAAATTGCATGTCTCTTGCAGCTGGGCGCGAAATAATCAAATATAACAATAAATAAAAAAAAGTTACAACATTCAGTGGCAATTATCCAACATAATTTAATAATTAGAAAAACTAAACAATCTTGAAATTGAGGCAACAAAATAAATTGTGTGAACAGCATATTGAGCGCCGACGCCAAGATACCCTGCAAGCAGTTCAACTGCTCAAACCAAAAACCGTCTAGGAATGTAAATTAAGTTGAAGTAAAATATTTTGAGAAATCTCGAATTCCTTGATCTCGAAGTCAAATAGAAAAATAAAATAATATAATAATATTATAAATTAACAAGCCTGAATACTTCTTCTCTTTGAGGTTATGTACGACAATTAGGTTAGGTTAGGTTAGGTTAGGTTAGGTTAGGTTAGGTTAGGTTAGGTTAGGTAAGGTAAGCTTAGCATATGTTAGGTTAGGTTACGCCCCGCTTGTGAACCAAACACTGGCCATAACTCAATCGCCAGTGTTGTCAACGACACAAATTCACGCCGATACTCGCTTGCATTCACAATGCAACAGATGTGTGAATGTGAATGTGAATGTTATTGCGAATATATCATCTGAAGCTAGCGCTAAGCCGATGCATGAAACAAGTTTATTGAACCTGTTGACAGCTGTCGGGCGGGGTTGCGCCCACCGACGCTGGAGGCCGGGTTTGTGAAATACCCGCACGCCCAGTTTTGACAAAATCCCAGTGTGATGCAGCATTTTGTAGCATATCCAGATCGAAAACCCTTATGCGGAAATTGTTGTGGGAAATCCCTGAAGTTTGATTTATTCCAGCCCCAACTATGACGCTTTGCACCCTGATCGGACCCATTGATGCGATTCATCGTGCAATCGAGAAACGTTTTGACGCCTTGCCATAATTACTTGAGACACCGACTCCCAAATGCAAAGTGCATTTTGTTTAGTTAATAACATTTTTTAGTATTTGTTTTTTTATTAGTATTATTTTTGTTTTATTGTTGCAACTTTGCCGTTTAATTGGCGGCTCATTTCGCTGATCGTGTTGCGACTTAATGCAAATCAATCGGTTTCCCAAGCTGAAATCCAAAGACTGAAAACTGCTTGCTAATTGTTGTTAAATAAATAAAAATACGACTGCCCAACACTGGCCAACAAAATCGAACTAAAAATAATTTCTGGCAACGCCAGCTGCAAGAGAAATCTGAAGGCCAGGAACTAATCGAAATGAACGGTTCATAAAATGGAGCTGCTTACTGGAATGTAATGAAAATGTTACAGAAACACAAAAAATGTCAAAATGTTTAACGTTTTTAAGGTTTTCAATTAAATAAAATATGATGCTAAACTAGATTAAAATGCAAAAAAGACGCTGGTGTTTTATTTATACTTTTTTATTACTCGTTCAATAATTGTTTCCTTTCCCTTCCGTGGCTGGAATTAGGGTAACACTGTTTGCGAAAATGAAAGAAATATATTTCCATGTGAAACGAAGCCAGTTAAACGCTCAAGAATGCCGCACAAAGCAGAAACGAAAAAACGTATCAAATGCTCCGGCAACCCTGTTCGACAGAGTAGCAAACCTTTTTACAACACTGGCATCATCATATCTACATAACGGACTGCCCAAGAACTGTCGATTGTGGTTGAGACTTGAGCTGTCGACCCGTTTTATGTTGTCTAGTGTAGCCATCAAACGAGGGCGCCGTCGTCTGGCGCTGCTTGTTTGCCTGTTTGTTCGGCAAATACCAGAGATGATGATAAATGTGCGCCGGCAACAACAACTACAACAACAGCAACAATAAAAGTTACAACAACTAAAACAAAACACTAGACAAATACATGAAAATAAAAACCAAAACAAATAATACTCGTAATACGCGTACAGCCCGTTGGGGAATACTGCGACGCGTATTTAAAAACCGATAATAAAAATAAATAATAAATAAAAATATAAATAGAAATAGAAAAACGTCATGAATGCGCTGGGAAAAATGATTGAACTTTGGATAAGCGCATTAAATTCCAAAACATATTCCGCCAGAGATTGTTTTTACAGAGAGAGTGAGAGAGAGAGAGAGAGAGAGAGAGGGGGAGGGAGAGGGAGAGTGGGAGAGAAATGCCTTTTCATGCTTCCAGCTAAATGTTATTAGATGGAATAACCGAAATGTTTTCTAATAAATCCCCATAAAAGCACCGTTTATTTGATAGATGATGCGGGGTGCGGGGCTGTTGCCTGGGGTCGCTGCCCCGGGCGCAGTTCCGCAGAATCAAGAAACGGGAATCACCTTCGCTTATGCTGAGTGCGGGCAAATAATTCGTCTAACGTATGACGCTAACGATAATTACTCGCATTTGTTTATGCAACAATTATGAATGGGTGGCAACGCCAGAAACTAAACAAAACAAAAAACGAGAAAAATAATAATAAATATATAAAAAAAAACTACTAGATAATTGCAGCACGAGTGTTCTTAAGCGCTTTACGCTCCTAATAACCATATAAAATTCTGGAGAAATAACATACAACTTTAGGAACACGATCCTATCTGTTTTTTTTTTTGTTTTTTTTTTTTTGGCAGCGGTACTTTTTCTAAGCCTCCTTCTAAGGTGCCGTCCATTTTCGAGTAGTTCTTGGAAGTGCTTATACTTAGACAATCAACTTTAAACTGATCAGCTGATCGCAGCTGTCAGCTTCTTCTATCATATCTTTTTAGTTTGATTATTTATATTCTATTCAGCTTATTTATTGCACAATATCATTCAAATAATCTGGGATATATCAAACATATCGATTAGATCGAAAAGAACTAAGTCATATATTTTTAATAAATTAACTTTTGTTGTAGGAGATTTTACATGCTTCAGTTTTTATATAATTTTCAAGAGTTTTAAGATTTTTTTAAGCATTTTTAGACCACTTTTACTTTTTAGTCGTATCTTCCGGATTGGAACTCTAGAACAGCCCAGCTCTACATGGAATTGATCCTGCATCTTTTGCTTTTAATATCTTTCTAATCTGCATCTTCTTTTTTTTTGAAAATTTTTCTATTCTGATCCCAACACTACATAGAATTAATCCTTTCTATTCTGATCTTGGAAAGAACTTTGCCAATTGCAGTATTTGCTAGAAGAAGCAAAAGGCAACACGAGGTTCAAACTCCGAAGAAGAATCAAAAATCTTGGGTTGGGATGGCATGATTATTATGCTGTCTAAGACAAGGCTGCAAAAAAAGGGTTGAACCGGGATTCCAATATATCCTTTAAAATGAACCGATCCCTTAACCAAACTGGGTCGAAAAAACTTTTGAGGGCGCATTTATAACTCGGGTCAATCAAGTCACGTTAAGTCAGTTATCTTAGCAAATTTGTTGGACACCAATTTTGGTTAGAGATCAAATTTAGCCCGCAATTTCATGTGGAAAATATCTACGACTTGGAAGTTTATAATATAAAAATATGAAAATGAATATAAAGTTAAATTGTTTCATTTGCATTTTCTAGATATGTGACAAAGCAAGGTTGGAACCTAGACCTAGGCCTATGGCTATGAAATTGGATTTAAAGTGGGATTCATTTGTCAAACCAGGCCAAAGGCAGTTTTTTCTTTCTTTTTAAGTTTATGCTGTTGAAAGGTCGGGTCTTTGGTTTCTAACTACCGAACTATATCCCACAATAATCAGGTTCTTCCGTCTATCGCTCACAGATCCATGATAATCGTGGTATCAAAGGTTTTCAGGTTCAGACACTCGAAAAGTGCTACTCAACAAAAAATGAAATGAAAACTGGTTTTTTTTTTTGGACATTTTGTACTTTTGTTGTTGTTGTTGGTCTTTCGGTTTATCAGCTATAAACAGCTGTCAGATAATCGCATCAATCAATCGAATGACATTTGCTTCCAGCACACAATCATATGGCATACCTATAGATATATCTATATATGTATTTTTTTGGGCATGCTGATAAATCAATTTGGAGCTGGAATTCATTATCAGCTGACGATTATAGATCACAGATGCTACATCAATGCTCGCCCCAGCTGACACAATTCCCAGCGATTCCCAACATTGACCTGGCCCTTATACATATATATATATATATATATATCCGCTATGCTTATCATTTGCAGCATTGGGATGTAAGGACCACGCCCCAAAAAACATGTTATTCGACCCTCTATATATGTATTGATGGCCATACACGTGCACTTTCAATCTCTCAATCTTTCAATCTTGACAAGTTTCATTTGTTATCAAAGCAGCTGCTACTGATACTCACCCCCTCCGCCCCCCTCCGCCCCCCTTGCCCTGTCCTCATGCGGCAACACCTGTTGCTCGTTTAATTTTTGATTTATTTCCATGATTTAAATGCTGCATTTCTTTTATTATATTGTTATTTCTATTCTTTGACAGCTGTCTGTTGCTCTGTGTTTTTTTGGGCACGATTTCGATTAAATAAGCCCGCAAATTTATTGCAGAGAATTACAAATATGATGGCCTTCAATGTGTGGGGTCTTAACATGTTATATATTTATATATTTGCCGATAATAATATACATAACTTATCATTACATAAAATTAAGATACACATTCTTATATTGTCCTTTAGGTATTACATTTAAAAGTTCTCAAGACTGCGACAAAGAGGTTTTTGGTTGTTTATTTCAATATTATTTATTTTCTAGTATTTTGAGTTGGTATTAATAAAATACTACCCTTATCAATGCGTATATTTTTGACCTATCTATGTATGTATATCCTAGCCTGAAATGCGAACCAAGAACCAGTTTATTTAAACAACTCATTTATAAATTTATCAACAATGTAAACTATTGTAACATACAAATGATTCAATTTATGTTAATATATTCTAGTATTTTGACTTGGTATTATACAAATACCACTTTTCTCAAAATCCTATGCGTATACTTTATACCTATCCATGTTTCTATATACTGACCTGAATTGTGAATCAAGAACCAGTTCATTTGAATAACTCATCTGTCGGCTTATCAACCATTTAAACTATTATATGATACAAAATGTTCACTTTATGCGAACATTTTCTAGTATTTGGACATAGTATTTATATCTTATTTAAAACAGGAATTAGTTCAATTGAGTGAACGAATCGTTCATTTGAACAACTTATCATCAATTAAAACTCTTGAAAATTGTCAGAGTCAATTTATTCACTTTATGTTAATCTTAATATTATACATTTAATCAAATCAATGCAATTATTATATAGACAATTTTTAGACTCAAGAACTCTTTGAATTGTCCTTGGGATAAGACTACAATAGTTTGATAGATCGTTATTCATATGCCCAAATAGAAATAAATCTTCGAATAAAGTAAGTTGAAGAATTTACAAAGAAATCTAAATATATCGACTAAAACAAAAAACAAAATTGCAATTATTTATTTGATTTATTTGGCTTTCATGTTGTGCCCCAAAATTGAACTAGTTCTAGAGTAGAAGTGTAATTGCGAGCTGTCGATAGCGCCAGCTTTGGGTACTCTAATTTATGGAAACCATCAAAAAAAGGGCCACAATCCAATTACAAAAATTAAAAATTGAATAATACCTGACAATTTGCTGGTCCATATTTGTCAGTCCACATAATACGTTGAAATTTTATCGATCTACTTTTCGACATGTTTATTATTTGCCAGTTTCTATAAACTAATAAAAGATTGGTTAAAGTTAACAACATTTTTCAAAACGCACACGATATACATATTTAAATATGAATAATCGATGTGACAAGCCAAAGAAGTTATATATGACAGATAACGGTATATATTTGATCTATGAGTCATTCGTTGTAATGGGCAGCACTTTAGAGCCCATAAAGAACATACTTAGACTCTTGATTAGGACGATGAGCTGAGTCAATCTAGTCAGTCCGTCTGCCTGTCTGTCCGTCTGCCTGTCTGTCTATGGGAAAGCGTCGATGTCGGGGACTACAAAAGCTCAAGACTTGCAATTTTGTGCAAAAATATATCTATACGACGAGCCTAACAATTTTCATAATTCGACAAACATATCGATCTTGGGCATTAATCAAAAATTATTGAAATAGAATGTTTAGACATTTTTCCCTGTTTTCATAATTCCATAAATCATATTATTTTTTGGAATTTTCCCTTGTTTTCATAATTCGTTCAATATCGACTTTAGGAATTTTTGAACAGTTTCCCCCGTTTCCATTTCCTCCTATTTTCATAATTCAAAAAATATCGACGTTAACCATAAATCAAAAGTAATTATAATAACATTTTTCGACATTTTCTTCTGTTTTTATCAAAGGTTATTGAAATGTCATTGAATATGAAGATTTCCGCATGGAACAAATAAATAAATAATCTATTACTTTTTTTTCCCATCAGCAATTGGGAAAACACCTAAAATCTTAAGAGCAGAGCCTTGTGAGCCAGAACAGAGCCAGAATAAACAGAACAAACGGGAGAAAGGAGAATAAGATGAAGAAGAAGAATAGAGTATGGGCCTAGGGTATTTGCCAGTCGGGCACACCCAACTGTCTTGCCTGCCGTTTCTTGCACTTTATCAAATGCTGTGGCCGCTCAATTGTATGCGAGACACATTCATTGAGAATTTCGGGGATTTCTTGGCACTTGCCATTAACGGAATTTCCCTACGCATATTTCTTACAATTCTTTTTGTCTTATTATTGTTATTGTTGTTGTTTTTGTTGTTATAACTATTTACTCACCTGTGGCTTGTGTATCCGTTATGAGGCTGGCAAACAATATGAAAACGCCAATCAAAAGGCGCGCGTTTTTCAACATGATACAAAAACGATTTCAGAAAAAAAAAAATACACATACAACAATATCGAAACTTTAGTTGTTTTGTTTAATGAGCCGAGAAAAAAAATTTTAATATTATAAACAAAAAAGAAGCAACACGTGCCACACGTGCGCCTATGAAAATTTTGTGTATATATTTTCAATGGGCGTTTGTTTTTTTTTTTTTTTTTTTTGATAAAAATTTCTCTGAACTCTTTCCCGATGCTTCACACACGGCGTATGCGCAACGCGACGTAACTCGTTTTCGGTTTCGGTTTCGTTGACGTTTTCGGTTTTTTGAATTTGTTCGTTTTTTTTGGGAATGCGTCGCAGCTGCCTACATTTAAATTTGAATAGTTTATGAATATTTTATTTTTTTTGTTGTTTTCGGCGTTTTTCTTGTTTCAGAGTTTTTCTCGAGTGCAGTCGCTGCTGCGTCAACCGCTTGGCTAGAATTGTATCGCACAACTAATTAAGTGCGACCAGCGCGCGCGCGTCTTAATAATAAACAGCGACGTTCGCGTCGCTGTCACTGTCGCCGTCGCTGCTGGCGTCGACGTCGACGTCGCTGGCAGCGTTTAAGGCGTTATTGGTAATGCTTCTCTGTATTATGAAGAGTTTATCTCTGCTTGGCGTGCAGTCAAGTCCGAACACTTGACAACATTTTCGTTTTCGCTTTCAGTTTTTTTTTTCTTGATTTTTTTTTTTATTTTTGATTTTCGATTTTTGATTTTTGATTTTTTTTCTTGTGTGCGCGATGCGCAGGTGTGCAGCGGTGTGTGTGTGTGTGTGTGCGTGTGTGTCGCTTCTTTTTGGTATCGCATTGTCGCATTGGTCGTCGTTCTTATGTTCGTTGATACCCTGTATAAATAGGCTTACATAGGGTAGATTAAAGTCATGCAATTATATTGATCAGACAAATGGGGTCGTTAGCTGGTTCGTTATGGTCAGGTTCGTCTGTTTTATCAACAAAACCATCAAAGCTAGACTCGAACATCAAATGTTTCTGTTTATCGATAACAATACAAATTCTATACAAATCGATTATTATCGATTTACAGTTTCTCATTTGTCAAAGATATCCAGGAGTATAGTTGAGCTAGGCACGCCAGTTTAAGATTACTTCAGATAATACTTAGCTATTTCTAGCCAAAGTCGATAATTATCGATTTACAGTTTATGATTTGTTGAACATGTCTCGAAGTATATTAGAGCTAGGCCCACCCGATATAATATAAGCAGATTTAGTTCACATCAGAATATACTTAGATATTTCTAGCTCAAATCGATAATTATCAATTTACAGTTTCTGATTAGTCAAACTTATCTTTGAGTATATTTGAGCACGAGATATAACATAAGCAGGTTTTACTTAGCTATTTTAGCTTACACCCAAATCGATAAATATCGATTTCACATTCCATAACAGCTATTAAGGTGCTTGCATAGCATACACTGTTCAAGTTAATTTTATAGTTTTGCCAAAATCGATAACTATCGATTTGAGCACATTTCACAGATCACAATTGCAAGTTAATCGCTCGTGCACACGCAAACCAAATTTGTGCCCTACACTTTAGAAAATCAACATGAAATAAACAAACACAAGATTTTGCTGTTAATAAGAAAAAGATATTCCATATTTTTAAAAAATTATTGGCACAAGTTTTCAAGAGTGTAGCAAATTTTTGAGGCGTATATATGTATATTAATATTACAAAATATTACACAACAATTAGCTTAGATTTCAGCTTGTTACAGCAAGTCTTTGTTTTGTACAGGGCAGCCGCTAGTCGATCAACCGCAACAGCTTTTAGCTGCAGCACTCAATTACACACACGCACACACACACACACATATACACATGCACGCTGAGAGCAGAGCTTGTAACGTGTACTCATTAATAGAGAAGTTACCGTTCTGATAAGAGCAAAGGAAAACAACAATTGCAGCGACAGTTTATCAATCTACAGCCGGCAGTCAGAAGCCGCGCAGCTCAAGCTCATTTGTATGCGAGGCGCGAGTGTGTGCGTGTGTGTGTGAGTGTGTCAGTGTGTTGTAATGTAAGCAATTGAAACACTTTGGGTATTTTCATGCTTAACTGGAAACTTCGTATTTAGAGCTATTTATAGGGCTCACGTGCTGAACAGATTGATCGCTGATCACTGAGCGCTGATCACTGATCACTGATCGCTGTTCTCGCAGTTCTCTGGCACGTCTAAGCATTTCACTTTCGTATATGCATATATGAATAGTTGATGTGTGCATTTAGCGATCCTGATCAACAGTTTTGCCAATTGTGATCAGCGATCGGAACGCGTCAAGCAATTTTCCATTAATTGCTTTGAGTGTTTGATTGTACTTCCCTGTGCTTGGGCAAAGTTCAGCTGTGCTTTTACCATTTGTAACACTCTCGATTTACTCTGATCACTGATCACTGATCACTGATCACTGATCACCGAACGGCGAACGGCGAACGGTGAACGCCGATCAAAACTGCTGTCTCAGTATGCATATATACTTAACAATTTCTATCCAACTTGGGGGGATTAACTATTTTTGCTTTCATTCAAAAAAATGATTAAAACAGCTTACACATGTTTGTAATATACGTAATTGGCAAAAGACAAGCCCCAAGTATATTTATTTATTTATATAATAAACAGCCTATATCATTATAATAAGTGCGAATTATAATCGAACCCTTTGCATTAATTTGCCTAAATAAATCTTAAAGTGCATGGGACTTTCCTCAATATGTAGATCTTATAGAACGACTAGCGGGCATTACCTGATTTTGTCAACATTTTCAATTATTATCTTATTTGTATGCTCCGCAATGGTAAAGAAGGGTATAATGATTTTATGATAGCGTATGTTACACTCAGAGGGAAGTCTCTTCGATTCCATATTGCCGCCCATCCATCTGGGATTGCTTGTTTCGTTTTCCACAAGATTTGTAAGCTGATCGAACAAAAAATTAACATTAATCAATTCAAAAAAGACAACATTTTCCGGGAATCATTCAGTCTCTTAGTCTTAAAGAGCTTTATATATATGCAGAAATAACGCTTAACCTCTCTTAACCCTACACAAAAAAAGATTTTTCACTATCGAGTCAGATATTCGGAACTAGTTCCGAGTGAATTTAATACTTTCTTTTGTGGAACCAAACGTCTTCTTAAAGAAACTTGATTTTGAACCAGAAGATCCATCTAACCTTAAAGAACAGCAAAAGCTGAATCCAAGCCGAGTCTTATTTTTTCAAGGGATTTTCTCATGGGATTTTCTGTATAAAAATGTTTGGTTTTTTGAAAATTATCTGCGCTTTATCATGTTACCAAAATTCGGATTATTAAACGAATTATAAAAATGATAAATCCTTAAAAAAACTTGTTTCGTTCTTTTAATAAGTCAACTTGGTTTTCATCTTAGCGACTTGATTAGGTTACTCTTGTAGGGGTTGACTTCTTAATCCTAAGATTCAAGTTGCAACTATAAGCTTATCCTACGTCTTACGCTTAAAGATAATTAATTCTAATGAAAGCTAATCAAATATATTCCTAGCCATATTGGATCGAAGAGATGTTGGCCTAGACAACCGCAGAGCAAAATACTTTGATGACAAACGAACATATACATTTAAGACTGCTCAATAACGCCCCAACGACATCTGAATAACTCCCCAACGAGATCTGAATAACTCCCCCTAGTTCCAACAATAAAGTACAGCTCCTTTCACATGTCCAACTGCCTTCACTTTTTCAGGACCCATCATAACAATGTGGTACACCCCATTTCTCATATCAGACTCGAGATTAATGCAGCATTAAAGTTTTATGAACTTGTAACATCGGGGGGTTTTTTCGAAAATCTTGAGTAAATTGTCTCTATGAGTCATTTAGGGATGAACCTATTTTGTGCATTGGAAAATCTTACGATTGATTTTTTGTTCAATAAAGTTTCTTAATCACGAGTTTGCTTTTGATAGGTTTATTTTTTTACTTTATACTGATAATAAAGTATAATTTTTACCAGAGTATTATCAACTAGTTAATGCCCTTCCCAGCTCTTAAAAGCAGTTTTGCTTTGTTTTTGGCTACGACTTAAGATTGGGAATGAGAGTCATAAGCGGTTCGTAGTTAGATCTCAGGATCTTTGTGAGCCAGGCTCTTGGAATTTAATATGCAAGCTGCAAATATGATATCAAAACAAATACCAAAGAGTTTCAGAATATACGCCTCGCAGAGTGTAAGGTAAATCGTCATTATGCGACCTGCATGCCGACAAAATACGTAATGCCTTGTATACACACATATTGTACGGAATGCGTTTATTTTTATACATATATTCTTTTATCATATCTGAGAGATTGGCGGACAATCAAATCAGCACGCTTCTTCTGCTCATTGATTAATATTGTACTTTTTGCTTGTGTCCATAATACTCGTTTGATTTCCAAATTTGCTGCCGTCTTTCACTATGGACGTCATTCTTGTTATGGCGCCACAAATCGCACGCGTTGCGACGTCATGTCTTCCGAAACAATGGCGTAGTCGCCATTGATTCCATGCCATATATCAATTTTGGTTAAAGAACATTCGAATTATAAGCTCTTGGGGGCTGTAGAAAACATGGGCATATAACACTGATAGACAGTTTAAGTGCCGGACTTAACTGGCAATCAATGCCCTGATCCCTACAATTTACTAGATGTCTGCCAGCCGAGAGATATGTCTATCAAGGATTTCTATATTTATTTTTAGCACTTTTTTATGCCAGAGGTATACTTAATAAAAGATCTTGAGTGTGAATGAGAGGCTGTAGAAAATTACAATTATTGGGTTTATGATACATGTTATACTAGGAAACCGAAAGATATGTCTATTAAAGATATATATATAAGATATTATAAAAGATCTTAAGTCTGAAAGAGAAGCATGTAGGAAGTGTAAATATATATATATTGATCTACTATATATGGTATGTGATATATGTTATATTCTCTAGGCAATCAAGATTATAGATGTCTGCAAAACGAGAGATATGTCTATCAAGGATTTCTATATTCATTTTCAGGACTTTTTTATGTCCGAGGTATACTTTATAAAAGATCTTGAGTGTGATTGAGAGACTGTAGAAAATTTAAATATATATATGTATATCGAACTATGATGTACTATTTAAGGTTAATGATATAGGTTATATTAGGAAACCGAAAGATATGTCTATCAAAGATATCTATATCAATATTCAGTATGTTTCATGTTGAGTCTGAAAGAGAAGCATGTAGGAAGTGTAAATATAACATATATATATCGATCTGTGATAAACTATATATGGTATGTGATATATGATATATTCTCAAGGCAATCCCGACAATTTTTCAGATGTCTGCAAACATGTCTATCAAACATTTCTATATAAATTTTTAACTTTTTTATGCTATACGCATATATGATAATAGGTCTTAAATGTGAAAGATTGATCTATAATATAGAAAATGCTATATATATGGTATATGATATATAATATATGTTAACTGATGCTTTCATACGATTAAACTAAGCCTTTTGGCCAACACTTAAACAACGAGATATGAACATTTGGTAACAGGAATTCTTATCTTGCGGCGGAAGATTTTATTTGCGGTTCGCAGAGTTCGTGACAAGACAAACTTGCGTAGACTTCGATCTAGATGTCAGTGCTCAGATTTATTTGTATTTTGTACAATTTCTATACAAAGTTGAACAGATATTATAAGATACAAATTTTAACACTTGGATTACCTGGATTCATTAATTTATGTTTGTTAGCCATAAATCATTCCAAATTTCTAGGAATCGCGCCACAATTTCTTTTCTTACCTAAAGATCTATAAATGAAAATATTGCAAAAAAATGTTTAATAATCTTATATTGTTTCGATTAATTGAAAGTGTTCAGATTTATGCCCGAATTGACTCTTGTATATTAAATTTTGTAATGCTAATTTATGGGCGATACTTAATCGGGCCCCTAGCCCAAAACTCGAAATAAAGCAACACGCGTAAACGCCACAGTCATTGGTTGGATCAGATCAGTCCGATAAGACCGGTTCATAAAAAACCACCCACACATAATCAAAATTCATTTAGAGTTTAGAGCGGCAATTATGGTTAAGATTGATCTAATCCAACGAAACCGGTTTTGTTCGGTTTGGCCGATGTGGTCATATTTTAATTATATGATTTTATAAGATTCTATTATAAGATTGGTATTGGTTTAATCAGCCTTTGGCCTCCCATTTTGTTTCCATTCTTGTACAGCGATTATCAGAGGCAGAGCCAAAAAAAGAAATACTCAAAGCTGACATTGTAGATGGGCTCTCATCAAGATTAGAGCACACTTCAGGCGACTTAGCGTCGAACCAGCACCCACACAAAATTTTCAATTAACGATTATGGTCACGAGTTTCCCCATAAAGTGCTGTTGCCTTAGTCCTTATCGACCGATTTGCGAAATCGTATTGACCATTGATTAGGTACGCGCAGAAAGTGTATGTTCACTTCTTATTGCATTTCAGGTGTTCGCCGAAAGTTGTCTAAGTGCTGCAAATAAATTTGATCTGTTCCAACATTAGAGAACTTGCATACCAAATTTCAAGACAATAGCTTTTACAATTCCCGAGTTCGGTGAGATTGTACAATTTGCTAGCTGGAAATAGGGCGAATTGACCGCATTATTGAATGCATATTAAACCAAGCCTTTTCTCTTAAAAATGCTGTGTTTCTTAACCGATCTATATGCAGTTTTTATAAACTATTCTAGAAGCTATATGCCAAATTTTGGTATTTAAATGGGTACAGGGTTTAAAAATCTGCCTAAGCATTATTTCTTTGAGAAGTAAAATGAATTGAAAATAATATTTCTACCAAGCCTTTCTGTATTCTTTACGTAAATTTCTTTTTATGTTGATAAAATACACGAATACAAATATGATAGAAATCTGATTTTTGAATCAATTTTAATAAATGTCATCAACTTGGACGGGCTCGTGCCCGAGTTGATGCGTAAACCACTTGCGAATTATAGACACACGAACATAAATAGTTAAATTGTATTCGGACTCGTTATCTTCTTATTATATACAGTAACGAGAGCCGCTTCAGTTCGAAATCTAAAACGGAACCCTTTTGTGACATGCACATTCCAAATATTTCCATCTATATCTGATATATGTATGTGTATATATAGCTTGGAGTATCTATATCTGTTCTGATTTTCAAATGGTGCGTACGAAATGCTTATCAATAATATAAATTATATACACACACACACAGTGGCACTTATCTCCATACATTTATATATATATATATATATATATATATATATATATATATATATATATATATATATATATGCATATGTATCTGCAATGACAATGACAATTCGAGTAGCTGTCCTGATATCGCAAAAAAACCTCTAATTGACGTCATCGATTGCGATTGTCTACTACACACACCTGCACATGCTCATAGAAAGATAGATGCGTCAATCTGTATAACAATATGGCGGACAGTGCTCACAATTCAATTAGGTACATATTTAAAACGAAGAAAGAAATAGGAAAATGAATTAGAAAGCGAAATATATAGTAGTTTGTCCTGACTGATTGATTGATTGAAAACCCTTAAAACTGTTTGGCCTAACTGATTGACTGACTGATTGATTGGTGATCAATACAAACCTTAAAACTGCTTGTCCTGACTGATTGATTGATTTAAAACCCCAAAGCCTTAAAACTGTTTGGGCCTGACTGATTGACTGACTGATTGATTGATTGGTGAGCAACACAAAACCTTTAGATATATAGTAAAACTGCTTGTCCTGACTGATTGATTGATTCCAAAGCCTTAAAACTGTTTGGGCTTGACTGATTGACTAACTGATTGATTGGTGAGCAACACAAAACCTTTAGAGCTAAGTAGAGCTAAGTTATATTTTCAACGGCAAGTGTGGAAAATTAGTGAAAAATAGTTATGCCAAATTTGATGCTCACCATATGATAGGCATTTTAACTCAGTTAGAAAGCTCTTTATGAAAATTGTTTTCAGTCTTTCACGCTTTTTGTACAAAGGACAAACAGGACAAATAGTTTTATATATAGAGATAAGTATTGAATATTCACAATTAAAGTCCTTCCAAATAAAAGAGAACACCAGAAGAAAAACCAGAATCAGAAAATAATGAGAGCGTTAAAATTCTATATTACTCAATTACGATAATTTACACTGTTAACTGTTAATTTGCAGCCTCTTTGTTCAAATATGCATACTCGGCGGATTCGATATCGCACGTTTTCTTGAGTAGCCGCATTTCCAAATAGATGGCAGCTGCCACGAAGAGGATGTATGAGATAAGACTAATCCAGCCGACGACCTTTCCAAGCACAAACTTCGTAATTAAAAAGGAGATATATGTGACAATCGCTGTTCCAACCAGCATTCCAGTTGTTATTAATAATCCAGATGACTGCACTTTAATAGTATCGGAAAAGGCGAGTGCTGCAAAGAACCAAGGCAGGCCTAGGCATATGAAAATGTCAAAAGTATTTGAACCAATAGCATTGCACATGGCCATGGAGCCGTAACCTAAAAATGATATGAACAACAATAATCAGAGGATAAACAATCAAAGTTCAATAGATAGAAATTTACAAAAATAGAATGTGCTAGTTCATAAATAAATATATGTCAAATTTTAAATGTCAAAAATTTAAAATGAACTAAGGTTCATTGCATTCCGGAATGTTGCAGCATAATGGCAACGCGACGAAAATAAGCTGGCAACGCCTTGTAGCAGATTTTGGAGGAACAAGTCTAGACATGTGAATGTTAAATAATTAACAGGTGGAGCATGAGCAACATGTTTGATTTGACAGGAACATTTGAAAAGCGCTTTCGAATTTATGTATTACTGATATGTTGTAGATTTTTGATTTCTTAAAGACTTTTCAATAAATTACACGTTTTTCAATTGAATGTCAAAATTTACAATGAACTAAGGTTCATTGCATTCCGAAATGTTGCAGCAAAGTGGCAACGCGACGACATTAAGCTGGCAACGCCTTGCCGCAGATTTAGAGGAACAAGTTTAGATATGTGTGAATGTTAAATAATTAACAGGTGGAGCATGATGTTAAGTAATGTTAAGTATATCAGCATGTTAGATTTGACAGGAACATATGAAAAGCGCTTTCGAAATGATGCTATTAAGTCGAATAATTTTGTTTTCTTAATTGAATTGGTACGCACCTTTTTTGGCCACAATAAATGAGGCCACAATCTCCGGCACACTGGTACCAATTGCCAGTATCGTGAGACCCATGATGGAATCAGGTATTCCAATGTTATAGCCAACAACGGTGAGAAACCAAGTAACGAAGTACGAAATAATGCTGATCCAAATCACGGCGAACAGCATGCTTAAGAAGTATATGGAGCGTGCGCTGGGCGTGGTTACGGCCAGCAATACAACGGCTGGGTATTTGATACCCCACCAAATTTTTTTACAAACATGATCTTCCTTCTCTGGGCGCCCACACACGGTCTCCTTAAATGATTTCAACGGTTCTTCTTCACGTTCCAGGGGATTCTCGTCAAGCATATCCCGCTCAGTATCCACAACTGTAAATCGAATTATTTCACATTAAGATCATATGCTTATCATAAATACTAATTCAGTTAAATAATTTACCACGACATATACTCTGTATCTTGCGATCAAATACAAGTACGACGAGATAAATGATATACAAGATTACTAGACCTGCTGCCTCCCAAACATTGACAGCGGAATCGAATAGTACATAAAAGAGCGCCAATATTGATATTAAGTACCATACAGTATCTCTAGTTATGGGCCACCAGTCCAATTTTGATGTCTACAAATATTAGATTATCAAAATATTAAATATACATATATGTAACTAAAAATGATCACAGTTCTTGAGTTCTCAGTCCTTGAAGAGGTTCTTAAATCTATTTTTTTTTTATTGCACACAAAAATTATAAAATTATGACTGATAGATTGACTGAGTGATTAACTGACCGATTGATTGACTGGCCAAATTACTGACTGACCAACTTATTGACCGACTGACCGCCTAACCGATTAGCCAATTGATTGATTGGCGTACTGATTGACTGACTGGCCGAATGATTGACTGGCTGAACGACTGAACCGACTGATTGATTGACAGATTAACAGACCAACTGATTGACTTACCGACTGTTGACTTACCGACACGCTGACTGATGACAACCGACGGACTGACCAATTCATTGACTAACCGACTAATAAACTCACTGACTGATTGACTTACTGACTGACTAACTGACCAACTGAATGATTGACCGACGGATTAACAGACAAACTGATTGACTTACCGATTGATTGATCGCTGGACTGACCAATTCATAGGCTGACCGACTGATAAACTCACTGACTGACTTACTGACTGAGTAACCAACTGATTAACAGATCAACTGATTGGCTTGCCGACTGACTGACTGACCGACCGGCTCACTGACTGATGACCGAACGACTAATTAACTGATTGACTGACCGTTTGATTGACTATCGACCTCAACCTAATATACAAATGGTATCAACTCGGATTACTGTACCACATGGCATCCATAAGAGCAATTGTTAAAATTGATAGCTAACGTGTAAACAAAGATTATATACAAAGATTATATATGCATATATAGTAGAATTCTCATATAGGACTTACCACTCCTGTGCATATGCCGCAAACGGCAGCAATGCCAAGTACATTAAACACGGATGATCCAACTATAGTGCCAATTCCTATATCACCTTTCGTAATGAAAGTGCCAACGAAGGCAACAAAAAGCTCTGGGGCTGAGGTAGAAGCGGCCAGAAATGTAGCTCCAGCCACATCATAGGACATACGTAACGCTGCATAGAACATATAAATGCTTACTATTGGGCCAGATTGTGAGTGGGGGGGGGCTGGGAACGGCCCCGGGGCTGAAATGAATACCTACAATAGCATAAGCGCTCCATTGCGGGCACCAAATAGTCATCGCAGACAATTGCCAGCATTACAAACAAATAAAAGCTGAGAAACACACAGAATATTGTATAGATGATACTCTTTTTACGCATAAAATTTGGAAACTCTAGGATCGACGGAATAGAGCAGTTCAATTCGGGTTTCCCTCCACCGCGCATCAAAAATGGATCTGTTAACGATATCATTGTTATTGGTCAACAATCTATTCAATTTGAATTATTACTTTCGTATAGCTTTATTCCGCTTACCGTATTCATCGTCCATCAGTCTACTTAAGGCCATATCGAAGTTGAAATGCATTTAGAATTTGACGAAGATAATTGTTAAAAGAACAAGAACGTTAACTGTTGAGCCGATTTTTTTGTATTATACTAACTTTTCAATTCATGACAGAATTACATATATACTCGATTACTACTAGATCTATGCATTGACATATGTAACAAGTATACCTGATATGGTGTCAAAAATAATAAACGCAATTCTGTTGAACGGGAGAAACCATTTTTCATCATATTTT
Organism: Drosophila lacicola; assembly: GCA_035045355.1. Lineage (NCBI taxonomy): Eukaryota > Metazoa > Arthropoda > Insecta > Diptera > Drosophilidae > Drosophila > Drosophila lacicola. The sequence continues at coordinate 6,123,044 of JAWNPB010000148.1, read as the reverse complement.
ACAGCTTATTAGCAGAAATTACCCTGCGTTGCCCGGCTCAAATGAAGACTTTTCACGTGATATCAGACATATAAAAGCGCCACCTTCTCGCCCTTCCGGGTTCGAACCGGCTTGCAGTCAAGAATCTTGACCTTTTGTCTAGCAATAGCTAGAAAGCTCTATATTTTAATCAAGATAATATGTGGACAGTTCCAGGAAAGGGTTTCACAAAATCACAAAAACAGGTTCTTTTTTCTTATCAACCAAAAAAAAGAACTTTTCTTTTTATCGCAGTGACAGCTAATTGTCAGCATGCAATGGAATTCATTTTGTGACGTCTTTTAACAAGCTCCTGATTAACTCGCCTTCCATAAAATCGCACATGTATATTATATATAGGTCGAAGATGATGTTTATTTATGAAAAACTCTATTGGTTTTTAAGTTCGGATCAAACTAGGCATTAATGAAATTCACCAAGCTCCTTGCATACCAGATCTCATTGATATTGGTGGACTTTATCATATAGCTCCATTGGAACAATCGTTTGGAAATAAGTTTTCTAGTTCTCTAATCCTCCGCCAGATAGAGAGAAAATTGTCATTCTTTGAAGTACTATCCAAAACTCATTCTAAGAACAAAAATTCAAACACATGAATCTCTTCTTGTTCACTCTGAAAACTCTCTTGAACTCGCTTTCAAAAAATAATAATAACTACAGCTTAAAGCTTTTGTTCAGAGTTAAGATTTTTGATTAAATATAAAAAAGCAGGTCGCGAAAACAGAAAATAGATAACACAACTTTGCGATTTCTTTGTTAAATCTCATATATTAATCATATAAATACATTATTGAATTTGTTGTTTGGTTTTTGGATTTTTGATTCTTTTTTTTTCTCATTTCATTTCACTTGACGTGATCACTGCGACTGCGACTGCGACTGCGACGGCGACTGTGATCGCGGCCGAATGTCGTGAAGAGTTTCCTCTACTTTAATAATAATAATAGTAATAATAAAAAAAAAAAAAAACGTATTACAATAACAGCATAACGTAATAGCATAAGGTAACTCAACTATCAAGGTAGATAGATTAGAACAGGAAATACATATTAATTAATTAAAACGACTGCACTGCACAGAGTCGACCAATTAGGCCCCCATTTGATCCAGCTCCCAGCTCCCAGTTTCCAGCTTCTAGTTCCAGTGCCAGTTCCAATTGCAGTACCAGTTCCAACTCCTGCTCCAGCTCCAGCTCCAGCTCCAGCTCATGATCGTCCGCAGGTTGGCAGATTGACGCGAAAGAACACATTGAGCTCGATGAGCGAGGCAAATACCATAAATACCAAATAGATGACCAGGCAGGCGATGCCCACCTTTGTGTCCAGCTTGAACTTGTTCATCGAGAATGTCAGATAGAGCAGAAAGAGCGTGGATAGCAGTGTTATGGCCGAATATTCCAGCCCGGCCGAATTGATAGCCACATAATTCTGGCCCGGCTGTATCGGGAAGAAGACAGCCTTTATCAGCCAGGGCACGCCCAGGCACAGCAATATATCGAACGTGTTCGAGCCAATCGAATTGCAAATACCCATCGAGCCATGACCTGCACAAAATACAACACAAAAACCAACAAGAGAACGAGAACGAGAAAGAGAAAAAACCAAAAGAAAAAAATATCCAATATATACAACACATCATCATCCATAACTAGGCCGGGCCTTCGCTTAGACCAAGGCTCTCATCCAAAACTCACCGCGCTTGGCCACAATCACGCTGGAGACTGCCTCGGGTACACTGGTGCCGGCGGCCAGAAACGTAATGCCCATCACCGAATCGGGTATCTTAAGTGTATCGCCTGGTAAGAAACAATATATATATATGAATATGTTTGTCAATATAAATAAAAGCTCATAAAAGGAAATTTAGATAGATGTATTAAATATTGTCGATTTAAGTGAAGAAAAACATTCGTTTATGCCATGAAATTCATGAAATCAATATTTTGCAAACTGCACAGTTGCTGAGATAAGTAACTGTAAATAGACAAGTCAAGTTGGCTGCGCTTAAGAATTTTACAAATTAAAGCTTCAAAATAATAATTTTTTATATATGTATATTATTGTGGTCACATTGAACTAGACATGAACCAGATAGATGGATAGATAGATAGATAGATAGATGTATTGAATATTTTCGATTAAAGTTAAGAAAAACATTCGTTTATGCCATGAAGTTCATGAAATCAATATTGCAAACTGAACAATTGCTAAGATAAGTAGCTGTAAAAAAGCCAAGTCAAGTTGGCTGCGCCTAAGAATTTTTCGAAATAATTACAAAGCACTTTCGTCTAAAGCTTAGTTTGTTGTATGATCTATTAATTGTTGTTATTACATTGTATATTCCCGATAAGTATTTGTAGATTTAAATCAACAAAAAACTCGTTTATGCCATGAAATTCATGGTTTCAATGAAAATAGATATTGTTGATTCAAATGAATACAAAATTTTCATAAAATATTATCTATAGATTTTTGTAGTCACATTGAACTTATATATTCGCGATAAGTATTTTTAGATTTAAATCAACACAAAATGCGGTCAAATTCATGAAATGAATAACACAAACTTTCGCCTTTCGTTTTAATTTGTAGTCTGATCGATTAATTTTTGTAATCAGATTATATCTAATAGTATTCCCTATAAGTATTTGTAGATTTAAATTAACATGAAGTTCGTTTATGCCATGAAATTCATGAAATCAATATTGTCAGTTGTTGTCAACTCACCAATTATGGTTATCATCCACGCCACAACATACGACAGCGATCCAATCCAGACAATGCACATGATAAAGGTCAGCGGAAAGATTTTGTTATTTTTGGCCTTTTTGCAATCGGGTATCGCGATGCGGAAGAGCAAATGAATTGGCCAGATAATCAACCAGGTGAACTGGGCAAAGCAGCTGGTGCCCTTGGGATATGTCAACAGGGAGTAGCCCTCCTGTTCCGGCTCCTCGACCGCCGTAGCTGTCGCCGCCGCGGCCGCTGCAGCAGCAGCAGCAGCAGCAACTGCAGCCAGCTGTGCCTCCGCATCCGCATTGTCCACGATGGCGATGGGTGCGATTGCGCCGACAGCTGCACCACCAGCGGCACCACCCGCAGCTGCAGCTCCACCACCGCCGCCGCCGCCGCCGCCGCCACCGCCGCCAACACCTGCTGTTGTTGTTGTTGTTGTTGTTGTTGTATTGCTGGCCTTGGCCTGATCGTTGTTGAGGCCGCCATTCAGCTGAATGCTGGCCATGTTCTGGCAAATGCGATTCTCCACAAGCTCTGCGAAAGTGAGAACAAAGATTTAAGTTACCCTGGAATAGAGGCTGCCCAATGCGGGGTAGTTCGTTTCGACTGTTGCTGTGTACCTGGTTCCTTCTCATTGCTGTTCTTTGTGTGTATGCTGCAGTTGGAGGAGCGGCTGCGCGAACGCGCCTGCTTAACGCCACCTGTGTGTGAGAGTTGGTACTTGTTTTATGCGCTGGTCGAGTGTGTGTGTGTGTGTGTGTGCGTGCGTGTGTGTGTGAGTGAGTGAGTATGCGCTTGTGTCTGTGTCGTATGCGTGCGTGTGTGTGTGTGTGTGTGGGTGGGTGGGTGTGTATGTTCTCCCTCTCTTTCGCTCTCTCTCTAACTCTCTATCTCTCTTTCCTTCTCTCTCTCTCTCTTTCCCTCTTTCTATGTAGCTTGAATTTAATAATCATTGTAAGTAATATCATATATAATAACGTATAGCCCACATTGGTGTTGCCAGATGTATGAAACATCGCAAGGTGGCAACGCTGCAGCGTTAAATACAATGGATGTTAATGTTAATGTTAATTGGAGTGCATTGTTTGAGGTTATGTCAACCAAAACATTTTCTGGTCTAATGTAATAAAGAAAATATCGGCGATAAAATAAATAAATAAGCGAAAAGTTGGCGATACCTATAGAATAGAATGTGGCGAGAATTAAACTTAAAAATTTTCTTTAATGAAGAAGAAGTGTAGGAGATCTATCTTGCTTGCCTAGCCTTGATATAAAAAACTCTAGACTTTTTACACATTGAAGAAATTGAAGCTATAATTAAGATTATTAAAAAATGTTAAATGAAATGTTCCAACGATTTTGCAACATATACATACATGAATAAAGGACTAAAGGAAAAAGAAGTCGAAACTCAAAGTATTCATGAATTGAATCAATATATTCTCTGCTTTGCTGTTGTTTTGAGTGTACTTTGGCTAATTGAGAAGTTGGTGTGGCAACTGATGAACTCACCTTTGGCGCACTTTTGAAAGGACTTGTCGAAATACATGACCGCCAAATAGACCGCATAGAGCGATACCAAAATGAGTGCCTCATACCATTCGACGCGCTCGTCGTGCATGACACAGATGAGTATGGCGACCGTAACGCCGTAGGCGATGCTATCCCGCGTCAGTGGCCACCAGTCCAGCGGAATAGTCTGTGGGATTATATATGTAGATTCAGTTATAGATGAAAGCGAACTGGGCCAATCTTACCATGCCAGCTCCGATGCCGCAACAGGCGGCCACAGCGAGTATGTTGAACACCGCCGAGCCCACAATGGTGCCGACACCAATGTCGCCCTCCGTGATGAATGTGCCTATCACATTGACAAAGAGCTCCGGCGCGGATGTGGCCGCGGCCATAAACGTGGCGCCCGCCACATCGTTGGACATATTGAGTGCTGTTCGAGGCGTAATATATATGTAAGTCGGCAAATGATATGCGGTTATGCGGAATCTATGGAGCCTACCTGCACATATTTTCTCAACAGCTGGCACAAAGTACTCATCACATACTACTGCTAATGCTACAAATAAATATAAACTGGCTATAACATGAAGTACAACAGCACCGGACTGTCTTTGCGCCTCCGTGAATAGATCTCTGGGGAAATCATCAATGGCGGGCTGAGTGCAATTTATATCTGTTTAGGAATTGAAAATAGATAATAATTATATACATATTTTGATTCATATTCATATTCATATTCATATTCATATTCATATTCATATTCATATTCATATTCATATTCATATTCATATTCATATTCATATTCATATTCATATTCATATTCATATTCATATTCATATTCATATTCATATTCATATTCATATTCATATTCATATTCATATTCAAAAGTGATATTCATATTCATATTCATATTCATATTCATATTCATATTCATATTCATATTCATATTCATATTCATATTCATATTCATATTCATATTCATATTCATTTTCATATTCATAATCAAATTTCATATTCATATTCATATTCATATTCATATTCATATTCATATTCATATTCATATTCATATTCATATTCATATTCATATTCATATTCATATTCATATTCATATTCATATTCATAATCATATTCATATTCATATTCATATTCATATTCATATTCATAATCATATTCATATTCATATTCATATTCAAATTCATATTCATTTATGCTTTTAAAAATCAATTTTGTTGCCTACTTTTAAGCGCGCGCTAGCAATCTTTTGATTTAAAAAAGTACTTTTTAGATAGGTCAAAGTTTCATTAATACAAAATTATATTTAACAAAAATATATTTCAAATATATTTATAAGAATTTATTCCATTTCTGCGACAGATAATAAATATTTCGCTCAACAAATTCGCATAAAGTTTCTTTTTCTTGCACTTAAAAAAAAAAAAGATTAAAATATGCATTTAAATTTTATATTGTTTAACAAAAGGCCGAATGCACTTTATAAATTTGTGCCATATGCACAGATATATCAAAAATATCGAAATAGGCCTGGATAATAACACTTTGTAGTTATATAAATAATGCATGTAATAAACGAATTTGATTGATAATCGCCGGGGGCGATAATGAAAATAAGTAACAAAAGAGGCCTGTTTACGAAGCGAGTGCATTACGTGCGAATAACAATAATCGCTTGATTGATTAATGAGTTTATTCAATTTCTGTCGTCGTTTAACACACAGTTCACAGATCTTTAACTATCAATTAAAAGATCAACACGCAACAACCAATTCGAGCTGTACGTTAATAAACGAGTAGTACTCATTGTTAGTTAATGAATAATCGTATAATGCGCACATTTCATGTTACGTTTTCACTTCAATTCTAATGATGTTTCTTGTTTTGTATTTTCTCTTATTAATATTTGCTTCTTTTTTTAATTATTTTTTATTTTCCGTCAAGAGTTTTTCTCAATATGCCGCTTCTTGCTGTCAAGCGCCGGCAAAGAACTAAACCAGCGCAGCAGCAAGAACAACCACAAGACTGACCAGTCAGATCCCAGCTAAGGAATCGACAACAACAACAGCAGCAACAAATAACAGAAAACAGAACCGAAAAAAAAAGAAAAAAGAAAAGAAAAGCCGAAGCTTGAAACTGAGTCCGACGCTGATTCGTGTCCAATTCTGATTCCGATTCCAATTCCGAGTCGCAGACTTCACTTGATTATCGATCAAATGAGCTGAGTTCGGTTCGGTTCAGCTGAATTCTCCGTTAGATAGTTTTCGTTTTGTTTTTGTTGTTATTTTCGTTTGTTTGCATCTGCAACGGAAACGATAAATACGAGAAACGCTTTGATCTTTCGATGTCATCAAATTGACCAATAAAAACCGACGCATCGTCGGCGTTCTAAAAACAGAAGCAAAAAACAGAAAAAAACAAAACAAACTTGGCAGATAAATTACAATTATTAAGTTCTGACCAAGAAACACAGCACCAAATAGGCCGAACAATAATTAAAAGCAAACACTTTTAGGGCGTACATTAAGTGAGGTTAAGTTGGCGATGAATTCTTTATAAAGTTATATATATACTTATAATTATAAATTGTGAATAGTTTCATGTTCTTTAAGCTTGGCATTTAGTTAGTTTAATTATGAAATGAATATTATCAATAATAATAATATTTTAATTATAACATAACCTCAAATGAGGTTAAGTCGGATTTAGCTATGCCATAATTTCTTTCTATACTTATAAGTATATATGCTAAATGTTAATAATTTCAATTTGTTTTTAATAGTTATGAAATTAATATTATTATTAATAATAACAAACCTTAAATGAGGTTAAGTACGTGATTTTTTTATATAAAAAATACATGCTAAAGCTAAGCTAAGTTTTGTTTTATTATTAACAACATTATAATCTTTATTAAGATATATAAATATTAATATAGATTCATATTAATACAAATTAATTATTACATAACCTCATTAATTTAAGTGTATAGAATTAAAATTAAAAAAAAAAAGAACAATAATATTATTCTAAAGATTATTATATAGATTCGACGCTAGATATCGGTTTTTCCAGCTAAGCATTTAGTTTAAATTGGTAACATTTAGATTTATTATCATAACCTCACCTTGAAAAGGTTCAAGTACTTTGCAATGCGATTAATTTGCATATTTTAATAATAAATCGGTTTTTATATGGGAGCGTCTATAGGGGTTTTTTTCTAGAAGGTTTTTTCATGGCAATTATTGAATATTTATTATTCTAGAATATTATTAACTTAAAATTTCAGCGGTTTTTTCAATTTCTGTTCAAGATTTTAAATATTTTATTGGGATTAACAGACATATAACTGTCAAAATCGAAGAGTCTATTATTCTATTAGAAGTTCTTCTCCATTTTCTTAACAAATCTGAATTCAAGTTGAAAAAGTAAGGAAAAACTTCTTTACTATAAAGATTTCTCGTAATTGTTATTGTTAATATTATAGGAAGAGTCAAGGTTTTGAAGAAGGGGACTTTTCTACACTTCTTCCTTCTACGACTTCTTCTTCCACAATTCTATTACTTCCATTCGTGCTCTGTTCTAGTCTAGTTAGTTCTACATTCAATTCTAACATTTTATAACTTAATATAGATTTGCTTAAATCAGTTAGGTACAAAGAACTAAATGTGACTCATTGCTTGGCTGTAAATCATTTGGTTTTCGTTTTTCGGAACCACTCTAAGACAACATCTATATATAGGCACAGAGTGGGGCATATCTGTTCAAATTTTTTAGGGCAATTTGCATAAATTTTTGTATAAATAATTGAAGACAGTTCTCATACCCTGAATTCAATGCGAATAAGTAAAATGGGCATATTGTTTTTAAAGAAATTTGTGTCACAGGCAGAAGGAAATTTCAGGACGAGGGACTGAGTATATTTATTCAGCTCAAATTTCCCTTATATCGATAAATATCGATTTTCTTTTAGAAAAATTTCTTTGCCATATGCAGACGCTGAACATTTCATGAATATCTGAGTTATTCACGAATACATCTTCCATAATCTGAAAAGAACGAGTTCTTCGGACAACGAATACCGAAGTTATTTAAAGAACAGATTTTCTATGAAGTGGAACTAAGGAAAGAAGAAGCTAGAATAGTGCAGAGTATCTTCTAGTCGGACGCTCTTGATTGCTTTCTAAACAGCTTGACCCAGCCAGAGCACAACAGACAACATCTCAATAATATTTACGAGATCGAGTCGGAGCAACAAAAGAGAACTCTGGAAGACAAACCGAAATGTGGCTGCCACTGGGAACAGATCGACACTTGGCGTGCCGGAGAGTAGACAACAGAGCGGCAAATGTCTACGGGCTGTTTTTGTATTTATATACATACATATACATATACATATATATACATTTGTTGTTGTTGTTGTTGTTGCTGTGTCCAGCCGGGGTCAATTGAGCCGCACGCATTTTGTAACCGGCGGCCCGCATAATGCAATAATGCTTAATCAGCATTTACAGCGAGTACAGTGGTCGATGGGTGCGCTGGCTGCGGTGGGGGCTGGGTGGTTGGGCGGTGTTAATGATAATCAATTTAACATGGATAACAATCAGCGAAATGTTCAATCACAGTTAATTAAGTTCACACTAATTGAATAACAGCCGCATAAACAGTAGTGAAAGCGATCCAACAGCAGCAACAGCAACAACAATGTGTAGAGCAGCTAAGACTCGAACCCTGAGAACAGTTTGATCAAATTTAACTAGCAGTTACTTGACAGTGACAGCCACCAGTTAAACTGAAGTGCAGCACAAAAGCTATGCACACGCAAGTAGCATGAAGTCGAAGTAGAAGCAAGTGCCGAATGATCCAGAAAATATGGCAATCTATCAACGAACAAATAGTTAATCCGAGAGTTTAATAATGCATATGGAAGTCATGCTCGTATTTTAGCTAAAGCCTTATAAAGCAGAGAATTATTGAGAGATTTCTTAAAAACTATCCTGCCATTTTTATTTTCATTAATTTTTATAGAATGTATTATAATTTTGCTATGAAATCTGTTATGCGTTGGACACAAGGAGATATCTGCGAACCCATCAAATATATATAAAGTATATATATGCCATAGGAACGATCGGTCGAGAATTCGGTGCTTGCATGAAAAACTCCTTTTAGTTATCAAGTTATTTTACTTACTTTACCAAAATTGGCATTTATAAGTCTTATACGTATTCAAAATCTTATTAACATCGGATCACTATATCATATAGCTGCCATAGAAGAGATCGGTTCTTATATAGCAACATATTCAATATCAAACTCGATATTGACGAGTTTCAAGCGTCTGCAAGGGTATTTAATCTTCGGCGTGCCGAAGATATCTTTTGCCTAAGATAAAATGTGAACCACAGCTTCATTAGATTGAATATTTTTTTGAATTGTCTTGAATTGGCACAGTCTGTAAGGACTTTGCAACACTGGAATGCTGAAAAGTTGTGTTGTACAGTTTACAACACTGGAATTTTCGAAAGTTGTGTGTCCTCAAGAATATTACATATACGCCACATTGCCGATATTCTCTATTGTGTTAGATTATTTATTTCGATTTATTAAAGATAAACTCAAGATAAATTGTGAGCAACAGATTCTTTAAATTGAAATTTTCAAATCGCCTTGAGCTTTACATAATTGTCATAAGAAAAACATGCACAATCTGTACGTACTGTACAACACTGAAACGATCAAAAGTTGTGTCCTAAAGAATATTACGTATACGTCACATTGTCGTTATTCTCGATTGTTTTACTAGATAGATTCAAGGGGCGAATTCACAGACAAATCGTTAGATAGACCGGACCCACATACCATTTAGGCATATGTATTTACGTGCATGTGTGCATGTATGTGTATGCATATATATATGTTAAATATTTTGTATATAAGTAAGCAAAATCAACGCCACAATGCGTTTTAATATGACTTTTGTGTACCGTTTAAGTTAACTTGGAAAGCACCCATCTCTTCGCATCGCCAATGTGACAATCTCTGTATAGGTGTGCCTCGCTTCTAGTTAGTTACTGTCAATGTATCTGTAACTGAATCTGTGTATCTGTATCTGTATCTGGATCTTGCGCAAGTTTCTGTGCACTTTGTGATCGGACGTTCGGAATGGGACAATTTAAGACTTGTCCAAATTGAACTTGTTTCACTGGAGAATTTCTGATTTTATATGACTTTGAGGCATGTTATAGCATGCTCCTGTTTGTTAATTTGACAGTCACTTGAATATGCTATTCAGCTATAGTTTATGATTTCTGACTGCCAACTGACTGTCAACTTATTAGCAGTCACTTTAACCAACTGTTACGTATTAGGGTGTACGTCTATATACATTGCCAGTGTTGCAAATTCCAGAATCAAATATGAATCGGACAATTAGTTGGCCAGTGCTGCCAGATTGTTATTAATGGGCTGTCTGGCAATTGATGTAGGGTTGCCAACATTTTGCAATTTCTGCTTCACATTTTGTTAAGTTTATGCTTCTTGTCAAATTTGGTTGGGTGTTTGATGAAAAGAGGAAGCTATGAAAGGACATTTGCTTGCTTTGCTTCATATTATCGAATGTGTAAGTTGGGTTATGTTGAAAAAAGTCACAACCGACCGACTGAAGAAATCAGGCTATCAAAACCTTATAGAATCTTGTTGTTATATATACATAAATGTATATATAAGTGCATGTTAATAGTGATTGACCATCGCAATGATTGATGTTTACCAAATTCAGTTGCGTGTTGACAAAATACCTTTTGTAAGTTAGTTTTAGACCTCATAATTTTGTTTTGAGTGCAACGCTTCAATGCGTTCGAACAAATACCTTACAAAATACAAAATAAATTAAAAAACAAAAATAAACAAAAAAAAAAAACAGGCAAACGATTTGTTTGGCACGCTAAATTTAATTGAATTTGATTTCATTTGAATGGTAATTAATTGAGATTGAATTTCAAAAATTATGCCTGTAAAATGTAACAGTGTTGTAAATTAGCTTAAGTGTTGCAAAACGTTTGAGTACTTGGATTATTTTAAGTACATTTCATTTATATATGTACATTCTCGAGTGCTTTTGGACTCGCCAAGGCGTATGCTTAATCGCATTGCGCATACGCCGCATTGTACAGCAGCCAGATACAAATGAAGTCATCTATAAAAATTAAGTTTTCCGCAACAAAGATACAAAAAGAACAACAAAAAAAGGAAAACTAAACAATAGTCACAGCATCAACAACAACAACAACAACAACAACAGTCTTTTGATTTTGTTCTACATTTTTTTTCTTTCATGCTTTTTTTGTTGGTTTTATTTCTATTTTTTTTTTTTTTGTGCATAGTAAATGTCATTAAGTTTCACTTAATGAGCCAATTTAGACAATTGATCCATATGCTTTAGTTTACGCGACACACACACACACACACACACACGATAAATAGATTATGTGCGCTAGTATGCGTGTGTGTGTGTGTGTTTTGGTGTGTGTGTGTGTGTGTATATATAGACGAAAAACGCGCCGACAAATGTGCAGAAAAAAAAATACATATCTAACCGACGACGACATAGTTGAATTATATATTAGTTACAATATATACATATATATAAATATATATATATGTATATATATTTATGTGATAAATTAGACGAAATGTGTAACATTTTGCATGTATGACGTCACTGCGCACACACACACACACACACACGCACGATTAAAATTTTCGTTTTAATTGTTTAATTCGCTTTGCTTTTTGCCGCATAACAAAAAGGACAAAAAAAAAATACAAATATTTCGTACAACTTAATTTTATTGTTGACTTTTTTGTTTTAGTTTTAATTGAATTATTTAGTTTGCATATTTTACAACACTTAATTTTTTTTTTTTTTTTGCTGATTGTGTTCCTTTTCTTGAGTTTCAATTGATAAATTGATTTTTAGGTTAGTTTTGCTTTGAGTTTTTAAATAATTATGTTTCATATATGTTTCAAGTAGTCTCTTTTGTGAATTTTTAGTATGTAATTTGTGCCCGTACCCGTAGTGCTGCTAAGACCCCAATAGTCTTCCATTGCTGCACGGTGTTGTAGTGGTGATGGACACTCGTAAACTGCGCTGCGGCCGCTATATGAAACGCAATCTCAATCTCAATCTCTGTCGCTTCCACTTCAATGGTGTTGATTTGCCTGGCTTGGTGGCCCCGTCTCCCGTCTTTGCCTTCGTCTCTGGCCGGTGCTTTAGTCGCGGCTTAGCCGTAGCAGACACACACTTACACTCACACTGACACTCACACACACACAGCCAGCCAGCCAGCCACCCACACACACAGACACACACGCACACGCACACAGCATATGTAGCAGGCTTAAAGCCCCTGTATGTATAAACGAGCGTTATTTTCAATTGTCGTGAAGATCTCTTGCAATGTACCCAGCGCTGGGGAGGCGGGGGAGACCGCTATTTGGAGGGGAGGTGGTAATTTAAAGCACAAGGCGCGGCGTGGCGCGACACTCAAACACACCCACACACAGAATATCGCTACGTATGTGTGCGTGTGTATGTATGTGTGTATGTGCGTGTGTCTCTGTGTGTGTGTATCTCGTTTAATGCATTTCGCGTTGTCGGGCCGCGTTTTAAGGCAAAAGGCATAAATCAAGGGGCAATCATAAAATAGCCGCCGCCACTGTCAGCCCGCCGTTGCGCCTTTCTTCCTACTTAGCGTCTTCTTCTTCTTTAAATTTGTCTTCGGCTCGCGCTCTTGTTCTTGCTCTTCTGCAGCCAGTCACACAGTTGACAGCTGCGCCTGCGATCTCGCTCACACGCACGCGCCTCGTGCCAGTCACGAATATCGCTTCTCACTTGTCTTTTATCTTTATCACACTTTTACGCTGAACGCCGCAACAACAACAACAACAACAACAACAACAGCAATAGCAGCAGCAACAACGACAATAGGCAAACACACACACAACAAACAACAGCAAAAAAAAATTGTCAATCCCGAATCCCGTTGCTTAGTTGACCGCGCGCATCTTTCACATTTCTTTATGCTCGGCTTCTGTCTGTGTGTATTTGTGCATGCATGTATGTATGTACGTATGCTTGTATGTCAATGTTGGTGTGTATATATGTATGTATATTTAAAGTCTAAGCTTTTAGCATTTGTCATTTGGCTTTGGCTTTCGTTCAGTTTAGCATTTGGCTTGGGCTTTGACTTGATTTTTTTTGTATATTGTCTTGATGCCGCCGACGTTTGACGTTAAACTGATTCGATGTTTCGGATAGCGCTTTAGTCGAAACTGAGCATCGAAATATTTGCCGAGCTTGATTTTGTTCTATAGAGCCAGCCATTCGGTGCTTATTCTGTGCCTCCTATATTGAATTACATACACACATACACATGCATACATACGTACACTCATGCATGTATGTACACACATATACATATATGTATGCATATGTTTTGTACTATAGCACGCTGCCTATATACAGTTTAACTAGCCATAGACTATGTACTTGTACTTGTCGCACACAAAAGCCCGATTGCATGCTGGCCACACACACACACACACACAAACACACATACCCAGCCGCACACACAGCTACTTACCGTGCCCGTATTATTAGAATTGTTGTTGTTGTCGTCGAGCAGTCTCCAGTTTCCTCACATCGACAGCGATCCGTGCACAGTTTGACAGCGCATTTTGTACAGCATACCATCCTATGCGGCAAAGGTCATGTCATGGTACAGCGACCAACTAATTATGTTCTATTTAAACAGCTCGTGCCATCAAAGAACGTTTTTTTTTTCAACTTGGGCTTGGCTTTAACAACAGCAATGGCAACAACAACAAAAACCTATTTATATATATAATAATGCCTGCAAAACTAATCCAATAAACTATTTAATTAACCTACTTTTAATGAGTTCATTTCTTTATTTTAATGCCTTAACCAATTAATTGCAAAATCAAAATCAACAATAACGGTTCTGCCTGTCAGATTCATTTTTTCGCAAAAATGTATAACATTTTTTTGATATTTGAATGAAATTCAAATGCAGAATGAATCTTAAGGACAAGCCATTAAAAAACTGGTATCGATCACGAAAATCGGTTCAATATACCCAAAGTTATATAAGTTTTAAGTAAAGGACTTTTACTAGGGAGCTTTCCTAAGCTTTACAGGTCTACATTGTTGGGACAAGAAATTTCGATCTCCTCAAAATTACTGTTGATTGGTTTCAAAGCTTTTATTTTACATTTAGCTGAATGTAAGAAAAAAAAATGGAGAGAAGATTGGAGTTCATCTAGAACTCATGTCTAAAAAACACATTTCGCATTCAAAACTCAAAGTTCGACAAACATATGCAAATAGCAAAATGACGTGGAGATAGAAGCATAGTTATAGATAAAAGAGAGTAAAAAAAAAATAAAACAACAAAAGAAAAAGAATAAATAGTTGAAGCGCCTCGAAAACAAGTAATTTTCTTTGAGGTTCTTATCGCGTCTCATCTGATTAGTTTGGTTCGCTGTATTCCCATTCATTAGATATTCATTCATCTTATCAGGAAACGCATGTTCTGTTGCTGGAGAACGAGACCGAAGCTGATGGCGAAAACAATTAGTCATCTCTCCAGAAATGGGATCGAAAACAGTTAACAGTCGCATATCTACGATATATTTGCCTGGCAACATATACAAATATATGCATTACAGTTAATCAAGCAGAAATCCCAACAAACAGAAAATACGTCATTTGAAGGGACTTATCTCTATTTACCAGCTGGTTAAACAATATGAGACATGAGGCTAGATGTGCGACTTATAAGAATGCAATTGGGATTGTCCAATTGGACCAATCAGTAATTGGCACAGGAATAGTAAGATTTCGTTAGTTGCAATTCTGATCAATATATCAAGCTGATTTATTGACCGACTGATTGACGACGCACAGTCAAAACTGTAAGAGCTAGACCTGATATCGTGTACATATATATAATTTTCCGACAAGTCTGTAGCATATCGGAATTGAGTTGAATTGTGGGTGGCTTTTTTCCTCATATCGAAATTATACAAGAGAGGCCTATGATTAGTTTAATAGCTATTGTTATCTACTTGCAGCTATATATTAGACTCGATAGATTTTCCATTGAACGCACGTAGTTATTGCGAGAGCTATAAAGATTTCAAATATTTCCCCCTCTCTCTCTCTCTCTCTCCTCTTTCCAATAAGACTAGTGCAAAAATACTTTTACTGTTTAAACTGTAATTGGACATACTTGCAAATCTTCTTACAAAAAACTTCAAAAAGGAGTCCATCCAGGCACATCAATTTGATTCAAATATAGTACAAAATGCACTAAATTGAGATATTTTAAATTTTTTTTACATTTCCATGTATAATTATTGTGTACGCGTCCAGCTGTGGGCCGTTGATCTAAAATCAATTGCAAGTTCTCGGAACTGATAATAGAAATTCTAGATTTTAAATATAAAGAAATAAAAATACACGCTTTGTCAACGATTTAACGATAAGAACAATAGGCAGTGCTCCACCATTCGGATTAATAGACTTTTCGTATTAAATGTAAGCAAGACAGGGAGAGAGAGGGAGAGGGAGAGAGAGAGAGAGAGAGAGAGTGCCCGACTAGGGGATACCCTCAAGCCAGCGCCGAGCTACCTTTAAAAACATTTCAATTTCTTTCTATACATACACAAAGTTATGGAGGGGGTTGAATTGGACTCGTTCAAATTCTTCTAATTGATATCGTTTTTTAACCTATATTTGACACCCATTATTGGTTAAAAATAAATTATATCTAGCAATGTGAATTGAATTCGGTTACAGAATCAATCTAGAAGCTCAGCCATAGCCAAAATACGCTCGATTATCAAAATCAGTTAATTTTCTTATACAAAAAGTCAAATATATTTAATATGGCATACTATGCGAGAATCTACCTACCAAGTTTGACGTATTTATATAAGGCTATAATTTTTGAAATATGCTCAAAAATCAAGTGTCAACCTGAATAATTCTATTTTTTGACATCTTTCTCTATACGAGTATAAATATAAATTCACATTTTTAGCCTCTGGACAATAGGCGGGAGATGCTTCCTTCTGCCTGTTACATACATTATACACAAAATCCTTATACCCCATTTGCAATAGGTGCAGGGTATAAAATATATTTGAGAGCAATTTGATTGTGCTTGATTTTGGTTTGTTTCTTTGTATTTAATTTAAGGTATCAACGGGGAATAATAAGGTTATCATTTTGCTTGTTACTCGTTTAACTTTAACAATTAAAACTAGGAATTTCCTCTTTTACAAAACACATGCCGAAAACGCAAATGCTGCCTATGTACACGACGAAAAAGTAATATATATATATACATATATATATTAATATATAGCCCACTTATGTTAGGTATAGGAAGTAGATTGAAAGTATTAAAAGGTCAACGGAACAAATGATGCAACATAAGAGTTTGTTTGAAACGCGTCGCAAAATGGCAAAAAAATAAATCAAAACGAGAAAGTGAAGAACAAGATGTAAATTTTGTAAAACTACAGCGTAGAAGAGGGAAGAGCGCAGCATGGAAAGGAAAAGTAAACTATATATATGTATATATAGAATTTGTATATATACATGTACATCTATGTATATATATATATATCAATATATGTATATATACATATGTATAGGTTAATCAGTTTGGCATGCCGACGCCCTGTTGAAAACTGAGCGTCTCCTGTTGCTTCTTGACCTCCTCCTGCATTTCGAGGGCCAGCTTCTTATACTTTTCCGCCTCCTTTTCGTTCTTCTCGATGCCATCGCCGCGCGCATACATCTGGCTGAGATTGGCACAGGCGTACATGTTACGCAATTCGCATGCCTTGTGGGCGAACTGAAATGCCTTCTTCATGTCCTTCAGCACAATATAATCGGCGTCCTTAAGCGATTTGGATTGTGTGCTGGCTGGCGCATTGCCGCCCCCATTTGCCAAATCCTCCGGCTTCTTTTGTACGCCCGAAATATGCATGCCGGACAGATAGAAGCAGGCGGTGGCATTGTTCATGTCACAGCTCTTTGTGAGAAACTGCAAGCCCTGCAAGCGTGACAATATATAGTTGGTGTTTTTGTGCAGTAATTATCGTAACTCACCTTGGGCACATTTCTGTCGATCTCTTTGGGCATGGAGCGCGACACGAGCAACAGGCCGGAATGCAGACAGGCATCCGAATCGTTTAGATTGCAGCCCTTCTCGTAATATTGATAGGCAACGCGGGGCTCACCCTTGCTGCCGCTTTTGCCCTTGCCGAGGAAGCTATAGTTGCCATATTTATAGCAGGATTTTGCATAACCGTAGTCGTCACATGTCGATTTGTATACTTTGGAGGCCTTCTCGAAATCTTTCTTGATGCCCTCCAGATAGTCGCCCAGTAGATGGCACACTGTAAATAATGTATTTGCAGTTATTAGTTGGTCTTCTTTAGCGAATGGTTTACAAAAATGTTCATGTTGGTTTGTTTTGTAATTCAATTACGATACAAAAACCTAGGTTAGAGCACACACAATGTTTTTGTTGCTGCTGTTGTTGTTGTTGTAGCTGGCGAACTGGCCGCCTGTTGTTGTTGCTTTACCTTCCGGTTTCTTTTCAGAGTAACAGCCAAAGCGATATTCAACGCCCAGCTTCTCCACATATTCCTTAACGTCAGACTCCTTTTTTAAGTCGTAGGCCATTGTGGTTTTGTTTTATATAAATTAATAAATAACAGCCAGTTTTGTCGATGCCTCTCTGGTTGTTATGTTGTTGCTGTTGTTGTTGTTGCTGCTGCTGCTGCTGCTGCTTGTGTGTGTGTGTGCTTTTTTTTTTTGTTATATATGAGCTGTTTTTTTTTTTCTATTCTGACAAGCAGTGTTGGAGAACACAGCCGGCATTGCATCAGCAATTGCCAGTTATCGATAACAAAGCTCGCGCGGTCGGTCACACTGTTGCAATATTTGAAAAGTACGTCGCGTCATGTACAAATGTGATATATGCAATAAAAGCAGTGCTAACGAGGATCCAGATGATGTCTTGCTATATGGCGAATGGATGATCAAGCAGAAGGTGACGGTGCACTATTATTGTTTGGTAAGCGGCACATTTGAATGTTTTCAGCTATTTTAAACTTTGTGCGAACTCCGTAAACAGCTGCTGTCCACGAATTTGCCGCAACGCGGCGGCGACTCCAGCGGCATTCTGGGCTTTTTGCTGCGCGACATACGCCAGGAGGCGGCCGCCGCCCAGCAGCGCAAATGCGCCTTTTGCAAGGAGAAAGGCGCCAGCGTCGTTTGCTACAAGTGTCGCATTGTTTTTCACATGCCTTGCGGCTTGGAGAATCGCTGCATATATCAATTTTGCGATGAATTTCGCAGCTACTGCGAGCACTGCATGCCGCTGGACGACTACCAGCAGCAGCTGATGAACAGTCCGCCCAAGGATGCCTATTGCGACATCTGTTTCCGTGCCATTTCGCCATTCCTGCTGCACAACGTCACGTACGGTGATTGCTGTCGCAAGGGATTCGCGCATCGGACGTGTATGCGACGCTATGCGCTCGCCTCCGGCTACTATTTGCGTTGTCTGTGGTGTCGCGACAAGAAGTTCCACGACACGATTCGGCTGCAGTCGGTGTTTGTGCCGGACCGCGATGCCACGTGGGAGCGTCAGCCGAATGCGTACAGCGAGCTGCACAGCAAGCGTTTGCGCTGCGAACAGACCGTGTGCCTGTGTCCCAACGGACGGGATTACCACAGGCACAGCTGGACCATACAGCTGTGCATACTGTGCGCCGCCACGGGCACCCATCTCAAGTGTCGTGTGGGCACAATGCGCTTGGTCCGCACCTATGGCGTTGAGCCAAACGACTTTAAATGCATCTCGTGCATTGAGGTCGAGCAGAAGCTGATCCATGGTCATCACAACTATTCCGGCCAGAGGGCAGAGCCGCCCAAGCCGAGCTGGGAAACGGCCGACGAACAAATAGATGCCTCCTATTATATGCCCAAAACGTGCTGTGAACTGAGCATAGCGCCGGACGAGGATTCGCCGGTGCTCTCCGACGAGGATGTCACGTCCAATGAGGCGAGTGTGATTACAGTTGTGCCTTCGCAGCGCCTGTCCACACAAAGTTGTCCGCGATTCAGTCAAAGCTTTGCCAAATCGCCGCCAGCCGCACTCCCAGCGGACCAAACCGTCATCGAGCTGGCGGACTCGCAGCTCAGTTCGACACAACAGCTAAGATGCTCCCTAAAGCCGCCTCTGCTGCTGAACGAATCCTTCACTTGCGGCGCATACTTCTATCTGGTGGTCTACGAGTACAATGAGCATCAGACGGATCTCTGCACCGGCACCTGCACACTGCGCTTCGCTGCGAACGATGCTCGTCTGGGGGATCGCTCGGTGGAGGCGCTGCAGCACTTGCCGCTGCTCGAAACGGACGTTTGGTATCGCGACAGCAATCGTGGCATCTATGACAAGATCGATCAATATACCAAAAGCTAAGCCATTTCTTGATAACGGGATGAACGGATCGAGGCATCCAAAAAAAAAATCTGTGTGGATCTATACAAGAATTAACATACCAAATTTGTTGGCTCTAGCTTTTAAATGATTCGATTTATGCCTCAAAATCGAATTCTATCGATACTATAAAAAATGAAAAATAACAAGAAAACAAAATTAGACTTATATTATATATTTCCAATTTGAAGTCATGAGCTTCCGAGAACGACACGGAGATTTGCTCAAAAGAAATCTCTCAAAAGCGATATATGTATATCGATATGAGAGAAACGTTGGCGGCAGAAATAGAATACTTTGAAATATATATAAAAGAACACAAATTAACCCAAAAGATCAGCTATGTTCGTCATAAAAAGTGCTTTTAAATCAAAGTCTTAGTTCCGATCGATTGTTGGAGAAATGTAAGAGAAGCTGGCAATTGCTGAGTTTCGCCCCGATGTCTTGATAAACAGAAATTTGAGATACAAAACAAATTTCTAAACCAGTTCTCTCTACAAATATATATCACAGTAGTCCGATATTGCTTTAACACCAAGTTTCGTCAAGATAACATGAAAAATAATAGTTTCTGAACGTGTCTACAGTTTGTGAGATCTGATCCAGTCAACCTTGAAATGTGTGCAACCTGCACAGAAAGACGGCACCATACAAAGTTTCAGGATACGGATCGAGAATATATATACACGTGATAATATTAGGTACAAGGGTTTACAACTTTTAAGTCTTCAGCTGCCTGCTTGTCATATGGCGAATATATATATATATAATTACATGGATCGGAGATGAGCGAAAATTAAAATTAAAAAATGCGTCGCATTTTCGATTAACGAGTCCCATCAGCAAATAAAATGTCAACAATTTGTATTACAATAAAAAAATAAACAAAAAATCGAGTTCGAAAATAGAGTACGCCTAAGTTGTGGCACGATAATCGAAGAGCTTGGGTATCACATCGCCACACTTGGCCGCGATTTTAATGTCGGCCAAATGATCCGCACGCGTCTCCCCAATATTGACAATGGCCACCGGCAGGTTAAGGTCCCTGGTCTGGAGCACGATGCGATAGCCGGAGAAGACCAGCAGACTGGAGCCGAGCACCAGCAGGCCATCGCTGTTGTACACCATTTTGGCAATCGCATCGAGTCGATCGCGGGGCACACAGTCGCCAAAGAATACAATTTCCGGCTTGAGATCGCCGCCACATTGCGGACATGGGGGTATTTGAAAATTCTCAATATATTCAGCTGGTATTTCCACATCGCCATCGGGCCGTATCATTTCGGGCGCATCCTTAAACGCCGGATTCAGTGAGGTTAATATGCTCTGGAACTCGTGCCGATCGATCCGATATTCACAGCCCAGACACTTGACCACATAGCCGCTGCCATGCAGCTCCACCACGCTCTTGGAGCCGGCCTTTGTGTGCAGCCGATCCACGTTCTGGGTGACCACCGATTGGATGCGCATCTCGCGCTCAAAGCGCGCCAGCGCATGATGCGTACCATTTGGCTGGGTGCTCGAGAAATTTGGCCAGCCCACGAAGTTGCGGGCCCAATAACGTTTTCGCACACTGGACGATTTGAGGAATTCGATGTGCTGTATGGGCTTGTGATTGGTGCGCGCGTACAGCCCAACGCCAGCCGAACGATAGTCGGGTATGCCTGCAGACGGAAAAACAACAGTTTAATATACAGTGAAAGGCCTACTAAATGGTGGGTCTGTCAGTCAATCGGACAATTAGTCGGCCAGTTATTTGCGCACCTGATTCTGTGGAGATGCCAGCGCCAGTGAGCACCAAAATGTTTGGTTTTGACAGCAAAAAGTCCTCCAAACGCTTTATGTCATCGTCCAGCACTGGTTTGTGCTGGGGCACATATTGTTGCTTGATAACGCTGCGACATCGCAGCACAGCACTCAGGCGCATTGTATAATGGGTCTGGATTCAATTTCAAAACAAATCAAAATATACTTTGTTTTTATTTTATTTAACAGCAGAAATGCTAGCTACGCAGCTGCTAAATGCCAACACTTAGTGGCACGAAGGTGTGACCGTAGTTTTGATTAAAATGTTTTTTGCGCTTGGTTTATTGCAAACTTTTAAATGATGCTGTTATAAAATCTCGAATGTTAAATAAAATTGTATTTGTGTTTGTATTTTTGCGAACAGCTGACACCAATTTTTAGGTATTTCTCAACACCAAGCCGCCGACTGTCAACGCACAACGACTGCATTGTGTATATATATCGCACGCCAAACGATAACAGCAGCGCTTTCACGCTTTCTCATCTCTATGTGGCAGCGGCTGCAGTGGTGAAAATTTGAGAACAGCCTTTTTTACGTGTAGTTTTTTTTTAAATTGCATATGTATGTAAAAATTAAAACTTAAATACGATATCGCGGCGGGCAGACTTGAACACGTGTAGTGTACTTGAATGCGCACGCTCTTTTAGATACCGAAACGAACACATATTTGCCTTTAAAACACAAATATCGTACACGATTCACGTTCACTTGAAGACCCGTGTGCTTGTATCGTGTGCGCATGTGTGTGTGTGTGTGGTGTATGTGTATGCTTGCGTGCGACTGTATATGTGTACGAGCGTGCATGTTGCGTATGTGTGGTTGTGTCTGAATGTGTCGGCTTTAATTTACACGCACCCCAACAACAATATACAAAATATTAGTATTTAAACAGGAAGGCAAAACATAAGGAACAGCAAAATGTCATATCCACCGCGAGCGCCGATGCCGCCATATATGAATGCATCGATACCACCGCCGCATGTAAGTTTTAATTTTTTTTTTTTGATTTTTACTGAAATTAAATGCAAGCACAAATGCTAAGAAAATGTTTTTCAATTTGCTTTTATTTTTTGCTCACCCAGCTGATGCCTCCGATACCCCCGCCACGCAGCTACCGCAACTCGGCGACGATCAGCTCACAGCCAACAGTCTATCATAGACCGCCGGAGCCGCAGCCGCAATTCCGTGGACCCGTCATCACCGTCTTCGTGGGCAACATCAGCGAAAGAGTCCCGGAATCGCTGCTCAAGCGCATTCTAGCCGCCTGCGGCGTTGTCATCAATTGGAAGCGCGTCTCCACTTTCGGATTCTGTGAATTCGAGTAAGCCAACCTTTCCAACGGAGTGCAGCATCTCCTTGGAGCTATTCGTGTAGCTTCTGCTTATAAGACAATGTGCATAGAAGGAAACGCTTAACGCAAAGTATATACATATATATTCTTGATCAGTATCAGCAGCTGAGTCGCTATAGCCACGCCCGACTGCCCGACTAGTCTCTCCCCTTTCCTTCTTTCTGCTCCAGACGCATGTGTCGCAGATCGTTAAATTCCATAACCAACATTCTCTCAACATAGCTGTTTGTCTGTCCGTCTGTAAGGGCATTAAATCTTCGGCGTGCCGAACACGGTTGGTTTTTTTTTCGTTTTTAGTTTGATTTTAAGTCAAACGTTACGCTAACAGAGCCACAGCAAAGTCTTTTTTATGTTAAACTTGTTAAAATTTTTGTTATGTTATTGTGACGAAGAATAGCCTTGGCTAACATTAACAGTTACGTGACTCTGTTAACAGAACACAAAAGAGGAATTCGCAAAGTTAAACAATGCTAAAACTTTTCTAATACATTTGTTCAAAAAATTCGCAACTGATAAAATAAGAGACTTGTTCTAAGTTAACAGCGTGACGTTAACAGAACAAATAAACAATGATTTTTTGTAGCAATTTTTTAAGACAGCATAAGTAAGAATGAATTAAATTGGAAGCCATGTCTAAATGTTACATTTAACAGGAATTTGTTGAACAGTTAACAGTTCTGTTAATGTGACGTTAACAGCGTTATGTAAACATAAGCTTCTCGAACTAGATGGTAAATTGAATGTGCTGTTTCTTTCGCCCCTGCAGCGGTCCCATTGCGGCCATGAGATCTGTGCGTCTGCTGAGCGAACTGGAGATTGATGGTAAGAAGCTGGTGGCTAAGGTGGATGCAAAGAACAAAGTGCTAATCGAGGATTACAAGGAGAAGGAGTGCAAGAATGGCGAGGGCGGTCCCAATGCCATGGACGAAAAGACTGAGGACGAGTTCGCGACCAGCCAAATGCACGAGCTACTCGAGGAGCACAAGCACGAGTTCGAGGGCTTCGACGGCACGAATCGCGGCGATCTATACGGCAGCAGCAGCAGCAATCGCAACAAGAAGACGCGACGCGGCGAGGATGACATCAAAATCAAATCGTTAAACGACAATGCGCTCGAGGAGGAGAAACGCAATCTGATCAGCAGCGAGATTGGCAAATTCCGTAAGCGCGCCGAGGCCGATGAGCATCGCAAGGAGCTGGAAAAGGAGAAGGAAAAGGAGAAACAGCTGGCCACCAAGGAGAAGGAAAAGGAGCGCGAACGCGATCGCGAGCGCAAAAAGCAACGCGAAAGCGAACGCAAAACGAGCAGCAGCAGCGCCAGCGGCAGCGCAAAGCCCCCAGCCAGCATCAGTGCCAGCAGCGAGGTCGAGGAGGTGGTCGAGATCAGCGAGAAGGAGCCGCCCAGCAAGGAGCCGAGCAGTCGCAGCCGCAAGGAGTCCATTGTCACCATCGATGTCTCGCCGCCGCGCAAGGAGCACAAGGAGCGCAGCAACAGCGACTCGCACAAGGAGAGCAGCAGGCGTCGCGATCGCCGCTCCAAGTCGCGCACCAAGGAGCGCGATCGTGATCGTGATCGCGACCGTGAGCGCGAACGTGAGCGCGAGCGTGAGCGTGAGCTAATGCGTGAGCGCGAGCTTCGTGAGCAGCGCGACAAGGAGCGTGAACGCGAGCGCGAACGCGAGCGTGATCGCGAACGTGAGCGAGAGCGAGAGCGTGAACGTGAGCGCGAGCGCGAGAGAGAGCGCATCGAGATGCGCGAGCGGGACAGGGAGCGCGAGCGTGAACGCGAGCGCGAGGAGAAGATCATCAAGCCCGTGCGCGATGCACGGCGCGAAAAGGAAATGGAGGAGGAGATGCGCGAGCGCAAGAAGGCCGAGAAGAAGGCACGCGAAAAGGAAGCCGCCTACCAGGAGCGTCTGACCAACTGGGAGATACGCGAGAAGCGCAAGGCCAAGGAGAATGAAAAGGTAAAGAGTACAATTCAATTATGGCCACAAATATGACACTTGCTTAAACCTAATCCGGTTTATTATAACTCGAGTAACGGAAAGACAAATGTCATCTTAGCATAGGAATGTTCCTCCAGTTATGCTGTGAATGACACTTGCTTAAACCTAATCCGGTTTATTATAACTCGAGTAACGGAAAGACAAATGTCATCTTAGCATAGGAATGTTCCTCCAGTTATGCCGTGAATGACACTTGCTTAAACTTAATCCGGTTTATTATAACTCGAGTAACGGAAAGACAAATGTCATCTTAGCATAGGAATGTTCCTCCAGTTATGCTGTGAATGACACTTGCTTAAACCTAATCCGGTTTATTATAACTCGAGTAACGGAAAGACAAATGTCATCTTAGCATAGGAATGTTCCTCCAGTTATGCCGTGAATGACACTTGCTTAAACTTAATCCGGTTTATTATAGCTAGACAATAGAGAGATAGAAATAGAAGATACTAATGTCATCTTAGCATAGGAATCTTGCTCCAGTTATGCTCTTATGACACTTGCTTGAATCTAATCCAATGCCGGTTTATTATAGGCAGACAATACAAAGCGACAATTTTAGATCATATTTCTTAAACTCATAATAATACAAATGTCATCTTAGCATAGGAATGTTTCTCCACATATGCTGTTAATGACACTTGCTTAAATTAAGTTTTATCTGTTAATTTTTCTCTTTCAATACTTCATTTAAAGAAAAAATGAAATTGGCCGAAAGAAATTTAATTTCAAATACCTTTTGGTTTTTTGTTTTGCACTAAATTTTCTTGCATAAATTTTAGGCAAATGTCATTAGAGCATGATGACAATGCACTTTCAGGCATGCGACAGAGAGGCAGCAAAATTAATAACTTGAAATGTGATTAAATCTTTAAACTAATTGCAAAAAGTTTGGCTAAAACTCAAACTTGGATTAGTTCCATAAACTAATTACAATAAATCGTACATTCAGCTTTAAGCGAATGTCATCTTAGCACATTTAAAGGCAATTTGTAAGGGGAAAGAGAGAGAATGAGAAACGTTCTGCAAACTTTAAGCAAATGTCATCTTAGAATATGACAAATAATTGGAGAGAGCAAAGGAGATAGCTTACTGATAGATAAATCTCTGGAAAAGAATAAAAATAAATCTCTTTTTATTTGTAGTCCTAAAGCAAATGTTATCTTAGCATCGTGTTTCGAACTTTAAGCAAATGTCATCTCAGCCTAAGACGAAGCTTTTCAATTACAAATAAACCAATCTACAACAAATTATCGTTGCAGTATCGTCACAAGGAGCTGATGCGACAGGAGGAGCGCGAGAAGGACGCCAAACGGCTGAAGGAGTTCGTCGAGGATTACGACGATGAGCGCGACGATGTGCTCTACTACAGAGGCCGCGAGCTGCAGCAGCGTTTGGCCGAGCGCGTCCGGGAAGCTGATGCCGATTCCAAGGATCGCGAAAAGGAGGCCGACGAACTGGCCGAACTGAAGAACAAAATCTTTAGCGGCGAATTCGAGAATCCGTCACAGGAATACGAGAAGGCGCGCCGCGAAATCGAGAAACTCTACGAGCCGCGCATCCTGATCAATGTCAACCTGGAGGCGCAGCGACGCGACACAGAGCTGCAGCCCCTCCAGCAGCAGCAACTGCAGCAGCATCAGCAGCAGCTGCAGTCGGAGAGACGCAAGCAACAGCTGAACGATGACTACGACAGCCGCGACAGCGTCGGGTTGGCGGGTGCTCAGGTGGGGCACGTGCACAAGCCGCCGCCCTCGGAGGATTCCATATCGACCAATGACGAGCGCGCCTCCATGGCGGACACGGCTTCCAATGCCAGCGGCTATTCGCATCTGAAGAACAGCAACAACAACAACATTAGCAACAACAACAACAACAATAACAACAACAACAATAATAGCAACCAGGCGGAGAGCGTCAGTCGCCAGAACAGCGAATCGAGAGATTCGCTGGCCAACATTCATACGCCCACAATGAATGCCATGGACAATGATCATGCCGCGTCCGCGTCTGCCTCCGCCGTGACCATGCCGATCATCTCGCTCACATTGGGCAACAATCTCAAAAAGAAAATGATCGAGGCCACCGGCGTTTTTGTCAACGACGACGACAACGACGAGAACATCAATCCCAAGAAGCGCAAACTTGTGCCGTTAGGTGAGTCTGAGCATTAGGCTACGAGCGTATCCGACTAAGCCTGGTGAAATGGGCAAAAGCCAAGTTCCAAGAGCGCTCTCTCTCTCTCTTTGCTTTCCACGCAGCACAAGGAGAGCCAAGCCAAGCCGTGGTTAAATTTTTGTTTGAATTCACAATAGCCTCAGGCAAATGCCAAAGCATGTATATTCCTGTGGAGCTCTTTATGGCTAAGTCATGGTGGAAATATACATTGTATTATTTCACCACGGCCTCAGGCAAATGCCAAAGCTTATATAAATTCCACACATACGTAAGAGAGCGCTCTCTCCCTTATTTCTACGCAGCATAAGTATCCTAAGCAGTGGTGAAAATATATATTTGCATTTCACCATAGCCGCAGGCAAATACATATAAATTCCTGCCCAGCCCACAAACGTAAGAGAGCGCTCTCTTTGCATTTCACCATAGCCGCAGGCAAATGCATACAAAAATTTCTTGTCTAGCTCTCTTTGCTTTGGTTATGGCACTTAAGAGAAAGCTGCAGCACTTCAGCAAATAATATTTGTTGTATATATTCCAGATTACGATGACAATATAAGCAATAGCACCACGCCGATGAGTGCATCTCAGACGGCCGCGGAGCGTCAAAGTTCTGCTGTATCAGCGGCGACAGCTGCTGCCGCTGCCGTTAGCCAAAAGATAGCCAATGCCGGTGGCGGCGGCGGCGGCGGCGGCTCTGGCTCAACATCATCCGGCTCGATGGGCAGCGGAAATGGCGGCAAAAATAGCGGCCAGCATGGAAAGCATGGCAACAGCAGCGGCGGCGGTGGCGGCAAACACCATGGTAAGAATGATGCAGCCGCATCTGCGGGCAGCGCAGATGCTGCCGCGACAAACACCAAAAAGGATGAGAATGGTGCGAAGGTGCATGATGAAAAACGCCGCCATATAAAAAGCATTATTGACAGGATACCCACACAAAAGGAGGAGCTATTTAATTATAAGCTTGACCGCAACGAGATTGACAGCGGTCTAATGGAACGCAAAATACGTCCATGGATCAATAAGAAAATCATCGAATATATCGGTGAGCCGGAGCCAACGTTAGTGGACTTTATATGTTCCAAAGTATTGGCCGGCAGTCCGCCCCAAAGCATACTGGACGATGTCCAAATGGTAAGATCCACCACACCAATTCACCATTTTCACAAATATATAAACAGTACTCTCTCTCTCTCTCTCTCTCTCTCTCTCTCTGTCTGTCTGTCTGTCTGTCTGTCTTTCTGACTTTCCACAGGTGCTGGACGAGGAGGCTGAGGTGTTTGTGGTGAAAATGTGGCGACTGCTCATCTACGAATTGGATGCCAAAAAGAGTGGCATCGCCGGCAAATAGATGGCAGCGTGGTGTATAACAGCGACCGACCTGCAGAGAGGTTGCTATACTTTAAGTTACATTTGTAATGCCTAGACACTATACAAAAACGAAACAAAAAAGTAATAATAATACGATAAACCAAACACTATGATTATAGAAAGTGTACATACATAGGGTGTGCGGCTGGAATAGTTTCGCTTATGAAACGCCGTCACCAATTTTGTCACCTTGTGTTTTTAGAGATAATTGCAACAAAAGAAAAAAAAACAGATTCATCGATATGTAAATACACTCTCACACACACACACACACGCGCACACAAACAAACAGCAATCAAAATGAATGAAAAGCAAATGAATAACAATCGTGCTCCATGTACATTTTTCTATCTAAACATCGTTTTTCTTTTTGTCTACTTTTGCGGTAATTAGTGTACAATGTATCTTTTATTTTTTATTCTTTTTTTTTTTAATGAATTTTAGCGCAAAGAGCTTTTGACTTGAAGCAATGTCTTCATTTAAGATTTAATAATAAAAGAAAAAACAAAAGTAAACCTTAAACCTATGTTTTTGCTATGACGGGATGCGAAGAGAGAGGGACAGTTGAGCTCTCTTTCTGCGCAGCGTGGTGAGTTGAGAATAACGGGGCGCTCTTTTGTTTGCCGAAAATATAAAAAAACAGTGGGCCAAATTATTGTTAGCCAATTGCATTAATTTATGGGATAGTTATATTTACAGTTGAGGTACATTTAACATTTTGTGGTATTGCTTACCGAACCGCTTTGATTTCTGTTTTTTTTTCTTTTTTTAGGGATATGTGAGAAAGCATTTATGCTAATGAAGTTGAAACGTTTAAATAAATACACGCTAGAAATTTATCAAAATTGGTTATCGAATAGCGATAAAAAAAAAACCGAGAATGAGCACAGGACACGCATCAACAATAACACGTTGATGGGGCTGAATCCACATCCTGGACATTGTCTATGGTCATACCATTCGCGGCATTGCCGTTGCCAAAATATTCGGAGGAAACAATCTGCAGAAAAAACATGTTGAAAACATAAGCAAACATTTCAAGTTACAAAATGGTACAGAAAAGAGCGCACCTTCTCTACAATATCCTTGAACACATCACTAACGTACTGATCACATTTGGCCGAGGTCTCGATGAAGAGCGCCCGATGCTTGCGGGCAAATTTGCGACCCTCCTCACGATCCACGACACGCTCCTGATCGATTTTGTTGCCAACCACAATAATCGCTATGTTCGGATTGTCACTGTAGCTGTCCAGCTCGGCCAGCCAAGCCTCCAGTTTGACCAGCGATTCGCGATTTGTGATGTCATAGACGAGTATGGCGCCTAGCGCCTTGCGATAGAAGCTGGGCGTCAGACTGCGAAATCGTTCGGCGCCCGCTGTGTCCCACAGTGCCACCTTGTAGTCAATGCCATCCACATTCATGATGGCGCTCTTGAAGTCCATGCCAATTGTGACGTCATGATTGTCATCGAACTTGTTCTCAACGAAACGACGTATCAGGCTGCAATAGGATAAAAATAAAATAATAAAAAAAAGGGAAACAATGAGACAAACTTTGGAGTCGAATGCGAAATACTCAACACGCATAAATGACTAAGTGCTATTAAGCCAATCTCTATTTAGGTATTGTTTACATGTGTGTATGTGTGCGCATTGGAAATACGCAATTGAAAAACTTAATTGGAATTAGTATTGTGCTGATTGCTTGCCTGGATTTTCCAACGCCGCTCTCACCGATAATAAGCAGCTTTATAGCTCTGTCAGCCATGATTTCAGTTTGTTTGTTTATCTGTTAAGTTTTGTTTTTACAATTATTTCATTTACGATTGAGCTTAAACAAATTATGGAATTGCTTTGGTTGTGCGGGGGCTGTGGGCTGGATATATTGGCGTTGCCATACTGTCACTTAACAGCATTGCTCCACAAACAGCAGTGCTGAGCAGCAGTTAGTGTTGCAAAGTGGCACAACTGTCATGTGTCAAAATCGTCTGTTTGTTTCGTGCTACAGCCCTCAATCGTTTGTACGACCCTAGTTCTTTCTTTTTTGACGTGACCAGCGAGAAAAATGGTTGGTACCAAGTTTCTGTGAATTTTAAATTTTTAAAAATAAAACACATCCGTGCATAAAATAATAAAGAAATGTATGAAACACGAACCGAACTGTGCATATTTATAGTGTGGCATATTATTTTTTGTGTGTGCGCGTTTGAAACGAATTGTTAACTAAATTGTTGCAAAATTCCATTTGGCTCTATTCTCACAGGTGAAGATCAAGTGCTCAGAGCTGAGAACCAAGGACAAGAAGGAGCTCACCAAGCAATTGGATGAGCTCAAGAATGAGCTGCTCAATCTGCGCGTGGCCAAAGTCACCGGCGGAGCACCCTCCAAGCTGTCCAAGATGTAAGTCACCCGCCAACCCCCCCCTCTACCCATATTATTTTCTTGACTAATTTGTTTTTGTTCAATTGCAGCCGCGTTGTGCGCAAAGCCATCGCTCGCGTCTACATTGTGATGCACCAGAAGCAGAAGGAGAATCTGCGCAAGGTGTTCAAGAACAAGAAGTACAAGCCTTTGGATCTGCGCAAAAAGAAGACCCGCGCCATGCGTAAGGCCCTGTCGTCGCGCGACGCCAACCGCAAGACCCTCAAGGAAATCCGCAAGCGTTCCATCTTCCCGCAACGCAAATATGCCGTCAAGGCATAGATTTAAATGCAGCAACAATTGTTGTTAATAACTAGTGTGCGCTAAGAATATTCTCCTGAAAAAAAAAACAAAGCAAAAGGAATAAGAATAAAACCATTTTTTTTAAATGTGACCATCCATGTGTACTTGTGTTAAACCAAAAAAAAAAATGCCCGCGTGTATGTTCGTTTTTTTTCAGTGCTCAAAGCTGTCAAACGTTTTCCAAGGAGCTGCCAGGCAGAGCGTCAACTTGACTGGAAAACGGCGCTAAAGAGACGCCAAAGCTGGAAAGTTTGAAAATAAAGCTTGCAGCTTTTGGGTCTTAACTGCAAAAGCTGTTAATGGAATGATCCGGCGTGTGTATTTTGCAGTGTCTTGTGAGCTGTTAATGCTTTTCAAGGGTATGTCTACAGCTTTCCAAGAAGCCGTCAAACGTTTATCAAAGAGTTAAACGATTTTTAAGCTTCTTCTCACAGAATTCTGCCATAGGCCATTGAGTAATAAAGAGACAGAGCTGAAGGCTTGCTCTGAGCTTTTTTTACCGTTTTGAAAATCATGAGTGGTAGATCGGGATGGTCCGCAAACGCAAAATCCAACTCAAAAGTAAAGCTCATTTACTATAGGAAGCAACAACAAAGCATTCGCAAAACAACAACAGTGTTTTTATCGTCGTCCGTTTTGATCAAAAGTTTCTGCGCGATGATGAGGACATAGGAAACTCAGTGCAAAGAAAAGGGACAAATAATGCCACTGTGCTTGTTGCTGGTTTCTCTGTCGTTCTAACAAGGCGGCGCGTAGAAACAACAACAACACTATTTGGGTTCTAATGTTGTTGTTGCATAGCCGAGTCTCGGCGCAAGTAGGTAGAAAAATCGAATGCGAGCAGGCCATGCCATTTAAATCAAAGGGTTACGCACACGGCGCGTCAACATCATATACTATGACGTCACATTTTGAAGAATTTCATTTCTTGTGATGCTTAGAATATATTTCTATCTTTATTACGTACATTAAAGTAATATATTAATAGGGTCTTTTATAATAATGTTTGTATTTAATAATGTATTACTTTATTGTACGCAACGGTCGCATACAAAAAGCCCTAGCATGTGACGTCACATGCGCAACAGAATGTTGCAATCTTCTTAAATTCATAAACTTGCCTTGGCTTGGAAAACACATACATGCATATTTTTTGTCAATGTGTGTGAGATGAGACACACACATAAACAACTATTTGGCGCGTCGAGGCATTGATACCCTTATTTATAGAAATGGTATAGAATGTTTAAGGAAAACAATTATTATTGATTGTACTAATAGTTGCACACTAAATACGAAATTATATTTTTCTCAGACATTAGCTAAAAATGTGTATATGAGAAGGTTAGTGGTATTTGGTTACAGAACTTCTGAATAGTTAGAATATCCTATTTTGAGAAAGGGTGCCTTGCTGATCGAAAAATGAAAAATTGTAAAATCTGCCGGGCTGCTTGCAAGTTGAAAGCGAGTGGAGAAGAAGAAGACATGACTTTGCGAATTAAAGGCATAGAAGTGCTTAGAAACCACAACAATAAGTTAGAAGAGTGTAGAAGCTTAGATCATAGGCTGTAGCTTCAAACCAAAAAGGGATAGCAGGCACAGAGTTTGGGGTGTGCTTTTTTCATTGTCGAGTCGTTTGTTTTGATTATGGTTGTTGTTGGTTCATATGGGAAATGTTCTGAAGTTGTCTTTGATTTTTGGGCAACGGCAGAAGTAGCTGTAGACAGCCTGGTGTTGTGCTTGCAATTTGTCAATGAGTTATACTCAATTGTGTTTGCAACCTTGCTATCACTCGTGAACTGTTTCGAAAAAGAGCTTTTGATCCAAAAGCCTCCTCTGTCTCTTTATTACTCAATGGCCATAGGCCTTCATTGAAGAGCAATGACTTTGAGCTTGGCTGGAAGACGGCGTTTAAGAGAGAAAATTGAGTGCCAGCCTTGGAACACACGAGCCTTAGCTTTATTCTGTTTTGCACAGTCTGAAGTATTTATTATTAAGCAATTCAAATATAAAATATTTCTAAAAACTTGCTGATTTCAACGAAGGACGTAATTTTGTATAATTTCGATTGCTTAAAAACGGGAATTTCTTTTGCACAATTCATAATACTGACAATTAGTCACACTACCCATCGAAGGGTTAACACTTCCAAAGGGAGTAGCGCACACTGTCCCGCAATTGCTTGAAACTTTGTTGACGATTTTCGTTTCGATGCAGAGTTGGCTTTTAAGTATAGGCAAATAAATATACATATGTATATAGAGTCTAGGCAATGCGCATACAATATTAACTTAGCAGGCTGTAGTTAATTTAGGGACTCAGTGAATTTGGGAAAATAAATAAAACTCCCCACTAGTATAGTACATATATATATATATACATATGTATATATATATATGTATGTATATATATATTGGGCGTAGAATCGATAAGCAATAAGCGAACGCAATGGATCGAGGCAAAATGGCCGTCAACGTGCACTCGACAAATGTCTCATCGCAAAATTGGTCGCGCCACGAGATGTTGTCCTGGGTCAATACACAAATGAAAGCTGAATTCACAAAGATCGAGGAGCTCTGCACAGGTAAGTGCGGTTCACCGTCTAATACGCTGTTCCTCGTGTGAAGAGGGGTATATTGGTTTGCAAGCAATGTCCGTTTCACTTCGCCCAAGAAAGTGCGGTTAAGTTGTTCTATTCCTTCCTCCTTTTCTAACGGTCTTTCATTGTGGCTGCAGTCTTGCAGCCGCCAAGTCCATTAATCGATAACACTTATCGACTGATTGCAATCGGTTTTTTACATTGCATTGCGCTTGCAACCTTGTTTTTTCTCACTTGCTTTTCATCTTTTTGGTCACACTTTTGCTGTAGGCGCCGCCTATTGCCAATTTATGGACATGCTGTTCCCCAATTCGGTGGCCATCAAACGCATCAAGTTTCGCGCCAATCAGGAGCACGAATTTGTGCACAATTTTAAGCTGTTGCAGGCGAGCTTTCAGAAGAAGGCCGTACACAAGGAGATACCCATTGAGCGGCTGATCAAGGGCCGCTTTCAGGATAATTTTGAGTTCTTGCAATGGTTCCGGAAATTCTTCAATGCCAATAACAAGGGCAAGCCCTACAATGCCTTGGCCGTGCGCGATGGCGTCACCATGGGCTTCGGCTCGAGCTCCGGCAACAGCTCCTCCAAGGGTCCGTCGAACAGCGCACGCTCCGTATATAGTGGACATCAGGTGCGCACTCGCACATTCGTTAGTGATGCACACTTGACATATCGAAAGGAGAAGGTGGTTATCGAGCTGGCCGACGATCAGTTCGATATGCACGGCGTGCTCCATGAACTGGAACGGGCCGAACAGGATCGCGATATGTATGTATCGAAGCTGCGCGACGTGAAGGTCATTTGCGAGGAGAACCGAGATGACAATCCGGACGTGGTCAAGAAAATACTCGAGATAATCAATGAGGATGCCATTCAGCCGTTCCCATACGCTAACGATAAGACTTTTAATTCCGAATTGTTTGATCAAGCCAATGGCAGGCAGTGCTAAGCGCTTGCCTGTACAACAAGCTCTTCTCTCACACACCATTTAATCGCACACACATGCAGACAAACACACACACACCATCATTCACACATGAGCATACTATCACACAGACACACACACACACAAACTTCATATGGGCGTTGCGCAATCAACTTGGACGAACATCAGGACATTCAACAGCTGAATTTGATTTGAATATTTGTTTTCTGTTCTCTAAATATCGATAAAGATTAATGCTTACAGTGTACGCGTTCAGCTAGTTAACATCTCGGCTGTCTATCAAAAAGACTTAACAAAACATAAACATAAATTTGATAGAGCCAACGGATGATTAACTACTGAACGCCTGCATTATTTCGTGCATAACTTTTTGCCTATCGATTATTTTCTGCCTTAACTGCCTATCGATTATTTTCTGCCTTAACTGCCAGCGCTAGTGTCGTGAGGTGTACCGTTAATTTGCAGCTACTCACCACACGCACAGGCTTACTCTACCAATTGATATTGTGGTGAAATTGTGTCATTTGAGCTCTTTTATAGCTGTTTTAAGCGTATATCTTTAAGCCCTGTTTGGCGGCATATAAATTTAAGATCAATGACTTATGTTTATATTTTATTTGTACTTTACTAAAAGCCAAAATTAATTGTTTCCTTGATTTTAAGTTTATTGTTAAATTTAATGTTAATGGTACAGTTTATATTTTGGCTATTTGTGGCGACTTCTCTGCAAAGTCTGGCAACACTGGTGCCGGGAATGCTGTGCTCACGCATACAGCGGGCGGCAGTTAATCAAAACGCAATTACAATATATCGTCAATAGTCTATATATATATATATATATATATAAATATTATTTTCTTATTCTGTTTGATTTGTTTTTCGTATGCGTCCTCGTGTATAATTAAATATACATAAATAAGAAAAAAAAAAAAAGAATATATATTTTAATAAGTAGTTAATGTCGTATTGCAAATTCGAATACAAAAGACTCATACTGAATATGTTTGGCACATTTGGTTAATACTATTCTTCTGAACAGCATGAAACAATGGCGTGCTGCGAATAACGCCCGATAATTCCTTTGAGTTCTTGCTTTGGTGATAGTTTCTACTTGGCATCGGTGACAGCGGCTCACCCCAAAACTTGAGCAATGCGAATATCTTGTAGTAGGCCACCCTGCGTTTAAGAGATGCGTTTAACATGCGATTAGTTATGAATATATTATTAGATTATAATGAGTAGAGCACCTGTAGTTGCGATTGCTGGCCGCATAGATAATCGGATTGATAACGCTGGAGGCCCAGGCCATCACAGAGGCGATGATGTGCAGCCAGGGATAGGAGGTCTTGCGCTCATCGTCCACCACATTGGCCAGCATCAGCGGCAGGAAACAGATGAGGAAGCACAAGAATATGGTGACCATCATCACAGTGAGCCGATTGTCTTCGCGCGCCTTGCGCGTGCTCGTCGTCGTCACATACGAGCCGGACGCTGATCCTGTTTTGGCGCCGGCTGCGGCGCCAATTTGAAAGTTATCGTGACTGCGTATCTTCTTCTTCTGATGGAGCACAGTTATATAGATGCAGGAATATGATATGATAATGACCAGACAGGGCAGCAGAAAGCCAATCAGGAACAAAGTCTTCTTTATCGATTTACCCTCCTTTTTGAGTATTGTGCACGAGAAGGTTGCCTCGTCCAGGCCCATCTCGCCCCAAATGCCCAGTATGGGTGGCAGCTAAATTGCAATAACGATTCAACATGGATTAATCAAATCAACTATGAATCAATTCGCTTGGCTCACCAGCAGTAGAAAGGATACGGCCCAAACGAACACCAGCTGCAGCGTGATCAACTTGGGCTTATAGATCTGTGAGTATCTGCTGTGGCAAGCGATGAGTATGTACCTGGATTCACACAAAAAGAATTTAGTCTTAAAAACCAAAAAAAAACAACTAAGAGCTTCTAGTCGGGAGCTCCCGACTAGGGGATACCCTGAACCCTCTACTTCCAACAGGCGATAGGTATAAAATCAAAGATACTTGATATATGTATACTATTCTAGAAGCTAGATGTCAAGTTTGGTGATTTTAGCTCATATTATTTACCAAAATTGCTCCAATATCAGGATTTCGATATTCAATTTTTATCGATTAGTTGGAAACGAGGCAAGTTATCGAATATCGGAAACAAACTCGATCTGCGCGGGAACTAGGAGGACCTACAGCTAAAATTTCAAGTCTCTAGCTCTTATAGGTTCTGAGATCCTTGCGTTCAAACATACGGACAGACGGACGGACGGACAGTCAAATATATATCTATATACCATGTTTGGAGTATCAGGCTGTTTCCATATTTATAGATATTATAAAAATCAAAAGGGGATATGGGAACAAAATTACAAATTTTTATCTATGTAAGGTGTAGTAGTATTTATATTTCAAATTTTAGGTCTGTAGCTTTTCGGGTTGCCGAGATCTCTCAGTCGATCTCGGGTACGGCTCGAAATACCCTACCTATTGAGTGTAATGCCCACCATGCTGAGCAAGGAGACGGCCACATTGCCATAGAAGATGACGGGAAAGATCTTGCACAGCGTGCTGCCGAATGTCCAGCTCTGTAGAGTTGATGGAAAACAAAATTAGTTTCGAGTAGATATGATTTATTCGATTCGATTCTACGCACCTCCTGAAAGAAACGCACGGCTGTCAGGGGCAGGCTGAAGGAGCAGAAAAGTAGATCCGATATGCTCAGAGATATGACAAAGGCGGTCGTCGCATGTTCGCGTATCGTTGGACTCTTGAGCAGCGCCAGCAGCGTTATCAGATTGCCTGCAGTTGGAAAAGTGTATAAGGTTACATGAGGGTTAACATATAAAGAAACTAGCAAATATTACCCGGCATTGCCAGGACAGCGTATATTTGTTGTTGTTAAATTTCAAATCCGTTTAACCCCCGTGGAATATGTTTTACTGCTTTCCAAATGCAAGCCATACAAATTAATTGATAGCCGATTAACTAAAACATTTGTTGCCCAATGTTTTTCCACGCGTGGAGGTGGATTTTCCAAAAGCGCTGAGTTACATGTGCCTACGTTTTTTTTTGCTATGCTGAAAAAGATTTTCGACTGTTTTCCGCCCATCTTCCTACGTTAGAGGTGGATTTGGCAAAATCGTCGAAATACGTTCTTTATATTTTTTTTGTAATATGTTTTTTACTTTAATGTAAAGCTTTGCGAATAATTTGGCGAAACATCATTTGAAATTTGAATGATTTTAAGGAGTTTTTATCGGACTTCTGGCAATTTGCCTTTAACATCAATTCCTCACATTTTTCAAAACCACGCCTTAGCGTGAAACTATATCCACAAAAGGCGAACTATTGTGAAAAAATCAGCTTGACAGCTTTTATGGTTTGTTCTATGCGTGGATCGTCAATCAGTCAAACGGTCAGTCAATCAATCAGTGGCGACAAAGTGTGTGTTTTTTCGATTGGGTGGGATTGAAAGCTGCTGCAGTTACTTACCGAATACGCCGATGGTCACAAATACGCAGGCACAGATGGCAGCGAAAAGCGTTGCGGAATGCGGGTATATAGACTGCGTGGGGGCATCCATGCTGTAAAGCGGAACACATACACATATTCAAAATATTATTAGCCAATTCCAAATCAACAATAAAATGCGCCAATTTTATATATCTATAAAAATATGCAGATGAGCATTTCCAAGAAACAGCAAACAATGCTTTTATCATTAAAATTACAATATACAATTTCGTTTATATATATTTTGTATATTCATTTATTGCTTTGTGTATTTTATTTGGCTCACGTACAGCGCACACGTATGAATGCCGTCTGTGTGAGATTTCAGCGCAGCTTAGGCAGGCGAGAGCTTTGCAGGCAAAGCGCACTAATACATTTGCATTTAACTAACACACATGCATGGACTGCAAAATATTACTTTTCAGCCTTTAAAACTATGGTATACAGGGCAGAATATTATATTTGTATACATTAACAGATATATACATTAATCAATAATATTAACTATATGTTTATATGAGTAAAGTGTGAAGAACGTCTCAATTGAATTATCTCTGAGATCGTTACTAATGAGCTTAGAGCCGAAGCTTCGCCCATTCAATCTTTGAGCGGAATTTATTATCCAAGAGCGGTGGATTTTGCGAAAAGTGTGAAACACGTCTCAAGCGAATTTTCATAATGATCTTTGAGAGTGACTTTCAACGCTAAGCAATGGATATTCCAAAAGGTGTGAAGCCCCCTCAAAAGAATTCGAATAAAGCTCTTTGAAAGTGAGTTTGAGGCCGATCGGATTGTAAGTGGAAAAGTTTCATACAAACGTTTTATTCAAACGTGGAATTCATTTATTCAGTTAGGACACAGTATATATATAGAGAGATTTTATTTCAAATAAAGTTCTAATGTCAAGATTAAATTTTATGTTCAGGAAACAGCCATAAAAAATACGGACAGAGTATTTAATCTTCAACATGCTTCAAGCTAAATGCTTTTTTCATGCACTCTCCTCTCCGATTTGCCGTTTCGTTAAAATGTTATCATTGACAGTTCGTTGTAAGTTAAAAATTTTTGTGAAATCATCCAACTTCCAAGCGCTATCAGCAGCAGCTACGCCGATTTAAATGCGGTTCCTCGTTTACATTTTTTATGACCAATTCAATTATTCGTTAAAAAAACAAGTGAACAAAAATATACATACATACATATATAAAAAAACGATAAGCAGAGAAAAGGTCAAAGGAAGCACTCGAAAAGAACAGATACCAAGGTAAGTGCCTTATGGAGCGCGTTTCTGGCAGACGGAAGCGATATTCTAGATAGAATTTATTGACAGCAAAGAAAAAATTTAAGCCTAAAAGTACTAAAACCAAAGACTCTAAAGTAAGTGCCGCCTTTTAATGCAATTAAATATTAATTAAAGATTTGTTTTGGCTCAAACAATCAACTAATTATAAATCAAACTTGTGGCAGAACTTGTCCAACACTGGCTATGGAAATGTAAACCTAGTTACAATTGAAAAAGAAAGATCGTAGTTAGAACCAGAATCTAAGTAAATTCTATTAAAAATGTAAACCCTTATTCAACACTGTTTGCCACATTAATAGAAACACAGGTTAAAATAAGTAATAAAAGAATGTTCATGACCAATTACTTTATATATAGAGACTATATTGCAAAAGAGTAAAAAAAGTTATAGAAACTCATTTTCTAAGATTAAAAGATTGGAAAAAACAACTCTCGCTAAGTACGGAAGCAACGGTAAATACATACTTAAATTTAAGAAACTATTCAACACTGTTTATTTAATTATAAATTAATTACTTATGCAACACAGGCCTAATGCACACTGAATCAAATGATTTAAGGTGGTATCAAGATACCTCAGAATTGGGCATTGATCAGCATTATTTGGCATATAATACATTACAGTCTGAACTCTTTATTTTACCTAAGTTTCAAGGAACAACTTTATTTTACACAACACTGTTTTTTTTTTTTTTAATTATCCTTTCACGAAAATATTTACCTTATAAAGCTAAACGATCCAATGCCAATGCGCAGAGTCAGTGTGAGTGCATTCAATAATAATAATAAAATCAAAACTCAGTATTTGTTTTTGTTTGAATTCAAAACCGTTTTCTAACACATGTTGCACGAACATGAACCGAACTTTGCGACGCGCCGCTCAACATCGAAATGTTGCAGCGCAACAAATGAACCAAAAAAATAATAAAAAAAAAAAGTAAATGAAAATATAAATAAATAAAATAAAAGAGAATTTATCATCGCTATGAAAATGAAATTTTCAATTAAGCTCTGTTTGTTTTTCGTAATGTGACAGTTTTCATTGTTGTTGCTGCTGTGGGTTTTATACCCATTGCAAATAGGCAAAGGGGGTATATTGTTTTTGAGCAAATGTATGTAACGGGCGGAATTAAACGGATTATCATACAAATATCTATATATATATCATAATAACATATATATCATAACAATATCGATAATAATATTAACGATATATAGCATAATGATATCGATAAATATCATAATAATATCGACAAATATCGTTTTTGAATTATAACACCTAAATACACCAAATTTTGAATGAAGTTTTGAGTATAGTGTATACAGATTAGGAATATTTTACTTTTTGTCTAACTCCCCTCGTTTCCCTGATAACTGAAAAATACTCATACTTAAAGGTAGATCCTTACGCTCTGATATGCCTGGTAAGCCCTAAAAATTTCACAAAAATCGGACAACAAACACCGGAGTTACTCAAGAATTCATTATCCAAAGCGTTGTGCTGGGGCAAGAAGAAGCACAGCAGCTGCCTAGAATGAACTGTTGTTCGTTCGTGTGTGAGCATGTGTGTGTGTTTCTCTTTGTGCATGTACATGTGTGTGACAGCAAGCAATAAGACGTAACGGCAGCTTGACGCTGCGCGTAGGGTATGCCCTAGTCGTGCACTCTGGTCAACCGAGGCACTCTTACTTGTTTTCTTGTTGTTATTTTTTTTTTTTATGCAGCTGAAGAGATAACAAGAAGTGGCAGGTCGGACAGCGTTTCAACTGTTTTGCATACACACAATGTCATTTATTTAATGCTCCCTTTTTATTTGTATTTGGATCGCTTGAATTAAAAAGCGCCTTGTTACGCATTTAACGCGATTTCCGGCGACTCTCCCCCGCCAACCGTCGCCGCCGCCGACAGCAGCGCAGCCAGCAGCACTCAACGGTACTGCTGTTGTCCCCACCCCCGCTTACCCGCGTCTCTAGCTAAATTGTGGTTCAGTTTCCATCAGTGTTGTTTTTTTTTTTGGGTTCTCTGTTTGAGTTCTTGGGGTAAAAATGTGCGGCCCGCTTTCATGCATGATTAACATGTGTGTGCGCAAGCGTATGTCTCTCTGTGTGTGTGTGTGTGTGCTTATTTGTGCTCTTCTTCTTCCTCTTATAGTGCTCTGTGTTGTTGTTGTTGTTGCCTTTCCTGGCTGTCCCCCTCTTGCATTGGGTATTCTACTTTTGTCACAAAATGCGTTACGCATTCCAGCAGACAATTGCGATTCTGTAAGGTATATATACATATACACAACTAGGCTAACAAGCGGATCAAAATTGCACATATATAAAAATATATATATACATTTTTCCGCTTGCTAGCCTACTCTTAGTCTACATCTTGATTGCTCGATATTTAAAAATTTACAGAAGCGAGTTACTATATTATATAACTAGAAACTAATAACATTTTTTTTCATAGTTTCTCAAGACAAGCCAACAATAACCAATTAAAGTTTGCACTCTTAATCCCATTAAGATCCGTCTAATATATATCACATAGCTCTCATGGCATTCATATTATTTAAATTGAGAACTTTTCTGACATACTGTTGCTTCTTTTGTAGATTTTCAAGGGTATTAACTCTTCGGCAACTCAAGCACAAATTTTCTTTAATTTTTTTTTTTTGTTAAATCCGTTAGGGTATGACACAAAATTAAAAATCTGAATATGCACAATATATGCTTCATGCATGTGTGTGTGCATGTGTGTGTGTGGGGGGGGGGGGGGTGTCTTCTTCCCCCATCATTTCCTCCCACCCCGCGGCCTGTTAAATGTTGGGCCACTGATATTAGAGATAA
The DNA here is from genome assembly GCA_035045355.1 of Drosophila lacicola. Classification (NCBI taxonomy): domain Eukaryota; kingdom Metazoa; phylum Arthropoda; class Insecta; order Diptera; family Drosophilidae; genus Drosophila; species Drosophila lacicola. The sequence goes on along the minus strand of JAWNPB010000148.1, from coordinate 6,080,459 downwards.
GCTGGCTCATTTATGCATGAGAAACACATGTGTATACATTTATATATACGCTTGTATGTGTGTATATGCGATGCATGAGAACATTCCCTCGGATGAGGGTCGGGATTGGAGGCATATGCATATGCTTGGGGCAAAACTTTTGGGGTGCCACTTACGCAACGAGGGTCGCTCAGTGAGTTTGTCATAAATATATTTCCTATAAAATATATTTTAATAATCAAATAATTTTTAATAAGGTGGCAAACCAGTTTTGTACTTTGTACTTTTGAACTTATTCCAACTTATTTGAACTGTGAATATATATTTCATATTAAATATATCCCACATAAAATATGTTTCAATAATCATAATATTATTCATGTAGTTTTGAACTGAACTGGTTCCGTTCCGGAATCACAACTTATGTCAACTGTGAATATATATTTCGTATAAAATAAATTCTATATAAGATGTGTTTCAATATTTACATACTTTTTAATAAGATGGCGAACCGGTTTTTTTGAACCGGTTTGATTGAAAGTAAGTAGACAAATTATACGATTTATTCAACCATCTTTGAACGATATCGATTTTGGGTAGGGATTAAATTTAGCCCGAGATTTTCATATGAAAATATTTACGGCTTTCAATATTTTCAGTAGAACGAGCAACTATTAATATTTAAAATAGATTGAGCTGCAAACTGAATAATGAACAATTTCGAACCCTATAAAGATACAGATCTAGCAGATCTTAAGCTAGGCTGATGAAATTTTGAACCTTTTTTACTTTGTATGTCAGACTCCATATAAGTCGACACCTGTTGGATCAGCATACTATATCTAATAGAAACAATCGGTTAAAAGTTACGATGTTGTATGAAAAAGTATGAAGCATAAAAAAAGTATATTGCCAAAAAGACAATTTTAAGCGCATAGCATCAATACAGATTTTATTATGGATCAGCTTACTATAAGCTTATACAGAGATTTTGGTTAAGATCATCATATATATAATATGGTATATCATATAGCTGCTTAGAAAGTAAGGGTATAAAAGAATTCTATGGATCAACTGAATGCATTTGTTATTTTTGGTGTCACCCTTGTTTTAAAAGAATTCCGATGGCATAAACTTTCATGTCTTATGTTTATTTTAAGTCTTATCTGATATAAATATCAAGACAATTGGGAAGGAATTGGAAGGGTTGGGCAATCGATCAAATAAAATGCTTTAGCGTATATACCCCGCCAAAAGTAGGGCTATGACAGGGGAAAATCAAGCTTTTTGGGTCTTGACATCAGCATTTCTGTTGATTTTTGGATATTCTTTTGGTTTTTTTTTTTTTTTTTTTATTTGTTTAAATCTCAGATATTTTGTGTCATGGTAGCAGAAAAAAAAAATAAAACGTATTTTGATTCAAGCAAAACGAAAACTTTTGGCTGACTAATCGAAAAGCAAAGCCAAGCCGAATCACGCCCAGGTTTAACTTAACGATTAGCGAGATTCTAACATACTTAGCAATATATAATTATAATTATAATTATTATTATAAATTTATGCACATGCGCGATAGACCGGAACAGACGTCGCATATGAGTAGCGGGTTTTTCTGTTGTTCAATTTCGTTTTTAATACCCTCAACCTATTGGGAATGGCCAAAAGGGTTATATTGTTTTTCAGCAAATGTATGTAACAGGCAGAAGAAAGCCGGATCCGGAGCAAAACGAGGTTATATTTTATTTTTTATCGATATTTTCTGCGATTTTAATATTATCGATAAAATGCGATTTAAAGACAGAAGCCAGGCTGAAAGCATCTCGAAGTATATAAATACAAATATATTCTTGCGATCTCAAAAACTACAAAGCTGGAGGCCTTTTCTCATTATTATTATATATTTCTTATTATTACTTATTTAAAATATATATACCATAAGCAAAACGAGGTTATATTTTATTTTTATCGATATCTTAACGATATTGCTGTCGATAAATATCGATCTAAAGACAGCAGCGAATCCAAAAGGCAGCTAGAGTCTTTGTTACGGCAGCTTGGCACCCAGGTCAGGGTATCTGCTAGCCGGGCATGCCCGAGTAGAGCACTCTTAATTGTTTTTGTTTGGTTTTTACCACAACAACACATGAATGAGTCGAGCTTCGAGGTTCCAATGCATTTGGCAAAGACAAAAAAAAAGCTGTTTCCGTCTAAAGAAAAAGCAGCGGATGAATCATCAGCTGCCGCTGCCGCTGCTCTGCTTCGTTTATTTGTTTGGCCAAAGCCAGGCCTGACTGCTGGAGGGGAGGTCAGTAAAAACAACAACAAACAACAACAATAGCAGCAGCAGCAACAGCAGCAACCACCGTGCAAAGATGACAATGAGTCGGCGACACGAGCTGCAGGCTACGAAACTAATTGCAGGAGCTGCAGCAGCAACAAAGAAACCAACGTAAATAGGCGAAAATTGGGAAAGAATAAAACAACAAAATAAATACAAATGCGAAGATGAATGTGAATTCATTTTGGTTGAGCACGATAAAAGTCGCCTTCGTGTGCGTGTGTATGTGTGTGACAATTGCTGTACGAGTGTGTGTGTGTGTGATGCTGCGGATTGATGCTGATCTGATGTGTGTGCAAGCGAGAGAGGGAGCTGGGCAGCGGCAGATGAATTGTTGTTGTTACACTGCAGGCAAACAGCCGTTTGTTCTTTATCATGGCAGCAAGAATAACACCGACAACAACAACAGCTGGCGCTGAATGCATGCGCAATGTTTCAAATTATATTTTGAAGCCACATATGCACACACACACACACACGCAAACAGGCACACACATTAACAGACGCACACGGATACACACACACATGCAGCGCCATAACAGTAGCTATTACATATTATTAACTGGTCAAGTTACGCTTACCCGCAGCGCTGTTGTTTTTGTTAATAGACAGCTGTGAATTTTGTTTGAAGGATTTCCAGAGTGCGCCACTAAATATAATTATAATTTAATTGCATTTTGCTATGCCGCAGGTTAATCACATTGGCTACACGTTTAGCTAATTTACTATGCACATTCACTGGCTTAAATAACAAAACCAAAAAAAAAAACAACAACAATAACGATTTGATGTGTTATTCGAAATTGGTAACAAGTTTGTACGCAGGCGGACCGGGCATTGTTCGCCGTTTGTTGCCCACAAAACTGATAATCCCCTGTGCTGGAGATCTATGGTTGCTCTTGTTGAATAACAAACACAAATAACGGTCACATTCGGTGGCACTTGTTGTGAACAAACGAATTTATTTTGAAATTTAATGCATAAATGCAGAATACACGTCCGAATCTAGCGGCGAAACAACAACAAATGATGTTAGTGCTATGTTAATGTTAAGCCGCTGTTGTTCTCAAATGACACTGTTATGCATTCATTGCGATCGATAACAGCAAGGTGACCAGTCTCTCATTAATTCAACAATTTATCACTTATCGACTTGACAGTCTCATTTCGAGTATGCCCAAAAACGTACAAATGTTAACGGCCAAAAAGCTAACCTGCAATATTTGTGCATATTATTAATATATACAAATTTGCCAACTATTTGTAGACTGTCGCGCAGCTGCGCAGCACGCCAGTTGGCATTTTTGAAAGTCTAGCCGGAAACGGAAATCGAACAACGCCTGAACTTGACAGCTTACAACATGCTTTCCCCAAAAAAAAAATAAAAAAATATGATGCCACAGTTAATTTAAATTGCCTACGCTCGACATTTTGCTGACCACAATGAAAAATGCTCTACTATAACGAGCAGGCAGCCTGATTTATTCACCTCATCCTGCAATTGAAACACGTTTAACTGTGACGTCAGCCACAGCCACAAAATCTGGTTCAACGCTGTCACATTAACAACACACACAGATTAATTACTCGATTTCAAATCATAAAAGCCAGTCAAACAACATGGCATATAAATCATCTTTTCACTTTCAGACGTTTCAGCAAAGTTATGTCAAACAATAATAAAAATAAAACAAGCAGTCGGCAATCCGACTGTCCGACTGAGAGATACCCTACGCTCAGCTACAGGCTGCATTCTTGCTTTCCTTATCGGCAGCTGTGCTTCTTCTTCCCTTGGTTCCCACTATATATGGGAAATGTGTTCTTGATTTACTTCGGTGTTTACAGTACGATCTTTATGAAATTTCATCAGCGCTTGAATATGGCAAACAGAAATGAAATAGGGGGGGGGGGGGGAGGGGTGTTTGATCGAAGGAATCTAAAATTTGTGTCTAGCTTGCATTATATCCTGTTCATATACCCTTTTTAACCATTTTCCACGACTGCAGGGTATAAAAATGGACTAAATTTTTATACATTTTTTTTTTGGTTGCTTTTTGAACATCAAGAAATATGAAAATTGCGGGTAAAAACACTTGATTTGCTGTGATAAAGGCATAAATGTTAGCGGCTATGTTTGTGCGAATTTGTTATTTGCAGATTAAAACACGTTTTGCTAATCGGGCCAATTAAAAGTTGATGCAACAACAACAAGTTGCCTCTGATCCGTTTCCAACCAAAAAACATCCGCATCCAGCTCGCGAACATTATTTATGCGACGAGATCAAGATATTAAAAGTGAAAACCCGGAATCCCCGGGCAAAATCTCACATTCAACGACCCACTACACTTCACTACACGCACATAAAACGCACATAAATGTTGTACTCATATCTTTAACTCTGTTCAACATAATTAGTTAATCGCCGGATTACTGGACTGGCATAGTCCACATAGTCCACATAGCTGCGGTCGCAGCCAGTTTATGAGACGAGACGAGACGAAAATCGTCGTCGATATCGTGCACGATGTTGTGTTTCACATTAAAATCGCATTTTCACAACTTGCCAACTCTCATTTTCTTGTTAACCTGACTCTTATTATGAGCTATGTGCCTGATAAGTTGAAAAGTAGGTTTTGTTTTCTCAAGATTTGAATTCGATCGGGAGTTTAGTAAAATATAAACAAACAACCACTTTCCGCGAATTTCCCACTCTTGCAGGTGGAATTAAAAAAACATTGTCTTAGCATACTTATAAATACATTTATATATATATACATATGAGCTATGTGTTTGATAAGAGCGCGTATTGACCAGCTTTGCCCGGTTCAAGCCTTTTCCCATGGAAATGTGTTTGAACTTGGAACTTTACCCGCCTAATCTTTGCAGCTTATTTCCGCCTCGGAGGTTATTATTTTGCTTAATTAATTTTCACAAAGAACTTTGAAAATGATTTTGACGGCGATCGGAAGCTTAACATAATATATCCAAGTAACAGTTTTCGCGAGTTTTCCACTCTTGCAGGTGGAATTGAAAAAATCTTATCTTAGCGTTCACTCACATCTACGTATATATACATATGAGGTATATATTTGATGAGAGCGCGTATTGAAAAGCCTTCTCGATCCAAGCCATGGAATTTCCATTTCCCATGGAATTGAGTTTGAACTTGGAACTTTACCCGCCCTATCTTTTCAGCCCATTTTCCACAATGGAAGTTCGCATTTGCTCAAATTAATTTTCACAAAGATCTTTAAAAATGGTTTGGAGGTTGTTTGAATGATTTACAATAAATATATACAAACAACCACTTTCCGCGAATTTCCCACTCTCGCAGGTGGAATTGCATCTACGTGTATTTATCTGTACACACAAGTGATAAAAAGGCGATTTATCACCATTCATTCAGTCTGTCAGTCAATCAGCTTTATATATATATATATATATATATATATATATATATAAATGGGGATTAGGCACTAATCACGCCTCTTTGCGATTCGCAATTCCACGTGCCGCACATTTGTAGCGCACCGTGGGGCAAATTAATTGCCTGTCGCTTAAAATATGCGCCAATTATTCAGCTTTTCGCTTGATTGCAAATCGGGTAAGCTGAAGTCTTACATCTTGTAATCCTTGCAATGCGTTTATATCTTTATTTATTTATTTTTTTTTGCACTATTTTGTTGCATTTGATTTAAATACCTTGTTCACAAAGTTTACTCAGGATAGGAAATTAAAGCGATACAAAATGCCAGAGCTGATGTTCGTTTGATCAAAAATTCGTTTTTCTCTATATATAAACAACAAAATAATTATACAAGATTATATATTTTGATTTAAAATATTAGGGAATTGGGGATATTGATGTAAATTTCATATTTATGTCAATGTTAAAAATAACAAGAATTTCAAAACGAGTTTGCTTCGTAGATTTCAGGCATGAAAATTGCAGACTTCTTAATTTCCGACCGATTACAGTTTATCAGTTCGACTATATTTTACACAATTTTAGATAGGGTATATCTCTGAGGACCACATCTCTGATATAGCTTAAATATTAGGCGGAACTCAGTTTTTGGAGCTAGAATCAGCATATCAAAATATCCTACAAATATCGAGCCCCTTTCGATCTTCTATTTCAATGTCAATAACATTTGCGTTTGCCCTTCAAAGCAGACCACAGTGCGGGCAATTAAATGCTCGTTAGGGCAGGTCGCGTGTCGATAACAATTAGGGCGATAACAATTAGGGCGATAACAATCGATTCGCATTCGAATGGGCAGCACTGCCCGACAAAGTACCGCAATAAGTGCGCAGTCATGTGGCGAATGCAAATGCGGCGACTTCGCATTGATCAGCGCTGCCAACGTTTGCGGCAGCAACTGCAGCAGCATGGCCGGGCTTGGCTGGAGCAACTGCAGCAGCGCAGGGCGTGGCGCGTGGATCGTGGCATACGGCACAGCCATTCGCATGACGGCAGCTTCCATCAGGCGGTGGCGCCAGGTGAGCTCCAGCCCCCGAAATCATCATCATCATCATCGGCATCAACTGACTCCAATCGTTGGCTTTTGCGTTTTTTTTTGCAGTGCTCGTCCTTGCCCAATGCTTCAGCCTGATGCCCGTGCGCGGCGTGCGTGCGGCGTCCGCCCGTGGCTTGTACTTCAGCAGGCACAGCTGGCGCACCTGGTACAGTCTGGTCTACATTTGCTGCACCACCGTGGACATGCTTTTCACCATCAACTTGGCGGTGCACGGCCCTCTGGATGTTCGTAGTGTGGGTGAGTATGGGCTAGCAGCTGCTCCGATACCCTGTACTCATTCCCCAAATGGATGTGTGCCCATCTACAACTCCTCTCAATTGCTCAGAATCGATAAGTATCGATCATGCCACACTTTTTTGGGGCATATCTTTGAGACTCTTATGCCTAACATTAAGTCGTAAATACCCCATTTAATTGACTTCTAATGGCTACAGGGTATACGAACATTGCAATAAGTAATCTCCTCTCAATTGCTCAGAATCGATAAGTATCGATTAAATGCCTCGGCTCTTTTAGGCATATCTACCATTGAGCCATAAATACCCCATTTGTATTGTTTCCAGTGAGTACAGGGTATACCAATTGCTTAATACGTTATATGCTGACTCTTTCCAGAACCTATCGTATTCCACGTGAGCATTTTGTGGGGCTCCTATCACTTCCTGCAGCTGGCGCGCCGGTGGCCAGCCCTGATGCGGCGCTGGGCGCACGTGGAGCAGCAGCTGCCCGGCTACGAGAACTGGCGGCAACGCCAGCATCTGACGCGTCGCATTCACAGCGTCTCGCTGGTCCTGCTGACGCTCTCGCTCAGTTGAGTATGAAATGTGTAGAACGAGATCGGAGAGATCTCATAAAATAGATATACATATATTCCTGATCGGGACGACAAACTGAGCCAATCTAACCAAGTCGCCTGTGAGAGACTTCTCCATTTGCATTTTCGTACCTATTTTCGATATGTCCTTTCATTTGCATAATATCGATAAATATCGATTTTGAGACATGGTTTTTTGAGCACAACTCGAGAACTATAACAGCTAGCTGCAGCTAATTTGAAATGTAGCTTCTCGTATAGTATATACAGATTAGGAATATTTTAC